>OX336383.1:7463063-8663063 GCA_946902895.1 Fragum fragum | reverse complement strand
GCCTTTTAGACCGGTCCAAATTGAAAGAAGTTGCAGACGACAATATTAAGTTGATAAGTTGATGGAACTTCAAAATGTTTTGTCTATTACGGTAGAAAAAATTCTGGACAAAGAAGAAATTTCTTGTGACACGCAATTTCTTCATTGTCAACAATGTTTTCCAGAGCTTTTTTCAGGAGGGTGCGTTAAAAGCTGTTTTGTTTGCGAACGGGTCAAAAAGTTCATATACTGTAAAAACCCAATTTTGACCTTCGACCTTTAAAGATCATATCAATCTTGATAGGAAATGTAAACCTTATTCTTTTTCTATTTCTTTTTTATTCACCTTTAAATGGTATTTGCCGTTAAATTTTCATTTTTGTGTAAACCTGTCAATTGCATGTGACCTTGACAGATCACAAGATCTTGATAGAAATTGGAAAGACGATTCTTTTAGTCGTGCTTTTTTAATTCATCTCAAACATGACCCTGGTCCTGGTGGTAAAATTTTCATTTTGTCTAAATCTGACCTTTACATATGATCTCGACATATCACAGTATACTGTTGATAGAAATTGAAAAGCCGACCCCCTTTTTTTTATTCACTTTCAAATTGATCTCGACCGGACCATACGACCTTGAACGTTTGACCAACAGATAAACATAATCTGAAATATATATGCCCTTTCAGCTACCATTGAAACATTTGACCAATTGAAAGGTAAACAAATGATGGGTCGCAGCTGCAAATAAAAAAAAAATATACGAAATAAAAAGATGAAAAAAATGACTAAAAAAACCAGAATGAACAACGATCAAATCCTTCATTAACACTGCAAATAACCTGTGAACTCCGAAATTGTCTATGCATTGTCGTTTGGCGTGCAAAATATCGTAACTACAGCTTTACTCAAGTTGGCTTGATGACTTAAAGGTTTAGGTCGGTATCAACCGGGTTTTTTTTTTTTTTTTTTTTTTCAGAACATTAGTGTAATAAATTTTCAAATAGTAAGTTTTCATTATAAAAGTCCTCGCCCATTGAATTTTATGAAATTTTGCAAATACATACTCTTCAATAAATCTGCCACGATTCGTTTATATATCAAACAGAGGTGGTCCATTGCCCCGATCGCAGCATTATAACTGAAATAATGCTGTAAGTGACGTTTAACCCTCATCAGTCAATTGATTGATTGAATGGGGTTTAACACCACTTTAAACAGCATTTCAGCCATATCGCGGGCGCTTAAGCACCTAAAAATGGATTCCTGGTATTTCTCTCACCAGTACTACCACTACATCCTTTCCTAGCCTCCAGCTGCTATCCCACTTAGGTTTACGATTATCCACCCAATGGTGAGAGAAAAATGTCGGAAGGATATGTGCCGCCGCCGGGGATCGAACCCATGACATCACATGATTGAAGATTAGGAGTCTGACACGCTACCGATTCTACAATCAAACAATAAGAACTGCAATTTTTGTCTAGCAATGTTTCGGTGATCGAGATAAAGTTTTCACTGTATATGCGTAAGTACGTTAGTTACAGGTAGTTAGTGCGTCAGTCCTTGCGAAGGAAATGAGGAGAATAATTTTTGTTTTCATGGAGATATGAACCGAAAACCTAATTACACTGTATGAATACGCGAAGTGGGTTCATGCATAAGTGTGAGTAGGATTTTCAGTTCATACCCTTATGAAAACAAAACTATTCTTTTCATTTATAATAATTTAATAGCATCGAGCGAAAAAAAGCAAACACTTTTCAAATTTTGATACCTTTTTGTATTGAACTATTTTATGCGGAAGCATACAAAATTGCTGCGTGCTAAATTTTGTTCATGGAGTTATGAATAATTTTTTTCGACCAATCAGAACGCCCTTTTTTGATAGACGAAAGAACTAAATATTACATTATTTCGGAATATGTTCACATCTAGACCTACCACTTGTGAAAAAATAGCTTCTGTTGTCCACTCACTGAAAGATAAATCAACTTTACACCGAAAAAAATATTCATCCTCTATGTAACATCTCAGTGTTGTTGAAACTAGTGTTTGTAAGGTACAACGGTAGCTACCCGTCGACCCATTTCCTTAGTTTTGTCATAAATTCACCCATTACCAAACGAGAAAATTTTATACTGGTCCAAATTCAAGGACGTTGCAGATAAAAGGTTTTTGTAAGAAAAAATCTGTTTTTTTTTTCTTTTTTTATATATATATATTTTTAGGGTTGAAAACATTGTTGATAAATCCGTTAAAGTATGCAATTAATTGATTTTCCATAATGTTTTCCGAAGCTATTTTCTAGAGAGAAGGGGGGGGGGGGTAAGAAGCGGCCTTGTTTAAAAATAGGATAAACCTCTTCTGTTTGTTCTTTTCCTTGAAATTCAGAATCTCCTGACATTTCGTACTGTTAGCACTTTCATTTATTTGCAATGTTGTTCTATTTTGGTTGTTTTGTTTTGATTTTGTTACTCTTGCTATGTTTGGTTTGTCCCTTATTTCAGATATCACATGCTACACCGAGAGCTTGACAGTTACAGCGACTCTTAATGCTGAAGATAGCCAATATTTCGTAGGTTTAGTTTCGAAGTTTTTCATTTACTCATATCATATATTCAGTTTGTACTGTTGAGCACGAGTCAGTCTGTCTGTCGATCGATCTACATTGAATCCTTGACCATAACATGCTAGGGGTAAGAACAACAACAACAAAAAAAGTAAATCACGAGTATATATATGCAAGTTGTAAAGCCACGAAGAAAACAGTTAGTTTGAATTATTTTCAATAGTTTATAAAATACGGCATTAAAAAATTGAGAGATTAAAAAGAAACTATGGCTCTTGAACAGGTTTCCGTGAAAATTATCTGCTTTTAGAATGATTATTAATGCTATTTTTCGCGATAACTATTCTTTTATTGTGTTAATTCGACTTAACCCATTCACACTCAGTGACGCCTTCAGACGCCCACAAGGAAAAAAGCTATGGAAAACAATGTGGAAAATGAAGAAATTGCTTGTTACAATGTTTTCTACACAGAAAGGTGAAAAAGTCAAAAATTTCATTAACTTTAAATTGTCGTCTTCGACCGCTTTCAATTAGGGCCAGTTTAAAATTGTGCCGTCTGATAATGGGTTAAAATTTAATTCAATGTATATATTCCCTATGCCCTACTTTGAAACATCGGAATTTTTCGGATAAGATCGTTAGTATTCGGGAAATGTCGATAACGGCTAAATTGTTAACGGAACCCAACGACATGATTGATACGCCATTGAGACCACAAACAAGGCAAGTTTCGGTGCAATCGACAGATGGGTATTTACTTTGTGAATTCCGGAAGCACTCGGGTTGTTATTCGTTTACTCTTTTATGGTGTCTCGTAACGCGAAATATCTGTGCTTCTTTTCTTTCTTTCAAGTTATGAACAGTCATTTTCATTTCAAAATCAGCGAAACACTCTTCTTGCAAATGTCTGAAAGCAGTGAGAAATTTGAAAAAAAAAATGAGAGGTAAAATTATTCTTCCATGTTGTGAAAGAGCCGCTTAAAAATGAACCCCAGGTCTGAATCCCAACGAAGCTTTGCGAAAAGAGCTATACATGGCCAAAACTTACCCATTTTACTCTATTTTCTTACCCATTGTACTCTATTTTCTTACCCATTGTACCCTATTTTCTTACCCATTTTACTCTATTTTTGATTAGTGAACTTTAAACTCCGACATTGGCCGACATTTATGTGAAGCATTTTTGTTGGTTTGGCGACTTAAAAGTCGTACATGTGACTGCAGCTTATTCAAGCTGTAGTTACGAAGTTTAGGTTGCCAACAAACTATGTTATTTTTTGTTGCGTGTTACCTACCCTAATCTTTGCTAAATAACGCCGTTTGAAAATTGATAGACACTTGCTGTCGGAGGTCGGAGGTCGTGAAGAGCAATCTGTCAATTGATGTTTTCTTGTTATATATTTTTTTCATATCTGGAATAACAAGTTGATTATTCTATTTATTATTTACCTTATTATTTAAATTTTTATTAAAATACCGAAATCAATCTTTTTGATAGACTCTTTATAATGTCACTGGGTTGGAAAATAAATAGAATTACGACAGAGAGTGAAACTGAAAAGTGTTATCGTCACTCCAGTGACGTTATCAAAATTTATTACACTGAGAAATCCCAAGATTTCACAACAAGGTATATAATAAAAAGTTTTTATTATTTCGTTAAATATAGGGCTGGTACATGAGAGTCGAATCTGGCGTTAACTGTACAACGACACAACTCGCAGGAAACGAAACCCAAACTGGAAGTGTGACATGTAGTTATCTTCTGGTAAGATATATAAACTAGATTTCACTTAGCGTAAAATCGAAATTCAGTTTTACAATAAGCTTTTAACAAACAAGTATGCATTTTTCTGCACTTTCCTACCGTTTACAAATTGTTACACGCAATTTCTTCGTTTTCCACAATGTTTTCTCAAGTATAATATCACAGGGACGTAGAAATCAGGGATTGAACGGAAAAGGGTTAATTAAATTTGGAGAAAATATTTGGCCACCAGAAAGGTCCTTTTATCTCTATACAGTATTTTGAATTGATGTATCTGCATGAAAATTTGAAATGAGGTGAGCGATTTAGTGCCCTGATGTTGTTTTCATCTAAATATCAAACTTTAAATATTGTCACAATTCGGCATAAAGCCACTTTGCGGGCTCGTATAGTGGGGTTAGGTTATTAGTATATACCTGTACAAAAAAAATGTTGAAAAAATTCTATAGCAATCTATACATATTTCTCAATAGGCATAATTATTATCTAAATATCTAGATTGATATTTTTTAACCGTTTCCAGTTTATTTGGTTTTTTTTTTTTGTGTGTGTGTGGGGGGGGGGTTGTTTCTTGTTGTTGTTGTTGTTGTTGTTTGGGTTTGGTTTTTTTAATTCTAGACTAGTCCAAATTGAAAGAGGTTGGAGACGCCAATGAAAATTGGATGCAACTTGAAATGAAACCATCCTATGTAGTAGAAATTATTGTGTGAAAAGACGAAATTGCGTGTTACAATCAATCTTATTTTTAAATAACATGTTCTCAAGTAAAAAACACAGCGACTTATAATTCAGGGTTTGAAGAAGAAAAGGGAAAAAAAGACAAACAGAAAGTCGAACTTTCTATCGGAGGTCAATGGGCGTGGCCAGCAAACCACTGGGTCCAAATTATCTTCTAACCTTGAACACATAACCTTATTGAGTTTGTTCCTTTTTTCATTATTTAGGGAAACTACAGTATAACCTTCAGCAGAAACCAGGAGGTGTCAACAAGCGAAAATGACACAATATGTAAGTACGGACGATCTTGCTCGAGCGTTTGTTTGTTTGTTTGAATGGGGTTTTACACCGCTTTAAAAAATCTTTCAGTTATATCGCGGCGGCTGGAGCACCTAACGAATGGAATCCTGGTATTTCTCACACCAGTACTACCATTACATCCTTTTCTAGCCTCCAG
Organism: Fragum fragum; assembly: GCA_946902895.1. Lineage (NCBI taxonomy): Eukaryota > Metazoa > Mollusca > Bivalvia > Cardiida > Cardiidae > Fragum > Fragum fragum. Next base: position 8,657,566 of record OX336383.1, on the reverse strand, counting down.
CTGCTATCCCACTAAGGTTTACGATTATCCACCCATTGGTGAGAGACAATTGTCGGAAAGATTATTTGCCGCCGCCGGGGAACCAATTGGTGAGAGACAAATAGTCGGAAAGGATGAGTGCCGCCGTCGGGGATCGAACCTGAGACCTCTAGATTGACATCTTAATCGAGTGGCCACCTCTATTAAGCGACCACGTCAAGTAAGCGACCATAATCGAAATCCTCTTTATAAGAGCAAAATCTCTTTAAGAGATGAAGAGAATAATTTTTTGTTTTCATGGAGGTATGAACCGAAAAACCTTATCACACTGTATGAATACGCGAAGCGGATTCATACATTATGTGATTAGGTTTTTCGGTTCATACCTCCATGAAAACAAAATATATTCACTTCATTTCTTATAATTCAATAGTATCGAGCAAAAAAGTAAAACTTTACAATTTTTGATTCCTTTTTTGTATTGGACTATTTTGTGTGGAAGCATACAAAATTGCTGCGTGCTCAAAATTTTGTTCATGGATTTATGAAAAAAAAATTTTCGACCAATCAGAACGTCCGATTTTGATAGACAAAACTAAAGATTAAATTATTAAGAAGTGAAGGCATTTCGCAAAAAAGTAAAATCATAACAAATCCTATTTTGTCGGAACTCATTAGAATCGTCTAGATGAGACGATTCTAATGAGTTCCAACAATATAAAATTAAGCGAGAACTCTGTAATAGTTTATTTGTGTAATCGAACCAATTCTTCATATCTTTCGCGAAAAGGTCTATAAGGCGACCATTATTTTAAGCGACCACTTTTTGGTAGTCTCTTGGGTGGTCGCTAAATACAAGACTGTAACAGTTCAGAGGCGTTTTGAAGGCAAACGAAAGTTGGCTACGTTTCGAATTGCTCTCAATTTGGATTGTCGCACTTCTTTCAAATTGAGCGAGACTAAAATTATGAAAAGCAGGAAAGGGTTCAGTTACCTATCAAGTATTTGCTTTTTGTATAACGTCCTTGGTTATATATTGTGTCTAAACTAACGTCATTTAACACCCAATCAAACATTGTTGGAAGTCATCGTGGAAAAAAGAGAACTTTCTTACTATAAGAAATTTCTCCCTTTACCATACCGCCGTCATAGCGCAGTCGGTAACACGCCAGACCCTCAATCTTCAATCATGGGATGTCATGTGTTCGATCCCCGGCGGCGGCACATATTCTTTCCTACAATTGTCTCTCACCAATGGATGGATAACTGTAAAACTAAGTGGAATAGTAGCTGGAGGCTAGGGAAGGATGTAGTGGTAGTACTGGTGTGAGAAAAACCAGGAATCCATTGTTAGGTGCTCCAGTCGACGCGATATGACTGTATACTGTTAAAAGCGGCGTTAAACCCAATTCAATCAATCAAACCCATACCATGATATATTCTGTAAAATCATCCCAGTGTCAGAAAAAACACGCTTGCCCGTAAACACAGTTTTATAATCACGAGGGCTAGAGGATCTTCCTGATGTTTCGAATAAAAAATACTTGAAAAAGTCCTCGCGATATGTCTGAAAAACTATTAAAAGTGACGTTAAACCCATTCAATCAATAAATCAATAAATCAATAAATCGTTTATTTTTCTTTGCTACCGCCTCATTCGTACGTATGAGCACCCCCCCCCGGGACAGTTTGTTATGAAGATGGTTTTGTGCGCAAGCAAACAATATAGCTGCGTGCCTTTTTATGAAGGTATCAATATTTCTTTAGTCCAACCAGAACGCCCGTTTAAGATGGACGAAACTAAAATTAGAATTATTAAATAAAAAGGAACGAATAACATTTTTCCGTAGTCGATAGGTATAGAGTCGGCTTCCCGATCAGAAGGCCCCGAGTTCGATTACCTCGAGCGGCTATCGATCTTAGTTCTGTCATTGGCCCAAATAATCGGCGCGAGTACTCGTAAATACATCTGTATTCAAGCCGTATAGCTCTATCTACGAAATTTCCGTAGGCCACCGACGGCTTTCCTGTAATCACTAAAAGCGATTTAACAGAGATCACGATTATTTTTTAAAAAAAACCCCTTTATTTGTTAAAGTTTCAATTGGATGATTGATTGGACTTTAACGTGACTTTTGACAGTATTTCAATCATATCGCTGAGCTGGAGCATCTAACAATGGATTCCTGGTATTTCCCACACCACTACTATCACTACAACCTTTCCTAGCCTCTAGTTGCTAATCCCATTTATGTTTACGATCACCCATCAGTTGATGGGAGACAAAAGTAGGGCGGGATATTCACCGTAGTCGGGGAATCGAACCCTGCACCCAAAGACTAAGAGTCCTACGCGCCACCACTGTGCTATATCCGCGGCGTTAGAGCATCAAACTGGCAACCATCTTTGAAAATTATAGGTAGAAACCTTGTGTTTGTGATCTTACATTCACAAATAAAACATTGCCTAAAGAAATTCTAGCATACAGATCTATCAAAAAACACAAATCAGTATGCTCATTTTTTCATGTCACTTTTTTTGATAGACACCTATTGTACTTAAAATGACATATTGCCTAATTGAGCTTATTCAAACAAAATTGCATATATTTATTTTAAAGAATTAAAAGTAAATTATGAAATATAGCATGCTATATAGAAGCGATATAGCTATTAGTTACAAAGATTAGAAACAATCGTTGCGCATTCGCGCCTCGCTTCCCAAATGGTAGGACAAACACTGACTGTCCTTTCTTATGATTAGTACGGTAGATAAGGAAGTTCCTTTTACTAAATCCGAATTAAAAGTTGAATCAGCTTGCTTCTATTAATCATGTTCACGGAAAATCGTTTTCGAGGTCGCGTGTATGTATAAACATACCTTTAGTGATTCGTTTTACTACGTATTGCACAACATATATATTGCTTACGTCAATCCTGCTGTGGTGTATGTTTAAAAATATGGATGAAAACACTCACATACTATCGTCGTTGCCGTTCCTAAACATCGTAACTACAGCTTGTATCAAGCTGTAGTTACGAGGTCTTGGAACGACAACGACGATATACTGTATTTTTCAGCTTCCAGTGTATACTGCTCACCTACCCAGAGTAGTCTTTTTGGTACAGGCCCAGGCACTGGTGTAGTTAACGTGTAAGTCGACTCCGCATATCTCGATAGAATACTTATTTCGGAGTGTGGTACTAGTATGGACTTTTGAAGGAAGTATCAAAGTGCTCTGAATAAGAAATAACCAGAGTACTTAAAAAATTTAACAAACAAATAAACAAAGTAATTTTTCATGATAGTACTGCACAACTTCTAAAATCAAACAAGGTTGGTTTGTTATGTTTATTTTACTGTGAATGGTAGTTCCAAAAGATTAAGATCAAACTGCGGTTTATCTAGAGAATGCAGGGTTGAAACTGACGAAGGTTTAGCAAATCTGAGAATCACAAATAAGTAGCCAGTCTTCAATTCTTCTCTGAAGTTGAACCATAGAACTTCATTGCTGCCTAGTAGTTAACGGATAACTATCCTATAGTTTCAATAGTAGTATTGAAAACAAACATATGGCCTTGAATCTCTCATCTGAGAATTGTTTCATGATTTATCCAAGTCTGATAAGCCCAGTGTTACAAGACGGCTGAGCGGTTGGCTTGGATACGGGTCAATAAAGAGTAAGGATGTGCATTTCCAAATTTTATTTACATAAACAAATAAATAAATACCAATCAATCTAAATGTTAAACCAAAATGTTCCAAACAATAAAGTCTCTAAAGAATTGCCATAGTCCACAAGCACTACACGTTATTTGATGAGGTCTAATGTACCAAAATGTCTACGTCACTTCGCAAGATTTATAAAATAAGACAACCGCAAAATGTTAAATTACTACCAAATACATCACTGACACAATTTCTAAATTAACTTTTGCCTGACCGCGCCTACTTCACTAGGATAATGTGTCTGTCCAGCCGTTTATTGTATATGTTGTTCCCCGGTCGTCACAACCAAAACGTCCTTCCCCTGTGACGCTGACGCCGGCACGAAGTACTACCCAAGTCTCCCGGTCTGGACAACACGTAATATTCTCACACATGGAACTGGTCAGGTCTCAAGTCATCGCATCACACGCGCCTATATGTCATTAGTTTGTAATGTAGGTTGTTATAAACAAGCAAGCAACCTATTGAAAGTACAACAACTATTATAGCAACTACCTAATAAGAGCTCTAACGGCTCTACTTCCCACAATGTTTTACAAACATCTCAAAGACAATATAATATGCTAGCATCTTTTCCCACAATGTTTCCTCAAACCCAATCTATTATAACCCATAGACCAAAACAATATGCTAACGTCTTTTCCCACAATGTTTTCTCAAACTCAACTATTTACAGAACATTGACCAATATAATACTTTACATCTTTTCTCACAATGTTTTCCCAAAACAACAATTCAAAATACTGAACTGTATTAAGATATAACTATACAGCATTTGACATTATCCAAATATCATTTGAACTATACAACATTAGCATTTGCAAAACATGAACTGCTAAGCAGACGATTAAATACAAATTATCACAATGTTTGTTTCTTTGAAAATAGTTACAAAAAATAGCTTATTCAACCACGGCTTAAAGATAATCCGACAAAACATTCAACGTTACAGCTCTCCGAAATCCAATCCAAGCCATCCGACATTCCAGAACAATGCAGGAAAATGAGCAATTAACTAAACAGCCATTTGTCATTTTCCAGCGTTGTTTGCGATAATTCAAATACCAAACAGCTGCTCATTTAAGCCACGCATTTCTAAAGACATAAAAAACATTTACACAATAAAATCAATGTAAATTAAAAGGAATTACCCCAAGAAGAATCCAACTCTCACACACAATCTCAACTTCACTTTCCAGCTACAATGCCAAAAATCGTCTACCCCACGAGTTATTTCAACGCAGGGTTTTTATACAAAACCCTACGAAGAAAACTCACTCTACACGCACGCTTGACCCAAGTACTCTAAATACACAATGTACAATTAAAACTACTAGCCACCAGAAAATGTGTAAAAAAACCAATTTAAACCCCACGGCATATAAAAAGGGGCGTAGTCTCGCCTTAACTATGACATTAACCCTATCCTAGAAACTTAATGTGACACCCAGCCTGCCACGCCGACATGTTTTACCACTCACGATTTCACAAACAAGTTATGAAATGGGTAACCAAAAGATCTTTCCTGACGGGTTCGGTAGAATATAGTAGAGTGGTTTTGGAGGGAAAGGTTTTAAAAAAATATATAGAGAGAATAGTCTGAAAAGTCCCACCCTGCAATGCCTAAATATGTTCAAGAATTATAATTTCACGAATAATCTTCAAAAATGGTCACCCATGAACATACCTATTAAGTTTGTTCCAAATTAGCCAAGTGGTTTAGGACGAGAAAAATTTTGAGGAATTCAATAATCTCCTTATCTTATAGAATGATATGCCTCAACCCTGACATGCCGCTATTTTATCACGAATCAAAATTCACGAAAAAATTCTTCTCTCCACCTGCTTCGTGTCTCTCTCTCTCTCTCCCTTCCCCCTCTCTCTCCCCTCTCATTCTCTCATTCTCTCTGATTCTCTCTCGTTCTCTCTTTCTTTTTTCTCTCTCTCTCTCTCTCTCTCTCTCTCTCTTTGTATGTCTATCAACTTGTATCTGTGTGTTTGTCACTCCCTGTCTGTCTCTCTTCTCTTATTTCTCTGTGTGTAGGTTTCTCTGTATGAGAGTTTCCTTCTCTTAAATTATCTCTCTCTGTCTCTATATCCTTCGCTATCTATTTCTTACTCTGGTCTCTTTCCCTGTTTTTCTCTCTTTACGCCTCACGCTGTTTCTCTACCAATCTGTAACCATCTCTGTCTTAGACTTTCTTTGTGGGCAAGTTTCGTATTCTTTCAATATCTGGTATGGTAACTGCCCATATAATATTACTTATGGCACAGAAGTGAAATAGACTTATTATATTGTTGATTTCACACATGTATTATTACGCCAGTGTAATAACTGTGCACATATTGTAACACATTAATATTGCCGCGAAAATAAGGTCACAGCGCATGGAAAAAAGGTCATTTGTGAACGTCATTATGCGTTCCGTGAAGTACTTTAAGTAAATACATTTCAAGAATTGTATCAATTTATCGCAAAACAAAATTGGGCCAAATTTTAAAGAGGATAGCTGTTTTAGCTAGCACATTAAGTGTCAGCTTTGATAGCTTAAGTTAACAGACGAAATTTGAAGTCTTCTCAAAGTTCAACGAGTGCAAACTGCCAGTGGAGGCTTAACTATCAAATCCGTTGAATGCCTACGCCATAAAAAGTAGTTCTCATGTATTTCAAAAATATTGCAAACTTTATTCAACTTGTATAGAACTCGTTCAAAAACATGTATTTTTTTTATCAACTCCGCTTTTAAGAATCCTAAGAAATTACTTGTAACAAGCAATTTCTTTATTGTTCACGATGTTTTCTACCTAACTGGGGGAAATATTTCTAAATTCAATCAACTTGAAATTGTCGTCTGCAACTTCTTTTAATTTGAACCAGTCTAAGATTGTGTCTTGCTGTAATGGGTTAACTCCTGGATTACTTTAACCTCGTTTATTTATCATGATAACCTTTAGAAAGGAAGAATACTCAACAAAACTATGCTTTGCTAGCTGATAGTAATTTCAGTACTTTGATTTTTTAGTGTAACACCGATTTATCTTTGATTGGGTGAACACCAAGAAATATAGGTGTTGTAGGTTCGAGTGATCTAGCCACGAGTAAAAATAAATAACTTTTGTTGAGCAATGGTCGGTAAATAACCAATTTTATCTTTAGAAAAACTCCGGTCAATTTTTAAATGGACAATAGCTTATCAAAAACACTTCTCTTCTAAAATGCAGCATTGAATTAAATCATATTCCATTTTTTTTTCATTGAGAGATATAGACCCTTTGGGCCTCTTGGTTTATTTTTCGCGTGCTTTTGCCCCTTGATTAATAATCCTTCATTTATACATGTAGGAATAATCCGCCATCAATCGTTAGTACGGAAATGACTATGATGCGATCGATCATCCATGAAATCCCGATAGAAATAACCATGAATATTATGAAAACATCGAGTCTAGCTGTTGGAGAGTATCAGCAGGTCATCGTAAGTCTTACAGAATTCTCACGAGGTATGTATAGAGTCCTTGACGAGTTTTTCAAATGCATAACAACGTAGTCGAGTGAGAGATTTTACATATCAAAAATGACTAGTTGATAATTCGCATTTTAAGACACTTAGAGATCGGTAGTGTCAGGCACGAATATAATTTGGACGAAGCATATACTGTGCTATACGCTCGACAACCTTATTGTAGATCTTAAGGCACCTGAATATTTCGAATTTGGATCGAACATTCGAGAGATTGAGTCGTGACAGATCTCCTGGTAAAAAAATGTAAGGGTAGTTCAGTTGTTGATTATGTTATTTCATCTCTTCTATTATTTGCGGCTGAACATGACTTTGAAGTCCTGCATTTTAATCAATTGGTAAGCGATGCACCTAGAGGTAATTCATTATTTTTCTCCTGTATTACGAGTAAGAAAGTGAAAATAACAATATTACGGTGAAAAATGCTTTGTTTGTTTGTTTGTTTGTTTGAATGGGGTTTTACGCCGCTTTCAACAATCTTTCAGTTATATCGCGGCGGCTGGAGCACCTAACAATGGAATCCTGGTATTTCTCACACCAGTACTACCATTACATCCTTTCCTAGCCTCCAGCTGCTATCCCACATAGGTCTACGATTATCGACCCATTGGTGAGAGACAAATAGTCGGAAAGGATGAGTGCCGCCGTCGGGAATCGAACCCGGGACCTCTAGATTGAAAGTCCGACGCGCTACCAATTGCGCTATGACGGCGGCGTGAAAAATGCTAAATGAAGTCCTTCATTAAAAGAGGTATTAAAACACCATTTAGATAATACCAAAATCGATGAAGTTATTGATAAAATTAACTTAGTGTCTGACAATGATGTTTCAAAAGATGATTCACTTCACATAAGGTATATTCAAATTAAGCGCAAGTACCGAAAATCTATTAAGCGACCTTGGTTCAATGCTGAATGTCAAAGATATCTTTTGTAGTTTAGATGTTTGAAAAACTAATCACGTCGTGTTAATCAAATTGAATACCACCATTTTTATCAAATGCTAGTAAAGAGTATAAGAAATGCTTTAATAAGTACATTAATGATTATAAGAAAGTTTTTATTAAAAAACTTCGTTCCTTTAAAAGTTCGACCCTAAATGGTACTTGAATTTACTCAACAAATCTGATATTAATAATGTGAATACTATGCAAAAAGTTTCATCGACTTTGTTTGCAGATCATTTAAAAAAGTTTAATACTGTTGCTGCAGATGATTCTAACATAATTCAAGAAGTAGACCAATCTAATGTTTCAGAGTTTAAACTGTAAAATTACTGAAGATGAAGTCTTAAGACGCATACATAATCTCAAACAAAATAAAGCTTAATCGTCTTATCTAATATTGAATGAATTCCTGAAATGTTCCCATACTCAAATGTTATCTGCCTACACAAGGTTATTTAACTTAGTTTTTGAATCTGGTTTTATACCAGAGGTGTGTTCTCAGGGGTTTGTATTTACAAAAAAAAGGTGAAAAAGGTAATCCTGATAATACAGAGGAATTACTATTTTGAGTTGTTTTGGTAACTTATTCACAGCTGTACTAAATATTAGACTACATCGGTATCTCAAAAATATGAGCATACTATGTGAAGAGCAAGCTGGTTTCTGTAATCAGTATAGTACCACTGATCACATTTTAAACCTTTTAAATGCTTAATTGGCCTTTATCTTATACTGAGTTAAATGATTATATTGCGCTTCCATCGACTTTCAGAAAGCATTAGACTCGATTAATCGTACTAATCTATGGCAAAAACATATTTCCCATAATATTGATGGCAAAATGGTCAGAATTATCCATAGTCTATATGCCAATGCAAAGTCTTGTATCAAATCCGGAAATATCGAGGATGTGTCATTTTCAAAAAATATAGGTGTCCGTCAGGGAGAAAACTGATCTCCAGTATTGTTCTCGTTATTGTTGAATGAATTTTCAGAATTCATCTCCCATGCTTATGATGCTTAACTACAGAATCTACAAACATTCTTTGTGATGTGAAAAGTATTTTAATATCCTGCCACCTGATCTCACCCTTTCATTTTTTCATTTTTGATCGTTGAATCATAAATTCGCCATTGAATGGGGTAGATTTCTAGGTACCGCACGTGACGACCGAATTTGTGAGCTTTGTTTTCTGAATGAATTTGGTGATGAGTACCACATTCTAATGGAATGTGCATATTTTGAAGATTTAAGAAAGGTGTATTTGACAAGAGATTTGTACAAAAAGCCTACTAATATTGTTACATTTGAAAAGTATTATATGGGTACATCTTATAGCCACCATCTTTTGAAGGTCTCAAAATACTATAAGGTTGTGCTTAGATCTTTTCTTGAAATATTCAGAAACACTTAAGCTTCTTGGAAAAGAGCCTAGTTTTTGTTCATCAGACAGTAGCACTCTAGCCAGTGATATCTCTAAACTTAGATGTCAATAGTAGGACTTTCCTTTTCCGTATACCAGCCTTTCAATCATAGGGTCAATTATACAAAGTATGGGTACATCAGTTGTCATATTCATATTTACTGATGCCTTCAGGGACTCTTAGGGAGTAAGCTTTCACATATTGTTGTGGATGAAGTGATTGCTTGTAACAAGCCATTTCTTCATTCCTAAAATATATTGCACTAAAGTTATTAAGATTTTATCAGCTTCGGATTGCCTTCTGCAACTTTTTCTTATTCAATTTGTATCAGTTCATGACTTTGTTGTCTGTTTATTTGATAATCAAGTTAAATTAAAAGACTAGTCCTGCTTTTGCTGTTAAGCTCCAAAATTTTCAAGTACCAGAGCTTAGTTTATCAAATGCCTTTTATATTGAGTTTCATAGTGAATCAAGAGATTATCTTCCTAATGGTGAGCCGCCGTCATACTGCAGTCGGTAGCGCACCAGACTCCTAATCTTCAAACATGGGATGTCATGGGTTCGATCCCCGGCGGCGGCACATATCCTTTCCCACATTTGTGTCTCACCAATGGATGGATAATCGTAAACCTAGGAGGGATAGCACCTGGAGGCTAGGAAAGGATGAGGGGTAGTACTGGTGCGAGAAATACCAGGAATACATTGTTAGGTGCTCCAGCCGCCGCGATATGACTAAAATACTGTCAAAAGTGACGTTTGTAACTTTCCTTAGTTATGATGTTCATGTACAGTTTGACTTGTGCCCCAGTTAGGGGAGGGGCGAAAGTCGGTAACTTTGGACTTGAACAGAATCAAAGGATAGGCAGTCTGTGATCACTCAGTCTCCTGACTCGAGCGTACAAAACAGGCTCATGCGGGTTAGGTTTGAGACGCTGTCACTTTAATTGCAATATCATCAGTTATCGAGGTCTGGTATAATTTTGGACGTTACGGAAAATTATGCATTTGTTTTAGTCAAATAGGGATAATACAGACATTCAGGTTCGTCATTGTTTAAAACCAGTTGTTATTTTGATCTTCTGGTTATAAACTTTAATTTCTTCTTATTTTACTGTTTAAATTGATATGTAGCCCTAAGAACTTGAATGTAAGGTAATCGTGCATTTCTCGCTTTCCCTCGTGAGGGGGTGATTTTTTTGTCTGTTTGTTTGTGTTTTTTTTTTTTTTTTTTTGGGGGGGGGGGGGTAACTATGCATTCAACACTTTATGGTAGATCATTTACAAAAAAAGGAAAGATCAATAAATACAGTAAAAAAATATATAAATATGGATTATAATATTAGAATAGTGATACAACATCTTGCGTTGAGCTGCGGAGAAATCTTTGATAGTTCACGAGACCGAGGTCGAGCGGAATATCAAATTTTCCTCCGCAGCAAGAAGCAAATACAGGAAGTTGTATAGCAATCGTAACATGATAATCCAATTATTATCAACCTATCTTTTATTTAACAAATTCGATGACATGATAAGAAGAATATGTATTTCTACATGTATTTCAATTCTCCTTTATCATTCTGATTAACTTTTTTTTGCATTATGACGTCATAAATAGAATGAAAATGACGCCATCTTAGACTACCTTACATCGATGGATCAGTGCGAAACAGTTATAACTGCGTATATGTTTATAGGCAGTTACAACTCTTTCGCGCTGACTCAACGATATGGAACCTTATTTGACACTGTAAGATAAGGTTTTTTGTTTGTTTGTTGTTTTGTTGTTGTTGTTGTTGTTGTTTTGAACGTGTCCGAATTTGTTTTGTGGAAAGTATATAGTTTACTATAAATATTCGTATATTCATAAAATAAAGTGTTGTACATTATTCAGTTAGACCAATGCATATATATCTATTTTTTTAATTAATACAAAACCTAGCAAAAATTAAACCAAGTGTCCTTTCATATTTGTTGATATTCATATTTTCAATATACTGATGAATATTTCTAGTAAAGTTGTTCACTTCATACAGACAAAGTCGAAAACGTTAGTAAAAATTCCGTATCAAATACGGTTCCATATAAGGTAGTCTAAGATGACACCATTTAAATTCTGTAAATGACGTCTTAATTCGAATAAACATAATGTATTTGCTTCTCTCTGCGGAAGGGGGTGGGGGGCATTTGATATCCACTCGACTCCGGTTCAGCTAAATGTCAAAATTTTCCTCCGCAGCTCAAAGCAAATACAAGGTGTAATGCTATCATAACAATATCGTATTATTCCTTTCTTATCGTCTGATCATATTTGATATTTTATCTGAATCTCAACATCTGGTTTTTCAAATATGAATTCATAGAATCTTGGAAACTCATCAATGACGATCATATTCTATTTCTGGCTTTCTATTACATTAACCCATTCCCACTCAATATTTCCTTTTTACGCCCCTTAACGAAAAAGCTTCGGAAAACATTGTGGAAAATGAAGAAATTGCTTGGATCAAGCAATTTCTTCATTATCCACAATGTTTTCTATCCAAAAAGTCAAAGAAAATTTAAATTCCACCAGCTTGAAAATATCGTCTGCAGCTCCTTTCAATTTGGACCGGTCTAAAATTTTGTTGAGTTGGAATGGGTTAACGCGTGTTAAATGAATGAGTCTAATTTGGAAGCAGAAAACGTTCCTATCATCAAAGCAAGTTCTGTGTGTACTTCCGTTTATGAATCGTCGCTATCGTAGCAAATGCCCATATGGGCGACGTCCCAGAGGACAGTTAGTTGTTACGGGGGGGGGGGATAGTGCAAAGATACAGGACGAAATCGCTGAGTTCTATGGATAGTTCCGTCAGACGGGGAATCGGTGTAACGCCTTATCCGATACACAATTAGTTTGTAAGTTTGTTCAGCCCATGTGCTCATCAAACCTGTAATCTTGATGCTTGAAGATAAGTGCTCTACCAACTTAGTTCTACTGATCTCAGATGGTTTCTAGCTCACTTGAGTATAAGGAACTGGGGGGTTGAGATATTGTGATAGTCAAATTTCCGTAGTTCGACCAACATCCAACGTCTGGCTTTCTGTAAACCACATCATCTCCTAAACCAGTGTAGTAATCAAACATATAAATCGGAGTACAAAGTTCGTTTCAAGTCAAAATAAATGATTTGATTGATCGATCGTTTTTTTTTTTTTTTTGTTTTTTTTTAATAACAGGACAATCTTTCTATTGGCCGTAAACGTTGGTCGCAAACGTTGACCGTAAACGTTAAAAAAGTCGTTGACCGAAAAACGCTAAAGGAGGTATTTTATATTACCGGTGTTATTTAACAATTAACCGCTTGATTACGCTTAGTAAAAATTCAAATCCCTTTATTAGTTTAAAAATTCAGTTTGACATTTGATTGATACCATTAAGATACAACGTGAATACAACAACAACAAAATAATAATCCAATAGATACATCATCAAGGCAAATATGCGCAGTCATACTCGGACTATGTCTGTGTCCGAGTGTGATCTGAAAGAAAACGTTTTTATGGGCACGAACGTCATTCAGCGGTTGAGTTTGATTTTAAATTCAAGAAAAAAAAGTAGTTATCTTAGAATATCGCTTATGCTCTAAGTGCTCAAGGCGGTTTTGTGTGATTTAGCGTGTATCATAGAGGCTAAGTCGCGACTATCAATCGAATAACTAGTCGACCAATGAAATCATTCATTAGGACCAAAAATAAATTTTGAACTCAGATATTTGTCGCTATTTTCCTTAAGCATTTTTGTTGGTTTGGCGACTTAAACGTCGTAACTACAGCTTATTTAAGCTGTAGTTACGATATTTAGGTCGCCAACCAACTATTCTACTATTTTGTTACATGCTACTGTCCATATTTTTTTCTAACAATAAAATAAAATCGGAGAGGAACCTTCTGTCGGAGTCAATGGGCGTAGCCAAAGGAGAAAGTGGGCGGGGGAAGTGATCGGTTTGTTTGTTTGTTTGTTTGAATGGGGTTTTACGCCGCTTTCAACAGTCTTTCAGTTATATCGCGGCGGTTGGAGCACCTAACAATGGTATCCTGGTATTTCGCACACCAGTACTATCATTACATCCTTTCCTAGCCTTCGGCTGCTATCCCTAACAGGTCTACGATTATCGACCCATTGGTGAGAGACAAATAGTCGGAAAGGATGAGTGCCGCCGTCGTGGATCGAACCCCGGATCTCTAGATTGACAGTCCGGTGATCGGTCAATTGACCAAAATACAAATGGTTGGTTGGTGACTTAAACGTCGTATCCACGGATTGAATAAGATGTAGTTACATCGTCTAAGTCGGCAAACCAAAAAGTGCTTATTACAAGTTTCTGCCAATGCTGGAGTTCAAAGTTGACATTCGGTATAAATGTATTATTTAATTTGTCTGTCGAAATGTTGATTGACGACCGTAACCGTCAATTTTACAGGCGTTTGAACTGAAACTTGGCCAGACTATTTAAGTTTATTTTAGTTCTTCATTGGTTTACTGGTGAAAACTATGCCACTGTGTATTTGTAAAGTCTAAAAATAATTGGGTGCACAATGGGCCTTCATTTTTGGCACATGTTTCTTGAAAGTTAGTCATAAATAGTCTCAATGACACCATAGATAAGTAAGATATTTAATAATTTGTCACAACACACTACATTGTCACAACACACTACAAAATTTAGTCCAGATTTCTTTCTATGTCCCAACAGAAGAAGAAAGGGACAAATAGAAGCATAAAAACGTTCTCGGAACAGTCCAAGTTCAAGATAGTTTAAGGGATAAAAACTGGACAAACTATAAAAACTGGACAAACTAGGTTAAATCTTAAAAATACTTTGTATGCTCTATGCTAGCTACAATATAATCTAGAGTGTCCTTTGACTGTTTGTTGCGGGCAATGATAATGAGTTAGCTGTGGTGAAGGACATCTGCATAGGCCAGTTGCGATACTACCAGTTCTTTGTTTTAAACCTCAAAAACGCCTTTAGACGCCTGGTAAAAAACATGTTTTACTAACTAAAACATTATAGGAAAAGGAGAAATGGCTTGTAAACAAGCCATTTCGCCTTTTTCCCATAATGTTTTGTAACATATTCACTCATTATATTTCAAATTACACGAACTTAGAAATGTCGTCTTAAGCTACATTCATTTTGGACTAGTTCAAAATTTTGTCTTTTGGAAACGGCTGAAAGATGACAGTCTATCTTTAAGACAACAATCATTTGATTATGACATTGAAAATCCAAAGTAGTATTGAATTTTACGACAAAGCTTTTTGTTGTAGCTTTGGGCATACTTTTTTTCTCAACTTAACCAAACAACAGTAACAACATTGCAGACGCATACACACACACACGCTCGAACAAGTAAGCTCGTTTGTAATCAAATGACATTCCTATGAGTTTCGAAACATTTATTTTCTGCCATGTCACCGGAATCGACGAAACAACATTAATCGGTTTTAGATTGACTAAAATGGTTATGGTCGCATGATTGACATGATTTGACAAAGATTTATTTGATATTTGTTATCTTTATTTTTCATTTATTCTTCTTTAAATAATGTTTTTTCCATTTTTTCAGATTTTGCACGTATGATTCTGACACTTCGGATTAACAACGGTGTCGACTTTTATGACATAGTGTACCGGGGGTAGGTTGAATAGATTAGTTTTGGTCTGTCAGTGTGTCCAGTCGTGTCTTACTCTCTTCCTGTGCTCTCTCTATGTTTCTACCTCTTATCACTGCCACTCTCAGTATATCCGTCTGTCTGTCTCTTTGACCCTTTCTCAATCTCTCTTCTTCTTTACTTCTTCTTGGCTATATCAATCTCTTTAGAATAAGCATCCTGAGATGCTTAAGATAAGTTGAGTGCTAAGTTACGTACGATAGTGATACAGCATCTTGTATTTGGTCTTCGGTCTCGTGAAATATCAGGATTTTCTTCCTAAACTCAAAGCAAATACAATATGTTGTATCGCTATCGTAAGTAACATGATATTTCTTTTTTTATTATTTAGGTTCTGCGAAGGAAAAATTGAAATTCCATTAGACCTTCAGTCTCGTGAAATATCAACTGTTTTCATCATTAGCTCAAAGCAAGTATCGCTACCGTAATATGCTATTCCATTTCTATTTTAAGATGCGTTAACACGCCTTCACAATCCGATGTGCCATTTAACACAACAGGGGACCCCAGTAATGCTGCTCCTCATACAATTACTGTTGACTTCTTGATGGTACTACCAGCTCCACTGATACCTAATGGCGGTAGGTAGTTTTCGAAAGATTTTAGCTAGCAGTGCTCATGCATTTATTGCTTAAGTTAACAGACAGAATTTTAAGGTCTTTCAGAGTTCAATGATTGCATACTGCAAATTGAGTCTTGTCCACTAAATCCTTTGAATGCCTACGCAATAAAAAGAAGTTCTTAAGTATTTCTGAAATTCTGCAAACTTTGTCTGCAAGTTTATCTCCTGGGTATTTTTGGGCCACATAAATTAACTCTCTTCAAAATGTAGAGAACTCCTTCAAAAGCATGCTACTTAACCCCTTGATTACTTTACTAAATTGGTTTATTTATCATGACAACCTTTGACAAGGAAGATTACTTACAAATCCATGCTTTGCTAGCTTAACTACCGTACATTCAGTACTTTGTTTCGTTTGGCAGAGTGTTCGACGTCGCTTTTAACAACCCGTCAACCCGTCACTGTGAATTTGTTTTTCTAAAACCGTGCTAGCTGTATCGTCGTTGTCGTTCTAAAAATCTCATAACTACAGCTTGTCAAATCGTTGGTGTGCCAACTTAACGTCTTTGCTGCAGCTGGAATGAGCTGTACCTGCGAACGGTTAAATCGTCAAACAACTAAAAATGCAGGAAATTGGTTTCGGAGTTCAACTTTAAATTCCAATCTCAATGAATGATTTGTTTGGTTAATCGATTTTGTTGGACAGTGGCGATCCGACATTATACTGATCACTTTTCCCGATCACTGAGCTAATAAAAAAAGAAATGTCTTCATTGTCACCAATGTTCTTCAAAGCTTTTTTCCTGAGATGCTTAAAAAGCGGAAATGGGTGGCAATTGGGTTAAGTAGCACGTTCTCTACAAGCTCTCTACAATTTGAATAGAGTTTGCAATATTCCTGGATTGCCAAGTCCATCGACTCCGATTGGAAATCTAGCTTCGATTTTAAACGGCGTTATTTTGAAAATGTTGGAGTTCAAAACTCACTTCTGCTAAAAATCATTGGTTGACTGATTATTTGACAGTCGCGATTGGTCAATTTAGTTGCCAGATTTATCTTGTCCACGAACTATTAGTTATTGTTTAATTTCTATATAAGATACATAATTCGATTTCACCGAATATTGCCGTATTCGTAGTTTCTACGGCGTATAATTTCCGTCGTTGGTATCCGCTAGCAATTCAGTCGATATCGACATCAGCCGTAAACTAACGACCTCACCCGACGCATTCCGATGTTTTGAAGCCGAGCATAGGGAATGTACTACATTAAATTGATAGGGAATTGAGTCGAATAAATACGAATAAAGAACATTTATCGTGAAAATGACAGTAATAACAGACAATTTTTCTCTATCAAATTTTCTATGAAATTAAATCTTATTAAAGCTGTAGTTACGACGTTTAAGTCACCAACCAACCATTTTATTATTTTGTCACATGCTACTGGCAATCAATTTTGCAAAATAACGCTGTCAAAAAACGAAGCGGAATTTTCTGTCGGAGGCAATGGAAGGGACAAAAGAAGTAAGTGGGCGGGGCCATCGATTTGTCAATTAAAGCGCAAATAATAGCAGAAAGTAGTAAAGTAAATATATCGGTCATAGGAATTTGCAATAAATGTCAGTTTTTCTTGAATTCCCAAGCTATCTGTCAAGCGCAGCTTATTGATCACTGTGCCAACTCACTAACTACATTCGGCACGACAACTTACTCCAACAGGAAGTTCGACAGGTACGCGATCAATCAATTAGGAGGTGACAGGCGACACTCTTCCCGCTGCTGTAGTCGAGAAAAAAAGCGGGAGGAAACCATAGTTAGGTATCATGCTATCACTTGACCTAAATACTTTGGGATGGGCCGTTCAACGACTTTGATTGTTTCTCTGTACATCATAGGGTCGTGTGTTTCTACTTACAGATTTCTTTGCACCAATAACGCTGACGATAACCGCTATAGCAGAGTTGTGTCCGGAGCAATCCTTTGGAGATTGTTTTTTACCGGTATGTGGTTTATACCTAAACGGGTACTTATTTTGTCAAGCTTTTCGAATAACAAATACCCCTCGATAATAAAACAAACACCTAGATGAGATCGCAAGGTATGATAATATAAAACGCAGACGGTTTCTGACAAAACGACGTTGCAAAGAAAGTCTATAAAAAGTTCATTTCTATCTAATAGTTGATTCAAGAAGAATAAGGAAAATATGAGAACTGTTTTTCGCAAATTCCTTTCGACGGATCACTGAACCCGGTCTCTATATTCGGTGCCCCGCCGGATTGACAAATGGCTTGCCCCGCCATTTACTTCGTTTGCCACGCCCATTGACTCCGACAAGAAGTCTCGCTTCAAATTTAAATGGCATTATTTTGCAAATTCTATGGCTGGTAGCATGTAACCAGAATAAGAATAGTTGGTTGGTTACGTAAACTTCGTACCTACAGCTTGAAAAACTGTAGTTACGACGTTTAAGTCGCCAAACCATCGAAAACGGTTAACAAAAATGGCGGCAAATGTTGGAGTTCAAATCTTGCTGCCTGACTGAATGAATGATTTGATTGTTCGATGTATTCTTTGATTGGTTAATTACTCAAACAGTAAGTTCAACTTGGATATTAAACGTCCCTGTTTTACAAAACTTGTGGCCAGTAACATGCCACAAAAATGGTTAATGATTGATTGGCGACTTAAACGTTATAACTACAGCTTTTGAAAGGACCAATGCGCAATTTGGCACACCTCTGATTTAATGATAACAGGACAAAGGGAAGATAACACGGGAATGATCCTCACTCAAACTTTAGCCAGCGATTTACATTAAATAACCATTCTTATGGTATCCATAGTTGGACATTTCTGATAATTTACATCAGTATTTTATACGGTAACATTGAAAGTCAATTTAAGGAGGGTAACGTTCACATACACTCAACACAACCATGTTGTTTATTCTACTATTAACTTTGAGAAATCCTTTGCAAAATTCATAATGGACTGATTCTAAAAAGCCTGAATGCGGTACTGTATGCCCTCACCACGTTCATTAAGCGACCATAATCAAAATGCATTTTTAACCCTTTCTCGTACAATCACTGGTTTTTACGTCCCTGTGATTTTATACTTGAGAAAACATTGTGGGAAAAGAAGAAATTGCTTGTCACAAGCAATTTCTTCTTTTCTCACAATATTTTCTACCCTACTGATAGGTTATTTTTCAAATAAAATAGACTTTGAATTGTCGTATGCAAAAGCTTTGAATTTTGACAGGTCTAAAATTTTGTAAAACAGGAAAGGGTTCAAGAGCTAAGGCTCTTAACTCTTGTCATGCTGAATAAACGTCCTGTTTTGCACCAAAACCAAAGGACTGAAATAACTGAAAGCGCTAGCTGCGGATCAACATTTCATTGAAAACTGATTTTATAAACAATTCTGGCTTAAAAGGCACAGGAAGATGGTGTAGACTAAGATCAGACTACGCATATGTGCAGGCTGATCTTTGTCTTTACTTCCCGTCCAAACAGGAATATTCCGGGTTCAGCATGACAAGGGTTAAGAATTGAATGCATTTTGCTAAAATCTAAACCTAACTAAAACCAGGCTATGTTTTTGGAACTGGTTATAATCGTCTTAATGAGACGATTCTAATGACACCAAACAACATAAGATGAAGCGAGAATTCTTGAACGATACTTCTATGCAATCGAATCCACCCGTCATATCTTTCTTAAAGGTGTAGTAAGCGACCACTGTTTTAAGCGACCACTGTTTTGTTGTCCATTTAGTGGTCGCTTAACCTATCTCAACTCCTCAAAATTTTAAACTAGTCCAAATTAAAAGAGACTGCAGACAATATTTTCAAGTTAGTGAATTTGGTTTTTCTTGGTAGAAAAATTTGTGAATAATGAAGAAATTGCTTGCAACAAGCATTTTCTTCATTTTGCACTATGTTTTCAGAAGTTTTTCTATATAAGAGGAGTCAAAAAACGTAGTTGTGTGGGAATGGATTAATACAAGATTTATTGTACCCGGAATATACGTATCTCAACTTTGTCTAGAACAAAAAAGTCATTTAACTCGATGAGACTCGTTGAATAACTCGGTTTAGAACAGCCCATCGCTGATTCTATATTTCACACATTGCTTACAGGGGGACTGTGCAGACGGGTCTGATCGACTAGGTAGAAGGAAGAAAAGATCAACATCCCCGATAGCTGTTGTAAGGGATACGATGGTTGTTTTCCCAAATGCAGGTAACATTAACCAATTCTACATTGTATTACATTCCTAGCAGTGAAATCTTGGGATTTTCCAGTGTAATAAATTTTGATATCATCACTAGTGATATTATCAACTTTCACTCCGAAAATCGGGAACTACTTTTATTTCCAAAGGACCGGGTCGCTCCTGGTTAATATTCATAGCTGAGATTGCCGATTTTACATCTAAAATATAGAAAGCTTTTAACCTAATCCTCTACATAAAAAGCAATAACAATAAATTTCTAAAACATAAGCTACATATTCTACAACTTTTCTGTTGAAATAATGGCGAACGAGGTATGGGACAGAGCGAGAAATGCATGGTGGCCTTGAATTAAACTTCTTAAGGCTGCGAATCAATTTAAAAGCAGCACAATAAGAAGAAGAACCATAACCGTTTTGTTAACAACTGGTTTTAAACAATAACGAACCTGACTGCCTGTGTTATCAATGATTGACCCTACGATTGCATAATTTTCCGTAACGTCCACAATTATACCAGACCACGAATACTGATCATATTGCAATTAAAGTGACAGACACTCAAACGTAACCCGCATGAGCTTGTTTTGTACGCTCAGCTCAGGAGGCTGAGTGATAACAGTGATCACAGACTGCCTATCCTATGATTATGTCCCAGTCCAAGTCTTGAATGGTCGATCGATGTTCGAAATATCACTGGGGATCGAAAATAAAGTTGTCGCCCTTAGACACAGAATATGTTCCGTCCAAATTATTTTCGTGTCTAACACTACAAATCGCTAGGTGTCTCAAAATACAGATTTTCTCTCAAAAATTCCTTTTAAACCCTTGTCCAATTGGAAAGGCAATCCAAGATGGCGACCAGAAATTATTTGAAACAAATTTGTTGATATCAATGCGCAAGCTTCCCAGGGGCAGAAGTTGACGAATATGATAGAAATAAATATCAACAATTAAAAAATAAAGCTGTTTCGAATATAATATATAGAATAATAAACTATTTATTTTTGATATGAAAAATCTCTCCCTCGAATACGTTGTTATGCATTTGAAAAACTCGTCAAGGACTCGTTTTTAAATCCCTAACAACGCAATCTCGTGAGAGAGTTTTCATATAAAAATAACCAGTTGATTATTCTCTTTATAATACACAAGATGCTGTATCTCTATCGTAATATGATATTCTCTATACATACCTCGTGAGAATTCTGTAAGACTAACTGCCACCTGCTGATACTCCCCGACAGCTAGACTCGATGTCTTTGAAATAGTCATGGTTATTTCTATCGGGATTTCATGGATGATTGATCGCATCATAGTCATATACGTGCTAACGATTGGTGGCTCACTATTTCTATGCATATACATAAAAGAGTATTAATCGAAGGGGCAAAAGCACGCGAAAAAATTTTTTTCTCGTATGTTATATTTTTAGATTCATATTGAAAGAGGTTACCGACGACATTTTTTTTTTAATTCATGAAAATTTGAAAGTGTGTTTTATTTGAGGTAGAAAACATTTGGGAAAATGAAGAAAGTGCTTGTAACAAGCAATTTCGCCACTTTACAGATTGTTTTCAATAGTTTTCTTTGGGGGCGTCCAAAAGCGTCGTTGTGTGGGAATGGGTTGAAGGCTTTGTGGCTCTCGTGGGGAAAACATTTCTCACAAAACAGAATCCTGTAATCTTCGTTAAAATTTTTTACAGACCCCTCTGTCGATAATTTTAGAATGTGTTGGTATTATACCCCTCTATGACCATCTTTGTCGAAGAGTAAACGAAAATAAATCTCAAAATTATCTTATGTTGCCAACTTTTTGTGAGAAATTTTATGAGAGCCAAAGAGCCTTTAACCTTGACAATACAATTTTTCAGATTTGCAAAGAAATAAATTTAAGATGCAGTATTAGGCAAAATCTATTCAAGGTATCTTATTTATTGGAAAAGCTGTAACAAAATTTACTGACTTTTGCTTCCCTTAGAAATCCGTTAGGATACAGAAGATTGGAGAAAGTTCATTTAACTACTCAAATATTTTATACGATAACCAGCAAAATGTGATTTTCATCCATCAATCTATTCATGGTCACAGTCGGTAGCGCATCGGACTCCCAATCTTCAATCATGGGTTGTCATGGGTTCGATCCACGGCTGCGGTATATATCCTTTCCGATATTTGTCTGTCGCTACTAGGTGAATAATCGTAAACCTAAGTGGGATAGCAGCTTAGGGATAGGATGTAATGGTAGTACTGGTAGTGCTAGTGTGAGAAATGCCAGGAATCCATGTTTAGGTGCTAAAGCCGCCGCGATGTACATGAGAAATTGTTAAAAGCAGCTTTAGACCTATTCAAATAATCAAATCAATCTATTCATTTTTCCGTCGTCCGAGCGCACGAGAAAAAACATTACGAGGTTACAGTGTTGCGCGCAGAAATAGTTTGAATGACGTGGATTGTTGTTGTTGTTTCTTTAGTGGAATTAAAACTTTGGGCTTGTTTCGGTTAAAAGGATCAAAGACAAAACAAACAAACCGATAAATTCCACGGAAAAAATATTCGTACAACCACTCATTCATCAATTCATCCTATCTCAATACCTTGACCCTCGTCATGCTGAATAAAATCCTTTTCAGAATTGTATAAAAGGGCTGAACACAGTGGTAATATTTGTTGTTCTGTTGTCAATACTTCTCTTGAAAATTAAATTCATGAACAACTCTAGTTTTAAAAGGACAGACAGGAGGTGTGGACTAAGATCAGACTGCACTTATGTGCAGGCTGATCTTTGTCTTTACCTCCTGCTTAAACCGGAATATTCTGGGTTCAGCATGACAAGGGTTGACTCACTTCCAGAAACAAGAGACAATCTTATGAACGACATTGTCGAAGAAGAATCTAAGAAGAGCGAGGTATACATGATTGACGATAATAGATACTGTTTAGACGAGGGTTTGTTTATTGCAGTGGTTGTTCTCCTGGCCTTAGGTAAGTAACTGACAAATGGCTGGCCCCGCCCTCTTACTCCATTTGCCACGCCCACCGACTCCAGCAGGAAGTTCCGCTTCGATTTTGAACGTCGTTATTTTGCAAAATTTAACAAGTAACATGAAACAAAATTGTATGATAGTTGGTTTGGGAACTAAACGTCGTAACTACTGCTTTAATAAGCTGTATAATACAATTCATAAAGTAACCATCGTATATTATAAAAAAAAGTTGTGGGAAAAGAAGAAATTGCTTGTTACAAGCAATTTCGTCTTTTCCACATTATTTTCTCAGTATAATGTCACTGGAAGGGATTGTGCACGAAAGGGTTAAGTTCACGCAAGCGATTCAGAACCATTCTTGACGACTTGTTCAAATCCAATTTAGAGATGAAGGGAATATTTTTTGTTTTCATGGAGGTATGAACCGAAAATACTAATCACACTGTATGAATACGCGAAGCGGATTCATACATAAGTGTAATTAGGTTTTTCGGTTCATACCTCCACGAAAACAAAAAAAAACTGTCTTCATTTCTTATAATTTAATAGTATTGAGCCAAAAAGGCCAAAACATTTACAATTTTTGATACCTTTTTTCACGGAACTATTTTGCGCGGAAGCATTCAAAATCACTGTGTGCTAAAAAATTTTGTTCATGGAGTTATGAATAATTTTTTCGACCAATCAGAATGCCCGATTATGATAGTTGAAACTGAAAATTAAATTATTTATTGTTTTACAGGAGTCCTAGTGGCACTGATAATTTTTCTCTTCCTCGTGATAAAATACATAATGTCTAAAATGAAATCCGGATCGTCCACGACTGGTTCCACTTTGTCCAAAAAGATTTTACCACGTGACAGACACGCTTCGGGGTCCAACCAAGATGACAGGCCAAGAAACAGCAGCCTAGCGGACGACCTATCAAGAGAATATGTCAACCCAAGAGTCAACTACTATAGAGATCATTTCAACTCGAGAGAAACCTCCAGTGTAGGTTCAAGAGGTAGTCCTAGAGGAAGTAGGGTCTAGATGAACCCATTACCACACATAACAATTTTAGACTGGTCCAAATTGAAAGGAGTTCCAGACGACAATTTAAAGTTTATGAAATTTTAGATTTTTTCAACTTTCTGTGTAGAAAACTTTGTATAAAATGATAAAATTGCTTGTTACAAGCAGTTTCTTCATTTTCCACAATGTTTTCCCAAGTGTTTGTTTTTGTGGGGCGTCAAAAAGCGTCACTGAGTGGGAATGGATTAAACAAATATTCTGTCTTTAACTACAACGACTATTTACCCCTTTTTTAACAAAAGAAATCTTATTTTCTGTTTGATCAAAGGCATTGCTAAGATTTTTATGGGGTAAATGGGAAAAAATGAGATAAAACGAGAAAAGAAAAGGACAACGAAAATGTATATCTTGACAAGCTTTATAAAGAAAGACCCTCTGGGGTGTTTAACCCATTCCGACACAATAGAATAGCAGACGTGTCCAACTAGATATACGTTGCAGTAGACAATTTGAACTTAGTGATGTTTTAAAAATCTTTGTCTTTGGGGTAAAAAATATTGTGGATAATGAGGAAACTGCTTGTTACAAGTAATTTTATCATTTTCCCCAATGTTTTCTAAAGTCCTTTTATAAGAGGCGTAAAAAGAAGGGATTGTGTACGAATGGTTAACATAAATCTTTCTTCTAAATAAGCGAAATGTAATTTATGCTCTTTTAAGCGATACCTACTTTTCCTGTCACCAGCCAATCGAGCATTTCTATTTTATTAACTAGAACTGCATTTTAATCTAACGGATTGCCGTTCAGTTGTAGAAAAAAATCGATTGACCAAAAAATTATCTATTTTGTACAAAATGCTTATTCTAAACCGTTCTTCGTTTAAAAAACCCATACGTATATGTAAGTTAGCAATCAAGAATCAATTATTGAAACAAAAATAACAAAGCGTGAATCTGAATTGACGAATCTCTGACCCCGCCCAATGACTCCGCTGGTGCCGCCTACTGAGCTCCGCTGGTGCCGCCCACTGACTCCGCTGGCTCCGCCCACTGACTCCGCTGGTGCCGCCCACTGAGCTCCTACAGGAAGCTCCTTTTCGATATTAAATGGTGTTATTTTGCAAAATATATAGCCAGATCCGTGTCACTAAAAGGTAAAGTAGTTGGTTGGCGACTTTTGAGCCACCAAACTAACAAAAATGCTTCATATAAATGTCTTCCTTTTGCCGGATTTTAAATTTCCCTTTCGGTGCAAATGAATGGTTTGATTTGTCGATTGGTCCTTTATAGAAAGCCACCATCCGTCAATCACAGCAATAAACTTAAACCCATTCCCACACAACTAAATTTAAGACTGGCCCAAAATGAAAGAAGTTGCATACGACCATTTCAAGTTGATAGAATTTTGATTTGTTTCGTTTCGTTTCGTCTCGCGGATAGAAAACATTGTGGATAATGAAAAAGTTGCTTGAAAAAAGCAATTCCTTCTTTTTTCACAATGTTTTCCACAGCGTTTTTCTTGAGGGGCTTAAAAAGGAGGGTTTGTGTTTGATTGGGCTAAAAGAGCTCTCTCAATGTTGGTTTACGAGGGTATCCTATGTGTCAACCCAATAGACGGTACAAGTAATTTCGTTATTGAACAAAAAAAAAAAACTGACGTGCTTTAGGATGACGAGACGCTCGCAAACGCCTTATTAATGGTACCCTTCTTTGCTCATTCATTTATGGGCACAGCATATTTCAAGAGGAAGGCGTTTTCAAACGTTTTGTCATCTTGAACAGTGTCTTATCACAGAAACAATCGGTTATAAACTATTTCTACTATATTCTTAAAACCTTGAAATGCTGGTAATGTTTGAATCACTTGACCACATTAGTGGAAGTTTTTTTTTTTTTTTTTTTTTTTTTTCTACTGTTTATTTTATAGTTTGGAAGTAAAATTTGTTTTGGCCAAAAGCATGTCTACAATTGTCTTCATGTGAAAATTGCGTAGTTCATTTATTCATTAAGCTATGATATTTTAATGGTGAAAAAATAGAAATTATTTGTGTTTTTTGTGTGTGTTGTTGTTTTTGTTGTTGTTGTTTTCAAAACATCTTTATTGCTTAGTACACATTTAGTAAGGGTCTGAAATTTGGTGTATATGCCACGTACAGTAGAACCTGTATTAAGCGACCACTCAAGGGAAAGGTGACCGCCTAAGAGAATGGTCGCTAAATATATTTTTATAGTATGGTTATGATTGGTCGATTTCCTTACATACAAATAAATTATTGCAGAATTCTTTTTTAATATAATGTTGTTAAGATTAATTAACATCATTTCACTGAGACGATTCTAATGTTTTCAAATAACACAGGATTTAGTTGCAGCATTTCGATCGATTGGTTTGCTTACACACAAAAATCATTGCAGAATTCTCACTTAATCCTATGTTGTTCAAACTCATTAGAATCGTCCCATTGAGACGATTCTAATGAGTTCAAATATCACAGGATTTAGTTACGGCATTTTTATTAGCGAATTCTTCTGCTCCTCGGCAAGATTTTTGTATAACATAATTGGTTTTTCTTTCATTCTTTTATATTGTATATACATGTTTATAGATTTTCATTAATGAAGGGGGCCTTTTTACCATTCATCTGAATCATACCTGTAGTCTTTAAAATTCAGAAGGAGGGATATGAGGGGAGGAGAAATCTCTCATCCAATCAGCGCCCTTGTTTTGAAATTAGCAGATGGATGTGTAGACTGGTGAGCCTGTCCCATCTACGCTGCTCCTCGATATTGGTATCGTCAGATCAGGACAGGTTCTCCAGTCAAATGGATGTGCCTCTCATAATGTGACGAAGATGGGGCAGGTTTAGCAGTCTATGACAAGACTTGTTTGTTATTAGCGCCTCTGGTACGGCGGCACTCAGCCTTTCCGACTATCTGTCTCCCACCAATGGGTCGATAATCGTAGACTTATGTGGGATAGCAGCTGGAGGCTAGGAAAGGATGTGATGGCGGTACTGGTGTGAGAAATACAAGGAATTAATTGTTAGGTGCTCCAGCCGCCGCGATATAACTGAAAGATTGTTGAAAGCGGCGTTAAACCCCATTCAAACAATCAAACAAAACCGCCTCTGACCAATCATAATGTCCGTGTTACATTATCCCGTGTTTTATCCTTGTTCACAATGATTTGACGGCTATTTTTATAATTTGTTTGCTAAGGCAGCACGGGATAGTTAGCTAGGACATTTAGGGGGTATTTACACTTAGTTGTCAAGGTTTTTGTACAGTATACCCATATTAAACGTTCTCATGAACACCCATATTCCTATTTCTTCATTACTCACTTTTTGATTTCTTCATCATCCACATTTTTTCTATCCAAAAAGATGAGAAAAATGAATTATTAAAGTTTCCATCACATCTGCAATTTCTCGAATTTGGATCATTCTAAAATTTTGTTGTGTTGGAATGGGTTAACAGGGTCAGTTTCTGAGTATATTATTTGTCCATATTATAAAGGGAGCAATAAAAACAGTCACCAATCCCCAAGCTGCGAAAAGACGGCATGCCCTACGTCAGGATGGCGAGACGCTCGCAAACGCCTCATTAATGGTACCCTGCTTTGCTCAGTCATTTATGGGCAAAGCATATTTCAAGAGGAGGGCGCTTGCCAACGATTTGTCATTTTGAACAGAGTCTTGCCATGGTTGGGACTAGCCCTTTGTACTGTTGGTTTTATACTCAGTAGACAAGGTTTAGCCCATTATCACGCAATACCGATTTTCGTCACCCTGTTAGAAATAATGATGCAGCAAGGATTGTATCAAGGCATTCCTATTTTTCTTACAAATTTCTCTATGCCGTATAGGCTGCTCTCTTTTTATTTCAAATTATATACATTGTTATATTGTCGAGGACCGGGCAACTTTTGATAATACAGGATCAGCTTGACTTATAGAAAAAAAATGACTTAACCCTGTTACTGCTTTTCTCTTTTTTTTCCTCAAAACTTTGGACTTATCCAAATTCAAAGAGGTAGCAGCTCACAAAATAAAGTAAAACAAATCAAAGAGTAATCATTCTATATGATGGAGAATATTGTGGAATAAGCATTTCCTTCTCTTTCCACTTTTGTCTCACAGGGATTATTTTGGGAAGGGGATAATCCCATACTCTAATTACTCAATTGAAGCGCCTCTCTGAGGCGATTACAAGTGGCCTATCGCTGACCACGCCCACTGACCTCCGAAATGGCAGGTCGTTTTGGTAATTAACCCTTGTCATGCTGAACCCGGAATATTCCGTTTTGGCAGGAGGTGTAGACCAAGATCAGCCTGCACATAAGTGCAGTCTGATCTTGATCTACACCTCCTTCTTGTACTTTTCCTGTCAGATTTTTTTTATGAAATTGATTCCTAAAAAATATATTGATTTTTAAACAACAAGTTCTATCAGTGCTTTCAGCCCTTTGATTTTACAGCAATTCAGTTAGTTAATTTATACAGCATGACAAGGGTTAACGACATTTTTAAATATGAGGTAAGTTAAAAAATGAAAGGAAAATAGTTTGCCAGTGACATAAACGTCTTAACTATAACTTCAGTGAGCTGTAGTTGCATGCTTAAGACGCCAAAACAACAAAAGTACTATCATTTCTGATCTGAAGAGACAATTGGATTTGTCAGTAGAATTTTTGGTTGGCAGAGGCGATCCGTCAATAATAAAGGAAGCGACAGATTTACCCCCTTTTCTTTTCACTAGTGTCTATGCTTTTCACAAGAGTTTATCTATCTCGGTTGCTTAACCCACTTCTACACAACAAAATTATAGACTGGTCCAAATTGAGAGAAACTGTAGACGATAATTTTAAGTTGGGTGAAATTTACGTTTTATTCTTTGTGGATAGAAAACATTATGGATAATGAAGAAATCGCATGATACAGGCAATGTCTTCATTTTCCACTATGTTTTCCAAACCTTGTATTTTTTATGCGAGTAAAAAGGAGGGATTGTATGGGAATGGATAAATTAAAATGGACTAATATTAAAGGTGGTCGCTCAGACAAGATAAATATTTCAAAGTGCTTATCTAGTAAATAAAATTGACAAGATTTGTATGTTATTTCAAACTATCAAATTGTTACTTTTTTTAAATACTATGAATGTCTCAATTATCTAATCCATGGTGGGTTTTTTTTTTTTTTTTTAATTCTAAATTGACTGGATTCAGGCGGCTAAATAAATAATGTTATAAACGTTATTCGTCAAGCCGAAAGGGGTTTCCCGATTGATGCAACAAGTATCGATGCTAGGCGGAGTGTGTAAGGCCATTTCTTCTAACAAGCAATTTATTTTCTATATTTTGTTTTCCCCCTAATGTTTCATGTTTCAGGGTCGTAAAAAGCAGGGTAATGAGCTAATGCGCTAAACTTGAAATGGTTTAATTTCTAGTTTCATCTATCAAAAACGAGTGCTTGTTTATCTAACACGAGTGTTTTGATAGGCCGAAAAATATTCATACCTCCACGAATTAAAAATTGGACACATAGCTATTTTGAGTCTTTGCAAACAAAATAGTTCCAAAAAAATGTATCATTTTTTTTTTAAATATTTGTATTTCCCATGATGTCAATAAATAAGAAAAAACAAAACAAAACAAAAGAAAAAAAAACAAAAAAAAACAAAAAAAAAACGCGAAACGTTTCGACTATTGCTAACCTGTCAAATCCGCGCAGCTTTGCAAGGGCTGATAATTTTCGCGTTTCTCAGATGGTCCCTTTTTACGTGACGGGTTACGTATTAATTTTTTTGCTAAGGCTTCATGGGTCAAATAGTGAAACATTTAAGGTATCCTTTAAAATATGATCTGAAATGTCAACTTTACTAATATTTTTGAGAAAGAAATAAATCATCCAAAACTACTTTTTGTATTTTACTTTCTCTCATTCCATGATGAATTAATTGTTAGTTTCGCCTTTCAAAAACGAGCGTAGTAAACGAGATTTAAAACACAAAACTATTTTGGTATGTTTCCGCACAAAACAGTTCCATACGAAAAAGTATCAATATGTGTAAAATACTTGCTTTTTGCTTTATCGTTAAAACATGAGCGCATGCGTGACATTTCCAGCCATTACACATGTGCGCCAAGTAAAGACTCAAATCAGCCAGTGCATCCGCACAGTCTGATCAGTCTTCACTCTGCGCTCTGTAGATAGATACTGACCCAAAGCTTCTTTAAACAATCAGCGAATATTTTAATTGCCCAGAATGGCTGTCCAGGGTGCTCAACGTGTGCGAAATGGTTGGAAATGTCACGCATAGGCTCATATATGAGATGAAGAGCTTATAGAGATTTGAAACGAAACTCCTATTTATGTATTAATACGAATCCGCAAAACCTATCACACATACGCATGAATCCGCTTCGCGTATTCATACAGTGCGGTTAGTCTTTTCGTTTCATATCAACATGAAAACAAAAACAAGAAGGCCAAAATGGCCCTAAAATCGCTCACCTGAATAATTCAAGATGATTAAAAAAAAAAAATGAAAGAACACAGGCATGCTTGACCTTGAGCTTTGACATTGATGTTATCTGAGAATTTCTTTCAAATGGCAAATCTACTCACAATTGAGATTAATGGTGACACAACCAAAAATTTCCCTCACAAATATGGACTTAGGTACATACACCAACTTGTCGTAGAGACAATTTTGTCTTGCTCAATACAAGTAGGCTTGACAAAAAGAAAGTAATAATAATCTTAAAAGTAGTCCTGCTTGCTAAACAATGGAGATCAGTTGTTGTTTCTCACTAGTAACCCATCTCACTTGTGCATACCACTTGTATTTTGCCCATTGGTGGCAGGCAAAAGGTACTTGTCACTATGATTGTGCCAAATGTCCGATGAAAGATAACCAAGTCGTGTTTAACAATTCATCAGTTATATTGTGGAGCATTTATCAATTGATTCCTGGTATTTCTCGCACCAGTATTACCATTACATCTTTTCCTAGCCTCCCGCTGCCATCCAATTTAAGTTTAGGATAATCTGCCCATGGGGAGACAAAATGCGGTAAAAGATATGTGCTGCTGCCAAGATTCAAACCCACGACACCCAGGGTTCTGCTTGCAAAATTCAAGACTTTTTCCAGACTTTTTCAATGATATTTTCTAAATCTCATGACTTCTTTTTCATTGACAAAAATCAAAGGATTATTATGACACAGATTGTTGAGTACCCGAAACCCCATTTTATTGATGTCAAACTAAAACCCTAAACTCTGTCCAGAAAAATACAATAATATAAAATAATGGATAGATTTGATTGCTTCTAGACGTTTAGATTGTCAATATCATGTTAATGATAATTAATTTTAAAGTCTATTTACCCAGAGTTCTCTTTTTCATTAAATTGAATTGGAGGCCATTTATTACTTTCGTATCCAAATTCAATTCATGTCCGGTTACTGGTACACTTAAGATGTTGCTTTGGATTTTGTCCTTAATATTTGCTTTATGTACTCTAATCATATATATTTAGTAAAATTGGACACCTACCTCCATTCCTAGCCAAAAAATTAAGTACCATGCTTGTATCTTTTAGTGAAACAAATACCATTTTCTCTTTCTCGGCAGACATTGTGACGTAATAATTCATCCCCATGTAATTCACACTGTGATAAAACCTACTGGTGGGGGGGGGATACTTTTCACGTGTTTGGAACTTGTACTTTAATTGAGTCTTGCATCTTTCATCAAATTGATTTGTCTATTTCCTAGTTTTTCCTGTTTTTTTTTTTTTTTTTTTTTTTTTTTTAAGATATCACAAAACCGAGACTTTTTCCTGTTTTCCTAGTAGCCTGGGAACCCTGACACACCATGATGATAAATTGGGTGTCTGACGCATTCCTTACTGGCTTTGGTGGCAGCCCTGATGTACTCACAGACATAACAGCATTGTAATAGCCCAATTGGCCATTGTCAGTAAGATTCATGACCAGTTTGATTGGAATTGGCCAATTTGTTTGGGAGAAGAAGATATTAAAGTCAAAAACAGCCACGCCAAAATTTTTGTGCTTCATTCAAAATTTCGCGAACACCTTTTGAAAAGGGTCATCCAAGGAACATACATTTCAAGTTTGGTTGAAATTGGCCCAATGGTTACTGAGGAGAAGATGTTTAAAGATTTCTAAATAAAAACTGCCACACCTATATTTGGGGGTCAATCAAAATTTTGCAAATACTTTTTGAAAAGAGTCACCCAAGGAACATTCATGCCAAGTTTGGTTGAAATTGGCCCAATGGTTACTAAGGAGAAGATGTTTAAAGATTGTTAAGTCAAAAACTGATACGCCCTGCCACGCCCAAATTTGGACATAAATCAAAATTCCGCGAACAACTTTTGAAAAGGGTCACCCAAGGAACATTTATGCAAAGTTTGGTCGAAATTGGCCAAATGGTTACTGAGCAGAAGATGTTTAAAGATTTCAAAGCCAAAAACTGCCACGCCTTGCAACGCCCATATTTGGGCGTAAATCAAAATTCCGTGAACAACTTTTGAAGAGGGTCACACAAGGAACATTCATACCAAGTTTCGTTGAAATAGGCCAAATGGTTACTGAGAAGATGATGTTTAAAGATTTCAAGCCAAAAACTTCCACACAATGCCATGCCCATATTTGGGCAGAAATCAAAATTCAGCGAACAACTTTTGAAGAGGGTCACCGAAGGAACATTCATTCCAAGTTTCGTTGAAATTGGCCAAATGGTTACTGAGAAGAAGATGTTTAAAGATTTCAAAGCCAAAATCTGCCACGCCCATATTGGGATGGGAATCAAATTCCGCGAACAACTTTTGAAGAGGCTCTCCCAAGGAACATTCATACCAAGTATCGTTGAAAATGGCCTAATGGTTATTGAGGAGAAGATGTTTAAAGATATCTAAGCCAAAAACTTCCACGCCCTGCAACGCCCATATTTAGGGGTCAATCAAAATTCCGCGAACAACTTTTGAAGAGGGTCACCCAAGGAACATTCATACCAAGTTTCGTTGAAATTGGCCCAATGGTTACTGAGGAGAAGATGTTTAAAGATTTCAAAGCCAAAAACTGCCATGCCCTGCCTTGCAACGCCCATATTTGGGCGTGAATTAAAATTCTGCGAACAACGTTTGAAAAGGGTCATCCGAGGAACATTCATTTCAAGATTGGTTGAAATTGGCCCAATGGTTACTGAGGAGAAGATGTTTAAAGATTTCTAAATAAAAACTGCCACACCCTGCCATGTCCATATTTTGGCATAAATCAAAATTCTGCGAACAACTTTTGAACAGGGTCATTTCAAGTTTGGTTGAAATTTGCCCAATGGTTACTGAGGAGAAGATGTTTAAAGATTTCAAAGCCAAAAACTGCCACACCCTGCCATGTCCATATTTTGGCATAAATCAAAATTCTGCGAACAAATTTTGAACAGGGTCACCCAAGGAACATTCCTGCCAAGTTTCGTTGAAATTGGCCCAGTGGTTACTGAGGAGAAGATGGTTAAAGAATTGTTGACACCTTCCGACGGACGACGGACAAAAGGTTATCAGAAAAGCTCACCTTGAGCACGTTGCGCTCAGGTGAACCAAAAATATTCTCTTCATCTCTACATTTTTTCCAGGCCTCCCGGATGTCTTTTTACGAGCTTACGCAAAAATGTAAATATCTTGACGGATATGTAAATTATAATTCGGATTGGCCAATCATATCACCCATTTAGACCAAAAGTGACTATTGACCTCTGATGTTTATGTCAAATGTTAGCTGATGTTGCAACTTTAACGTCGTAACTACAGCTTATTGATTTTATCGAGAACTTTAGACCATCAACCAGAAATATACTCTCGTTCTTTTGGTCCCTGCCCCTGTAATTTGCAAGTTGAAAGGTCACTTCCGGTAACCACAATTTTAAGGATTGACAGCAGGGTCCGTCCAATATACCGGTCTGGCGTCATTAGTTTGAATAAGCTGCACAAGCCGCCGCGATATGACTGAAATACTGTTAAAAGTGGGGTTAAACCCCACCCAATCAATCAGACATTTGAAAGAGGATGATTAACTGATTTCTTTAACTTTACATTTGAGAAGAATCGCCGATCAAGCACCCATGCCAAGTGGTTATAATAGGCCAAGTGGTTTCGGAGGATATGGCGTTTTGAAAAGAATTCAAAATTAAAAAAAAAAATACTCTTTCCATTGGTCCCTCGCCCTGTATTTTGCAAAAGAACATAGTTAGATATCTCAGTCGGACTCCCTTGTCTGAGGTTAGAGGACGTGGTTAGCGCTCCGTATTTGTTTAAATTATTATTAAGATTTATCATAGTTGAAAGGTCACTTCCGGTATCCACATAATTAAGAATTGACAACAGAGTCCGTCCAATATACCGGTCTGTCATCATAGGTTTGAATAAGCTGTAGTTGCGACGTTTGAGTCGCCAAATTAATAAAAATGATAAAATTAAATGTCGATGTTCAAAGCTCACTTCCGGAATAGATTTATTATTTGATTGGTCGTGAAAGCCGCGGGAGCTCAATTGAACGGGACTAATTTGATTGCGACAATCGGGTTTTTTTTTTTTTTTTTTTTTTCTTTCCGACTGCCGAAAGAAAGTATTGATTTTAGTATTGGTAAGCATGTGTCTTTAGCACTTTTTTTCAAAATTCAAGACTTGTCCAAATTTCAAAGAGGCTTTAGACGACAATAAAAAGTGAGTGAAAAGTAACCAACCTGAAAGCTAGAAAATGTTGTGGAAAAGAAATTGCTTATTACAAGGAATTTCTTCTTTTCAAACAATCTTTTCACATTTATAAAAATCACAGTGACGTAAAAACTAGGGATTGAACAGGAAAGGCCGGTTAACATATACTGTTCGTATGACGACTTCGTTTCGAACTTCGAACTTGACCGAGATATTATGAAGACAAACATTCTTAACAAACACCAAGACAACATGCCCTCTAGAGTGCACACAATGTATTTTTAAGATTTGACCTAGTGACTTCCCTTCAGGCCCCATGTGATGAAATATCGTACTTGGTCGATTATTATGCAGTCAAAAAGTCTGACCAAATATCAAGAAATGTGTGGCAAAAATGTGCTCTCTAGAGTGCACACGCGATATCTCTCAGATTTGATCGAGTGACCTAGTTGTTGAGCCAACGTGGCCTTATATCGAACTTAACTGAGAAACATTCAGAACAAATATCAAGACACTTGAGTCAAAAAATGTGACCTCCTGAGTGCATACAAGGTTTTCCTAATAGAAGACCCAGACACCTAGTTTTTGACCCCATGTGACCAAATATCAAACTTGGCCGAGATATTATGAAGACTCTGTCAAAATATCAAGACACGTGATGCAAAAAGTGCTCTCTGGAGTATACAAAAGCTATTGTATACGATTTGACATAGTGACCTAGTTTTGGACTCCATGTGACTCAACACTGAACTGGTTTTGTTGATAGAATGGGGTATAACGCCACTTTTTATAGTATTTCAGTCACATCGCAACGGCTGGAGCACCTAACCATGTTTCATCCACCAGAACTACTACATAATTCTTCCCGAGCCTCAAGCTGCTCATCACACTTAGGTTTACGATTATCCATCGCTTGGTGGGAGACAAATGTCGGAAAGACATTCGCCGCGGTAATATTTGAACTGGTCCGTGGTTTCATTGAAGCAAACATTCTGACCAAGTTTCAAGTTATTTGTGCTTAAATCGTTGCTTCTAAAGTGCTCACAAGACGTCGATACACGACTGAAGATGGACTAAGCTAGATCAGAAAAGCTCACCTTGAGCCGTTTAAACTCAGGAGAGCTAATTGGTTGATTGAATTGGGTTTTACGCCGGTTTTAACAGTATTTCAGTCATATCGCGGAGGATGGAGCACCTAACAATTGATCCCTGGTATTTCTCACACCAGTACCACCACTATCTTTTCCCAGCCTCTAGCTGCTATCCCACTTAGGTTTACGATTATCCACCCATTGGTGAGAGATAAAGATTATGTGCCGCCGCCGGGGATCGAACCCATGACATCCCATGATTGAAGCTTAGGAGTCTGGCGCGCTACCGACTGCGCTATGACGGCAGCTGACTGCAATAGGTCACTAGGTGAAATCTTATAAATACCTCTTTTACACTACAGAGACTACACTTTTGCTTAAACGTATTGCACTCAATTGACTGATATTTGTTCAGAAAGTTTGACTCTATATGTTAAAGTATCTTTTGGGTCACATGGGGTAAAAAACTAGGTCACTTGGACGAAAAATCTTTGTAATTTACATGCTACTTTTCCGACAGAAAAAATATCTTGAATCTATAATTATAACGTTTTCCTCTCGAATTCAAGACAGGATTTGATAACTAGTCACGTTTGGCCGAAATTAGTTGATTAGAATTTTCTTTACTTTTTAGTCAATGATTCAAGTGAGCGCTTTAGGGCCAATGGGCCTTTTGTTTTCATTTTTTATAAGGGAGATGACTTTCTTTTATACAACAAATATCCTAGGCTAAGCATCGAAATATTAGGACTAAATTTCAGAGCAGCATTTGCATCACTGATTCCTTGTATGGGATTTTACTCTAGCAACTGAGATAAAGCTTCCGTGTAATGTTTCATTTGTAGACTTGGAGGAGAAGGGTATCCCCCCCTCACCCCCTCTTGAAAGTAGGGTCTAGGAATTACCACTAGACCAAACCAGCTGCCCTGTAAGTGACAAGACAGCCTATGGATACTAGAACTTCTGGGTCAGGAGAACATTTTTTTTTTAAATTCCATTTCCGTTCACATGGCAACCCAAAAGATTTCTATTCTTTTAAACTATTTTCAGAGAGTCACCAAAGGGACATTCTGTCAAGTTTAGTTGAAATTTGTTAAGGATAATATGTCGTTTAAAAAATTCATTTTCAATTTGTTAGGAATGGATGTAATGGTAGTACTGGTGTGAGAAATACCAGGATTCCATTGTTAGGTGCTCCAGTCGCCGCGATATAACTGAAAGATTGTTGAAAGCGGCGTAAAACCCCATTCAAACAAACAATCAATTTTTATAGGCCTAATTCCCCTGGTGCTCCATCTCTGGGACCCAAGGGCAAGATTTTAGCAATTTTGAATTTTTATACACTGAAAACTAAATATCAAGGCTCTACACATTCTTGTTTAGAAGATTCTTTAACATTTTTCTTTCACTGCCATTGCAAGAAAGTTTTTCACTGATCTAAATTCTTTTAGGTACTTTAAGTTTTTTTGTTGGTTAGAATTTGGTTTTACGCCGCTTTCAACAATCTTTTAGTTATATCACGGCGGATGGAGCACCTAACATTTCTCACACCAGTACCACCATTACATCCTATCCTAGCCTCAAGCTGCTATCCCACATAGGTCTATGATTATCGACCCATTGGTGAGAGACAAATAGTCGGAAAGGACGAGTGCCGCCGTCGGGGATCGAACCTGGAACCCCTAGATTGACAGCTGACTTGCTACCAACTGCACATTGACGGCGGCTTTTAGGTGATTTGAGAGAGGACATTCTAAGGAATATTTCTTCCAAATTTGATTGAAATTTGCCAAAGGTTTGGGAGGAGATGTCATTAAAAGAAATTGTTGATGGACAATGCACTGTAGACATTGGGTGATCACAATAGCTCACTTGAACACAATGTGCTCAGGAGAGCTAAAAAGCTCTAACTTGTGTCTATCGACAGACATGATAATTCAAGTTTTCATTTAGAATGGTGAATGAAACCAAGCAGATAGCACTTCATGTATGTGAATGATTTAATAATGATTTCTTTTTTTACAAGTGCATGTACATTTTATGTATAAACCATTTGGGGATACTTTTACTGTTCTAGATCCAAAACAAAATAAAGTTAAATGCTCTAATTTTAGCCTAATAGTTGTAATCAAGGAGTGTTTCCATACAAAACAATCCGAGTCCGATCAATAATTTATAACCATTCAAAGAAATAAGTAAACATACAGCTCAAATCAAAGAAAGACACTAGATATCAAGTAAATTTTATTCAGAACCCTATGTAATGGTTACTCATTGGAAATATCTATAGAACATTCCAATGATTAACCTAAACATGCTTTTTAATTATCTCCCTTTTTTCTTGTTACGTCACATAATCTAAATTCGTTTTGGATCTAATACAGTATTTCCCCACATATTTATTAAGTCTTTAATGATCCCTCTTTTCCATTAAGTCAGTCACATACAAAGGATGCATGCCCCCATTTTTCTTTCTTTTTTTTTCTTGATAACTGTTTAATGTTGCTTTCGTCTGAAAGAGCAACCTGAAAAGATAAAAACAAAACTATACAATCAAGGCAAGAAAACCTTTATCATTAAAGCAAGCAAAAGTAAAGCACTAGTTCTATATCCCTAACAGGTCACCAGACGTAAAACTGTAGACCGATCAAAAATGAACGAAGCTGCACATGACAATTTTCAGTAAATCAACTTTTATTTTAGGGATAATTGATAATGAAGAAATAACTTGCAACAAGAATTTCATTTTCCATTATATTATTCAAGGTTTTTCCTTGTCGAAGGTAGTTGTTTTTGTCTGAATGGGGTCTAATACCACTTTTAACAGTATTTCAGTCAAATCGCAGCAGCTGGAGCGCCAAGCAATAGATTCCTGGTTTTTCCTCACACCAGTACCACCACTCTATCCTTTCAGAGCATCAAGCTGCTTATCTCACATTTCAGATTATCCATCCGCTAATGGCAGAAAGGTTATTTGGTGTGACCGAGGATCAAATCCTGAACCTCATGATTCAGAGTCTGGCACCCACAAACTGTGTTCTTGCCGCAGTAAATGGGAGTAAATAAGCAGGAACATGTAGAATCATTGACTGTAAACAAGAGGACCATGATGATCCTAAATTTCCTCAACTAATTGATTGGGTGAGGTTTAAGGCCACTTCAAGCAGTATATCAGCCATATTGTGGCAGCTGGAGACCAAACTATGGATTCCTTGTATTTCTCACACCAGTACTACCACAACATCCTTTCTGGGCCTCTAGCTGCTCATCCCACATAGGATGCCATGATGCTGGAATAGGATGCCCAGGAACATAATTCAAACAACTTTTGGAGACTGCAATACCTCATGCACAATGGAAAATCTACTGGTTTGTTTAGAGATTTTTAAAAATGTGTTCCTATGCAAGTAAAGTGTGCCAGTTAACAAAAAACTGAAGGCACATAATGGTCCTAAATCTTTTAATCTTGTGATACTACCAGTTAGTTAACAGAGGACAAAAATACCAAACAGCACTTATACTTGTTGTCTGTTTTAATTTTGTTTTTTGTTTGTTGGGAGTTTTAAGTTGCACAAGGCACATGTTTTAAAGTCTAACCAAATGACTTGAGAAGCTGTTTCAACCTTGAACTTGGACAATAAAATCTAGCCCTCTGTTTATATCACTCTACCAGCAGTTGGTTGACAGACTATGCCAGACTTCCCACCACACAGCACTCATACTTACCCTCTGTTAATCTTGCTTTACCACCAGTTGGTTGACAGAGGACAGTAGAACACCCAACACATAAAACAACTGTCTGTGCATGGCTGAAAACTGTTGTTATCTTGTAACATCCTGAAATAGATAAAAAACTTTATTAACCAATAAGTACTTTACAAAACAAGAGGCCCAGTGGGCCTTAACGGTCACCTGAGTAAAAGAGCACCAAGACAAGTGATTTTGTTTGAAAGAATTAGAAAAAGGTTTGGCTGAAATCCACTCAGTAGTTCTTGAGAAGAAGACGAAAATGTTTAAAGGTTACCAAAAATGACCCCCTTTTGGTCCCCATTTTAGGCACCTGTGACCTCTAGCCTTTTAATTTTCACAAATCTGTATAATCGGTACCCAATGATGCTTTTCACCAAGTTAGTTTGAAATTGGCTTAGTGCTTCATCAGAAGAAGGTGAAAATATGAATTTTTTAACATGATGAACTTTGATCTCTGGGTGTGGCCCCATACATGACCCCAGGGGCATGAATTTCACAATTTATAATATACCTGTCCTAGTTGTCATGCACACAAAATATTTTAAGCTCTGGCATTAACGGTTTATTAGAAGAAGATTTTTAAAGAAGTACCAAAAATTACCCCTTTTTGGCCCCTATTTGGGCCCCTTTGACCCCCAGAACCCCTATTTTCACAAACTTGAATTGGCATCCCCCAATGATGCTTTCTACCAAGTTTGGTTGAAATCCGCCCATTAGTTCTTGAGAAGAAGATGAAATATTTAAAAGTTACCAAAAATTACCCCCTTTTGGTCCCCATTTTAGGGCCCCCTGACCCCCTAGCCTTTTTATTTTCACAAATCCGAATAACCATTACCCAATGATGCTTTTCAACAAGTTTGTTTGAAAATGGCTTTGTACTTCATCAGAAGAAGATGAAAATGTGAATTTTTTAACATGATGAACTTTGACCTCTGGGTGTGGCCCCATACATGACCCCAGGGGCATGAATTTCACAATTTATAATATACCTGTCCTAGTTGTCATGCACACAAAATATTTAAGCTCTGGCATTAACGGTTTATTAGAAGAAGATTTTTAAAGAAGTACCAAAAATTACCCCTTTTTGGCCCCTATTTGGGCCCCTATGACCCCCAGGACCCCTATTTTCACAAACTTGAATTGGCATCCCCCAATGATGCTTTCTACCAAGTTTGGTTGAAAACCGCCCAGTAGTTCTTGAGAAGAAGATGAAAATGTATAAAAGTTAACGGACGACGCACGACAACGGACAAACGATGATTGCAATAGGTCACCATGACCATTCGGTCAGGTGACCTAAAAATGCTGGCTAACATATATTGAGAAATAAATATGGACTTTCTCTTCACTTGTCCCAGGACAAGTAAAACAATTTTCTACTAGTCTAGAATTAAAATGAACATGTCCAAAAAAACTTAAAGGGTGAAGAGATCTATTTCGAGAAAGACAAGAAAATATGGTCTTGAAAAATGGACTTCTCCTTAAGTAGAACAAGAGGACCATGATGCTCATTTATTACTCCCAAGTATGATGTCTCAAGGCTTTATAATATATACAATATATCAAAGCTATACTCCTAACTGTTTTGGAGAAGATAAAGATTTTTCCCTTTAACCCAAGGAATATATTTGATCCCACAAATAGCCCTAAATTCAAGAGATTTGTTTGTTTGTTTAAATGGGGTTTTACGCCGCTTTCAACAATCTTTTAGTTCTATCACGGCGGCTGGAGCACCTAACAATGGATTCCTCGTATTTCTCACACCAGTACTGCATTTACATCCTTTCCTAGCCTCCAGCTGCTAATCCATATAGATCTACGATTATTGACCCATTGATTAAATTCAAGAGAAAAGTATTTCTTTGGAGTATTTAGGTAGAGGGTCAGTAGGCATTGATTCATGCCAAATATTAACACTCTAAGCCTAATTGTTTAGGAGGAGAAGATTTTCAAAGATATTCCTATCTCTAAAATTAGGGATTGCACAGAAAAGGGCTAATTCTTAGACTACCGTAATTCTTTGAAGTATTTTGGTAGAGGGTCGATAGATGATGATTTACAGCGACTATCAAAGCTCACAGCCTTATGGTTTGAGAGAAGAATTTCAATGATTTCTGTCTTTATTCCTAGGTAAAATCGGGGATTGCAACGAAAAGGGCAAATTTTCAGGGTATGGCAACTCCTTAAAGTATTTTTATAGAGGGTCATTAGATGATGATATTTACCAAATATGAAACTTTGGGACTAGAAGATTTTTTTTTAGGTTTTTTCACTTTGTTAACATGGCAACAAAAGTTCTTCATTGTTTTCAATTCTTTGAAGTATTTTGAAAGATCATTACCTACGGATCATTTCTATGAAGTTTGGTAGAAATGCCATGGAGATTTTTTTGTAAATTGTGAACTGACATACAGATGGCCAGCCAGCCGATCACAATAATTGGCCAAGAGCACTTCCAGCTAAGGTGAGCTAAAAAAACAGGTTGGAGAATTCAGGCATAAAAATTCGATCTCTTGATTTGAAGTTCTTGAAATTCAAACTTTTTTGGTCTTCAGAGAAGAAAATATGGTACAAAATGAAGAAATTGCCAGTTACAAGCTATTTCTTCATTTACTACCAAGGCTCTTTCTTGGCAGAAATATTAAGGCAGACTGTGTTAGAAATTAAAATTTGCAAGCACGGCCTCTTCATTTATACACTCCCCTCATGAAGCCATACTTCACTATACAAGGACATATCACTGACATTATGTTGACTTTTAACAAGCAGGTGTATGGAGATGAATGTATTTCAGCTGAGGTTACTACATTAGGATTGCACATATAACCTATGTAACAGTGATACAGAAAGCGCAATTCGTATTTAAGATATAAATATTTCACAAATACTGCCACAAACCTTATGTTGACGAGACAATTCAAATGAGTACCCACAACATAGGGTTCTGTTGAGAAAAAAGGGTTTTATCTAGACCTCTGTATACACAGAGAATAATCGTTTCTCTGTGATTGGTCAAAATTACTTACCGGGGCATTTAACATCCATGAAGTAGCTGTTTGGACTCTGGACAAGTCTCTTAAGCTTACACTTTCTCTTTTCTTCTTCCGCACTGGGATGCAATAAATCTTTAGCAAGCTGAAAATACATGCGAAAAAAGGACCATGAATAACAAGGTCTGTATACCCAGGTATCCTCCTGAAATAAACACATAAGAGAATCTAGGATAGCAATGTCCTCATCAAATTAGACTAAGACTAGGGACTGACTTCAAAACATCCAAGCCTGTACAAGATCTGTAGAGAGGGAAAAAGCTTGAAAAACATTAAACAAATTAGGCTTTGTGAAATTAACCCATTTGTACACAATCCTGCTTTTTTATGCATGTGAAGAAAATGGTTCAGGAAACTATTTTGAAAATGAAAAATGCTTGAAATTGTTGCAATTTCTACATTTTCCATATTGTTCTCTACCCATAATGAGTGACAGAGACACATTTGAATTTCTACCAGCTTGATATTGTTTTCTGAAACTCAACTGAATTCAGACCAGTATAAAAATTTGTTGTGTGTGAACGAGTCGGGTTAAATCAATTCAAAATCAAACCTTTTCACAATCCAACACCAGCTTCTCATATACCTTGATGTTACATGAAAGCTTCACCTCATGACCTGAGCCTGACTATTCCTGGCAAACACATCTCACGACTGCTTTCAACATAATGCAAAGTTTGAAAGAAAATGTGACCTAGTCTAGTGCCACAGGTCTACAACAAGTTTTACCATGTTACCTTGACAACTTGACCTTTGACCAGGTGACCTTGACAATCAATAGGATTCTTTGTCTCGACATGCAAAAATCGAAATAGTTAGGATGAAAAATTTGACCTACAGAAAGGCCCCTAGAGTTTGACAGATGGATGCAGACAGGATTGCGAATGGGATAATTATTGGGATGTAAAAAGGCTTATTAGAGCATCAATCTAGGTTAAACTATCTCTTCTCTTCTTCTGTATTTGGATGGAACAGAAGAAAATCATGAAAAGCCAAGGTTATACATGTATTTTAAGTCTTGCTATTACTCATTCAAGAAAATATTAGCTTTAAGGTCTTTGGTCAAAGATTTACTAGGGATGTAACGATAGATTGATAGGTTGATGTATTTTGATAGTGACAGCTATGATAATGATTATTGATTGCAATTCTCGACATCTATAACCATCGCCCATAGTAGGTTTGTTAAACTATAGATAGTTCAGACAGAAGATTTATAAAGCTTCCATACACAGAAACAATGTTTGTTTAGCCCATTACCTCCAGGCAAAATTTCAGGAATATTTAAAGAAGATGCAGATTGCAATTCAAAGTTAATGAATTTTTAGATTTTCTAACTTTCTGGATAGAACAAAAATTTACTGTTTCACAGTACATGAATTCCATATTGCAGTATGTGAATGGGCACCCAGCCTAAAATTTAACCCATTACCAGACGGCAAAATTTTAGACTAGTCCAAATGGGCCCCTACCGATATACGGAGTTCTCCCGAAAATTGCCCTTTAATTAACTCCCTTGATTCTACTGGGTAGTTCCGGTTTAAATTTCAACAAAGAGTAAAGAAGGGCTGAGACTAAAAGCGTCCGTTTTGGAGAGAATTAATTAATTTTTCGGTATTTCACACATAAGAATATTGAGTACTTTTGTAATACTTATAGATTATGAAAATGTTTTGGTAGTTTTTATTTACGTTGAAACGTTATAATCGTCTTCCCGTCCGAGTTTCATCCAGTTTTCATATTCTACTTCTCATTTTCGAAACAAAATTAGCAAAAGTGTCCTTCATGGTGAATTGTTGCTTTTATTTCCTTGGCTTGAGAATATCTATTGAAACATGCAAACAGACAAAACATCAACGGGGGGAACAAAAGTATTGCCATAAAGGGCGTATTTTTACAAGGAATTTCTCCAAATCTGAGCGATCCGTTATTTTTGATACAAATGCTTTTTAATATTTCGTCTGTATCCTATTTCATTCAGAGTTTTTTTCATCTACAAAGGTTTATATGGTAAGTTAATCTTAAAAATTATCGATGTCCGTCCATAAACTCCTGTTTTAATCCAAGTAACTTACACGTTTTGAATCGGTATCTTTGATTACGCAATAGTCCACGGGTGTTAT
Source organism: Fragum fragum (assembly GCA_946902895.1). Lineage (NCBI taxonomy): Eukaryota > Metazoa > Mollusca > Bivalvia > Cardiida > Cardiidae > Fragum > Fragum fragum. The sequence continues at coordinate 8,612,686 of OX336383.1, read as the reverse complement.
CCGGATATATCTCATAACGATCGGCTATTTGCTTTGATTTTCACACGACTGCCCAGATGTCCTTCTTTTGACTAATTAACAAGGGAGTCGGTTGACTTATATTATTTGGAATTTATCTAGTTCTAAAGATTGATTGATGTTTTATCTTTCTGTCCATATATTATATGCAAAATGATGTGGTAGGGTCCCTAAGTAAAAGTACACTATCAGGGTTAAATAATCCAATTTTGCGTAGAATTAGATTTTTTTTTTTCAGAATTTAATATAGTGGAATGTTGAGTACGCTTATAATGCTCTTAGAATATGGAATTGTTGTGGTAGTTTATATTAACGTTGACACGTTTTAATCGTTTTTCTCTCCCGACCTAGGAACCAATTTCATTCTCGTCCAGTTTTCATATTTTACTTCTCATTTTCGAAAAAAAAATTAGCAAAGGCGTCCTCTGTAGGAAATCATTGCGTTTACTTCTTTTACTTGAAAAGACTTATTAAAACAAGGAAAACACATAACAACAACAAAGAATAACAATATTGCGATAAAGAGTACTTTTTACGCCGATTTCTTCACATCTGAAAGATCCATTATTTTCGGTACACATGGCTATTAAAATTTCGTTCGTATCCTCTTTCGTTCTGAGATTTTTTTTCTGTAAAGGGTTAAATGGTAAATCAAATTTAAAAGTTAACGATGTCCTCTCATAATCTGCTGTTTTAATCCGAGTAACTTACACGCATCTGATCGGTATCTCTGATTGCGTAATACACCACGGGTGGTATTTTGGATATACACTGGATATATCTCATAATGATCGGTTATTTGCTTTTGATTTTCACCCGAAATCCCCTTATTACAAGTAACATAGGAAGTCGTTTGCTATTCCCTCCAATTCTAAGGAAATTACGAGTTTGTACATTTTAAATAGGATTATAAATGCAAGAGGTAAAGGAAATATATTTTAAACGTTTCTCATTTAGAAAAATTTGGAAAAAATGTTTAAGTAAGAAAAATCTGAAGGAAAAAAAATGTTTAAGATCACTTTTTTACAACAAAAAGATTTGAATATTTAGTACCACGTATGGCATTGCATGATATATCTCAATATAGTAATAAGAATTTGGTATCAACTAAATGGATTAATACGTTCAAAAAGATGTCTTAGTATCTTTGTAACACTTCTTACGTCATCTCTTTTATGTTTCCACTTTTTTATTTCTCACTTTTTATCAAATACTTAAATACACGAAATGATATATAAAACAATAAATAAATAATAATAAAAAAAAACCCATTCAGCAGGGCAGAAAGACTGTGAAAAAGGAAAACATCGCAACAAGCATATTCTTTTTCTACAATGCATTCTCAATTTGAAAGCCACAGGAACGTATAAACCAGGGTTAACCAGAATACATTTTATATGAAAAATATAAGTTTGTGCACACATCTAATATCAGATGCTAAAGCTTGTGCAGGTTGATTGAATTAGTTTGGTTTACCCATTCCCATACAATGACCTTATCATTTGCCGATTGGTAAGAAATTAATGATATATCTTACTTGCCATTGGCGGTAAGAAACGAATGATATATCTTAGGAGGACCTACAGAGGCAGCAATCATTTCCACAAGCCTCCAGACACTTTACAAAGCCTTTTCATATTCACCAATGGAAAGGGTATTTGGTAAATTCCCATGGTCATAAAATGAAGACGTATGGAGAGCTTCTTTGTAACAGTTCTCGTTTGTAAAATGACAGATATCTTATAAATTCAAAGCCCCGCTCGACATGTGAAACCATTTTTTAAAAAAGGAAATAACGGAATGTATTTCCGTGAGTATCATTGTATTTATTTCGATAAAAAAAGCTCGTTTAAAGGTAATTAATACGTATATCCGGAATTAGGGTATATCCGAAAATACACTTTCATACCGGCTCATTTACGATTTTAAACACATAAAACGTCACTTAGCTTTAAAAATTAAGCTCAGCTGTTAAAATAAAGTAGCCTCTAGATCATCAAGGGTTTCAACAAAAATGACACATAGTAAGAGCTGGCAAAAACCTGTTAATGTTTTCGATACCGATATCATCGATTTTTTCACCGGAACTACCCAAAGATTTAAGGGAGGTCACTCTAATACTAAAACTAAGCGGAGTAACTCTGGATATCGGTAGGGGCCCATTGAAAGGAGTTGCAGACGACAAATTAAAATTAAGAAATTTTAGATTTTTTTCAACTCTCTGGGTAGAAAACATTGTGTTAAATGAAGGCATTGCTTGCCACGAATTACAGACATTTCGTACCATAACCATTTCGTACCAGTGATCGCCAGTGAAGGCCCTGCTGTCATTTTGTACCATGGTATTGGTCATTTCGTACCATAGTATTGGTCATTTCGTACCATAGTATTGGTTGTTTCGTACCATGCTGTGACCATTTTGTACCATGTTGTAGTCATTTCGGACCATACGTCAAATGATTCGTACCATGTTTCGAAAAAACCTTATATTATTTGAAAAGTAAAATTACTCTTTCAACTTTTATAAAATATTTTTAAGTTCTATTTGCTTTATCTAATTTATCGATCATTAAACAAGTGAAAATCAATGAAGACAGTCCATTCAGGCAAAAAGAGAGTTGATGATACAGTAGTAGCGTATCAGCACAATACTTTTTTTTCTAACAGGGGGATTGTGTTCATTAGAAGAAAATTAGTAGGGAATCAGAACTGTATTTCCATCAATATTATATCATAGTTAACCGAATAATTTGACAAAGTAATCATTAACAACTTGCCACACAACAATACTTAAGGCTTTTATGATCTTACCTAACATGTCGCAAACAATGACAAACAATCTTTATCAAATTCTCTGAACTTGATTGAGTGGTTTATTAGTGGTACGAGATGACTTATTATTTGGTACGAAATGACCAAAGCATGGTACGAAATAACCATTGTATGGTACAAAATGACCATAGAAATTATGGTACATAACAAAATGGTTATGGTATGAAATGACTATATACCCTTGCCACAAGCAATTTCTTCATTTTACACAATTTTTTCCCAACTGTTTTTCTTGAGAGGCATCCAAATGCATCACTGTGTGGGAATAGGTTAAAAGGGAAAATCTTCGAGAAAAGTTTAATGAGGGGAAAATAGTTTTTATTCTACTTAGACATTTTTTTGTATTTGAATGTAAAGAATAGAACAAAAATATCAAATATTACATTTCTTTAGCAATTGGTCTATTTCCTTATAATTTGTTCAGTTTTATAAAAAATATTTTGATACTTTAAAAAAGTTCACCAAGAATGGGAAATTGTTCACCAGAAGAGGGGGAATATACATATTGCCAGTATCTACATTGGTTTTGGTCGGGGAAAAAAAGTATTATCAAAGGTTGTTTTAAAGTCAATCATATTACCAGAAGACAAAACTCTTAACATCTCCAAATATAACATTCCAAACTGTGCTAAAACTGGGTAAAAAGTAAGGCCAAACAGACCCACTATTGAGGCGAATGGACTCGGGGCGAACAGACCCAGGGAGAGAGTATATTTAGGGCAAATGGTCCCAATGCCATAAAGTACCAATTAAAGAAGAATGCATTACTAGAAAAGGAAAATCAGTTAACTTTTTTCAAAAATGTTTATGTCTTATCTGGTTCTGATTCCTTTCAGTACTTTTCTCCAGCAGTCATCTTATTTCTGCTCATAGGTTGCATAAGAGATTTGACATGCAAATAAAATAAAATAAACCACCAGATGACATTTATTCGTATTACGAGAAAGGTTCGTGTTATAAGATTGCAACAGCTCCTACAATATGGAATTAAAAAAACTTATCATTTCAAAATATAAAGATGAACTAGAGATCAAAAGATATTTGAAGGCCAACTGTCTGGTACCCCTAACTGTCAAATCTACGCAATACGCATCATTTGGTAGCGAAAAAAAACTTCAGTGAAGGGTAAAGACATAGCCTGAAACCTACGCGGACATAAACTAAATTTAGTTAGTAAAACAATCAAGATATGAATAACATAGACTATAAAGAAATGCCTCCAATATACTCACAGGCATGTTTACTGTTTAGGTGATTTCTGGTAAAAGGAAGTTACACGGGGTTTACACGTGAAATATCAGTGTACTAAATGGTCGGGTTCTATTTATATTATCCGATATTTTGTAGTATTTATAAATAGTCTGTAAACCAACCGGAAATGTTGCACAATCGTCTGAAACTAACCCTATGTATTCATTTTTACCCGAACGAAATAACAGGGTTTGACCTATTGCGTAACTAAAACGACACACCAAATGTAAAGCCTTCCTTATTTCACGCGATCTGAAAAACCAATGCTGTGGAAAACATTGTGATAGTCTATAAGTTTTTATTTCTGTCAACATTTTCACATGTTGTGTGCAACCTTTGAATTTATACTTACTAAACCTATTCCCACTAAATGGCGCTTTTTGACGCCCCCGAAGAAAAAGGCCATGGAAACGTTTTGAAATACGAAGAACTTGCTTGTTAAAAAGTTATTTATTATGTATCCACACTGTTTCTACCTAATGAGACATTTTTTTCTTAAAATCCACCAACTTAAAATGGTCTTGTGCTACTTCTTTCAATTTGGACCAGTCTAAAATTCTATTGGCTGGTAATGGCTTAAATTATGCTGCCAGCGGCTAGTATACAAAATGCATTATATAGGCTTTAGGCCTAACCGATCAGGCCTAGTAGTTAACCAGAATCCACGTTTGTCTGAATTCAGTGAACATCGATCGAACAAGTTCTTCCAACTTAGATCAATCCATCTTGATTCTGCTTCCTGGAGAATACACTACTCGCGCCGATGATGTGGACCAATGACCGTGAGAACCAAGGCCGATAACCGCTCAAGGGAATCGAACTCACGACCTCTTGACCGGGTAGTCGACGTTCTATCTCGCGACCACGACCACCATGGGCCGCAAGTTCGGCCAACCACCATAGGCAAATAACAACTCTGCCGAATAGACAACATCGGTAAACATGCCTACATGACAATACAAGCGAGTTTCATTTGCTCATCTCTTTCAGTTCAACCTACATTGTATTTTCCATATGACAATGACCACGAAATGTTTTTAATCATATACTCAGATATCATTATTAAACCTATTACAACCCGACGAAATTTTAGACTGATCCAAATTCAAAGAAGTTGTAGTCGACAATTTTATATCGTCGGAATTTGAAAAAAAGCATCTTTTGGGTAGAAAGCATTGTAGATGGTTATAAAATTGCTTACAACAAGCCGCTGAATTTCTTCTTTTTCCACAAAGTTTTCCAATCTATCGACTGACCAATCAAATTATTCATTTAAATCGGAAGTGCATTGTGAACTCCAACATTTATGGTAAACCGATTTTTGTTGGTTAGGCGACTTAAATCCCGGCTGTAACTACACCTTGTATGGAGATTAGCCTCGCCCTTAAATTAATGTCATGTTTTCTGTCATATCAATTTTTTTTGAAAGAAATCCGACACATGCCAAGAAATCTCCTCCACTTTAAGTTTGCATTGGCTAACGGACTAAGCGTTATCGATACACCTTTCTTGCAGCAGCCAGTCAGTGTGAAATAAACCAGACACAAATTAATTTCTAATTAACGGTCAGTAGACGACCACCTCGCTAAAGGGATAGAAATATGCCGTCTGTATGTAGTTTTAATCGGTGGATGATTCCGTTTTCATTCTTCTGTAATTCTAAAACAATTATGACACGGGTTAACCCATCACCAGACGACAAAAAGAACTGATGGAAATTGAAAGAAGTAGCAGATATAAATACAAATTGCTTTGGAGCTGAAAAGAAAGGGCTAAACACCGTAAGAACATTGTGAAGGAAGGAGAAATCGCCTGATTACAGCGAGTTCTCCCTTTTCACAATTTTTCCTTGATATAATTCTTCACGGGTGTAAAAAAAGGCGGGATTGTGTGGGAGTGACTTACGTCTCGCAGAACTCTGAATGTTTTACAAAATAATTAACGACATCACAACGCACATTTTATGCTTTTTTTATCAGAATTATTTTGAGCTAGTGATTGGAATATGTATGCCGACATTACTTAGCATACTTTTTTCAAACTCGGACTAATGATAAAACATAAACATGATCAGAAAAGGAATTATTTAGTTAAACCAACGGTCTATGAGCCTCCGAAACGTTTTAACTACGGCGAATTTTAACGCGTGGTTAAGATGTAGAGCATTGGCTTCACGATCAAAAGATCAAGAGTTCGATTCCTTTGAGCATCTATCGATACTGAGTTTGTCATTTGCCTACATAAATGGTGCGGGTACTGGTGTGTTCTCCAGGAAGCAGAATCGAGGCTTGAAAAGCTTGTTTCCCAATAGATGTAAAATAAATAGGTTTAAATCTTATCCAATTTCTGCTCAGCTGTAGTTACTTGGTTTCATTAGCCCACCAAATGGATATGAAATGACTGTTAAATAAAAACGAGTTTAATTCTATCTGAAAAAATGACAGTGGCTTAATCGCCGATTCTGAACCAATGTGAAATAATAATAATAATAAAACATATCGTCTGAAATTCATGGGGAAAATGAATAAATAAAAATGTAAAATATTTATTTATATTGAATGGATTGTAAATTAATTAGTGTTTGTATTTGAAAACTCGGCGGGATATTTGACAATTCGATAGTTCTGTGTAAATAGTAGCTTTAGTTAAAAGGATGTTTTAAATGAGTCCCAAAGGGATTGGAGAAGTGTGAGTTGCTAATTAACTGGTGCCCCGTAACACTCAAATATTCAAATACAAATCGTAGTTCATAGTCTTTGGTCTTTGTTTATTTTATAGAAAGGGTGGTTCTTATTGAATCTGTTCAGAAGTGTATCAAATATCGTAGTTGTGCAACCAAAATATCGCAAATACAGCTTTATTCAACCTGTGTGTACTACATTTGGGTCGCATACTGATAATATCATATTCACTCTGACAAAAAAGTAACTACTTGTGCATAAAGAAAAGAACACATTAGAGGTGAAATGAGATCCAAAATATCGCAAATACAGCTTTATTCAACTTGTGTTTACTACATTTTGGTCGCATACTGATAATATCATATTCACTCTGACAAAAAAGTAACTACTTGTGCATAAAGAAAAGTACACATTAGATGTGAAATGAGATCCATAAGCTCTGAGATCCTAAACTTGAATAGAGGTAGGATTATCGATCAACCTAGAAACTGAAAAAAGAACAAAGATTCGACCACCGTCAACCTTTATATTTTGCGCAGTCTGATCAGATCAGAACATTTAGCAACTCATATCTTGTATCTTTTTTTCCTGGACGATTCACATTTCTCCATATCCACGGGGCAACTGAACACTTTACACTCTATTTTATTTATTCTATTTTGAAAATAAAGATAATACTAATAAGTAGGAAAAGGTTTGGTTTTGCGCACGTGAAAAAGGAAATGCAATCCAAATTGAAAACAGAGTCAGGTAGGAGGAAAAACTAGGTAAAAATTATAATTTTTGATACCGGTAAGTCCGCGCAGAGTGACCATGGACGATTTTTAAAGCTCAAAGTCCCGATATGTCGGTTTGGCGGATCACAAATCGGATCATCTCGGAAATGCAAAAAGTTTCAATCGTTTTCTGACCTACTATTCTGGGTACGCAGACTGAACATAGTGTAGACTTTTCTCTTTCAATATTTCAGTCATAGAAAGGGCATTCTTCCTTGATATACATCCAATTTTGAAAAGGAAACAATTATGATTGGCTTGTGGAAGGTTCCGAGGCCTAGATATAGTTCATTGACAAGCTATATACATGTATGTATATTTCGACAATAATCATTTTTAATTGTTGATGCCTAGTCAATACTTCTTTCTAGTGAAAAATGATTAACTATACCTTCTTCATAATTGTGATTCTAAATCACCTTACTTTTAACTAAAAAATCATTTTTGTTTGATTGTCTTCGCAGTTTGGTAGATGAGCGAATTGAAAAAATCAGAGAGATAATATCTAAAGAATAATAGTCTGTGCACATGTAAGGCCTACATATAATTTAAATCGTAGCCATAATGAAAGAAAGGTTATTTTAAGTGCGTTACTTTGTAAAATATGTTGTCTTGGACATGAATTATGGACAGGCGATCCTTTGGGTGACGATCTAAATGTCGTATCTGCAGGTTGAATGTACTATAGTTAAGACGTTTAGGTTGTCAAACCAACAAAAATGCAAAGTTCCCTCCCGGCATAATTGGACGATTTCATTGGTAATCCATTTTTGATTGACAGACGCGGTCCGTCACTTTACACCCCTCCTTGTACTAAGAATATATCATGTAAGAATAATCATCCCGATAGATCGACTAAGACAGGCGGACATATGAAGATGTTAAACATTGAGAATGGACCTAATTATTTCGGACATCATAGTTGGTCCCCATGGTAACTCAAATACGACTGTCATTTTGATAGTGATGTATGTTTGTAAGATCATTAAATTCTAATGTCTAAAGCATCTGGTTTTGTATGCGCAGAGTCTAGAGATAGTTCTAATGCATGTTACTTAGCAAAAGTCGTTCATTTCTGGTTCTTATTTTAATCTCAGACTAAAATCATTTGAATTGAAACCCCCCCCCCCACACACACACACACAACTTTTTCAAACGATTTCCGGCTGTAGTTCTGTAATGTAATCGTCCAATCATTTAAGAGATGAAGAGAACATTTTTGTTTTCATAGAGGTATGAAGCGGATTCGTACAATGTGTGATTAGGTTTTTCGGTTCATACCTCCATGAAAACAAAAATATTTTCTTCATTTCTTATAATTTAATAGCATCGAGCGAAAAAAACAACAACAGCTTTACAAATGTTGATACCTTTTTGTATGGGACTATTTTGTGCGGAAGCATACAAAATCACTGCGTGATCAAAATTTTGTTCATTGAGTTCTGAATGATATTTTTCGACCAATCAGAACGCTCGTTTTGATAGACGGAACTAAAATTTAATTATTTAGTGATAGATATCGGCCATGAGAGATGAAATGTCCCAAAGAAAGTTATTAAAATTGTTATTGTTGGGCGGATCGGGTTTAACGCCATTTTTGATAGTATTTCAGTCATATCGAGGCGGCTGAAGCACCTAACCATAGATTCCTGGTATTTTTTTTATCACATCAGTACTAATACTACATCCTTTTCGAGCCTCCAGCTGCTCATCCAGTTTAGGTTTACGATCATCCAGCCGTTGGTGGGAGACTAATGTCGGAAAGGATATTCGCCGCGACCAGGGATCGAACCCGGGGCCCCTTGACTAGGAGTCATACGCGCCACCACTGCCCTATGGATTTGGTCACAAAAGAAGAAGAGGATATGGTGTAAGAGAGAGCAGGCTGAGCGTATGTATCGGGTTTAATATAGCTTTGATTAATCGTAGGGAAGCTCACTTGCAAATCAGAGATAGAGAGAGGGGAAGAGAGGGGTAGACAGGCTGATATAGAAAAATGCAAAGAAATAAACTTATAATATAAATCTTTGTTGTGGTTCGATCATAGATGCATCGGGAAATTTTTTGAAGCAGTGTAAGTTTTATCTTAGAAATAAAGTTGTCTTTCTTATCCTTGATTTATTTTCCGTCCCTCAACCTTTAAAGCCCCGGTGACATTTTGGCTCGGATGGAATAATTTGGAAAATGCTTCATATTTTACGTCTTATCCCAATATTTGATAAATAAGTATCAAAAAGTTTAATAATTGAATTCAAAATTTTTAAAATATAACATGAAATCTACCGAATGGCAAATAAACATTAAATCTTCGGGCCGAACTCTTGTCTAAAAAGTACTCGGACTTTATACTAAAAGGATGGTTATGATTGGAAGTAATTAATGTCATACTCGTTCACGTATATAAGAGCGTGAAAACGAAACATATTTTTCAAATATTGCTCGGTTTGATTCTCAATGTACATTGCCCCAACTTCCAGCTGCCTAGAAAATGGGTATTCAATGGTCAGACACTCATTATTTTAGCGTATACCATTGCAATGGGACAGTCTTAGAGGTGTTTCCATGGTAACGGGGCTCTATGGTAACATTCTTTGATTACCAAACCAATAGAGATATTTACACATTTTTCCTAACCATGTAAAATCATAACTTTTCCCGCATGTATGTCTGTGAGTCTGTTTGATCTACATAAAACCAGCATGTATGTTCTTTGACCAACTTAACATCGTAACTAGCATATATCCTCTTCAGCCAAATTAACATCGTAACTACAGTTGCTCTGAGACAAAGACGCCGCCGTCATAGCGCAGTTGGTAGCGCGTCGGACTGTCAATCTAGAGGTCCCGGGTTCGATCCCCGACGGCGGCACTCATCCTTTCCGACTATTTGTCTCCCACCAATGGGTCGATAATCGTAGACCTATGTGGGATAGCAGCTGGAGGCTAGGAAGGGATGTGATAGCGGTACTGGTGTGAGAAATACCAGGAAACCATTGTTAGGTGCTTCAGCCGCCGCGTTATAACTGAAAGATTGTTGAAAGCGGCGTAAAACCCCTTTCAAACAAACAAACAAACAATCTGAGACAAAGACAGAGATAGAGAGACAGACATACAGATGGGTTAGGAAATAGATCGAACCCAGCACAAACCAATCACATAGGTGGTATTTCAGAAATGAGTATATATCAAGGTAGAATAACCATTCTACAATTGAAATTAGGCGATAGGGAAAGTCTCGATCCTAGTAAGCCTGCGCACTCCCAAGAGCACCTCTTAATGCGATGGAAACTTTTTGCGAGTTTATCCAGTTTTGTCTTCAAAAAAGCCAACATAAATTGGCCGGCGGCGGATCTAAAGGACTTACGGCGTGTATGGTCACACTGCGCAGACTGACCGGAGTCAACTTTCGCCGTGTTTTCTTTAATTGTTGTTGCTGTTGTTGTTTTCTACACGAACTTATTTTACATTTGGACAACATTATTTGAAAATATAGAGATGTGTGAATCTTCACGGAAAAAAATAGTTGCGAAATTTTACGATCTGATCAGACTGAGCGAACTATGAAGGCTGGTGGTTGTCTTCTTTATCTCTGATTTATCATATGTCCCCTCATCATGAGAGCTATTTATTAAAAGAACGGCACCCCGGATGGTTATAGTTTGAAGTGCTATATTCATGGATGATACATTTTCTCGCAATATTTGTCATACTCGTTCATGACTGAAATAAGAGCTTGAAAGCCAAACACATTTTCTCTAGGTTCCACTATATCCCCAAACCCCAGTCATTCTCTGTGAATGCTCCAACTTCCAGCTGCCTGGAAAATTGGTAATTAATGGTCATTATTTTTGTGTATATCAGTGCAAAGTGCCAGTCCAAGATGAGTTTCTATGGTAACATTCTTTGATCGCTAAACTAAATTTTCTCGTTTTCTCTAAGATATTAACCTTTTCAGTCTGTCTATCTGTATGTATATCTGTCTTAAAAGAAAAATCAAGATTATTGCCATTGAATAATACATTCTTAATAGAAACACTACATACCACTTAAATAAATGCTAAAAACACACTCTCGCTCTCGCTCTCGCTCTCGCTCTCTGTCTCTGTCTCTGTCTCTCTCTCTCTCTCTCTCTCTCTCTCTCTCTCTCTCTCTCTCTCTCTCTCTCTCTCTCTGTCTCTCTCTCTGTCTCTCTCTCTGTCTCTCTGTCTCTGTTTCTCTCTCTCTCTCTCGTGGGAACGAATAACTTGGATAGTGAAGAGTAACATGTTTCTTTTGTTACTTTCTTTCCATAAGTTCTACAAAAATTCCCTTTATTTGAACATGTAATAGATGTATAAAATTAAGTAAATAGCAATCTTTTTAGTCGTGTCGTCACAGATGGCGCATTTGGGTACTCATGGCAAATCGGATTTAAGTGTTCAATATCATGACTTGCCATCCAACTTTGCTTTATATAGGACGAAATTGCGTTCTAAACACTTTAGAATTGATCTGCTGACTAACAACTGTACAAATAGTACAATAACATGTAATACATAGCGTAATAAAATAAGATAAAACGACAATTACAATATTATAATACTTTGTCTTACCATTTTAAGTGATTTATGAAATGGAAGTGACAACATAGGATTTATAAACAGGTTTGCTTTTATTTTGGGATTAGTCAATACATAGAAATGATGATGAAGGATTGTAGCTAGCACATATCCTCTTTGACCAACATGACGAAAACTATATGCATTTTCTCAAAACTGATTTATGCGATAGACCAAACTCTGTTTTCTGGCTATTTCTCATTAACTTACCTTTGTTTATTGAATCGTATTAAAAATAAATAATAATTAAAAAAAAAAACACACAAAAAAAAAAAACGGGAAATGTTTTTCTTTAAAGTATCATCGTAAAAAGAAAATATTTCGGCTATTTTTATACCAGTCACTTCGAACCAGATATTTTCCGAAGAAAGTAACTGTAAATGAATTTTCTATTTTCTGTTTTCACAAATCTCTGTTTTCTGACTATTTCTCATTAACCCACCCTTGTAAATTGAATCGTATTAAAAAGGGGGAAATGTTTTTCTTTTAGGTATACTCGTCAAAAGAAAATAGTTCGACTATTTTTTATATTAGTCACATCCAACCAGAAATTTCCCGAAGAAAGTAACTGTAAATGAATTTTCTATGTTCAGATCAATAAAACGGTCAATAAAAATATTGTCGGTTGGTTATCATCCTTACGAGTGAAGGGATATCGAGACCAAGTTTTTCTCTAATACAGATAAGTAGAACCTTCGCTGCCCTTGGTGCGACACTGAATGTGCAGGGTGATCAGAATCAAAAGGACCATCCAAAAGCCATATGAATAAAATATTAAAAAGATATCATATTCAGCAGAGGTCAATTAGGTTCGTAATTAGCGCAGCCTGATAATAAACTTGTCTCAGTTCTAATCTCTGTCTCTCCGTTTCTATCATAGTTTTTGTTTGAGCTTAGTGACAGACCACATCGATAATAAAAATAAAATAATAATAATAGTAATAATACATGAATAAGGCAAATATTGTTATAATAATATTCATCGCGCTAGATCTGGATTGAGACGGGTTATAGTAGAAAAATCATCTCAGTCGGAAGTGCTACATACCTGACTTAGAACCAGACTTGGGTTAACGGCCCCTTTATGAGCCTGCAGGTAATTAAAATTGAATCCATTATTTTGAGGGAGCATCTAGCTATTCGCTGCCGACTTTTAATGAGATGTTAACGGACAAATAGCTAGATAGGATCTTATTGCTGCGGTTTCTTAAAGTGGACTTTTGGTACTTACTTTTCTTGGCATGAAGGGTCATTCAAGGATCAATCCAGTGAAATTTGATTGAAATACATCCATTGGTTTCTGAGAAGAAGATTTTCAAAGCTTTCACCATATATGAAAATCAGTCCCGCCCATTAAAGCCATGTTTTCCATCCGATCAAAATGCTTTGAAGTAATCTTATGAAGGATCATCTAAGGATCAATTCAGTGAAATATGGTTGAAATCCATACATTGGTTTTTGAGAGGAAGACTTTCAAAGTTTTCACCATGTATGGAAATCAGCCAACCCAATTAAAAACCACGTTTTTCATCTGATCAAAATTCTTTGAAGGAATCTGATAAAGGGTCACAACAAAATCACCCCTTTAAAATTGGTTGAAATCCATCCATTGGTTTTTGAGAAGAGGATTTTTAAAGTTTTCACCATATATGGAAATTATCCCCGCCCATTTAAGCCACGTTTTTCATCCGATTTAAATTCTTTGAAGGAATCTGACAAAGGATCACCCAATGATAATTCCTGTAATCTTTGCTTGAAATCCGTTTCATTGGTTTCTAAGGAGAAGATTTTTAAATGTTTCACCATATATGGAAATTAGCCCCGCCCATTAAAGCCATGTTATTCATCAAATCAAAATTCTTTGAAGGAATCTGATAGAGGATCATCCAAAGACCATTCCTGTAAAATCAGGTTGATATCAATCGATTGCTTTCTGAGAAGAAGATTTTTAAAGGCTTCACCACATATGGAAATTAGCCCCGCCTATTAAAGCCATGTTTTCCATCCAATCAAAATTCTTTGAAGGAATCTGACAAAGGATCACCCAAGTAGAATTTCTGTAAAATTAGGTTGAATTCCGATTTGTACTTTCTGAAAAGAAGCTTTTTTGAAGTAAAAGCTTACGGATGGACGCACGCAAGCACGGACGGACGCACGACGGACGTAACGCAATAACAATAGCTCGCTGGCTTTCAGCCAGTGGAGCTAAAAATTGGTCTTCCCCTTGGACAAGTAAATGACCCCATCAATGCATATTCATTTAGGGTTTTACCCATGCCCACTCATTCACGCTTTTTGACACCCACCAAGAAAAAAAAAAGAGTTAGTAAACATTATGGAAAATAAGGAAATTGTTTCAGACAAAAACATCTGAATTCCACTAACTCATAATAATCGTAATTATCCTCCAGTCTAAAATTTAAAGGGTTTTGGAAAATCAGGAACAATGTCAAGTTTTCAGGTAAAGTTTTGCATATCGATGGTAATGGTTGGAAGTTTGAACTATACCTTAATTTATACAAATTCGAATTTGATTTCGACGAAATTACTTGTTACAAGCAGTTTCTTCTTTTCCTCAATGATTTCTCAAGTATAACTTTCATAGGAACGTAGAAATCACCGTAAAGAGTTTAATAGTTTACGAAGAATAGTTTCGAGGCTAAAGTCTTTTTTAAAACGGACGTCCAGACTGAAGCGGTAAAATAATATTAGCATTTGCTCGATATTTCCAACAATTTGACATTGGACCAAGTATAGACTAAGGTCAGCCTGTGGATCCGCAGTCTACAGTCTGATCAGAGTCTTCACATACGTTCTGGGTAGATAATAACTCAAATTTTCATTAGATGTTCAGTTGATATTCTAAACAAATTGTATAGCTCTACAGGCTGCTATATGTCGACGCTTCATGTACATGTAAGTGTTTGATCGCTGGCCACGCCCACTGACCTCCGACATAACGGAGATAATTGCTACCTATTTTTTTACGACGAACATGTAATCGTGATCCTTATCTTAACACGAGCAGATTCTAAGAGCACGATTGAACAACATTTCTTTTGTCAAGACTTGGTATAAAAGTACATATTAGAATGTGTAACTAGATTTTCTTTGAAACATGCTGATCTTAACTTTAAAGAAAAGGACTGAGATGACCCTAGATCGCTCACCCGAGTTCGAGTTCTCAATTGACCAATCGCAGCTGCCAATCAAATAACCAGTCAACCAAAGAGATCATTCATTCAGATTGGAAGTTCAGTTTGAACTCTGACATTGGCCGCCATTTTTTGGTACCTTTTTTTGTTGGTTTGGCGACTTAAACGTCTTAACTACAGCTTGTTCAAACTGTAGTTACGACGTTAAGGACGCGAACCAACTATTCTATTATTTTGTTACATGCTATTGGTCATAAATTTTGCAAAATAACCCCTTAATGGAAGCGGAACTCCCTGTAGGAGTCAATGGGCGGAGCTAAAGAAGTAAGTGGGTGGGGCCAGTGATTGGTCTTTTGAACGCAGAGACATAAAAATGAAACCTCAAAGCAGGTCTTACTCGTGAAGAAGCAAGAAGTACAAAAGGTTTATTAAATTTTGTTATGTTGATCAATTAGTCCTTCAGACCCGTTTTTCCTGTTTTCAATAAGATTTATACTTATGACCTGACAAACAATCAGATCAAGTTTTATCAAGATCGAGCCAAAATTGAGGCCCCTTGAGTTGAAACAAAGAAATTATCATAAAGGCCCCCTTTATCCTATGTTCCATTAGAACCTTCAAATTTAAAGTAAGGCTAAACCATCATTCTGAACAAGATTTAACCAAAGTAAAAACAGCAAAAATGTGATTAAAGTCCTTTTTCCCATGTTTCACATGAAATCTTCCCATTTTTAATGAGGGTTCACTCTTATGACCAAACAATCATTTTTACAAAGTTTCATCAAGTTATTGCCAAAGTTATAGCCCCTAATTGTAAACAAAGAAAATGTCACTTAGGCCCTTTTCCTATTGTTTTCCAATAGAACCTTCCCATTTTTAAAAGGGTTTGACCTAAAATCATTCTGACCCAGTTTTATCAAGATTGAGATAGAATTGTGGCCTCTTCACCCATTCCCACTTGACAAAATTTTAGACTGGTCCAAATTGAAAGAAGATGCAGAGTACAATTTCAAGTTGATGGAATTTCAAATTTTTTCACCTTTTTGGATAGAAAACATTGTGGAGAATGAAGAAATTGCTTGATACAAGCAATTTCTTCATTTTCCACAATGTTTTCCAAAGCTTTTTTCTTGAAGGGCGTAAAAAGGAGGGATTGAGTTGGAATGGGTTAAGAGTGTAAGCTACAGACCACAAGATCTAACCATGCGCACATTGTGTTAAGGTGAGCTTCTAAGACTTGAACTTTTCTATACCAGTCTCTGTTAAGATCAGATTGAGTTAAAGAAAATCTCATAGCTCCTACATATCTCAAAAGAGAGAAAAAAAAGGATAGATCCCTCCTGCCAATCAAACAAGAGGACCATGATGGTCCTATATTGCTCACCCGATTATGATGGCTCAAGACTGTATGATAAATACATGATATCAAAGCTCTATACCTAATGGTTTTGGGAAAGAAAAAAAAATCCAATATAAATCCAAGATCCCACAGCATAGGACTAATTTTCTGAGTTGAGTCATTCTTTGAAGTGTTTAAGTTGAGGGTCAATAAGCAATGATATATACCAAATATCAAGGCTCTAAGTCTTACAGTAATGGAAAAGATTTTTTTTAAAGATTTCCATGTGTATTCCTATGTAAAATCAGGAATTGCATGGAAAAGGACTGATTATCAAAGTACCATAATTCTTTGAAGTATTTTCAGAGGGTCAATAGGCCATGATATATACTAAGTATCAAAGCTCTAGGCCTTGTGGACTAGGATGACAAGATTTTAATTTTGCCATGAAAACCCGAGTTCTTCATGGAAATACAGAAGGACAAACAGATGTTCAGACACTAGACGATGGCCAATCACAATAGCTAACCCCGAGGACTTCTTACTCCAATAGAGCTAAAATCAGTCTACCATTCAAAAATCACTCATGTAGATTGAAAGTTTATGATAACCATTTTTGCTAGTTTTGCTACTTAGACATAGTAACTTGAATAAGCTGTAGATACGTTGTAGAGGTCACTATCCAACCATCTTTCTTTTTTATTACAGGTTACTGGCCATAGATTTAGCAAAATAATGCTGTTTAAACCTTTTCATGCTGAATGCTAAAGAATTGCACTGAAATCAAAGAGCTGACATTACTGGATACAATTATAATTGTGGGTTCATAATTTTTTTTTGAAAATTGATCTTTTAAACAACTCGGTGCTGGCTAATCTTTGTCTGTGCTGGCTAATCTTTGTCTTAACCTCCTGCCAAAATAGGAATATTCCTGATTCAGCATGACAAGGGTTAATGTAGTGAATCTTCAGGTTGGAGCTCAGTGGACGGGGCCGTTTAAGTTAAGTCAATGTTCGAAGCCAGATATCTGTCAATTATAAGCATTTCATGCAATTTGCCACAGAGAAAGGTCCTTATCTGTAAACCTTAGAGAATCCAGAGGATGAGAAAGGTAGAAGAACACATGGAAAAGGATATTGCATATATACTTTATTTTCATTCATAAAAAAATGACAATGTTAACAACAATACTCTACTTTGCATTTCTCTTTAAGCACATAAACACTAACCATACATCAATTAACACTTTTCAAAATATTCTTTTGTTTTTTAACCTTTATTTTTCTGTTATAATGGGAAGTCAAAATGTTTCATAAGGTTTTAACTCATTTTAACACGAGGAAATTATGAACTTGTCAAAATCGAAACAAGTTACAGACGACAATTTAAAGTTGGTGGAATTTAAAAGATCTCAAGTCTGCTAAATTGTTACAAGCAATTTCCTCATTATCCACACCTTTAGGTGTGTAAATAGTGTATTAGTAAGGGAGTGGGATAAATGTTACATGTAGATACAGTGAATGGAACTACAAAAACCCTGTAGCTACATTTTATTGATGACCAAGATATAACCGTTCAGTTATAAATTGATGAATTGCTGCTATCAATAAACAAGAGGGCCATTGGCCCTAAAGCGCTCACCTGAGTCAATGACTGTAGAGGTAAAATAGCTTATCTTAGTCAAAAGTGACCCATTATCAAATCTTGTTCAAGAAATCATGAACAAACATTCTTACCAAGTTTCAAGGTATTTGTGCAAGAAAAGTAGAAAGTAAATTGGAAAGAAGATTTCTTTATATTAGACCTTGCGACCTAGTATTTGACCACATCAAACCTGACAAAGATTTTTATTCAGACAAACCTCTGAATAAATATCTAGTCAATTGAGTAAAAAATATGGCCTATAGAGTAAAACTTTTTCTCAGATTTGACCTATTTTTTTCCGAAATGACCAATATTTGAACATGGTTGAGATATTTTGAAAACAGATTTTCTGACTAATATCAAACCAATTACGCCAAAAATGTGGCCCCTGGGCAGGGCTCCGGAAATTTGGAAATCTAAATCGGTCCGGGACTTGGCCAGCCCTCCCCCCCCCCCCCGTCGGCAAAAACGCCCCCCACCCTCCTACGCCGTTAAAAAACGAATACCCCCGCCTTTTTCACCTTTCCCATACGTAAAAGGGTTCATCATTATTCAGTAGTTGCCTTCTTTTTCAAATGTTCCGAAGATGATTATAATCTTCAACGAGTTGAAGAAAGATGAAAGCAACTGACAGATCCTACTTTCATTTTGTTTTTGAAAATTCGGCTGAGTATAAATTGCAATTCTGGCAATTTACGGCAGTCCACGAAATTCCAATATGTTGTAAAATTAGATAGACAAATAAATCATATTATTAATATTTTCGGGTTTACAGAGTACCGCCTATTTAATTATAGTAAGGACATACTTTTTCATTTTCATAAGCTAGTTTAATTTAACACAGTCATGTCGATTTTCTCTCAACACCAGCGTTTGTTGACGGAAAATCACAGCTGACGTCACAAAAATGTCGGGTCAGTCCATTTTACCCCAAGGGATCACAGAGTCGAGAAGTACATCAACAAGACCGACGAGACAAACTCGAGTGGGTTGCCCACGTATTGCACTATTTTCCTTGAGTGGAATTTGTTCACAAATCTCGGTCATTTATTTATTGTAGTTGATTTCCGATTTATTATTCGGACGTTTTCCACCCATGAAGTAAGATTTAATTTTAATGGCGGAACTAGAGATATTATTAAGCTGTCGTTTTCGTTTATATTTAAATTATCTGTATTCTGCGGATTTCCAATTATTGTCTGAATTCTATCGGCTATGTTTCTTACCGTGAATGAAAAACTATAAAACATACTAAGAACGTGACTTTTTTATGAATTCCATACCCGGTCTCACGTGCTTACTGGTGATAAATTAATATAAAAGCATTGTGCTGAGCTATTCCGACTTTGTACGAATGGCAACCGAAGCCTGTTCATGTCTCGATTTATATACGCATCCCATGTTAAACTAAAAGTTATTAGTTTCACGTGTAATGGCAATTTAAATCGACGCAGTAATAGATGTCAACTTCTTCGAACGTGCGTAACTCAAACCGATTCTCTTGCAAAACTCGATACCCGAAGTTCGGTCAAGCGTGAAACTGCAAATTAGGTCCACGTGCGGATGGGCATTAGACTGGCCGGCGGGTAAACTAATCATCGATTTTTAGCAGTTTGTTTATCTCTTAATTCTGCAGGTAACGTGTGAAACCCTTGAATTATTTCGGTTTCAAGTGGATTTTGATAGATGGTGGGCGAGTTTATCAATATTTGAACGTGATATTTGATGAAAATTTCGGACCGATTTTGGTGTAATTTTTGGGATTCCAATCGGTCTGGCAATTCAAAATTCGGTCCAGACCGGCAATTTATCGGATTTCCGGAGCCCTGCCCCTGGGGTATTCCCCAGATTTGGCCTTGTGACCTACATTTTGATGCCATGACAACCAAAGTATAACCTGGCCAAGATATCATGGACGCAAACATTCTGGCCAAAAATATCAATTCAACTGTGCTAAAAATGGGGTCTCCAGAGTATAAATAAGATATTTCTGAGATTTGACCTATTGCCCTAGTTTTTGCCCACATGTGACCTGAATTTGAACTTGACTAGTGACCTAATTTGTTACTCCATGAAACCAAAAATTGAACTTGGCTGAGATATAATGGAAACAAACATTCTAACCAAATATTTCATTTGAGCCAAAAATGTGGCCTCTAGAGTGTACACAAGATTATTTCTAGGATTTGACCTAGTGTCTTTGTTTTTGACCCCACAGAGCCCAATATCGAACTTGTCCTAGATATCATGCAGACAAACATTCTGACATAATATCAAGACATTTTAGCCAAAAATATGGCCTCTGGAGTGCACGCAAGGTATTTCTAACAACTGACCTAAAGACCTAGTTTTTTATTTCATGTGACTCAAATTAAATCTTGGCCGAGATAACATGGAAACAAACATTCTAACCAAATATCATTCTATTTGAGGCAAAAATATGACCTCCAGAGTGCACACAAGGTATTACTAGGATTTGACCTAGTGACCTAGTTTTTGACCCCACATAACCCAATATTGAACTTGTTCTAGATATCATGCAGACAAACATTCTGACCAAATATCAAGACATTTTAGCCAAAAATATGGCCTCTGGAGTGCACACAAGCTATTTCTAACATTTAACCTAGTGACCTAGTTTTTGACACCATGTGACCAAAATTAGAACTTTTGGACAAGTGACCTAGCTTTTGACCCTATGTGACCCAAATGTGAAATTGGCTTAGTTAACATGGAAACAAACAATTGATTTAAGCCAAAAATGTGGCCTCTAGAGTGCACACAAGATTATTTCTAGGATTTGACCTAGTAACCTAGTTTTTGGCCCCACATAGCCCAATATCAAAATTGTCCTAGATATTATGCAGACAAACATTCTGACAAAATACAATGACATTTGAGGCAAAATGTGACCTCTAGAGTGCACCCAAGGTATTCCTAATATTTGACCTAGTGACCTAGTTTTTTACCCCATATAACCCAATATAACACTTGTCCAAGGTTTTATGGCGACAAACATTCTGACCAAGACGTTTGAGCAAAAATTGTGACCTCTAGAGTGCACACGAGATTATCACACAAGATGGACGACAGATGATGGACAACGGACACAGCTACATCACAATAGCTCACCATGACCACTTTATGGTCAGGTGAGCTAAAAGTATAGGTAGACAAATCAAATTATTCCATTTAACAGGAAGTGAATGTTGACCTCAAACATTTTCGTTAAGCTTTTTTTTTTTAGATTTGGCAACATAAATGTTGTAACTACAGCTTATTCAAGCTGTAGTTACAACATTTAGGCTACCAACCAACAAACAATTTTGCTTTTGGTTTTAATCATCCCACCATTTATTCTGCAAACTAAAATTGTTTGATATTGCAAGTCAAATTTCCTAATTTTAAAATTGTTGGTCAATCAATCTTTATCATAAGAGGCAATCTGGCTATTTATGAGTTTATCCTAGAGGTAAAAAAGGTACCATATACATGTACTTAGTTTTATTTGCAAATATTAATTTCCTGTAGTTGGCTTCTTTATCTGTAATTTCCTAAAGCATGCTTTTTGGCAAGGGTTAACATATCTCAGACAATATCAGATAAAATCAAAATGGATTGCGATAACTCATGTCATTCAAATATATAAATAAACTGGAAATGTGTCAGAGACATTGATGCCTCCGCTAAAGTGCTTGTCACATGACCTTCAGCTGTGACCTTGAACTTAGGGGTATCTAACTGAACTTTACGCATGACACTAGTACTCATCAAGTATTCTAATGTGAAACTGTGCCAAGTTATTTTAAAATCCATCAATTAACCCTTTCCTGTTTTATGAAATTATAGACTAGTCCAATTTCAAAGAGGTTGCAGACGATCAGGAAAAATGCATGCAATTTGAAATCTGACCATCCTATGTGGTAGAAAATATTGTAGGAGAAGGAGAATTTGCTTGTTACAAGCAATTTCTCCTTTTTCGACAATGTTTTCTCAAGTATAAAATCATAGTGACGTAAAATCACAGGTTTGTCCAGGAAAGAGTTAATGTAAAAGATATGCTCTGGACAAGATATGGACATTCACACTAACCCACCCTACTCACCAATACATCAAGACACACTAACATAAAGACAGAGGTACCTTCATATGCCTATCACCATTACACGGGAGGAGGGGGTGGCATAAAAATCAGTGTTTATAATTGAAATACAAAACAACAATTGCATAATCTATCTAAAAGGCAAATAATGATAATGAAAACTACAACAAAACATGATATGTCTTCATGAATAACTAACGCTTACTAATCTTTTATCAATAACTCATAAACTCTTACATAGAAAACTTAACAACATACATATAATATGTAATTCCTTGCCATGCCAAACAGAATTCTTTTCAGAGATACATTTATTCATTCCCACATAATCCCACTTTTTATACAACAAGGAAAACATTGTGCAGAAACGAAGAAATTGCTTGTGAAAAGTAATTTCTTCCTTGTCCACACTGTTTTCTACAACAAAAGATGAAGATTTTTAAAATATCATTAACTAAAGTTTTTCGTCTACAATTTCTAAGATTTTGCTGTCCAGTAGTGGGTTGAGATCAAAGAGCTTGAAGCACTTGCTGTGGGCCAATATCTGTTTTAAAAATAAATTTTAAAAATTGCCCTAGCTGGAAAGGGACAAACAGGTAGTCTAGACTAAGATAAGGTCTTCACATAATGTGCAGGCAGATCTTTGTCTATACCTCCTGCAAAAACAGGAAAACTCTGGTTTCAGCATGACAAAGGTTCAAACACAGAAAAATTTCAGACTAGTTAGTCTGATGATTTTTCTGTGCCCAAGCATTGACACCGAGACCCACAATAAATTGAGATTAGATTACTTAACCCTTGTCATGCTGAACCCAGCATATTCCGATTTTGGCAGGAGGTGTAGACTAAGATCAGACTGCACGTTTGTGCAGGTTGATCTTAGTCTACACCTCCTGCTCATACTTTTCCTTCTCGAGTTGTTTATGAGGTTGATTTCTAAAAGAAATATTGATTTTTAAACAACGAGTTCTATCAGTGCTTTCAGCCCTTTGATTTGAAAGCAGTTCAGTAATGTATTTTATACAGCATGACAAGGGTTAAAATGAAGAAATTACTTGGTACATCCAATTTCTTCATTTTCCACAATATTTTCTTCCCAAAAAGACAAAAATATTCAACGTTTGTCATGTTGAATAAAATTCTTCTTCAAAATTGAACTGAAATCAAAGGGCTGAAAGCTTTGGAATGTTCTGATATATATATGAGTTAACATTTTTGTTGATTCTAAATAAAACACTGACTTAACCCATTCCCGCACAATCCCACTTTCTGACACCCCTTAAGAAAAAAGGTTTCATAAAACATTGTGAAAATGAGGAAATTGCTCGTCACAAGCAATTTCTTCATTTTTCACATTGTTTTGTACTGAAAAAGTCAGACATCCTTTAAATTTCATCAACTAAATATTGTTGTCTACAACTTCTTTCAATTTCGACCAGTCTAAAATTTCTGTCGTCTGGGCATGGGTTAAAATGATAAACCTGGCTAAGACTCAGATCAGACTGCACATATGAGCAGGCAGGTCTTCGTCCACAAAATATGAATCATTTTCCAAAGATTTCTAGTTATAAACAAAGCTACAATAAACAGTTATCCCTGACTAAAAGCTTACGATTGCACAAAATACTTTCATCAGCTAATTTAATCCATTATCAGACAACAACATTTTAGACTAGTCTGAATTGAAATAAGTTGCAGACAACAATTTTAAGTTGATGGATTTTAAAAAACCTTTGTCTCTTGGGTAGAAATGAAGTAAGAAATGAAGACATTTATTATTATGAGTATTTTCTTCATTACCCACAATGTTTTCCCTAGCTCTTTTCTTGTAGGGAATGAAAAAGCAGGATTCTATGGGAATGGGTTAACATGTATTTTTAGAAGGGATGGATCAGAAGAGCATTTCACCCATTCCAACACACTCTTGCGATAAGCGATTCTAATAAAATGATTTAAAAAACATTGTGGAAAATGAAGAAATTGCTTTGAATAAGCAATTTCTTTATTTATAACATTTCTTTTTCCTCAAAGACAAGGATTTCAAATTGAATCAACTAAAAGTTGTTGTCTGCAAATTCTTTGAGTTAAAAATTTCCAAATTTTATAGGCAGAAAAAAATGTGGGAACATTGTGAAAATGAAGCAATTTGTTTATTTTTCACAATGGCTTTCCAAGCTTTAGTCATGAGGGGGACAAGAAGCAATTTTAAGTGGGTATGGGTTCTTAAAATTTTTGGAATGAACTTCTCTAGAGGAATGAAATATTACTAGGAATGCTTTGTTCTTTTCATGCTGATGGAAAAGGGAAATTACAACATTTTGGTTACAAATATTAAATTGCATACATGCAGTTCTCTTCCTATATTGATTTCCAAATCTTTGAAACTAAATATGCTAAAAAGTGGGATGAAGCTGCAATAATTTAATTTTTAGTTTCGTCTATCAAAAACATGCATTCTGATTGGTCTAAAAATATTATTCATAACTCCATAAACAAAATTTTGATCAAGCAGTGATTTTGTATGCTTCCGCACAAAATAGTCCCATACAAAAAGGTATCAAAATTTATAAAGCTTTTGTTTTTTTCGCTCGATGCTATTAAATTATAAGAAATGAAGAGAATATTTTTTGTTTTCATGGAGGTATGAACCGAAAAACCTAATCACACAATGCATGAATCCGCTTCGGAAAATGCCACATACATGTATTAACAATGCATAACCCAACTCTTTTCTGAAGAATTCCTAGATTTATGGGCTTTAACATATTACCAGACTGCAAAATTTTAGACTGGCCCAAATGGAAAGAAGTTCATGACCATAATTTAAAGTTAATGAAATTTTTTATTTTTTCAAATTTCTGGGTAGAAAACAATCTGGAAAATGAAGAAATTGCTTGTAGCAAGCAATTTCTTCATTTTCCACATTGTTTTCCACAGCGATTTTCCTTGGGGGCATCTAAAGGCGTCACTGAGTGGGAATTGGTTAATCAAAGGATCACATATGTCAATCAAAAAATCAACTGACCAATGAAATAGTTCATTTTGATTTAAAATAGAGTGTATAACACCGTAAACTTTTTAGTTGGGTTGATGACTAAACCCTTTCCTGTTTTTCAAAATTTTAGACTTGTCCAAATTCAAAGAAGTTGCAGACATCAAGTGCAAATTGAAAAGTAACCAACTAACAGGGTAGAAAATATTGTGGGAAAAGAAGAATTTGCTTGTTACAAGCAATTTCTTCTTTTCTCACAATATTTTCTCAAATATAAAAACCCAGAGACGTAAAATCCAGGGGTTAACCAGGAAAGGGTTAAACCATTTCCTGATTTTTATGTCAGTTTATTTGTTTGTTATAATTGAGGAAGAAATTGGGAAAAATAAGAAATTGCTTGCAACAAGGAATTTCTTCTTTTTCCAGAGTTTTTATTTTCTATCTTCTATTGTTTTTCTAGAGGGACATCAATAAGCATTATTGATTGGGAAAGGGTTAATTATTTGAAAATCCATAATTGTAAAAGAAATGATTAGTATTAACCCTTTAGCTATTTATGAAATTTTAGACTGGTCCAAATTGAAAGAAGTTACAGACGACAATAAAAATTTGATGTAATTTGATAATATTGGGGAAAAAGGTGAAATTGCTTGTTACAAACAATTACTTCTTTTTCCACAATGTTTTCTCAAATATAAAATGGCAGCAACGTAAAATCTCTGGTTTGTACAGGAAATGGTTAATCTGAACAGACATAGGCACTGATACAAAAAAGCACACAGCATAGAATACATACCAAATCATCATTGTTACAATAGATTGTCACTCACCAACACTCAATTAATGGAATAAAAGATAAAAAATAATCGTCAACAACAATAAGTAAGTTTTCAAAACATCATTTCGCATATAACTTCTGAACTTTATTTTTGTTGATAATGGAATTATTGCAAACACAAAACATAACACTCCGTTAACAAACAAAACAACAATAGTTTACTGGTTTCTTTCATTATTGCATAAAAAAGGTAAATAAAAGTTTTGGAACTGTAAAACAGAGAAACAGTTTAAAGAGATCTGAAAGACTAGAAAATAGGAATGTTTATGAAATTATACTTGAATTGCCAAAAAGGACATCATGTTATATGACTAAAAATACATGGGTGACACAGACCAATCAATGAGCAAGACTCGTTCAAAAGTTTAATCGTTTTTAAAGTTCTCACACATTATCAGTTCTCAAACGGCGAGGACACTATAGTACATACTGTCTTTTAAGTACTTTTTGCCTAGTTCAGCTTAGCCCTTGTCATGCTGTATAAAATCTTTTTTTTCAAGATTTGCATTAAAATCACAGGGCTGAGAGCACTGGAGGCACTAATTACTTGTTGTTGTTCCTTTCAAAATTTAATTCTACAAACAACACTGGCTTGAAAGAGACAAACCTAAGGTGAAGACCAAGATCAGACTGCTCTAATATGCATGCTAACCAGTGTCTATACCTCATACCAAAACAGAAATTTATACAAGTTTCAGCATGACAAGGGTTAACTTAGTGTCCTTTCTTTGAATGGCAGGTCAAAATATTTATGAAACAAGACTTGTTATGAGACAAAATCCTCAAACTTCCAGAGCTAAGGACAGATAAAGTTAATTTATTCCAACAAATTGAAAATTTTAGACTGGTCAAAATTGAAAGAAGTTGCAGACAACAATCCAACATTCTCAAAAATTGAAAAACATTTGCCTTTTTGGGTAGAAAACATTAAGTTTAATGAAGAAATTGCTTTTAACAAGTTATTTCTCCTTTCTCCACAATGTTTTCCAACGCTTTATTCTTTAGGTACATCACAAAGCATGAAAGTGTGGGAAAGGACTATTAAAATGTTATATCTTAGAATATAAAATAAAGTCAAATTCCTTAACCTGGAAAGTCCCTTACACCAAAAATTTACTGACAACGAACTTATTTAATTAATAAAAATAATAAATCACAAATGCTTTGCTCTCACTTGTAACTCTTTACCATACAAGGAATCTTTCTGATGCCCTGATGAAATACAATAATTGAAAACTTTGTGGAAAAAGGAGAGCAATTTCTCCTTTTCTCACAATGTTTAACAATAATTGAAAACTTTGTGGGAAAAGGAGACATAACTTGTATCAAGAATTTCTTCTTCTCTCACATGATTTCTACCCTAAATCTCACTTATTTCCAGTTTAAGCGCAATTTGAGATGTCATCTGCAACTTCTTTCTATTTGGACTATTGTAATGAAATAGGTTAACCCATTCCCACACAGCGACGCCTTTAGACGCCCCTTAAGAAAAGCAAGTGGGAAAAAATTGTGTGAAATGAAGAAATTAATTGTGACAAGCAATTTCTTCATTTTCCACAATGTTTTCTTTCCAGAAAGTTGAAAAAATCCAAATTTCACAAACTTTGAATTGTTGTCTGCAGCTCCTTTGAATTAGGACCAGTCTAAAATTTTGTCATCTGGTAATAGGTTAAACCTCCATACATTGTTTTTTAGTTTGTTGACATCACATCAATATGTAGGTTCAATTATCATCGTTTGCAAACATCTCTTTTTGTTACCCTACATCAGATCAATTTCTCGAAGAAATAAGCTTTGTTTTCATGCATATACACCTCAATACAAGGTCCCAAAATTTTGAAGGATTACATTTAAAATCTATAAAATTTTCACATGTTTCGGTGTGTCAACTCTTGCACCCTCCTAACACCAAGTTTAACCCATTCCCACACGAATAAATTTTAGACTGGTCCAAATTAAAAAAAATACAAAGATTTTAGATTGATGAAATTCTAAAATTCTTTGTCTATTGGGGTAAAATATTGTGGATCAAGCAAATTCTTCTATGTCTACAATCTTTTACAAAACTTTTTTCTTGAGGGGCGTTAAAAGGAGGGATTGTGTGGGAATTGGTTAACAGTATTGGTTATTTGTCTATTCATCTGGTTTTATTTGCTTGCTTGTCTTTGAGTTGAGAATGTCTAAGTTTGAACAATTTTTTGTTTAAGGCTGGAGTGTGGAATTACTATGATAGACTCGTCCGTTTTGGGTTTATTAACTTGCTGAAAAGTATATTCTTCAAGGTCACTCGTCCAGGGACAAGTAAATACAAGAGCAAATTTAGTAATGGTACCAAAGGAATTTTAAAGATTTATTATACTTGCGTTTATATTGAAGGGTAGAAAATATTATTGTTAATGAAGAAAATGTTGTTTTCCCAAAAATTATCTTTTTGGGAAAATAACATTTTCTTCATTATAAGTTGTTATCTTTGAGTCTTGTTTATGTTCATTATTTCATTAAAATTTTGAACATGCATTAAAATGAAAAACTCAAACAATCTACATAAGAAAGATCTATAAGACAGTTCTTTCATAAATTCCAAAAACTTCAAGGTAAGGGAATTCAACTGTATTTAATAACCAAACTCTATGAAAATTTACATCATAGTGAAAAATCAGATCATAATCCACAAACCAGTTTTGATGAAATAGAGCAAGTTCTGTAACTCATTATGAATTGCTTTATTTTTATCAACACACTACACAATCCTGTTTTGATGCTTTAAAGAAACGACGTATCTCTAGCCCAACCCACTGAACTCAGATAGGAAGTTTGACTTAGATTATAAACAATAAGTTAAACAAAATTTAAGGTCACCAAAATGGAACAACAGAAGGTCTAACAGTTGTTTGGTAACTTAAACATTGTAACTACAGTTTAAATAAGCTGCGGTTTAGGCATTCATGTCTCCAAACAAACAAAAATGCTTCACAGACATGTCGACAAATGTTGGAGATCAAAGCTAACCTCTGGTCTAAATGTAACTTCAAGTTGATTGGTCTATCAATTTGTTATTGACAGCCACAATCTGTCAATTACAGCTGTAGAAATCATCGTAAAACAAGCAGTTTCTCCTTTTCTCACAATGTTTTCTACCGTAAATGTTACTTATTTTTCAATCCAAATCATTAAATTTGTTTCAGTATCGATTTCATCATCAGATGATAGATTTAGCAAACAAGAGTAAATGATATGAAACAACAGTATTGAAATTTATAACATAGAGAGAAGCAGATATCAACATAACAGAAAGGATTTCTACAAAAGTAGAGATTTCTAAGAAAATGTATATAGTGGAATGATATCAATAAAGAATAATAATAATATTTAAAAAAAAAAAGACTAAATATATTTGTAAAACATAAAGCCCTTTTTTCCAGAAATGTAACCTTGATAAGTGACCTTGACCTTGGTGGAAGACTTAAAACTATACTACCAACTGATACCTATGGATGCAAGGAACATTTGTACCAAAAATGAGCCAAGTGTCGTAACCCTTGTCATGCTGTATAAATTACCTTACGGAATTGCTGTCAAATCAAAGGGCTGAAAGCACTGATAGAACTTGTTGTTCAAAAATCATTACTTCTTTAAGAAAACAACTTCATAAACAACTCTAGCGGGAAAAGTACAAGCAGGAGGTATAGACTAAGATCATCCTGCACGTAATTGCAGTCTGATCTTAGTCTACACCTCCTTCCAAAACCGGAATATTCCGGGTTCCGCATGACAAGGGTTAATGAAGTTATTGAATAACAGCAAACTATTAAGTTTTTGTGTTTAGTGTACTGATGGCAGATGGACATCAGAAAAACAACATGCCCCTGATTTTATCGATATGGGGCATACAAACATCCGTTTCAAAATAGTATTGCAGCCAATCACACAGAAAAGGGACTATCTGGGATATTCAGCCGTGTCGACCCTGATTAGCAATAACCAGCTGATCAGTGTCAAAACTTTTTGTTCTTGTCAGATTTTCTGATATAAGATAGGACACATAAACTAACTCTATGTTTACCTATATATATCATGATCTCTTATTGACCTCTGCTGCAACCAATCTCTTTTTCAAAAATTTGTTTCAGTGTATTCCAAGGTCATCCTCTTTTGCACTACTGGTCACAAATTTTTATACAACAATCAAACATCCATTATTTTCAAGTTAATACCTTTTGTTATTATTAGTCCCACTACAACAAAATTTTAGACTGGACCAAATTGAAAGATTGTGCAAACGACAATTTCAAGTTGATGGAATTTAAAAAGCCTTTGGATATGAGGTAGAAAACAGTGTGGATGATGAAGAAATTGCTTGTTACACACAATTTCATCATCTTTCACACACGTTTCCAATTTTTTTTTCTTGAGGGGTGTCAAAAGGGTGATTGTGAGGAGATGGGATAACAAGAGATATTACAAAATGTCAAGGGCATGAACGGCACCATGGCTATAGTAGTACCGGTACAATTTTTCCCAAAAAAGTAAGCTATCTTAATATCAGCAATCACTTTCTCCTTGTAAATTTGAAGATCCGCCTTTTCGTAAAATTGTTATTTCATCTTCAAGTTGTCGAATTCTTTTGTCTTTTAAAGTCACTTGTTCCTTCAAAGCACGTATTTCTTCGACTTGACGAAAGTAAGCCTTTCGAAGCTGAAATGAGATAAATCATTACAATACTCTTTAACATGAAAAGAAAAAAACTATCAGTAGGTAGACTTTATTTTCTCTAAAATTACTGTTTACTGTTCCTCTGTCAAGCTGAATAAATTCATTTTCAATTCTGCTTTATAAACAAAGGACTGAAAGTATTCGGATGTCAAAATTTCAGAGACAGAATATGCTCCCCCAATATAGTCCTGTCACAAAAAGTATAGAATAAAAAGGGAAAAGGGTTTGGACAGACAGATGCAGATGCCTGTATATGCTCCCTATATTCAAGACATGGAGACCAATCGTGCAAAGTTATTTTGAAATCAATCCATAATTTTGGGAGCAAAGTTCCAGACATTGCTATTTTCAACATTTACCTTGACCTGTGACCTTGACCTTTGAGCTATCCTATCTTTTTTTCAAATTGCACATCTATTCATGACTGAGAACACTTTTGACAAGTTATATTGAAATCAATCTATAATTGAAGGAGATATGCTCTGGACATGCTTAATTTTGATGTTTGACCTTGAGCTGTGACCTGTGCCTTAGAACAATATGAATAAATGTTTCAAATGGCACATATACTCATGACAAACAACAATTGTGTATGGTAATTTTGAAATCCTTCCAAAATTGAAGGATCTATGTTCTGGAAATGCAAAATTTTTCTGAAACTATGCTCCAGATATTGCTACTTTCAACATTTACCTTGACCTACAACCTTGAACCTATTCGATTTTTTTTAAATGGTACATCTTCTCATGACTGAGAACAATTGAGCCAATTGAAATATTTTAACTTAATTTTAACTTTTGACCTTGGGATGTGACCTTGACCTTGGAGCTATCTGAAGATTTGTTTCAAATTGCACATCTACTCATGCTCTGGACATGCTTAATTTTATCTTTTGACCTTTGGATGTGACCTTGACTTCGGAGTTATCTGAAGATTTGTTTCAAATTGCACATCTAGTCATGCTCTGGACATGCTTAATTCTAACTTTTGACCTTAGGATGTGACCTTGACTTTGGAGCTATCTGAAGATTTGTTTCAAATTGCACATCTACTCATGCTCTGGACATGCTTAATTCTAAATTTTGACCTCGGGATGTGATCTTGACTTCGGAGTTATCTGAAGATTTGTTTCAAATTGCACATCTACTCATGCTAGAGAATAATTGTGTAAAGTTATATTGAAATCCATCCATAATTGAAGGAGCTATACTCTGGAAATACTTAATTTCAATGTTTGACCTTTGAGCTATCTGATTTTTTTCAAATGGTACATCTATAAGATAGAGAACAACTGTGTAAAGTTATTTTGAAATCAATCCATAATTGAAAGAGTTAGGCTGCTTTGTGACCTTGAGCCTATCCAAAAACCAGGAAGTAGACCTTGGCGTAATTTCATGAGGGATTCATTTTTGAAGTTTCATCCGATTTGGCCAAAGGATTGGATATTGGGCAGACAGACGGATGGACTGACAGACGAAGCAGCGGCTATATGCTCGGTTACAATTCAAGGTTGAAAAATCTCAAAAATCATAAATTTTGATATTCAGACAGTCTAAAAATTTGATGTCTGGTAAAGGATTAAAGAGATTTTATTCAGAATGACAAGGGTTGAATTCTGTTCAAGTAGCAACTACGAGTCTTATATTTCCTTTTAAATGTACTGTTTTAGTGGTATAAATGATTATATTAATAATTGACTTATTTCAACATTATCCTGCTTTCATACATCCATGTAGAGAAAGCCTGGAAAAACATTGTGGAAAATAAAGAAATTTTACTTGTAACAAGTACTTTCTTCATTACCTACAATGATTTTCCAAGCTATTGGGGTTGTTAAAGGGAGATATCGATGTATCTGAAACCAAGATAAGAAAAAATTACCAAGTGCTGAAAAATACACTCAAATGAACATTTAATATTTAAAGTTGGGTCAGGTATTGTCTTGGTGGTAATCTAATAGGCCTAATAGGCTTTTTGTGGTTAAATCGGAAAGGTTCAGGGGAAATCCAGGCTATTTTTAGATATCACGGAATTTGGCTGTCAACATAGAATGAGTTCATTTGCATATGACCAAAAACCAACTGAAGATAACAAATTTACTGGTGAAACAGCCAAAGTCCTAAATCATGTAACATGAAAGAGTTAGTGCAAAACTACGGTAAATGTTTATATTCATAATACTGTTTATGACAGTTTTGGACTGATCTTTACAGAACTAAAGACCGGCTAGCGAACATAACTCCTGATGACGTAGTGATGACGTTGGTTTGATGTAATTTAACTTAAATGCAAGGTTCTAACGGTTATTCACACCATGTGAATGATCCTACATTGTTTGCAACAGTCTCGGATTAATCTAAAAATAGATTAATAGCCTACATAGGCTATTAGGGAAACACCCTGTTTTTTTCTGATAAAGGACCTCAGATTTTGCAAAAATAGTTTTCAGAATATTGTATTTAAATAGTATTTGAAAGGAAATTAAAATAATTGAAATCTGTGACATGAAAAACCATCGATACCTACCTTTAACCCATTCCAACACAGCAAAATTTTAGACTGGTCCAAATTGAAAGAAGCTGCAGACGACATTTCAAGTTGATGGAATTTTTAATTTTTTCGTCTTTTTGGATAGAAAACATTATGGATAATGAAGAAATTGCTTGATACAAGCAATTTCTTCATTTTCCACAATGTTTTCCAAAGTTTTTTTCTCGAGGGGCGTAAAAAGGAGGGATTGAGTTGGAATGGGTTAAAGAAAAGAAATTATGTGGAAATGGTTTAAATGCGTATAAACAAGTCTATAAACAAGTCTATAAACATGTCTATATCTAGATCATCTTGAACATGGGAGAAAAAACAAATACATTGTTCTTTCACTTAAATTGCTTATTTTTGTTTGAAACTCATTTATTCCGATCATTAATTTAATTCTAAGATAATTCACTTAACCCTTTCCTGGACAAACCCAGGATTTTACATGGCTGTGATCTTATACTCAAGAAAACATTGTGGTAAAAGAAGAAATTGCTTGTAACAAGCAATTTCTTCTTTTACCACAATATTTTCTACCACTAAGGATGGTCAGAGTTCAAATTGCATGCATTTTTCATTGTCATCTGCAACCTCTTTCAAATTGGACCAGTCTAAAGTTTCAAGAAACAGGAAAGGGTTAATCAAAAAAGTAATCTATTAATGCAGTAATTCTAACAGGGAAGATAACAAATATTATTCTCATATATAAATTGCTCTGCCTTTAAATTGACTCCTTCTGCACATTCATTTCAATTTTCAAATTACTCAAAAAAGAATAGTTGAAAACATTTCAGCAGTTTATTCAAATTCCTCAATTTTTTTACAAATCGTTAGTTGACTAGAAAACTCAGAAGTGTTTCCCTGGAAATCCATAGACTGGTTTCTGAGAAGAAGATTTTTAAAGGTTTCACCATACATGTTGTATGTAGAAATTTGTCCCGTGTCTTAAAGCTATTGTTTCATCTGATCATAATTCTTTGAAGGAATCTGACAAAGGGTCACCCAATAGTCATTTCTGTGAAATTTGGTGAATTCTGTTAATTACTTTCTGAGGAAAAAGGCTTTTAAACCTTTCTTGTTTTTCAAGATTTTAGACTTGTCCAATTTCAAAGGTTTTGCAGACAAACATTTAAAGTTGATTTAATTTGGAAAAAAAAAAGGAAAATTCAGTAGGGTAGAAAATATCGTAGAAAAAGAAGAAATTGCTTGTATCAAGCAATTTCTTCTTTTTCTACAATGCTTTCTCAATTAGAAAAATCACAGGGTCATAAAAACCAGGGATTGATTGATTGAATGGAGTTTAATGCCGCTTTTAACAGTATTTCAGTCATATCAAGGCGGCTGGAGCACCTAATAATGGATTCCTGGTATTTCTCGCACCAGTACTACCATTACATCCTTTCCTAGCTCCAGCTGCTATGCCACTTAGGTTTACGATTATCCACCCATTGGTGAGAGATAAATGTTGAAAAGAATATGTGCCGCTGCCGGGGATCGATCCCATGACCTCCCAAGGGTCTGATGCTCTACTAACTGTGCTATGACGGCGTCACCAGGGATTGAACTGAAAAGGGTTAGAGTAAAAGTTTACAACCAGACAGACGGCTGCATGACAATATCCCCATGGGTTTCAAACAGTGGAGCTAAAAACAGTAACAGGTTGAGATGTTATAAAATAATCCTGGACACCACAATCACTTACCTCTGGGTCAGTATTTGGCATGACAGAGTTATCCTCCCAAATTGGATTACTCGGCGGTTTTATCGGAGACCAGGTTTTCTTTATATGTATTTTCTACAAGCAGGATATTGAAGAATATATATGAATATATGAAAAGATATATGTGTATAGAATTTTAATTATACTTGTGATTTGATGGTTCTCTCAAATAATTAATATGTCTATCAATATATTGACCAATCACGGCTATCAATCAAGGAATAAACCAACCAATCAAATGATTTATTCAGCCTTGAGCTTATCAGCTCCAACATTGGCACCATTTTTGTTTACCTTTATTGTTGGTTTGGCGACTTAAACATCATAACTACAGCTTATTCTAGCTGTAGTTACGACGTTTAGGTTACTAACCAACCATTTTACTTTTTTGTTACATGCTACTGGCTATAAATTTTGCAAAATAAAGCTGTAAAAAATCTAAGGTGAACTTCCTGTCGGAGTCTATGGGAGGGGCTAAAGAAGTAAATGGGCGGGGCCAGCAATTGGTCGAATGTTTTTACAATGGATTCCACTTAATAGAAAGATTAAGTTTAATTGTAACTACCTAACATTGTAAGTATAGTCAAGCTTGTTCAAGTGATAATTTCATTCAGAGACCAGCATTATTATTCCCTTCCTGACGACAAGGATAATTTGACTAAGCTGTAGTTACAACATTTAAGTTTCAAAACCAATGAAAATGATTGACTTAGATGTTGGTGATCAAAATTGAGTTTCATCAAATCACATGTATGATTATATCAATTATATGCCATAAGATTACAAAAAGAAAAGGAAAAATATATGTTAACCCTTGTCATGCAAAATACATGTACAATGCTTTTTAGAATTGCAATAACCCATTCCCCTACAATGACATTTCCTGATGCCCAAAAGAGAAATAGCTTTTGGAAATAATGAGCAAAAATAAAGAAATTGCTTTTTATAAGCATTTTTTTCATTATCCATAATGTTTTTGACCACAAAAGACAACCATTCCTAAAATTCCATCAACTAAAATTGTTGTCTGCAACTTCTTTGAGTTTGGTCCAGTCTAGTTTTTTTTTTTTCATCTGGTAATGGGTTAAAGGTCTGAGAGCATTGGAGACACTATCTCTGGATCATCATTTCTTTATTTTATCAATTAACCCTTGTCATGCTGATTCCAGAATATTCCTGTTTTGAAAAAAGAATTGGCAGGTGTATAGACTAAGATCAGCCTGCACAGACGTGCAATCTGATCCTAGCCTACACTACCTGCTTGTCCTTGTTGTGTTGAGAAAAATCTTTGAACATAACATCAATCTATTAATGTCAATGCTATAACAAATAGTGAAAGAGGATATATATTCAGCAGGACAAGGGTTAACAACTATGTCTAAAGTTGGACAAACATGTGCTGTAGACTACTATCAGACTGTACATATGCTCAAGCTGATCTAAGTCTAAACAACAATAGTCCAGGCTCAGCAGGACAAGGGTTAAAATCTAGCAGAGAACTTGTGCAAAGCAGTTATTTTTAAAGATAATTTAGTAATGCAATAACATAATTTTCCTTTGTGCACGGAAAGATAATATTAACCCATTCCCACACAATTACACTTTATTACCCTCCTCGAGAAAAATAAATTGGACAACATTGTGTATAATGAAGAAATTACCTGAAAAAGCAGTTTCTTCATTTTACACACTGTTTTCTACCTGGAAAGTTGAAAAAATCTAAAATTTCATAAATTTAGATTAAAATTGTCGTCTGCAGTTCCTTTCAATTTGTACAAGTCGAAAAAGTTGCCGTATGGTAATGAGTTAAATGCTGTAATATCTGACAAACAAGCAAGAAAAAGGGAAGTTCTCAAGGTCAGACATCTATACTATACAGTTTGACCCTCAAGGTAAAAATATTTTGAATCTCCCCAATTTTCTTAATTCTAAGTCATTCTACCCTACTTAACACTTGTCATACTGAACCAAGAATATACCTGTATTTGCTTGAGGTATAGACAAAGATCAGCCAGTGCTTATGAGCATCCTGATATTAGTCTACACCATCTGTTTATCCTTTTGAAGACAATTTTTTTTATAGAATTAATCTTCAAAAGAAATAATGACCTACAACTAAATCCTCGGGTGCTTTCAGCTCTCTCATGTTCATGCAATTCTAAAAAAAAAAAAACAAGAGGACCAAGATGGTCCTAAATCGCTCACCTGAGGCATCTCCAAATTACAGTACTTTTTAGTATAAAAAAGACACAGCTTATAAAGATATATAAGATTTTGGGCTTTGTACAAAACAATCCAGTAATATTTTACAATAATAGTGAATGCCTTTGGCTTTATAGTTTAATCCATTACCAAACTATCCCAGAATTTGTCACCCTCAGGGAAAATAGGTTTAAAAAATACATGGTGAGAAAGGGAGTGACAAGCAATTTATCCATTTCTCACAGTGTTTTCTACCTGAAATTCTTTGTATTTAGATTTCAATCAAACTCTATCTACTGTCTGCAACTTCAATGGGTGTAATTTTAGCAACCTTGGTAGAGAAGAATCTGGATGTACTATACATTAAAATATGAATGCATTACAACTTATACATGAGGAGTGGAAGATATTTGAACATGCTCTTATTAAGCGTTTTTCATATCTTTGGATGCCTTGGGAAGGGCCATGTTTGTCAAAAGGATATAAACATGGTAGATAACAATAATGTTATCCTTTGTTTTTAATGTAAATGCTCTAGAGCCTATATTTAAGAAGAATTCTTTCAATGCAATTTACGCAATTTTCGACCCCAGGAGCAGAGACATTTTTTATCCTAAGAGCATATTTTCCTGTTACATAGTACAAAATTATTTAGTCATGCTACATACCAAAAATGTATGCCCTTCACCTTATATTTAAGAAGGAGAAGACTTTTGATGTTGCTCTAATTGAGCGTTTTCAAAAATTTTTGACCTCTGGGGCAGTGCCATGTTTTATCCCAGGGCTAACATTTTAGCTAACATGGTAGATAACCATCTGGATATGCTATATACAAAATATGAATGCCTTAGACTTTGTAGATTGGGAGGAAAAGATTATTGAACATGGTCTAATGGAGCTTTTTTACAAACTTTGGACACCCAGGGAAGGGGTGTTTATTAACCTACAGGCATAATTTGATCAAAACTGATAGATAACAGCCAGGCTATGCTACACTCAAAATATAAATGCCCTCCTCCTTAAAATGAAGAATTTTTTTTATCATACTCAAATTTTGCGTTTTTCCCAATTTTTGACCCCTAGTGCAGGGCCGTTTTTGACCTGAGGAAGACAACTTTTAGTGATATAGTACAAAACCATCTAGTTATGCTCCATACTAAATATGAATATTCTAGACCTTATAGTTTAAGAGGAGAAGTCTTTTGAAATTGCTCTAAGTAAGCATTTTTCCAAACTTCGGACCTCAAGGGCGTGGCCATTTTAGACCCCAGAGATTAAATATTTAAAAACTTCGTAGAGAACCATATGATTAAGCTCTATATGAAATAAATATGCCTTTGGCCTTGTAGTCTGTGAGAAAAAAGACAACATAGATTTTCTAAAATTTCCCATTTTCATATGCCACGGTTACAAGAGTTTTTGAAGGAATTAAATTCTTTTAACAACTTTTGAAGAGCTTCAACCAAGGAACATCCCTGCAAAGTTTCAGCTTGATTGGCCTACTGGTTTAGGAGGAGAAGATTTTTAAAGATTTTTACAGATTTACTAAAGATTCCCATTTTCACATGCCGCGGCAACCAGAGTTTTTGACAGAATTAAGTTCTTTTAACAAATTTTAAAGAGCTTCACCAAAGGAACATCCCTGCAAAGTTTCAGCTTGATTGGCTTACTGATTCAGGAGGAGAAAATTTTTAAAGATATTTAAAGAATTACTAAAGATTCCCATTTTCAAATGCTGCGGCAGCCAGAGTTTTTGAAAGAATTAAATTCTTTTAACAAATTTTGTAGAACTTCACCCAAGGAACATCCCTGCAAAGTTTCAGCTTGATTGGCCTACTGGTTTAAGAGGAGAAGATTTTTAAAGTTTTCAACAGATTTACTTAAGATTCCCATTTTCACATGCCGGGGTTACAAGAGTTTTTGATGGAATTAAATTCTTTTAACAACTTTTGTAGAACTTCACCCAAGGAACATCCCTGCAAAGTTTCAGCTTGATTGTCCTACTGGTTTAGGAGAAGAAGATTTTTAAAGATTTTTACAGATTTACTAAAGATTCCCATTTTCACATGCCGCAGCAACCAGAGTTTTTGACGGAATTAAATTCTTTTAACAACTTTTGTAGAACTTCACTCAAGGAACATCCCTGCAAAGTTTCAGCTTGATTGGCCTTCTGGTTTAGGAGGAGAAGATTTTTAAAGAAATTGTGGACGGACGGACAGACGGACAGACGGACGGACGGACGACGGACAACGACCGATCACAATAGCTCACCTCGCACTTTGTGCTCAGGTGAGCTAAAAATCAGCAACACAAGGGTTAACTTCTGCATAAGCGAATGGATTGGCCTCTTTTCTGAATATTTTTTCAACCCAAGGTTTAAAAAAGAGGGAGTGACAACAATATGAATCTGTTATTTTTCCTAAAAATCCTATGTTGTGGGCACTCATTGGAATCATCTTGTAGGGATGATTCCAATGCCTGCCCACAATATAGGGTTTGATAGATGGAAAATGGGTTCAGATATTTTGAAAGTCAAAGTGCCCTCACTCTATCTTGTCTTCTTTTTAATTTACAAGTTCCCATAAATGACTTTAATTTCAACATTTTGTAAAAATGTGTATATACATGTACATGTATTATGAAAAATAATTCATACCTATCTAGCACACTCTAGCATTTCCTAAAAATAATTGATTAGATCTAGTTAAATACATTAGTGGTAGCTAGCTGTTAGCACAAAAAATAATGATCATTTTTCTCCGCAACACTTTGTTATTGTGATTTTACCACTATGTTATTTTAATCAAGAAATCTATGAGTCATCGTCATTGAGCATAACCCTGCCAGGCAATGTCTGAAAGTTAACCAAGTGCTAAAACAGGAAATGGGTAATGTGCATACCTAAATTTGGTAAGTGCCTCGTACAACACTTTATTAGTTGAACATCCATACCAAGTTTCAGGTACATTACATTAACCCATTCAAACACAGTGACGTTTTTTGACGCCTTTCAAGGAAAAAAATGAATACAGAAAAATGTGTGAAATGAAGAAATTTCAAGAAAAAAAATAAATACAGAAAAATGTGTGAAATGAAGAAATTGCTTTCAAAAAGCAATTTCTTCATTTTTCACAATATTTTCTACACAGAAAGGTGAAAATCTAAAATTTCATACACTTTAAATTGTAGTCTGCAACTGCAACTTCTTTCAATTTGGACCAATCTAAAATTCCCTCAACTGGTAATGGGTTAATAGATGCTGAGAAAGATGAAGAAAAATTAAACACTATACTGCACTGTAAGACAACAAACTTAACGTAAAACAGAAAGTAGAAGACTCGTGAACCTAAGTTCAGTAAGTGCCATGTAGGAGCCCTTTTTTTAATCTCAATGCCAAGTTTCAAATGTATGCCACTTATGGTAGATGAGAAAAAGGTAACAAAATCAAGTTGGATACATATGGACGGAAGCATGGATGGATTGGAAGATGGAAACGAGTATTACCCCTTCTCTTTTGAAGAGGGTATATAAAACATCCTTATTATAAACAAATTCTTTCTACTAAATAAAGAAAAATAAAATTGCAGGGAAACACAAGATATTAGCTTTTTCTCAGAAATCTAACAATTTCCATTATCCACAATGTTTTCTTCCCCAAAAGACAAAGATTTTTTAAATTTCATCACTAAAAATTGTCATCTGCAACTACAATTTGTTGGCTGGTAATGGGTTAAATTCAAAACTGTTTTGTCTGTGCAAAATGATAAGAGTAAACTTTCTTTGTTCTTTTAATATGGTCCATTTTCAAAGTCACATATGTGTTAAAGAGATTAAGAGAATATTTTATGTTTTTATGGAAGTACGAACCAAAAAAACTAATCACACTGTATTAATACGCAAAGTGGATTCATAAATAAGTGTGATTAGGTTTTTTGGTTCATACCTCTATGGAAACAAAACTATTCTCTTCATTTCTATGGAGTGCAAAAAGCAAAAACTTTACAAATTTTGATACCTTTTTGTACTATTTTATGCAGAAGCATACAAAATCACTGCATGCTCAAAATTTTGTTCATGGAATTATGAATAATTTTTTTTACCAATAAGAAGGCCTGTTTTAGATAAAAAAAAACAAAAACTAAAAATGAAAATTATAAAACAATATCCAAGACTTACATGCCCACCACTTCTATTTTTATCACTATGACTTAATGACTGGTTCCCATTTCTATATTCTGTGGAAAGCTGGAGATCAGGTTTATTTGGTTTCTTGACAGGTTCATTTTTATTGTCATCTTTTTTCGTGAGATTCTTATCGTCAACTTGAGCTTCACTAACTAGGTCTATAATTTCTATTTCCTTATGCTCGAAAAACTGAGCAGCGTTTCTGACAGTCAGAGGGGAACTGTCTCTGTATTTCTGTTTTAAAACAAAAGCACGCATAACTTGAAAAAATGTGTAGTGAAAGATTGATTGCTTACAATACCAAATGACCTGCGGCATTGTCTGACAGACAAATCAAACAACATGAGTTTGCAAATCTTATGAGCAGGAACATAAAACATAAAGCAAATTATTGGCTTGTGACCTGAACATCTTAATTACGGCTTGAATAAGATGTTTTTAGGATGTTAACCCTTTTCATGCTGAATCCTGAATATTCTTGTTTGAGCAGGGGGTATAGTAAAGATCAGACTGCACATAGATTTAACCCTCGTCATGCTAAACCCGGAATATTTAGGTTTTGGCTGGAGGTGTAGACCAAGATCAGCCTGCACTTAAGTGAAGTCTGATCTTGATCTACACCTCCTGCTTGTACTTTTCCTGCCATAGAAGTTATGAAATTGATTTTCAAAAGAAATATTGATTATTGAACAAGTACTTTCAGTGCTATCAGTCCTTTGATTTTAATGCAATTCTGTACAGCATGACAGCTGATAATACAATGTTCTAATTTGATGGGTCAGTACAAAACAGCTTTAACTACATATGGGCAGTTACAACTATTTTGAGATGACTAATCCAAATGCCCTCAGTTGATGTCATTGCTACATAAAACCGTCTGTTTATTCACATGTGAAACAGCAGGAAGCTCAATGAGGGATAAGAGATAAGAGTCAAATAGGATGGAAAACAATGAGAAAAGGAGAAACTGCCTATTACAATCATTTCCTCCTTTTCTCACAATATTCTCCAAGGTAACATTTCCTCTGCATATCAGAATGCAAAATTATGTCATAAAGTGATAAACCTTTCCTGTTCAATCCTTTGTTTTTACATCCCTATAACTTTATACTTGAGAAAATATTGTGGAAAAAGAAGTAATTGCTTGTGACAAGCAATTACTTCTTTTTCCATAATATTTTCTATCACTTAGGATGGTTCCATTTTAAATTGCATCCAATTTTTACTTTACCAGTCTAAGATTTTACAAAACAGGAAAGGGTTAAGGAAAAGGTTGTTATTATAAATCTAAATTAAATCTATTCCATAACCCCATCTTCGCTAGCCAAGGGTTCTAACTCCACCTTGTTCCTTTTGAACATAAGGAACAAGGTGGAGTTAGAACCCTTGGCTAGCGAAGATGCCATAACCCATGAACTACCAACTATCTGATGTAGAGGCTTTACAATTGTCATAATCACTTGACCCATTACCAGATGCCAAAGTTATAGACATGTTCAGATTAAAAGAAGATGCAGATGACAATAAAGTTGATCAAACTTAACCATCCTAGGTTAAGGTCACGACTCAAGGTCAAAAGTGCTAATTAAGCTTGGTCAGAGAATATCTCATACATTTGTGAATGGATTTCAAAATCACCTGAGATGCTTTCAATTTTGGCCTGTCTACTAAATTGTCGTCTGGTAATAGCTTAAAAGAAGTAGGCTTACATGCTTTAGAAACTAGCCTGGATGTTTTTTAGACATTAGATTCCAATCAAACAGCAAGTAAAGATTTATTATCTGCTTAAACGTTGAAAAATAATTTGTTAGTTGATATCAAAATATCTAGTCCACCAACAGTTTCTAGTCATAGTCAGGGTTTTTCGTTTGACCCGAGACCTCGGGTTTTCACACACAGAAATTCAAAAGAAGCAATTTTGATGCTCAAAAATTTGCCACTGTGCGTCATATGGGAGCAAATCGCATTTTGACTCTTGGGATTTCAATTTTGACTCTTGTAAATTTTGGCCCAAGGGTCAATAACTCTTGACTTTTGGGTACTAGTGAAAACACTGGTCGTAGTCTTAAAGCAAGAGCTGTCTAGTAAAATATTTCTTAACAAGAGGAGTACTGTTCCTAGAGTTCTCACCTGAGTCAAAGTTTAGATATGTTAAACAATGATATATTAACAAATTAGGTAGAGTGTCACCACCTGATGCCCAACAAAATATATAAAACCTTTAAGCTTCATACTGTCATAACATTTTGAAAGATTTATTTCTTTATTTCTTTGTTAATAATGGTAGACTTGGTAAAAGCCAAGGTATATTCCTGCTACCATCATTTTCAAGAGATATTCTGTGAGATACTAAAAAGAGTGCCTCACAGTGGTCACAAAAGACGTTTCATGCAATTCTATCCAGAAATGGAGGAGGAGTTAAATTAATAAGACATTTTGCATAAAGTCCCCTTTTTCAGGGATGCGACCTAAAATGGCAAAGCCCACTGGGTAGGTGACTTGGATCATTCTGTGAAAATTTCATTCAAATTTGTCCACAAAGGAGATGTGTTGCCAAATTGTGGAAAGACAGACGGACTGACCGCTGGATGGACATACATCTGAACAAGAATGATGCTATCAGTGGCAGCACACAAAACCCAAATAGCAATTCTCTAGGCGTTCTTGTTTTGGAGATTTTCGTTAAAGAT
This sequence comes from Fragum fragum, assembly GCA_946902895.1. Taxonomy (NCBI): domain Eukaryota; kingdom Metazoa; phylum Mollusca; class Bivalvia; order Cardiida; family Cardiidae; genus Fragum; species Fragum fragum. The sequence goes on along the minus strand of OX336383.1, from coordinate 8,568,416 downwards.
TTCTTTTTTTGTTTCTATGTAGAAGAAACTACACAGAGCCAAATTTGACGTAAAGAGCATCACATAAACTTAGGTGTCACTAGGAGATACATACCAGATATAATTGCTCTAAAGGCTTCCTGGTTTAACCCTTTCCTGTACAATTCTTATATTTTATGTCCTTGTAAAATCATACTTAAGAAAACATTGTGGAAAGAGAAGAAAACGCTTGTAACAAGCAATTTCTTCTTTTTCTACAATGTTTTCTATCCTTTTTAAATTTACATATCATCTGCTATCCCTTTGATAAGTCTGCAAGTCTAAAAACTTTTGAAAAACAGTAAAGGTTTAACAGAATTTCATTACTTAAACACAATTTGACAATTTGAGTTAAGGATCAAATTCAATTAACTTAACAATTTTAGAAGAGCTTAACCAAAGGGACATTCCTGTTAAGTTTCATCAAGATTGGCCTAATGGATCAGATGATGTTTAACCAATTCAAACCCAGTGACGCTTTTGGACGCAGGCTCAAGAAAAATATTTGGGAAAAAATTATAAACAAAAGCACCACCCAGGGGCGCCAACTATTGGCTGCAGGTGCTGGATAATGCAAAAATTCTAAGTCAGAAAAGGGGAATAACTCTTACAAAACGCTTTTAGAGCTATCTCCCTAGATAGTCTAGAAAGCTCTTGTGATGGTCAATACACATGCCAAGTTACATAAGGATATCTTCAATAACAACAGAGGTATGACCAAGGTTAAAGTGTGTCAAGCCAACGCCTATGCCGATGCACACGATGCCAAGGTGATGACAATACCTTGGGTTTTCTCGAAAAACAGCCGAGCTAAAAATGAAGAAATTGCTTGTAACAAGATATTTCTTCATTTTGTAAAATGTTTTCTTTCCAGAAAATTGAAAAAATCTAAAATTTCATAAACTTTAAATTGTCGTCTGCAACCCTTTTCAATTTGGACCAGTCTAAGATTTTGCCGTCTCGTAATGGGATAAAGAAATTGTTAACAGACACACTATGAAAGCGACTATGGTAATAACGTCAACACACATTTGGCGATCTCAAGAGCTCACCTTGAGCAACATGTGCTTAGGTGAGCTGTAATTTTAAGACAAATTTACCTAAGGAAGCCAGGCAAAAGGACAAGCAATATTACAGCAATGTGCTTTCTATAGCAACACTATGTTCCCCTCAAACCAGGAAATTAAGCTTAACTTGATACCAAATTTGCTGAACTCTGCTTATTTCTATTTCTAAACCAAATCTGACTACTGGACAGGAATTACTCTAGCCTTATCGAGACTTTTAGAAGTCAAGATATATATTCATTATAAAAATACCTCTACACCATTTCCTTTCATCCCATTGGCTATCAAATCAGGTGGGTTGTCTGTAGAAGACCAGGATTTTCTTTCCAATCGTCGTCTAGGTGATGTTACAGGATTTTCATTAACATTGGTTACACCTGTTACAAAAGAAAACAAGATGCATCAATGGACAGACTGATGGCCAGACTCACTGAGATGTTACAGTAAGCTCAGCTGTTTTTTCTTGTGGTGTGTAAATAAGGAATATTACAACAGTGTAATTTTCTCTTTGTCTTTATCGTGATCGAGACTCATGTGTAGGTATTTTTTATTGGATGAGACCGAAGGTCGATTCCAATAAAAAATACCAACACATGTTTCGAGAACACGATAACAACAAATAGAAAAAACACAATTTTGTCATATTCCCTTTATCATATACCTTTTGGACGTGACATTAAGAAAATTCTCTTAAATGAATAAGAAATAACCAACTTTCCAAGAAAAAAACCCAAACGTCAATACATGAAAAAATACATGACGAATTCGGTTTTTTGGTACACGCCGAATATTGATGTTTTTCTGTCGAATTGTATTAGGTAGCCAGATTTTAATTCACATCATTTATAGGTGTATAATAAAAGGTAGGATTGTGTGGGAATGGGTTAATTTATTCCTATATGACTCAAACATTACTTTTATCTTTATATTGCTTTCATGTTTTTGTGGGATTTTTAGGGGTGTTTGGGATGGGAGAAAAACAAAAGAACCTTTGAGTTTTCATACTCCTTGAAGATTTACACACTTCAAAGTTATACACAATTTCATGACATTATTTCCCACTTGTTCTATTAGTCATTTTGTTGCTATAGTTTACAAATAATTTGTTAACCCATTCTCATTCAGTGAGGCTTTTAGTCGCCCTCAAGGAAAAAAGCTTTGGAAAACATTGTTTGTGACAAGCAATTTCTTCATTTTCAACAATGTTTTCTACCCAGAAAATGAAAAAATTTAAAATTTGATAATCTCTGCAACTTCCTTTGATTTGGGCCAATCTAAAATTAACTTTTTGTTAATGGGTTAACCCATTCCAATACAATCCTGCTTTTTTGCAAAACTCAATAAACAAGCTTTGGAAATGAAGAAATTGCTTATTATGTCTAAAATTGTGTTGTGTGGAAATGAATTAATGGGCAGAATATCAATATCTGCCTGCTGCTAAGGCCATATCTGCTGTCGAGGAAAATATCTCTTTCAATGAACCAGTGGTGTAGGTGCTGGACTTGAGGGTCACAGGTTCAAGCCTGACTGTCCCTGGGTGAGTCTTTGGGAAAAATGAATAACAGCCGACTCTAGTCTACCAAGCTATAAATTTGGGTAACAGTGGGTTTAAACAAGTGCCTCTCTTTCAGAGATGTGAAAACATCTGGATTGAGTGTTTGAGAGCAACTCTATAAGCTTAACCCATTCCCACTTGACAAAATTTTAGACTGGTCCAAATTGAAAGAATATGCAGACGACAATTACAGGTTGATGAAATTCTAAAATTCTTTGTCTTTTGGGGTAGAAAACATTGTGGATAATGAAGAAATTGCTTGATACAAGCAATTTCTTCATTTTCCACAATGTTTTCCAAAGTATTTTTTCTTGAGGGGCGTAAAAAGGAGAGATTGAGTTGGAATGGGTTAAAGCTTTTGTCGCAAATGCACAAAATTAAATGCATATAAACTAGGGAATATGGCTCAACTAAACCATCTGCTTTTACGCCATGTGTAGTAAAAATTATTACTATCCATAGTAAAAGAATGTAATAATATCCGAGATTTCACAGGCCGACCAGGGTCAAAATACTTTGCCTACTGGAGAATTTCTGAATTTAGAATGACCATTCTACCTCACCTTAATTGATGGATCCCTGACAACGCCCAATGACTCAACTAGCCCCAACTACAGATCTCTGACAGGAATTTCTATGTTGATATAAAATGGAGTTATTTTTCAAAGTTTTCTACCAGTAAAATGATGCAAGAAGAGAAACAGGTTCATAGAGTCAGGGTCATCCCTGTTTAGAATTTAAGTTTTATAATGGTGAAAGGTTTTAAGTAATTGTCCCAAAAGATAGCCTCTCTCCTGAAGAATGCACAAGGGAAATATGAGCACCCTAGAATGTAAAATGATAAAAAAAAAGAATTTTAGTTTTTGGTTAAAGTTTTATTATAACAGGTGAAAAGTCAAGGTCACAGGGTACAGGTCATTACCTCAAATTAAAGCTTGTCTCTTGATGAATGCATGTGTGAAAAAGAGCCCCAAAGGACAAAAAATGACCAAGATAGGAAAGGCTGAAGTTAAAGCCTTTGTTTATTTTTTGAAGTAGGTCAAGGTCAAATAGTCAATGGTCACAGTTTAAAGCCTATCATAAGGCGAGTGGATATATCAAGTATGACGGCCCTAGGTATAAAATTCAGACAACATAAGCAATGCTTTTTGGTTAATGTGTTTGATTAAAGTTGTCTTAAAAGGGTCAGTGTTACAAGGCATCAAGGTTATAGGTGTTGGTCCTATATGAAGGGATAACACCTGACAAATGCATGTGTGAAATACAAACCCCCTAGCACTAGTTATGATAGAGATGTAGAAACTTTAATTAAGCAGGACGTCAATGCTGATGCCATGAGTACGGCAATAGATCTTCCAAGACATTTGTCCTGGGTGTGTAAAAAGAACTTTCAATGATTAAATAAGGGACTCCTGAACCTTAAACAAGGACCCTTATGTCACCAACTGATTTGTCCCTGGGTCCCCACTTTGTTGATATCAGACAAAAACCATGGCTGCCGGACAACATACTTTCACCAACCTTTACTTTCAAAGGCAGCTATTTTACTGTTAACAAAGATCCTATCAACCTTGTCCTCCCCGATATCATGAGCCTCAGGAACAATATCAGCTTCTTTGTCTTTAGTGTTGTCTATCTTTTCCTCTATTGTCTTTTCACTGTTTAGTTGAGCTTCTTTTCTGAAATCATAATTAATCTAATCAACTCAATTTCACATTCTTTAGTATTCTCCAAGCTTTCCTCGATCCTTTTTTCAGGAACAAAAACATCATGAATTATGAAGATATGATAAGAAATTTCTTCATTTTCTAAAGCTTTTAGAAAGTAAAAAAAAAAAAAGCAGCACTGTGTGAGAATGGATTAACCCATTCCCACAGGATAATATTTTAGACCAGTCCAAATTCAAAGAAGTTGCAGACAAAAATTTAAAGTTTATGAAACTTTGGATTTTTTCAATTTTCTGGGTAGAAAACATTGTGGAAAATGAAGAAATTGCTTGTTACAAGCAATTTCTTCATTTTCCACAATGTTTTCTCAATTGTTTTTCATAAGGGGTGTAAAAGGCATCACTGTGTGGGAATGGGTTAAACTTGACTTTGATAAACTTACTTTGGTTGTAAAGTAATGATGTCTTCACTTGTACTCAGTTGTTTAATATTTTTTAAAGATGCAGGTGTTTTCTTTACTTCAGGTTTAGAACTTGGTACAGTCGATGAACTTGTTGATGGCACTTGTTGAGACGTCATGGCTTTGTAGGTGGTTATGGTTGGTGCCTGGTTGAGGGCCCCATCCTAAAGTACAAATGCCAAGCCAGGTTAGCTTATTTGGTAACTGTACTGTAAATCCTAGGGATGTGACTTTGTACCCCAATTCACAGGATCTTTTCAAAACAATAGTAGTGATCTTGAAACTGGGCTCAACAAACATTCTTTCTGACATTTGACAAAAGTAATTGTGACATTTGTTTGTTTGAAGGCATTTAATGACACTTTAAACAGTATTTCAGTCATATAGTAGTGGCTGGAGCAAATAACCATGAATTCCTGGCATTTCCCAAACCAGGGCTTCCAAGCCTCTGGCTGCTAATCCAACTTAGGATTACGATAAATCCACCTATTGGTGAGAGACAAAAGGTTGGAAAGAATATTTGCCACAAACATCATCGTGACATACTTCATTTGACTCTCATCAATATCCGAATGATACATAGTATGATAGGCAGTCACCCTAATGACTTATTTTAGTTGCCTAGAAAAATTTTGGCAAAGTTTGGTTTCAACTCATTTACTATGCTTTATCTCTTTCCCATTTTTTTTTTTTTTTTTTTTAATTTTAGACTCATCAAAACTGAAAGAGGTTTCAGATGACAATGATAATAAAACAGCTTGTGAAAACAATGTGGAAAATGAAGAAATCGCCTTAAAAAGACAAAGAAATTCCATTGTGTCATTACCTGACCATCTTCTTCACTGAGAAGTAATTTTAAAGCTCTTTGTCTTTTTGAGTAGGAAACAATGTGAATAATTAAGAAATTTCTTCATTTTCCTTAATGCTTATTTGAACATTATTTCTTGAGGGGTGTAAAATAGTGGGATTGTGTGGGAAAGGGTTAATGATGAAATGATTTTAAACATATAACAGACAAGAAGTCTGTAAAGTCAAATAAAATAGACATAGAGTGAAATGTTTAAGAGAAATTCTCTCCTACATGTCAGTTGGAATGTGAATTTCTTGGTAATGTGACGTCATCTTAACCCATTCCAACACAACGAAATTTTAGACTGGTCCAAATTGAGAGAAGCTGTTGTTGAAATTTTAATTTTTTCATGCCTTTAGATAGAAAACATTGTGGATAATGAAGAAATTGCTTGATCCAAGCAATTTCTTCATTTTCCACAATGTTTTCCAAAGCTTTTTTGGTGAGGGGCTTAAAAAGGAGGAATTGAATGGGAATGGGTTAATTTTTGGACCCAACTGCGATGACATTCAATAATTCAAAATACTTCAGCAGGGTCACAGAAGTCTATCAAAACAGTGAGATTATCATTTTGACAATTTCACTGATCCGCAAAGAAATGTTGATAATCCATTGGAAAGCATTAAAGAAGATGCAACAAGGAACCTTTTATATCTCCTCCAGGCTTAACCCTTGTCATGCTGTATAAATTACCTTAATGAAATGCTGGCAAATCAACAGGCTGAAAGCACTGATAGAACTTGTTGTTCAAAAATCAATATTTCCTTTAGAAATCAACTTCATAAACAACTCTGGCAGGAAAAGTAAAAGCAGGAGGTGTAGACTACGATCAGCCTGCACATAAGTGCAGTCTGATCTTAGTCTACATCTCCTGCCAAAACCGGAATATTCTGGGTTCAGCATGACAAGGGTTAAGATTAAGGGAGTGATTTTAATTTCAAAAAGTAAAATTTCATTATATGTACATCAAACCCTATACATTGTATTATGTGTTACTTATTGGAATCCCTTCATAGAGAATATTCAAACAAGTCCCAACAACATAGGTTTGGATGAGTAATGAAATATCAAGATTGTAACCATCCCCTCTTATCTGACTGTGAGAGCCTTGCTATTCATCTTTTACATACAGTTAATAATTTCTAACGCAAAACTATTATTTTCTTTTTTTTCTCTGGTTTGCTTTCTTGGGGTTTAATGCCAATTTGAAAATCTTTCAGTAATATCATAGCATAGTTTGCTTATTCAGGAGCTTCCTGAATATCACAACTGCTAGGCTAGGGCTCTGAAATGTCTTCCTAAAAGACATGAACAAACAGCGGCACAGCTGAGATTCGATCCCACACCTCTCGACTTCTCTATGGTCATAAGTCCTCGATCCTGACAGGTGAGACATGCAGGACCCTCATTTTTGTTTGATTAATTTTTAATCAAAAGTTCAAACTTCTTTTACCCATTGCCACTCAACAAAATCACAGATCTTTCGAAATCGAAAGGAGTTGCAGATGGCATACCAAAATAGACATAGATTGAAACATAAGTGCCAGATAGCTTAGAAGATGTGAACAAAGGAGAAGTTGCTTGTTACTAGCAATTTCTCCTTTTCCTAAAATATTTTGTTACTATTCTTATTGTGTGCTGAAAATGCAGGATTGTGAGAAAATCGGTTAAGCTTACTTCTCAAAAAGAGCAATATCAGACCTTTTCCAATTTTAAGATTCTAGTAACTTGTAAGAAAAAAGTATTTGAGAATAGAAGAAATGACATGAACAATTTCTTCATTTTCAACAATGTTTTCTACCCAGAAAGTAACAAAAAAATTAAAAATTTCTAACAATTTAACCATTTCCTGTATAGGAAAATCTTAGACTGGACCAAATTGAAAGAAGATGCAGATGACAATTTCTGCTTGATGAAATTCTAAAATTCTTTGTCTTTTGGGGTAGAAAACATTGATGATAATGAAGAAATTACTTCTAACAAGCAATTTCTTCATTTTCCTCAATGTTTTCTAAAAGCTTTTATAATGAGAGGCATCTAAAAAGTGTTTTTGTGTGGGAATGGCTAGAACTTTTGTCTGCAACTCCTTTCATTTTCAAACAGTCTGAAATTTTTGACATCTTGTAATAATTTAATTGTTAGTTTCGTCTATCAAAAACAAGCGATCTGATTGGTTGAAAAATTTAATTCATACCTCCATGAACAAAATTTTGAGTACGCAGCCATTTTGAATGCTTCCGCACAAAATAGTTCACTACAAAAAGGTATCAAAATTTGTTGCATTTTTCGCTCGATGCTATTAAATTATAAGAAATGAAGATAATATTTTTTGTTTTCATGGAGGTATGAACCAAAAACCTAATCACAATGTATGAATTCATACAGTGTGATTAGGTTTTTCGGTTCATACCTCCATGAAAACAAAAAATATTCTCTTCATCTCTTAAATGGATTAAGTTTGAAGTAATTACAAGAACATGTATACTCCAGACAAGCCCAAGCCATATATTTGACCTTGATAAGAGAAATGCAACAAGAACCTATCCTGTTCCCACAGAGAGACACTTTGCACGCCCCTAAAGAAAAATATTTTGGAAAAATTGAGGAAATTGAAGAAAATGCTTGTTCTAACCTAATATAAAAACATTTCTAAAATTTCCTTACTGAAAGATTGTCACCTGCAACTTCTTTGAATTTGGGCCAGTCAAAAATTGTGTCCATTGGTAATGGGTTAAACAGATTATTTACTCAAATGATGTAGGAGCCATGTTCCATATAAACTCATTTGGAAACTGAACAGTCAAAAGGATGGATGACCATCAATTATGCCGTACAGTCAAAACCAAAATAAAATCCATCTACCTACTATCTAGGTAATAACTGATGGATTTCTGCTTTCAATAAAAATATTGATTGACCAATCAGATCATTCCTTTAGACCTGTAGTGAATGTTTCACTCAAAAATTTAGGTAAAACTTTTTGTTTGTTTGGGGACTTGAACATTATAACTATAGCATATTAACTTTTGTCATGTTGAACCTGTAATATTCCTCTGTAGGCAGGAGATATAAATTAAGATCAGTTTGCACATATGAGCAGTCTGATCTTAGTCTACACCACCTGTTTGATGTTTTAAGCCAGAGTTGTATACAGAATTCTGCACATGGGATTTATTCAGCCTGACATATGATTAACCCTTTCCTGTTCAAACCCTGGTTTTTACAGCCCTGTGATTTTATAATTGAGAAAACATTGTAGAAAAAGAAAAAATTGCTTGAAACAAGCAATTTCTTCTTTTTCCACAATGATTTCTATCCCCATAAAATGTCTATTTTCCAGATTAAATTCACTTAAATTTTTGTCTGCAAAACCTTTGAATTTGGACAGGTCTAAAATTTTGCAAAACAGGAAAGGGTTTAATAAAATATTTAGGTCACCAACCAATGATTCGGGGTTTGTTTTGTTTTTCCGACCAAAAATTATGCAAATCAATGAGGTTTGATATCTCAGTCAAACTATTTTTTCTTAGGTCAGTGGGTGGAGCAAGTGATCCGTAAATAAGAAAGTGTGAGGGCATTTACCTGATGTCTGACGGCAATGGAAGGTGTGACTTTTGGATCATTGACAACCTGTTTGTCCTGTGTATAGATAAAGCAAACAACACCAAACAGTGTGGAAAAGAGAAGCAGGAAAAAAAATTCAGCAAGGTGTTAACCCTTGTCATACTGAATCTGGAATATTCATGTTTTGGCAGAAGCTTTAGACAAAGATCAGCTTCCACATATGTGCAGTCTGGTCTTAGTGTACAATTCTGCTAGTCTTTTTCAAGCCAGAATGAAATCTAACATTCAAAAGAAGTAATGACCTTCAACCAGTACTTCCAGTGCTTTCAACCCTTTGATTTTCATGCAAATTTGAAGAGGATTTTATTCAGCATGACAGGAGTTAAGAATAAAACAACACAATGTAAATTGGTGTTAGAATAAAACAACACATATTATATTAAAACAAATGTGCTAAATGATCAACTTTTTTTAGCCCCTAATAGTTTGTTCAACCCATTCCCACACAGCGAAATTTTAGACTGATCCAGATTGAAAGAAGCTGCAGACGACAAAATGTAGTCGATGGAATTTTAATTTTTTTTTGTTTTTTTTTGGATAGAAAACACCGTGGATAAAGAAGAAATTGCTTGTAACAAGCAATTTCTTCATTATCCACAATGTTTTCCAAAGGGTCTAAAAGCGTCACTGTGTGAGAATGGGTTAAAGTTTCTCCCACACAATCCCACTTTTTGTTGTCCCTCAAGAAAAAAGTCTTTGGAAAAGATGTGGACAATGTTGACACTGCCTGTAACAATCAATTTCTGTAATGTCCACAACCTTTTTTTATCATAAAAGGAAAAGGTTTTCTTGAAATTGTAGCCTGAAACTTGTTCCAATTTGGATCAGCATACAATTTTGTTGTGGTAATAGGTTAAACCTTGACTAGACAACAAAATTTTAGACTGGTCCAAATTAAAGGAAAATGCAGTTGACAATCAATAGTATGTGTTTCAATTGTAAATGAATATCAAAAGGGATAACAACATTGTGAGAAAAGAAGAAATGCTTGTAACAATCACATGACCATTCGGACATTCTGAAGAAAACTAGCTGAGGAAGATCAGCTTAGGGAAACATTGTGGAAAAATGATATAGCATTTTCTCACAAGGTTTTCTATCCAAATGTTTTTTATTGACAATGGGATTTATTTTTCAGCCCTTAGATTTTGAAAAGGATATGAGGATCCAAAACATATAGTCTTGATTTCCCAAAGTCCATTATCAAAATGCAGTGGGCACAGCTAGAAATCTATGAATTACCACAACTACTGGTCAAAACAGGAACTGTTCTACCACAAGGTTTGATGCTCAGAATATATGTCTTACCACAAAGTTCTCTTAAACTTATTGTGCAGTGTAAATTTTGAATCTAAGTAACAATACCTAAAGCAACACAACAAGTTTTTAAGCATAAATAAAAGGGCAATGACTGTTTCATATCGCTCACTCCAATCTTGGTAGCTCATGGCATTACTGTGATAGTTTGCAGAATTTTGTTGGAGAATGATAAGGCAAATTTTTAAGTTCTAGACCAATCAATAATTTGAGAAAAGGGGATTTTTAAAGATTTTTAAATCATTTCTTGTTGATCTAAGAGTTATAATTTGAAGTTTATTGTAGAGCAGTATTAGGTGATTCAGCATGCAAAATTTTCAAGATCTAAGCCTTTCGGTCTTGAAGAAGATGTTAGAAGATTTTCTCTTTAACTTTTTTTTATAGAATACCAAAAATCACAACATAGGCCAAAAGATAATCTGAGAGCTCAGAGTAATAATTTAAGAATTTTGTGGAGCACCATCAAAATAAGGAAGCTCCATGGTCTAGTGGTAGGACGCTGAACTTGGGATCAGAGGGTCCCATGTTTGAATCCCACCCGGACCATGGAAATTTTTCTGGGCAAAAAACTTACTGCACATTGCTCCTCTCCACCCAGGTGTATAAATGGGTACCTGTTAGGGTTGTAAGCCAATGTGCTGTGACTGACATGTGCGCTGTATGTTAACAGCAGACTTGAAATTCAATGATCGGGGGTTAAAGTGTAAAGTTGTTTGATTACCCAAGGCGTACAAAAGACTATAAACCCAAAACTTTTTTAGCTTTTTGGGGAGAAGAATATTAAAGAGCTCCTTTTCTTATTCTGTGTAACATTCTGGAGCCCAGAACATAGGGCTCATGTTGATCCTAAAATATTTTTTTTGTAATTGCAGTTTGTCGGACAGTTTGACGGACAGACTAAGTGACAGACAGACAGACAGTTGGATGACAGGCGAAACACAATAGCTAAAACCAGAGCAATTTATCCTTTTCAAAATTGTTTCAATGTCTAAGGTACTTTCAATTAAAATTAGTACCTATTAAAATTTCATAATTTCTGCATTGTCTCCCAAAAAGCTCTAAATTTGTATGTCTAGAATTTAATTGGCAGATAATTTGTTTAAAGCAAAGGAAACACTGAAGATGAAAATGGCTGCAAACTACAAACAAACTGAACAATACATTAAGACCATACAAATATTGGTGACAACTGATTGCCTACCGTCAAAACCTTTTGATCAGATTGATAAGAAATTGAAATCTAATTATGAATTTTCATTTCTGTAAGAGATACCTTAAGCATCCTTTTAATGCAGATCTCATAAGTAAAATTCCAAAGAGACAAGAAAATTCTGTTAATGTATTTCTCCTAATAAACTCACCAGGCAAAGTGCAAACGCAAGGGGGGAGTTCTTGTTTCCTACCCATTTCCCTCAATCCAGTTCAAAAAGGCAATTCTTTAGACTGTTTCGAATTGAAAGGAGTTGCAGATGAGAATTTAAAGTTTATGAAATATTTAGTTTCTTTCAACTTTCTGTTAAGAAAACAGTGTAAAATTAAGAAGTTGCTTGTTACAAGCAATTTCTTCATTTTACACAATGTTTTCCTGTTTTTCTACAGGGGCATCAAAAAGCTTTACTGTGTGGGAATTGGTTAATTCTGTCAGTCTTTGAATACACTAGTGGTATCCTCTAGTCTATTTACAAACCATAATGATTTATTTCCCTTGTTCAAAGAAATTGTACTTTCATTTCAGTTGTATTTATGATCTACTCTAGCAACTTCGACCAATGTCTTTCCAGGTCTTTGATAATATGCAAATTTCTAAAGATGAATAAAGTATGAAGTCTGATGAAGATGTGTTGTCAGCCTATACTGATCCCTATAATGACAAGATGTAGTTTGATAATGTATTTTAGCTAGCAAAGCATCAGCTTTGATAGCTTAGGTTAACAGACAAAATTTTGAGGTCTTCTCAAAGTTCAACAAGTGCTAACAGGCTTAACCACCAAATCCATTGAATGTCTAAGCCATAAAATGTAGTTCTTATGTATTTCAGGAATTTTCAAATTTTATTCAAATATTAGAGATCTCTTTCAAAAGCATCCTATTTAACCCATTCCCACTCAATCCCGCTTTTGTAGGCATCTCAAAAATTTCTTTATCGTCCACAATGTTTTCTACCCTAGATGGGGAAGATTTTCTGAATTCAACCATTTTGAAATCGTCCACTGCAACTTATTCCAATTTGAATCAGTCTAAGATTTTGTCACGTTGCAATGGTATAACTCCTGGTTTACTTAAACTTTGTTTATATATCATGATAACATTTAGCAAAGAAGATTACTTAACAGTTCTATGCTTTGCTACCTTACAGTACTTTCAGTCTTTGATTTAAATATCTAGAATAGTTTGAATTAAGTTTGGTAAAGTTGAATCTAGTCATGAGCTTAGAATTTATCACCAAAGACAAGGCAAGTTTTGTTGTAGATTGTTACAAGGGCTATGAGAATTGTAATTTTTGGAGTGTTTATCATGGAGGAAGCACTTATTAGGAGAAACACAGTATTTGGAAACTAAAATAAGAGCCAGAAAAGATTAATAACAATATGTGATTGTGAAACACCAGTCTTTTTTCCTGAAATGTGACACAGATAAGTGACCGTTACCTTAATTGATGACCTTGACCTTAGAAACAACTGATCATTTCAATGCAAGGAACCTATATCCTGAATATGAGTCATGTTTTTGAATAGGCTTAAAGTAATAATGTAATGTTTTTTGCTTGGGTTTCAGACAGATAGATGGACAAAAGCGAAACAATATACCCCTGATCTATTGACACAGGGCAAAAAATTGATTAACCTATTCCCACACAATCCCTCTTTTTGACCCTGCCTCAAGAAAAGCCTTCGAAAACATTTTTGGAAAATGAAAAAATTGCTTGTTAAAAGCAATTTCCACAATGTTTTCTGCACGAAAGGACAAAGATTTTCAAAATTTCATCAACTTAAAATTGTCATCTGCAGCTTCCTTTTTTATCATGTGGTAATGAGTTAAATATGTGATCTGTCAAGCAAAAAGAGATCTTCTGGAAAAAGCAAAAAGTGTTGACCTAGATCATACTGCAGGTGACAAAACTTCTCACTTTTGCCAATGCTTCAGGAGCTATAAGCATTACACTTACTAAATTTACTAGAGTCTATATACTGTCAATCTTGCTCAAGTGACCACCCTCAATAGCCCATCACCTGACGATAAATTTTAGACAGGTCCAAATTGACAGAAGATTCAGACGACATTTGAAGTTGTGTTAAAGTTGGATAAATAAGTACCAAACAGGATGGAAAATATGAGAAAAAGACAAATTGTTTATTACAAGCAATTTCATCTTTTCCCACAAAGTTTTCCATGATCATCCTTCAGGGCGTCTGAAAGAGTCACTGTGTGTTAATGGTTTAAGTAAATACAGTCATAAAGTGACAAGCATTCAAATTTCATTTCCAGAAACAAAGGATCTTTAAAATTGGACATTTTTCTAAAGAATTTATCCAAACTCAATCCTTATTAAAATAGTCTCAATGTCACAATTCTAATGAGTTCCATCCACATAAAATTAAGTGAGAATCCTTCAATAACCCTTGTCATGCTGTATAAATTACCTTACTGAATTGCTGTAAAATCAAAGGGCTGAAAGCACTGATAGAACTTGCTGTTCAAAAATCAATATTTCTTTTAGAAATCAATTTCATAAACAACTCTGACAGGAAAAATACAAGCAGGAGGTGTAGACCAAGATCAGACTGCACTTATGTGCAGGCTGATCTTGGTCTACACTTTTTGCCAAAACCAGAATATTCCGGGTTCTGGATGACAAGGGTTAATTCATGTATGCAATCAAACCAATCCTTCATTTCATGTCACAAAAAATGTATTATGCAACAGTTTTCTAAAACAAGTACATTCTGGTCATCCCTTGAATGGTCTCTTGATACAATTCTTAATTTTCAAATGCAACCTCTTGTTGACCGCTGCTGAAACTGATCTTTTAAAAAATTTAACCGAGTACCCATGAGGTCCCTTTCTGCTTGATGCATCACTTATTCATATAGATACATATATTTAAATAGAAAAAATTTGAGAAAATCTGGCTAAGGAACAAGACCTGTCACTGACGTATATACTTAAAATGCTCCATGTAGAAGGAAAGAAAGTTTTTAACTTGAAAAATGCACTGCTTGATAAGAGTCTATCTGTAAAGTTTGAATCAATGGAATATCATGACATGATTTAAGGTAAAAAGCTTTTTATATTAGGTATGAAAAATAGTGTTATGTCAAAAGTTTGATAATTCATGGTAATCAATTCAGCAAGGGCACCATTAAAAAGAAAACTTGAAAGTATACGCACAAATTGTATTGTGTGGTTGATCCATTCATTCCACTAATTATTCTGCATTAACTTTGTGGAAAGCCAATGCACTGTTAAAGAAAGAGAATATGCACATCTCTCCCTGATACCAAATCTATCTGAGAAGTTTGAATCGAATCCATGAAGTAAATGCTAAGAAACTGAGCAGACAAGCAAAAAGTTGCTTACCAATTAATCTATAAAAAAATTATCAAAGAGGAATAAATTTGTGAGAAAGACACCTATAAAAGGTTTTGCATCACTACTACATCATAGTATTCCATTCATTTTGTATCCAACAAGTTTTGACTATATTTAAAAGATAAAAGAACCTCAAGAAACTTGTCTGAGATCAAATTCTAACATCAGTTCTGTACATGACTGATACAGATTCCTTTTCTAACAAGAGTGATTTTGTGCACTTGCAATGATTGTATCATAAAAGGAAAATTGACTTTAAATCATCGGAATCCATGTCTACATATCAAGTTTTTTTATTCTAAATAAATAAGCAAACTAGATGGTTGTCCAAGGACAACTGATGTCTAGCTCGCAAAGTTTTGACCATCAACTTGACCTTGACCAACAATTTTAGTGCTTGACCTTGAGCTTTGACCTTGTACTTTAAAATATCCAAAGAATCCTTTCAAATGGCACATCTACTCATGGTGGAGAATGATTGTGTCCATTTGTTTTGAAATCCAACCATAATTGTAGGAGAAATGCTCTTGACAATCATAAAAATTTTAGTGTTTGACCTTGAGCTGTGACCTTGACATTAGAAGTATCCCAAAAATTCTTTCAAATTGCATATCTACTCATGTTGGAGAATAATTGTGCCAAGATAATTTGAAATCCATCCATGGAATGTAGGAGTAATTGACCGAAAAATTCGGCCGGCCGGACAGCCTAGTAGACTAAGGCACATACACCTACTTGTCATAGTGACAACTATGTCCCACTAACTGAAAGCAGGCTCTACAAAAAACCTAAATTAATTTACATGAAGAATGAAATTTAGAATCAGTTTACAAAGAAACACTTGGAAGAATTTACACGCTGCAAGAGAAACTAAACACCAAACTAAAACTACAATCTCTGGAGCTGGTACTCACTTTCATTGAGATCAAGATTGGTTCTCTGTTCTGCCCACTTATCCATTCATCAGCTGTGAGGGATGGTATTGCACTTACAGTAGGAGGGAATAAATCATCGTGGAATTGATTGGACTAGAAAGATATTCATGAAAATATTTCAATCCATTAAAATTTTACAAAATCTTAGACATTTGCAAATTAAAAGCTGATGCAGATGTCATTTCAAATGAAAGTGAATTGAAAAATAAGCTCAGTAGAAGCTAGAAAACATTGTAATAAAAGGAAAAACTGCATGTTACAAGCACCATCTTATTTTTTCACAATGCTTTCCTGCACTATACTTCAGGGGTTTAAGAATGAGGTCTTGTGTGGTTCAGTTTTAAGAGTTATACACTTAAAAACAACTAAATTTTTTACTAGTCAAAATTTAGAGGTTGTAGATAAAAATTCAGTGTGTGCAAAATTTCACGCATATTTTAATAAGGAGACCTTGCTTTTCTAGGAACAAGCATAGGTAGAAGTTCAACAAAGTTTAAAGCATTATGTATTTGGTAAAACCTCAGTATTTCATATCCATCCAGAATACTTCATGAGTACTACATGAATTACAGCTTTAAAGAAGTAATCTAGACCTTAACCCATTCCTAACGTTACAGTGACACTTTTTGAAGTTTCTCAGGAAAACAATTGGGAAAACATTCCCTAACAATGACGCTATTAGACAACAAACAAGCAAAAACTAGAGGCGCTTGAGTGCCTGTAATGCTCCACAGATATGAATGTACTGATGAAGAAATTTTCATGAATTAAATATAAACTGATATAAGGAAAATAAATCTAAGTCACTGAAATCTGGAGTTCTGGAGAAGCATTTCAACTCTTTTGTTGTTTTTACAAAAGTCAAGTTAAGTTATGTATAATTCATTCACCAGGGAAGATGAAAAGGTATTAACAAGATTTAAAATTTTTCATTGTATACCATATATGGACAGAAGCCACAACCATATTAGTCACTAAACAATCAATTTGGTAAAAATTTGGTTAAAGTCCATCCAACTGGTTTCCGAGACTAAGATTTTTAAAGGTTTTACCATATATGGAAATTAGCCCCGCCCATTAAAGTAATGTTTTTCATCGGATCAAATTTCTTTAAAGGAATCTGATAAAGGGTCAGCCAAGGATAATTTCTGTGAAATTTGGTTGAAATCCATCCAATTGTTTCTGAGAAGATATTTTAAAAGCTTTCACCATATATGGAAATTAGCCCTGCCAACTAAAGCCATATTTTTTAATTCTATCAAAATTCTTTAGAGGAATCCAATAAATGTTGACCTAAGAATCATTTATGTAAAATTTGGTTGAAATCCATTAAATGGTTTCTGAAAAGGTTTTAAAAGGTTTTACCAAATATGGAAATTAGCCCATCCCATAAAATCCATGTTTTTCATCCAATCAAAATTCTTTGAAGGAATCTGTTAGAGGGTCACAAAAGGGTCATTTCTGTGCAATTTGATTGAAATCTGTTCGGTACTTTTTAGATTTTTAAGGGAAAAGTTTATGGATAGACAGACGAAGGACTGGACGGATGGACGCATGCACACACGCACACACAAACTACGTACACCATGCCATGACAATAGCTCTCTAGCTACAAAATCATACTCAAGACTCAAAAGTATGAATAATTATGACAAATAACAAGATAATTCTACACAGCAAGCCTACAATTCATGAAAGAAGTTTAGATATTTTAAATGTGACCCACCACAATTTAAGATTGTTTACATCAAATTATGATGTCAGTGATAACGTTTGTACTTTAGCTAGTCATTCAAATAAGTCACTAGATCATGGAGATTAACAAAAATGTCCGTAAAGTTTAGTAATCAGTACCTCTGCATATAACAGTCATTACGAAAGATTAGCGAAGATTTATGGTGAAGGATCCAGTGCATTTGACTCGATCCCAAAATGTAAACAAACATAAATTGAAATCGACAAGAAAATCACAAAATACTCTTTAAAGAGAACTTCATTCATTCCCTCCTTTTGTATATTGATATTAAGAAGGTCTGTGTTTGCTTTGGTGACAAAATAAGCGATAGATTATTTAAAAAAAATTATCCTGGGATGGCAGATATGGCTTTAAATGGACAATCAAAGTCAATGGATAAACAAAGCAGCATGTAGTTTGTAAAACCTTATTGCTTCCATATTTCTCAAGAAACTTTCATGAATACTAAATGAATTACAGATTAAGCCATTCTCACACAACAAAATTTCAGACTGGTCCAAATTGAAAGAAGCTGCAGAGGACAATTTCAAGTTGATGGAATTTTAACTTTTTTTGTCTTTTGGATAAAAAACATTGTGGATAATGAAGAAATTGCTTGATACAGGCAATTTCTTCATTTTACAAAATGTTTTCTGAAGCCTTTTTACTTGGAGGTGTCTAAAAGCGTCCTTATGTGGGAATGGGTTAAGATGAGTTAATAACTGGTCCTTACTTTTCTAGGGACAATCATGGAAATAGGTTCAACAAAGTTTCTGGCAGCATGTAGTTTGTAAAATCTCATGATTTCACACTTTTCAGTATTACAGCCTCTTTTTGGCATCACACCTGTAATTTAAAAACATCTGATTCTATCACAAGAAAAAGTCATCCAGGAACTGTGTAAAACAGTAAAACAAATAGATAATTCAAAGGACTGAAGGTCCTAAATGTCCCAATAATCCAGATGGGAATTTTTATGGCTCAATTTTAAGGGAATTTAACCCATAATCAGATGGCTAAATTTTAGACTAGTCCAAATAGAAAGAGTTGCAGGCAACAACTTAAAGTGTACGAAATTTTGATTTTTTTTCAACTTTCTTGGTAGAAAATATTGTGAAAAATAAAGAAATTGCTTGTTGCAAGCATTTTCTTTATCTTACATAATTTTTTCCCTAATTGTTTTTCTCTAAGGGCATCAAAAAGAGTCATTGTGTGAGAATGGGTTAATTGTATAACATTTATCTAATTAGTCTTGAAGTTCAACATAAGTGTCAAATGTATCATAAAATAATATGTGTATATACATATAAATATATGGAGAATTTTTTCAATTTTTTTAAGGGTTTTTGTTGTTGTAGTTCTTGTTGTTGAACAAAAAAATGATTTCACTTAGAGGTTTTTTTTTTTTTGTAATTGCGAACAGATTGACGGATAGAAGACAGACATTGACTGATCATAAAATCTAACCTTTTGCACTATGTGCTCTGGTGAGCTAAAAGCATCAAATTTGGTAGAACCATTTTTGACTAGGGGGGAGAAATTACACACAATATACAATTATATAACATGATTTAAAACTTTCATAACTGCCAATATTAACCCTTGTCATGCTGTATAAATTACCTTACTGAATTGCCGTAAGGGCTGAAAGTACTGATAGAACTTATAGTTCAAAAATCAATATGTCCTTTAAAAATCAATTTCATAAACAACTCTGGCAGGAAAAGTACAAGCAGGAGGTTTAGACCAAGATTAGACTGCACTCATATGCACTCATGTGATCTCGGTCTACACCTCATGCAAAAACTAATATTCAGCATGACAAGGGCTCAATATCCTTTCATAAAATGGAGCATTTTGTTTGTAAGACTAAATGATCCACCTGATTTTTGGACCTATCAAGACAGCTAACTGAATGAGAGAAACAAGTTTAGTAAGTCCCTTGAGAAGCTGTCCCACCTCATAAATGGTTCTAATAAGACAACCACCAAAGTAAAAGAGATAGCTTTGGAAAGTCCCTTTACCTATTCCCACACAACAAAATTTATACAGGTCCAAATTGAAAGAACCTGCAGACGACAATTTCAAGATGATGAAATTTTCGTCTTTGTGGATAGAAAACATTGTGGATAATGCAGAAATTGCCTGATACAAGCAATTTCTTCATTTTCCCACAATGTTTTCCAAAGCTTTTTTCATGAAAGCGGTAAAAGGGTGGCTTGTGTGGGCATTGCTTAAGGAACTGTCTTAGCTGTCAATATCAAAGTCCATGTATCAGATGGATCATTTTGTCTGTAAGAGTTGTCGAAAGCTTTGTGAGAAAGAGATTTCTCCTTTTATTTAATTTTTTTCTACCTTCTAGCAATAATTTTTCAGTTTTAACCCATGCCCACACAATCAGGCTTTCCTATGCACATCAAGAAAAAGGCTAAGAAAAACATTGCCGAAAATGAAGAAATTGCTTGTGACAATTTCTACATTATCCACAATTTTTTCTATCTCAAGAGACAAATATTTTTAAATTCTATAACCTTAAAGTTGTTGTCTGCAACCCCTTTGAATTCAGACAAGTCTAAAATTATCTCAGGTGGGAATGGGTTGTTAATCTTCAACTTCTTTGAATTTGGACCAAGTCTATATTTTTGTCGTCAGGAATAAGGATTATTGAAATAATTTAATCAGTAATCTAAAATATCCCATCTGTCTGAATCTCTGATTTACACTCACCAAGGCCTCTTTGTGGAGACGAGGAACCAAATGAATTCAGAAAGTGCATATAGGGATTTTCATCGGCCGTTTCGTAGTATGAAATATTACCATCTCCCTGAAAATATGGAACCAGGATTGAACAGAACATAATTTATTCACTTAAACCCATACTAAAACTATCACGCCCTTTGAGGCATCAAGGTAAAAAAGTATTGGAAAACCTCATCGAAAATCAAGAATTACTTGTTACAAGGAATTGCACGATTTTTAAAAGTGTTTTCAACCCCAAGAGGAAAAGATTTTTTCACCAACTTAAAGTTGTCATCTGTAACATCTTTGAATTTTGACCAGTCTAAAATTGTGTCATCTGGAAATGGTTTAAAGATTTCAGGTTGTTTATTGAGAATTCTTGGTGGATTACCACTTGATAAATAAAACCAAATGAATAAATTCACAGTTTTGACAGATAAAACCCCGATGTCATTCATTTAGCCATACTAGACATCATCTCAACAGGACCAACAATACTAATGACATCATCACTGGCCGTGTAAAGCATGTGCTAAATGATGTGATTCATAGAAATTTTATCATTTTTTTCTTTTTACATCAAAGATACAGAATAATTGTTTGTTTGTTTTTGTGCAAAAACAAGTAATTCCACTCATGAAAAATACAGCTATATTTTCAAACTATTCACAAAAAATAAATCCTCTAAATACCTGTTTACCTTACAACATACATTCATCGCGCACAGACAAAATCACATTCAACAGAAGAAATATCCATACCAACCATGTACTGAACTGATACCCATATTGTTAGATGATGTCATTTTCCATGTAAAATGACGTCATGCCAAAATAACATTAGAATTGATTTTAGACAAGGTTTTTGAGGTTCTTTCAACTTACATTGTCACATATTTATACAGTGTGTTTAAGGTTTTAGGTTCATACCTCTATGAAAACAAAAAATATTCTCTTCATTTCTTAAAAACCCAAACTTGGATCTCTTGAATGTAAGCTAATTGATCGTATGGGTTTTTATGTCACACTCAACAACTCAGGGCATATGGAGACGGGGCCCTTAGTTAAACTAGATGGTTGTCCCAGGACAAATGCTGTCGAGCCCACAAACTTTTGCAGGTATCATGCTCCAGATAAGCACAATTTTAGTGTTTGACCTTGAGCTTTGACCATGAACTTGAAGCTATCCACATCTACTCATGATGGAGAACAATTGTGCCAATCTATTTTGAAATCTATCCATAATTGTTGGAGAAATGCTCCGGACAAAACACAAGTTTAGTGTTTGACCTTGAGGTGTGACCTTGAACTTGAAGCTATCCAAAAAATTCTTTCAAATGGCACATCTACTCATGATGGAGGATAATTTTGCCAAGTTATATTGAAATCCATCCATAAATGTAGGAGTAATTGTCCGGACAAATTTGGACGGACTGACAGACTAACCGACTAACGGACTAAGTGACTAACTAACACACTAAAGCACATACACCGACTTGTCATAGTTACAAATATGTCTCGCACACCGTAAAAAAGAACTCATCTGAAATAAGGGAGAAGATGGGGGATTTAACCAGGGACCTCCTACATTTAAATCTTGAGCATTATCATTAGACCAACTTTGTTCCCTAATAATAAGCCGATGCTCTAATTAACATTCACACACAACACTGCTCTTACCTTGCCAGCAATGAAGACGATTCTAGTATCATGATCATAATACGGAACAAGTATACCATTGGAATTATCAATAGATCTTCTACTTAAACATTTCTGCATATTTCTCTGGAAAAGAAAACACAGATCTTTTATAAATATCCAAGAGACAAACAAATAGCAGTCATTTAGTGTAAAGGTAGTTAACCCTTATCATGCTGACCTTGGAATATTCCTGTTTTGGAAGGAGGTATAGAAATATAAAAAGACATAAACAGATCAGCCTGTAAATATGCCCAGGCTGATCTTGGACTATACCTCCTGTTTGTCCTTTTTAAGCCAGACTTGTTTTCAAAATAAATATTAACTCACAAAGCAGAGCTTCCAGTGCATTCAGCCCTTTGACATCAATGTAGTCCTATGGAGGATTTCATTCAGCATTACAAGAATTAACTAAGCCTTTTTTTACTTAAAAGCAGGAATGGGCTTAACGTGAGTGGAATCACTCCTTAAATGACACAATTATTACATCATCTTTGAACAAGCGATTTCTCCTTTTGTCACCCTGTTTTTCTAAGTTATTTTTCGTCATTGCCTAAATATGCTTGATTGTGTGATAATGGGTTAACTGTAATGGATTTCACTTTTAATCTGAGGCTTAGATAGAATCACTAGATTACATGTACTTACAAGGATTGACAGATCTCAGCTTTCAATCAAAACAAGATGTGTTTGTGAAACACCATGCCCCCCGATACAGGGTGATTTTTATTGGGGTTTTTTTCTTTGTTTTAGGGAAAAGGGTTAACATTTTGACCTTGACCTTGATGAAATGACCTTCCCCAGTTGCACCTTGTTGAAACCTAACTAAATACCAAATATTAGCATTGTAACTTAATTAGGGATGAAGTTATAAGAAAATGTTCAGTTGGCAGGTTAAGTTTTTGAGTAATGTTTTAGGGAAAAGGGTTAACATTTTGACCTTGATGAAATGACCTTCCCCAGTTGCGCCTTGTTGAGACCTATCTACATACCAAATATTAGCATTGTAACTTAATTAGGGATGAAGTTATAGGAAAATGTTCTGTTGGCATGTTAAGTTTTTGAGTAATGTTTTAGGGAAAAGGGTTAACATTTTGACCTTGATGAAATGACCTTCCCCAGTTGCACCTTGTTGAGACCTATCTACATACCAAATATTAGCATTGTAACTTAATTAGGGATGAAGTTATAGGAAAATGTTTAGTTGGCATGTTAAGTTTTTGAGTAATGTTTTTTGGGAAAAGGGTTAAAATTTTGACCTTGACCTTGGTGAAATGACCTTCCCCAGTTGCGCCTTGTTGAGACCTATCTACATACCAAATATTAGCATTGTAACTTAATTAGGGATGAAGTTTTAGGAAAATGTTAAGTTGGCAGGTTAAGTTTTTGAGTAAAGTTTTTGGGAAAAGGGTTAAAATTTTGACCTTGACCTTGGTGAAATGACCTTCCCCAGTTGCGCCTTGTTGAGACCTATCTACATACCAAGTATTAGCATTGTAACTTAATTAGGGATGAAGTTATAGGAAAATGTTTAGTTGGCAGGTTAAGTTTTTGAGTAATGTTTTTGGGAAAAGGGTTAAAATTTTGACCTTGACCTTGATGAAATGACCTTCCCCAGTTGTACCTTGTTGAGATCTATCTTCATACCAAATATTAGCATTGTAACTTAATTAGGGTTGAAGTTATAGGAAAATGTTTAGTTAGAAGTTTTGCAGACAGAAACAGACAGACGGACAGACAGACAGACAGACGGACACCGGTATCGATGCGGGGGCATAAAAATGTTTTACCGGTCAAATCATTCATTTAGACTGAAAGTGAACTATCAAATTTGCCATTTTAGATCAGTATCTTGTTGGTTTCTGCACTTAAACATCTTAACTACAGCTTAAACAAGCTGTACTCTCACTATTTATGTCACAAACTAACCAAATTATTATTTTGTTACATGTTACTGACCATAAATTTTGCAAACAATTACGCCACTTGATATATAAGTCAGTGGTCTACCAAGGCTGCATTTTGCACCATGGTCTCAAAAAGTCATATTTGTCCCCAGTTTTCTAAGACCATGGGGATAATGTCTCCTTGGTCCCAAAACCGTGGTAGCTAGATTGATAGTGTGATCCATTAGTTTTGTAAAATGTCCCCACTCTTTTTAGATCATTAGGATAATGATTTAATATTTAGTTTTGTATATCAAAAAGGGGTGTTCTGGTTGGTTGAAAAAAATTATTCAAAACTTCATGAACAAATTTTTGAGCACGCAGTGATTTTGTATACTTCAGCACAAAATGGTCCCATACAAAATGGTATCAAAATTTGTAAAGTTTTTGCTTTTTTCGCTCTATGCTATTAAATTACAAGAGATTAAGAGAATAATTTTTGTTTTCATGGTGGTATGAACCAAAAACCTAATCACACTCATGTATGAATCCACTTCACTTATTCACACAGTGTGATTAGGTCTTTTAGTTCATACTTCCATGAAAATTCATCTCTTAACTCTTAATTGTCTCCATGCTTTCTGCAGATCACTGTATAAGTCAAACTTCCTGTTGGAGGTCTGAAAGCTAGGTCAGTGATCTAAATCCACCAAATTAGAACACTTAATTACATACAAAAAGCACTCACATGCCAGAATATCTGCAACCTCTTAAATGTCTGAAAACAAATCACACACAATTACAACTTACAATATCCCAGATTCCAACATCTCTGGCCCCGTGACTACTAAAACCTGTACAGAATATCTTGCCTGTATCCCCCAGGAATACATTCTTAGTTGGTCGCACAGACTCGTAGATATCTCTGGATTCCTAGAAATATTGAAGAAAATAGGAATATTACGTATTACATGATACACAACCTTGTTTCGGACTCGAGCTATAAAGGTTGAGTAAAATATCAATTTTTCCTACACGACCAGAATCTAATACAATCCATTGTATCACTACTACATCATAGTATTCAATGCTTCATTTACCAACAAATTTTGACAATGTAAGACACAAACAATAGATTCTTAATCAACCTTTATTTTTTAAATCTTAACAACATTATTCTTGGTGTGACATCATTTTATCAGGGAAAAAGACATCATCTAATCAATCATCTCACAAGGAAATTCGGTAGATATATTTTCAGTGTGCGAGTAAAATGTTGTAACTGCCGCTCTTAAACCCATTACCAGACAGCAAAATTCAGACTGGTCAAAATTGAAAGAAGTTGCAGACAACAATTTAAAGTTAATGAAATTTTTGGATTTCTTAACTTTCTGGGTAGAAAACATTGTGGAAATGAAGAAATTGCTTGAAGCAAGAAATTTCTTCATTTTTCACAATGTTTTCTAAAGCATTTTTCTTGAGGGGCATCCAAAAGGGCCATTGTCTGGGAATAAGTTAATAAAGCTGTAGTTACAACACCTAGCTCATGTCCCAATAATATGATAATATCGATTTATAATACATGTATTACCTTATGGCCTAATGCTTTAGAGTAAGATAAACCCTTTCGTGCATATGATACCTATCTTGACATGTTCATGAAAACACATTCTGGAAATTTTGTCAGATAATGAGAAATGGCAGATACCACTATGTTTTCTACCCTATCCTACCCTATCTGATATAAACTTTTACATTTATAAGCACAATATTTTATCTGAAACCACGTTCTTGACATACCAATGCCGCAGCAATAGAGCAATTGGTAGTGCATTGGACTCTTGAACATGGGTTCCCAGGTTTAAACAATTAACAAATGTCAAAATTTTAGACTGGTACTCATTAAAAAGAGTTGCAGATGACAATTTAAACTTATTAAGATTTTAGATTATTTCATTTTTCTTGGTAGAAAATATTGTGTAAATTGAAGAAATTGCTTGTTACAAGCAATTTCTTCATTTTACACAATGTTTTCCCGATTGTTTTCCTTGAGGAGTGTCCAACAGCCTCATTGTGTGGGAATGGGTTAATCCAAGTTTGCGGGCCAACATTTGTCTCCCACCAATGGGTAGATAATCGTAAATCTAAGTGGGATGAGCAGCTTGAAGCTCAGAAAGGATGTGGTGGTAGTACTGGTGTGGGAAATACCAGGAATCCATGGTTAGGTGCTCCAGCCATCTTATGACTGAAATACTGTTAAAAGTGGCGTAAACAAAACAATTCAAACAAAAAAACTACTTATACAAGTATAAGCTTCTTTTGTCTAGTAATGACTAAACAATAATGAAATATCTTGAACAATGATTAACTTCTACAAAGCCCTGGGAGTGATTTCAATTTCAAAATGTAAATTTTCATTTTTTCATGCACTCAGCCCTATTTTGTGTGTATCCTTTTCCAATAAGAACCTAGAATGTAGGGTATGGAAGAGAAATAGCAATTAAATTATCATCAATTCCTTTCATCTGAAAAAATTTGTAATAAATATTCAAATGAGCAGCAGCTTACAATAACAGATTTTTTATCAAGATAATTGTTTCAGTAAGATTTATATTTCATACAGTTAAACGACTAATGTTATATTTTCACAATGTTTTTTACTTGAAAAATATACAATTCTTATAAGTATTAAGTATTTATAACTATTAATAATAGAAAAAATAATGTACTGCATGCTTAATTGATTCATTTTCATTCAATCTATTTTTTTTTTGGGGGGGGGGGGGTATATTTGAGAGGAAAACTTCCTGAAATTGAAAATTTGAATTTGAAATCCTTTACCAAACAAGAAAATTTCAGACTGGTCCAAATTGAAAGAAGTTGTAGACGGCAATTTCGAGTTGACCAAATTGTCTTTTTGGGGAGAAAACATAGTGGATAATGAAGAAATTGCTTGTGACAAGCAATTTCTTCATTTTCCAAAATGTTTTCCAAAGCTATTTTATGTAGGGGTGTCAAAAAGCGTCATTGTGTGGAAATGAGTTAAGGCGAAAGACACAAAATATGATTTTTCATACAAATTTTCTAAAAGCCCCTCATTTCACATGGCACTGTCAATTACACCGCAATCTGATGATTTCATCATTGTCTTTGGTCAAATGTGAAATGAAAAACAGCAGAGCTAAATCTATCAAAATACCCCCAAACCTCCTCAATCCTCCTTGGCCATAAGAAAAGCAAATAGAGCCTGACAAGTGCTGTAGTTAAGATGGTTATGTGGCCATGTACAAAAATGCTTGATACAATTTCGGAGATCAATATTCACCTCCGGTCTAAATGAATGATTTGATTGGTCAATCAATTTGTTAGTTAACAGTAGCAATCCATCCGTTGTCAATTCATCTGATTCAATTAAGTTTGAAAGTTTTTCTCTCACCTGAACACTTTTTCCTGCTCTTGGATCAATTAATCGTAAAATTTTGTCCTTTGACGTCGTAGAAAATAGACTCCCGTCTCTGTTCCAAGACATTGAAAATATCACATCCGTATGACAGTCTATAATGTTGACCGGTTCTGCTTGTTCTATATTCCATATAATACACTGTAACAGAAGTAGAGGATGATAGTTTGTTTCAGTGTAACCCACAATCAGACAATATCATTTTAGACTGATCCAGATTTAACCCATTTCAACACAATGACACATTTTGACACCCCTTAAGAAAAATAATTTAGAAAACAATGTGGAAAATGAAGATATTACTTGTAACAAGCAATTTTTTTCATTTTTACACTATGTTTTCTACCCAGAAAGTTGAAAAAATCTAAAATTTCACCAACATTAAATTGTCTTCTGCAACTCCTTTCAATTTGAGCCTGTCTAAAACTTTGCAGTCTTTTGCATTCTTTTTGTAGATAAAAATTTAAAAAATCTTTTTGGGAAAAAACTAATTAGGATTTTGAAGAAAAGTCTCATTAATTTCTGTGCTGTTACTTTAATTTACCAAAGTGATATTCATGTACCCCTCGGATACCTATGATGACACCAGATACAGGTTGAGAAGAACCCATTCTCGATTTTGTCATACCCTAATGTCTTGATCAAAGTCAGAATAATTTCCAACATTCTGAAAGAAGTTTGTCCAAATTGCAAAAGATATGCAAACAGCATCTACCAAATGTCATTATGTGTCAACTCAAATTTGGAAAATGAAAATCCCCAACATTGAAGGAAAAGGAGAAAATACAATTAAGGGACTATAATAACTATTAGTAATAGAGAAAATAATGTACTGCATGCTTAACCAATTCCAACTCAACAAAATTTTAGACTGGTTCAAATTGAAAGAAGCTGCAGACGATATTTTCAAGTTGGTGGAATTTAAATTTTCTTTGTATTTTTGGATAGAAAACATTGTGGATAATGAAGAAATTGCTTGATACAAGCAATTTCTTCATTTTCCACAATGTTTTCCAAAGCTTTTTTCTTGGGGGCGTAAAAAGGAGGGCTTGTGTGGGAATGGGTTAATTAATTGATTCATTTTCATTCAATCCATTTCTTTTTTTTTTGAGGGGGGGGGGGGTTATATTTGAGAGGAAAACTTCCTGAAATTGAAACTTTGAATTTTAAAATTCCTGAAAATTGATCCTTAACGAGAGCACCAAAATAGAGTAGAAAACATTTTGAGAAAATGAGAAATTGCTTGTAACAAGCAATTTTTCCTTTTCCCACAAACTTTTTCTAGTAATAGGTTAACAGCATTTGCAGACAGTCATCTTTCATGTTATGGGTAATGATTTAAAGACTTCACATTTGAAAAATAAAACTATCTACAATAGGGTACAGTCTATGTATCCCACCTGCCTTACATGATCATGCTAATTCACTAACCCTATGGTCTTCACCTGAACTCAAATAACCCCTGAAAAGCCTCTAAATCCGCCACTGCACCTTATAGTCTGGACCTGAACAAGTATTATCCCAGATTAGGTGCCAGTCTATATAACTAGTCTGCCTTTCTTGACAATGTAAGTAAACTCACCTTATAGTCTAAGCCTGAACTCAGTATGATATTTTCTGCAGTTGGATGCCAGTCTATGTACCCGACACGTCTACCATGACCATGTAAGTCAACTTGCCAGTCTGATAAATTTGTAAATAAACCATTGTCTGGAATCTGCCATATTTTTACCTGATAAAGAAAATAGTGCAATTAGCTCTGGATTTATATCTACTAATCTTTAATTATTAGTAATTTTACCAGTTGAGAAAAGTTTGCACCAAACAATTATTCAAATATGCATTTACCCATTACCAGAACGGGAAATGAAAAGAGTTGCAGACAACAAACAATTTAAAGTTGATAAAATTTTAGGTCTTTAAAATTTTTCAGGTAGAAACAATGAGTTGAATGAAGAAATTGCTTGTTGCAATTGATTTCTTCATTTTACAGCGTTGTCCAAATTGACGGGTGTCAAAAAGGGCCATTATGTGGGAACAGATTAATTAGAAAAAAGTACAAAAGATGGTAGAAAAACTAGTGAGAAAAGGAGAAATCACTTATGAGAAGAGTTCTAGAAAGTATCACCTTGCAATTGATGAATATTAGCTGTCAATCAAATCATTTATATGGAATGGAAGAGAGCTTTGAACTTCCAACATTCATGTTAGGCTTTTTCTTTGGTTTTGCAAATTAAGTGCCATAACTACAGCTGGTACTAGCAATAGTTATAAGGTTGCCAAACAGCCTGACCAATTTTCAGGAAAATTGAGCAAATGTAGAAGCCTCTAAAGCAGTGGAAATAGAATTTTTCTTGGCATATCCCCACACATGTGAGACATGGTTGAATTAAAATGAACTTATCCACAAGAAAGTGAAGATATAACTTTTCAGAAAACCTTGTTGTTAAAGAAGAAATTGCTAGAACCAAGCATTTTCTTCATTAAAAACAATGTTTTTTCACCCTTCAATATAAACATTATGATAATTCTCGAATATACAATGAATCACCTGTGAGATCTGTACCCTTCAAGATTTGCCCTAATATATATATATTTACTTGTACCCAAACAAGCAGCCTCTCAAAAAATGTCCTTGTTTGTTAGTAGAAAAGCACATGTCAGACATATTAGTCAGGCATGGAAATTCAACACCCATTTCTTAAGGCTTTCCTGGACAAACCCGGGATTTTACGTCACTGTGATTTTATACTTGAGAAAACATTGTGGAAAAAGGAGAAATTGCTTATAACATGCAATTTCTCCTTTTCCCACAATATTTTCTACCACATAGCATGGTCAGATTTCACATTGCATGCATTTTCATTGTCGTCTGCAACCTCTTTCAAGTTGGACCAGTCTAAAATTTCATAAAACAGGAAAGGATTTAATGTCAACAATGTAACTGCGGACCACAGACAACAGACATAACACAAACTCAGGTGAGGTAAAAATGAGCAGGTGAACTACTTACAGTACAGTCCTCTGATGATGATGCAATAACATTATCTTTGAATGGATTCCATTTGATATCTAACACAGCTGATGCATGACCACACACTTTGGGTGCATTTATTGGTATTCTGCCAGTCTGAAATCGATAGTTATCAAGTAAGATATTCAAACAAATTTACTTTAAATAAAGTTGGAAACATTATTATTAACCCAGTCCCACAGTGACTCTTTTTGACAGCCCTCGAATAAAAAGCTTTTGAAATCAATGTGGAAAATTAAGAAATTGCTTGTGACAATATCTTCATTTTTCCACAATGTTTTTACCCAGAGATTTGAAAAAATCTAAAATTTCATTAACTTTAAATTGTTGTCTGCAAAATTTTGCCGTCTGGTAATGGCTTAAACAGAAATTCTGACTTTCCATTAAAGGGGCAACATCATTATTAAATTGTTATTATACTTTTTACAATCAATTCCTTCTTTTTCCACAGCTTTTTCTCAAGTATGATATCTCAGGGACATAAAAATCAGGAATTGTACGAGAAAGGAGTCACAACAATCACTTATTCAAGCTGGAGTGACATTGTTTAGGTTGCCAACAAAAGATTTGGTTGTCCCTGGCCAATTATGATAATAATAATAACAATAATAACATCTTTATTTACAAAGACAAGACATTTGGTTTCCCAATCTTACGTGTGGGCCTCATCAAACTAGAGGCGCTTGAGCGCCTGATTTGCTCCACCGGCCTGAAATTACTTATCATTCCTGAGAAATTTGGTTGAAAACTATCTTGCAGTTTGCAAGAATAAGATTTTCGAAATTTCACTATATACCGTATATGGAGACAAGCAAACCACAAAATAATTTTCAGCTGAGCCATATTTATGAAAGAATCTGACAAAGAATCACCAAAGGATCATTTTGTGAAATTTTGTTGAAAACTTATAATCCATATGCCACCCATTAAAGGCATGTTTTTCATTTGATCAAAATTCTTTGAAGGAATCTGGTAAAGGGTCACCCAATGATCATTCCTGAAAAATTTCATTGAAATCCATCCATTGGTTTCTAAGAAGAAGATATTTAAAGGTTTCATCATATATGGAAATTAGACCCACCCATTAAAGCCATCATGTTTTTCATCTGATCAAAATTCTTTGAAGGAATCTGATAAAGGGTCACCCAAGGATCATTTCTGTGAAATTTGGTTGCGTTCTGTTCGTTACTCTCTGAGAAGAAGATTCTAAAAGGTTTAAAATGTTAAAAGGTTTCATCATACATTGAAATTAGCCAGACCAATAAAGCCATATTTTTTATCTGATCAGAATTCTTTACAGGAATCAGGTAAAGGGTCACCCATTGATTATTCCTGTAAAATTTGGTTGAAATCCAAAAATTGGTTTCTGAGAAGAAGATTCTTTAAGGTTTCGCCATATATGGAAATTAGCCCCACCCATTAAAGCCATGTTTCACATCTAATCAAAATTCTTTGAAGGAATCTCAAAAAGGGTCACCAAGGATAATTTTTGTGAAATTTGGTTGAATTCTGTTCAGCACTTTCTGAGGAGAAGATTTTTAAAGTAAAAGTTTACGACAGATGCACGACGGACAGAACGCCATGACAAAAGCTCGCTGGCTTTCAGCCAGTGGAGCTAAAAACAGTAAACTTCAAATCATCAAAATGAACATTGAATATACAGAAAAGAAAGCAAACAAAAGAACAATGTACTATGTTTCTCATACCAATAGGAATTATCTGGGTAATGACCTACAAATCATTGCAAATGTCAGTGTCAATTTGAAAGATTTAGATCTAGTTTTATGCAAATGCCAGTGCAATGTTTGAATGACCTAGATCTAAAGTTTGTGGCGAATTTTCGAACACATTTTAAAAGACATAGACCTTCAATTTGTGGTAAGTGTAAGTGCAATATCTGAAAGACCCTTACCTGTAGTTTGTCGCAAATTCAGAGTAATGGTTGACAGACATTGAATTTCAGTTTGTGGCCCAATGTCACTGCAATATTTGAAAGACCAAATCTGCTTTTTGTGGAAAATTTCAGAGTGTTGGTTGGTAGACCTAGATCTACAGTTTGTGGCAAATATCACCGCAATGTTTGAAAGACCCATATCTGCAGTTTTTGGCAAATGTCATTACAATGTTTGAAAGCCCAAAGACTTACAATTTGTGGTAAATATCAGAGCAATGTTTGAGACATATTATCTACTTTAGTTTGTAGCAAATGTCAACAATTTTTGAAAGATCTAGATCTACAGTTTGTGGCTAATGTCATTTCAATATTTAAAAGACCAACCTCTACAATTTGTGGCAAATGCCAGAGCAAAGTTTGAAAGATCTAGACTTGAAATTCGTGACAAACGCCAGCACTTCGTTTGATTGACCTAGATTTACAGTTTGTAGCAAACGTCGGTGCAAAGTATGAATTTGATTGACTGAATGGGGTTTAATGCAACTTTTGAATTAAGTGTTTTCATTTAAAAGACCTATACCTTCAGATTGTCAGCCCGATTAGCTCAGTTGGTAGAGCACTTGACTTCAAACCTCAAGATCACGGGTTCGAGCCCTGGGCTGACCATATCAACTAACAAAACTAATTGTCTTTTGGATGAGACGTTAAACCGAGGCCCCGTGTGACGATGCTATCGATTGAGCACATTAAAGAACCAGGCGGAGCTCTCAGCAGTTTCGTCCTGTATCCTTGCACTATCCCCCGTAACAACTAACTGTTCTCTGGGGGCGTCGCTCATATGGGCATGTGCTACGGTAGCGACGATAAATAAACGGAAATAATTAAAATTGTGGTAGATGACAGTGCCATGTTTTAAAGACCTAGATCAGTGAGTGTCAATTATATTCAGACAAGCTTAATATTTTACACTATAAACAAGATTTTTGTAATCATAACATACCCTGTTCACTCAGTAACCTCTTAATCGATTGGATAGTCTTAGGACATGCAAGATCTTTTTTACTAACATCTTGTGATAAACCCCTTATAATTCTGTTTTTTTGTAACTATGAGGAAAAGCTATGGACTATAAATGAACAACTAAAGGGGCATCATGACCTTGACCTTTATTGATTTCTAGATAAATTTCTGTGTCAAGCTTGATGAACTTAGGTCAATTCTTTGTCAAGTTGGGTGAACCAAGAAACAGATCAACTGAATACCCTATAAACATGCTCTAAGCTTAACCCTTGTCATGCGGAACCTGGAATATTCCTATTTTTGGTAGGGGGTATAGACAAAGATCAGTCTACACGTATGCTTGTCCTCTTTCAGCTCGAGTTGTTTAAATAATCAACTTTCAAAAGAAATATTGACCCTTATTAAGACCTTCCAGTACTGTCAGTCCTTTGATTTTAAATCAATTCTGTGTGGGTTTTCTAATTCAGCATGACAAGGGTTAAGTTAATGGGGTTTCTCAAAGTCACTTACTTGTGACACAGGTAACACAAGGAAGGCCCCTCCACCAGCTGCCTCTGTAACAACAGCAACAAATTTAGGGTTGACGCAACAAAAATTTCCATCATGAGCATGTCTGGTCAATGATATGTTTTCGTAACACTGGTCCTTTCTGTAGGCTTCCCCGTACACATGTCGGAACTTGGAGGCCCGCACCTTAAAACCCATCTGAAATAGACATGAGACTCATCATTTAAAAGTGAATGCTTGGGTATTGAAGGATAATGTGGATAATGAAGACGTTGCTTGTAACAGTTTTTTTTTCTTAGGGGGCATTGAAAAGTGTCATTATGCTTGAATGAATTAAGCTACAATAGTCTGATTCAGATCACTCAAGTATTTCATCTGCTTATCATAACATCTATTGGGTACCAAAAGTTTGTAACTCCTGTTTTTTTAAAGCTAGAGCTGCTAGGTTTTAGTCATCCAACAAAGACAATATTAACCCTTGTCATGCTGACTCCAGAATTAATATTTTTGATTCGGCAGGAGGTATTGACAAAATCAGCTTGCCCTATGTGCAGTTCTAACTAGGCAATAAAATAATGTTTGTCTTTTTAAAACCTGAGCTGGTAAATTTCACACAAAATATTGCTCTTCCAGTGATTTCAGTGATTTCAGGTTTGAAATGGGTCTCATTCACAAGTCAAATAAAGTAAAATCTCGACCATCAAAAAGTTGCATTGCATGTAAGTCCCTAGACTGGCCGTTTAACCTTTAATGTACAGAATGTTTTTCCTCATATTAAGTCTCGTAATACAAGTTAATGTTTCTGGCTAGACACAAGGGACTTAACTGATATCCTTGTCTAGTATTGGAAAGATTTAACCCATTCCTACATCATCTCAGATATCTTTTTACTCACTGAAGAAAAAGATTTGAGAAAAACATTGTCAGAAAGAGTGGCATTGCTTGTTACAAGTAATTTCTCCTTTTCTTAAAAGGTTTTCTACCCTATATGGCACTTATTTTCAAAATTCTAACAATAATTGAATTGTCATCAGCAACCTCTTTCAATTTGGACCAGTCTAAAACTGTGTTGTTTGGTAATTGGTAATAAATACGTTTTTTACATCCGTGTTTATATACTTAAGAAAACATTGTGGGAAAAGAAGAAATTGCTTGTAAAAAGCAATTTCTTTTATTTCCACAATATTTTCTTCCCTACCAAATGATTATTTTTCAAAAAAAATCAATTTTATATTGTCATCTTCAAAACCTGTGACTTTGGACTGGTCTAAAATTTTGCAAAACAGGAAAGGGTTGAAAGGTAGTCTGCATCTCTGAGATATATTGCATAGCTTATAATCCTTGAAAAAAGTCTGACAGCTAGACTTAGTTCCAAATACTAAACCTAGTCATGTTGAACCCCGAATATTCCTACTTTGGCAGGAGGCATATGCGACCAGCGATGCTTTTCTCTTGCAACCGTTGGTGGGGTTGATGGATGTATCCCTCGGTTGCAATCTGAATGGTCAAATGGTTGGTTGCTCCCTAGCCGTATGTCCTGGAGCTACTACAGTAGAGCTGCAGGCACCAGGGTGTGGGCAAGCAGTTCAGTTTAGTTTGGGGAATTAGCATTCACTCCAGGGTCCAATAACTAGGAAGCTGTGGATGTTGTTGTAGTTCCCATCAATCGGTCGCATTCAAACACATTAACACAGGAATAAATGAAAACAAACTCAGTCTGATGTTTCAATTATCAAGCCAAATATTAATGATCGAATGTTCAAAAGAATTGGTTCAAAATTTACTTCTAAATATTAATCAATTTAAATAAGTGTTCAAGTAATGAAATCCAACAATGAAAGAGCTTTTGAAATAAAGTGTTATATAGAAATTTAGAATATTAGCATCTGCTGCATAACTTAAGTCTTTCCTATTCTGTTCTCCTTTCCTGGTTAAATTTCATCAACTATTTATCTAAAAGTTTTTAACAGGAAATATCCAATCAGATGAAAGAATTTGAATCCTCCAATAAAATTACAACAATAATCAAGATAATATTACTAGATTTAAAGTCTTTTGAAACCATTTTATCTGGAGGCCATATGTGCTAAAATACATTGATTGTTTATCTATAGTAGATAA
This sequence comes from Fragum fragum, assembly GCA_946902895.1. NCBI lineage: Eukaryota > Metazoa > Mollusca > Bivalvia > Cardiida > Cardiidae > Fragum > Fragum fragum. The sequence continues at coordinate 8,532,240 of OX336383.1, read as the reverse complement.
TCAAACAGTCACAACAAAGGATATTGGTTTCTCAAAATATAGCTAGTAGCACAATATGTCATTTTTACACCTATCAAGAAAGAATGAGGATTAAGAAAATAAATCTTACTACAACCAAACATGTCAAAATTGGCCAAAGGTGTTTCTCTTCCTTTTCCACAATGTTTCCAATTTCAAAATATTATATTTATCATAGATTTTATTATTTTCATTATTTCTATCATTTAATAAAATGTTCAGACAAAATGTTGTCCTCGGTGGCAAATACCCCCTTTGTTGAATTAGTTCGTCCCGAACTTATAATTTAACAATTTCATTTATTTTCAAAAACTGTTATTTATGTTTCTTTCGTTTTCTACATTTTTTCTTTTTTTTTTTTTTTTTCAATGATATTTACAATACATCTGAAACAAAATACATGATACATGATACATATACATAATATATACAAATTAAAGTTCAATAGTAATTGCTGTAATATTCCGTTTTTCAATTCTTATTCATGAAATTGTCATCATAGGAGTCGAATTTGATTCTCACAACTTGTTATAAAAAAATACAAAATTTAGATTCATATTTGTTGCAACACGCAAAGTTTTATTAGACCATTTTAATTAAAGAATTTTTTCACTTGCAAACACTAAAGTCCCTTTAACAATTAAGATTTACTGCTGAGTGCAACCTTCATCATACATAACCCACCATGCAACCCTGTAAATGTGACCATTGTACTTATGCACATACTTAAGTTTGGGCTATTTTTCTTCAGGGTGTTCAGAAAAAAATGAAAAGATAACTAGTATTAATGTTTTGTTTTAAACACATATAATTTTGAAGAAAATTCTCTAAATTGATTTTTAATGCACAAGGTGGATTTTTCAAATAACTATTTCATTTTTAAACAATAAATATTATTTCTAAAAATCTAAACCAATATTTAAAATTGTAGTATTTCAATCTTTGCTGATGTCAGAAACAGTAAAAGCTGAATTGAAAGACTTGCCTGCAGAACAAATCAATCATAGCACTATTAAACACTTTAATTTAATAAAGTAAATGATTGCCTTTACTGCATCCAAGGTCAGTCCACCTTAAGTAAGATTTATTTATTTGGAGAAAATCTTATATAGATTAAATTATTGTCAAACCATAAGGTTTAAAAGTTGACTGAAGTTTAATTGGGTTTAATGTTTTTCCTCCTTTTGACAAACTGCAAGTATTGTGCTCTCAGCTTGTCTATAAGTTCAATTATAACACCAGGTGACGCATCTTCAATATTTTTCCATTCTGGAGAAAGATGAAAGTTTTTATAATCTAGCAGAACTTTAATGTTGCCGTTAAGATCAAATTTGAGTTCATGTATTGCTTTTTCAGTTACAGACAAATCACGGTCTTTGGTTACCCTTGGTCGGTTGTTAGCATTTAAAGCGTCAATATTTATTTGTCTCATCATATCATCATATTTTTGTCTTAATGAAGAAATAAGGAATTGAGCATCCCAAAAGGCTGATGTAATATTCTTTAGTTGAACTGGATTGTGTCCTATTTGTGTTACAAAATATGCTCTTTGATCTATAAATTTCATTCCAACCAAATATTCTTCAAAAGTTTGTTTATTTGATGCATTATCTATACTGTAAGTGGTTGCTGAATTAAGTCCTGTTTCAGTTTTAGTCTGATTTTGTTTATTGACTGTAGCCTTTGTATCTATTTTTCGATCAGTTTTGGGTGATGCTTGGCTATCTGAGACCTTATTAAAGAATTTATGTCCTGGATTTAAAGGTTTCCTTCTTTTCCTACCATTCATAGTTTTGGCAACATGAAATTCCCTGGCAACTTGTTCTGGTACTTTGCATGCTAGGCGCCACTGCACCTTATTATCATGGAATTTAATTTTGTACCAAACTATATTGTCTGGACGCCTAACAGCTCTTAGGATTGCTTTTATGTGCTCTGCTTTGAAAGGTCTGCATTTGTTAATTTCACAGTCAGGGCAAACATTGGAACTGTTCTTTTGAAGTTCAGCTTCTGGAAAATTAGGTTGGCTTTTGAGTTTATCATAATTTACTCTTTTAGCCTCATTCTGTTTGTTTTCCTCCTGTTTATTTTCAGGTATAATTTTCTTTTTATTTACATTTTGAGTTTTATTTGACTCTTGCACTATACACTTGTCCTTTTTAGCAGTGTTACTTGGACTTGTTTTATTTGCTGTTTTATAAGTATCAATACTTTCCTTTAATTGATTAGTCTTCTCATTCTTATTTACGTTGTTGGTACTTTGCCCACCTTTGTCATTTTTACTTTTACCACTGATATGGCTGTTTCTATCTTTAGTTTTGATTCTTTTATTTTTATCTTTAATTACAATAGTACTCCTTGGTACATTCATTTTGTCTTTTGGTTTATCATTACCTGTTTGTATACTTTTATTTGTATTCCTGGCTTCTAAGCCTTGGTTTTGGGACTGTTTCCCTTTATCATTTTTGTTTTGTGTATTTTCATTATGATTTTTTGTATTTACATTATCATTATTTACGATTGGATTAGCTTTAACTAATGCTTCATTACCTGTATCAGGCTGATCAATGATCTCCTCAGGATCAAGCTCCTCGTCATTGTCTGCCAGGTCATCGGGCGGATTGGTCGGTCTTGTTTCTGGGTCAAAGTATGGTTTTAGCCTAATTGCATTTACAAGTGACTTTACCTCTTTGTTAGTTTTACCGTGCCGAATCCTGTATGTAAAGTTAGGACCTATCATACTAATGTAATATGGACCTACCCATTTCCTGTGGAGTTTTGGTGCTTTGCCAATTGGCACTTTCGTACAATACAGCCATACCCTCTGGGTTGGATAGTACTCAGGTATCTTGGAATACTTATCATACTGCTTCTTGTACTTCTCTTGTGCTTTGGCAATGTTACTACCTGCTAACTTCCTACATACTTCTAAATTTTGAAGGATTCTACTAAGATGTACTTTAAAATTCTGAGGCAAATGGTTCTGGGGCTGTAGGCAGTTGTCAAGAGGAAGATTCATTTCTCTGCCAAACAGCAGGTAAAAGGGACTGAACTGTGTACTCTGGGTGGCTGGGGTAGACCTATAAGCCATCAGTACTCCCGGTAACAGTTCTGGCCAATCATCTTGCTGACCCTTGCAGTATGCACGAAAAGCCTGGAGAATGTAGGAGTTCTTAGATTCCACAAGCCCATTAGTCATTGCGTGGTAACTGGAAGTGTAGGTTCTTTTGATGTTGAACAATTCAGCAAGAGCTTTTACCAAGTTTGACATAAAATTCTTACCTCTATCACTAAGCAGTACTCTTGGGGCACCATAACGAGCAATTATTTCCCTGAACAACACTGCTGCGACTTCTTCGCAAGTCTGGGTTCTTAGTGGGAAACATTCTGCCCATTTAGAGTAGCTATCAACAACAAGTAAAATATGTTTATACTTATCTGGTGATGTTGGCAGACCACTCAAAATGTCCATCTGCCATCGACTGAAAATGTCATCCACTGGTTGAGGGTGTAACGGAGGAGGTTTGGAGTTGAAAGCACGTTTGGATTGCTGACACACTTCACAGGTCTTTACATACTGTCTTATGTTTTCATACATAGAAGGCCAGTAGTATTTGTTCCGTAATGCCGCATATGTACGTTCAAATCCTTGATGTCCTCCACCTGCAATGCAGTCGTGGTATGACTTCAGCACTTCATCCCTGAGGGTCCTAGGAACTGCGACCTGCCTAATTAAACGTTCTTCTCTACCCACCTGTTTTCCACGTCTGGAATAAAAGTGATGAAGAATGTTGTCTACCAGTTCATAATTGTAGGCTTCTGCAACAATGGTCCTGGCTTTGGCTTGGTCATCAGGGACTACTCGATTGGCGAGATATTTGTAAATGTCTCTGAAGTCGGGGCACTCCTGTTGAGCCTTAACTAGGTCTGGGAAGATTAGATCTTCAGAGTCATTGGCATCTTTTGTCTGCAGAGCTGCCATAACTGCCGTCTCATCCTCGCCAGGGTAAACAAACGAGACTTGAGTGTACTCTCTGGCATTACCACTTACCGAGCCTATATGATCTGCAAGATCTGTCGAGGCTGCTGGGGTTGAATTGTCATATTCCTGCCTTGACAGAAAGTCAGCATTTCTGTTGGAAGATCCAGAGCGATGTTTGATCTCAAACTGGTAGGCCTGCAACAGGATACTCCAGCGACCAAGTCGTCCATGCTGATCCTTGATTTGTTGAAGGTACTTTACAGAAACATTGTCAGTATAAACAGTAAATTTCTTACTTACCAGATAATGTCTGTAATGCTGAATACCTTCAACTAGAGCAAGACCTTCTTTATCAGTGATATGCCACCGTTTCTCTGCATCACGCAGTGCCCTTCCCCCAAAACAGACTGGATGTTCCTTACCGTTGTGCATCTGAGACAGCACATAGCCTATTGAATATTCTGATGCATCTACGGCTAAGATAAATTGTTTATCAAAGTCTGGGTACCTGAGTATTGGTGCTTGTGTTAATTTGTCTTTTAGTTCTTGAAATGCTTGTTCACATTGTTTGGTCCATTTAAATTCAGTGTCTTTCTTTAATAAGTGTGTAAGTGGTTGTGCTATTTTTGCGAAATCTTTGACAAATTTTCTGTAATACCCAAAGAGACCTAAAACTTGTTTGACTTCTTTTGGGTTTCTTGGTGCATTTGCATTTTTGATTTTGTCAGTGTTTTGAGGTAAAACCTTGATTCCTTCTTTTGTCACTATGTGTCCTAAATATTTCACTGAGTCTGTTGCAAATTTACACTTTACTGGATGTAACTTTAGGTTTGCTGATCTTAAGTTTTGAAAAACTAAGTCTAAGTGGTGTAAGTGCTCATCAAAGTTTTTGGAAAATACTATGCAGTCATCAATATACACTAGTGCAATTTTAAAGTTGAGATTTTTGAGTGCCTTTGTCATTACGGCTTGAAATGTCATAGGCGCATTGACTAAACCAAAACTTAATTTCCTGAAATTAAAGATTCCTTGCTCAGTTATAAAAGCACTTTTATGTTTAGTTGATTCATCTAAAGGTACTTGCCAAAACCCACTGCGAAGATCCAAGACTGAGTAGACGGAGGCTTTTGCATCTGCCAGTGTATCAAATACATCAGTCATATGCGGAATTGGGAAAGACATGGGCTCAGTCACTGCATTTAATTTGCGATAGTCCACTGCAAACCGATATTCATTGTTATTTGGTTTTTTAACCAATACAACTGAACTATGCCATGGACTATTGCTTTCCTCAATGACTCCAGCATCAAGCATTTCTTTAAGCTGATCTTCCATAATTTTTCTCTTCGCAGGAGTTTGGCGATAAGGGGGAGAACGAACAGGTTTAGCATTGCCAGTTTCAATTACATGAGAGTGCAGATTAGTTTCACCTAACTCTGATAAGTCTTTGGCAAACATATCTCTGTTTTTACCCAAAAAGTTATATAATTTATTCTTTTGCTCTTTAGTGAGACCTTGATCTTCAATATTTATTCCTAAATCTTTTACTACTTGTTCATAATTTAAAGTTTCATATTGGGTTTTAGCACTAAGGTATGAAATTGACGTTTCATCACAGTTGTCTAGCTCAGTAATTGAAGAATTATCAATAATGACGGCTTTAGCTATAGTTTGATTTTTCTTTATAAATACATTAGCACTAGTAGGATTAATTACTCTGTAAGCACATTTAGAGTTAAAAACCTTAGAGACAGTTTTACCCCCTGCAACATTTTTATCGGTTAAGGTTTTATTGGGTTCAAGTAGCACTATGGATTCTGGTGGCAAATTTACATGAACTGGAATCACAGTTTCGCTATGAGCAGGAAGCATGACATCTTCAGGGATTTTAGCAAATGCTGTATGCGTGGTAATACTACTTGTAACAGGCAAGGTTACAGTCTGCATTGTTGGGAAAGCTGGGACGGTTGCTTCAATTTCTCCAAAATTTATTTGAATTTTGTATTTCTTCAAAAAGTCCAACCCAACAAGAATTTTGCTATGCAAATGTTCAAAAACATGGAAATTGTTTGTAAAAATAGCACCATTACATTGAAAGGTAATTTCGGTCTGACCAAGCACTATATGTCGTTCACCACACACACCAACAATTTGCTGCAAATGACTTCTCTTTAGTACTGCATCAGGCATGACTTCTTCCAAAACCCGCCTAGATACCGCACTGATATCTGCACCAGAATCCAATAAGCACTTTAGAGGAGTATTGTTTATTTCAATATTAATGAAGTTATTATGTACATTTAACTTAAAGCCCACATCTAATATTAAACCTTTGTTTTTAATTTTAGCACATTCTGTTTGGCATATTGCCTTTGAACAGGACCAGGCTTGCTTTTTAGAAGGCATTTTGTATTTCAATGTGAAACACAATAAACAAAATTGTACAAATAATTTAATACACTGTAAGTTTATGAAAATATCTTAAATAGCACCTATATATGTTCGATACATACTGTAATCAAATTACTTATGTTTTAATTGCTACTTGTTTAGTACCCAAATAAAGAACATCCCAAAAGAAATTTAAGCTCTAACAGTTTCGGCCAAATCAGTACAATGGTCACAAACACACAGAAACATGAAAGGCATGCAGAATGAAAGATTGCACTCACCAGACTTCTATATGGTCTTTAATATATGCTGTGATCTTTCGCAACGGTCCTTCCTTCTGTGCTGAACATCCACTGTGGCCTAGTTGGTTCTCGGTTCCATCTGGTTAATGGGTGAATCTGCTTCATCAGAGTTCATATGACAGAAGAGCCCATTCAGCTCCTGGCATTATGTTGTTGCTCCTCAAAATGAACAAAGATTATGCAAAGTCGACATAGCCATGAAACTCACACTTGATTCACTTGTAAAAAGAAAAGTTCCTTATGATATCTGCTGAGTCGTTACCCGGATTCTCCACCACTTGCGACCAGCGATGCTTTTCTCTTGCAACCGTTGGTGGGGTTGATGGATGTATCCCTCGGTTGCAATCTGAATGGTCAAATGGTTGGTTGCTCCCTAGCCGTATGTCCTGGAGCTACTACAGTAGAGCTGCAGGCACCAGGGTGTGGGCAAGCAGTTCAGTTTAGTTTGGGGAATTAGCATTCACTCCAGGGTCCAATAACTAGGAAGCTGTGGATGTTGTTGTAGTTCCCATCAATCGGTCGCATTCAAACACATTAACACAGGAATAAATGAAAACAAACTCAGTCTGATGTTTCAATTATCAAGCCAAATATTAATGATCGAATGTTCAAAAGAATTGGTTCAAAATTTACTTCTAAATATTAATCAATTTAAATAAGTGTTCAAGTAATGAAATCCAACAATGAAAGAGCTTTTGAAATAAAGTGTTATATAGAAATTTAGAATATTAGCATCTGCTGCATAACTTAAGTCTTTCCTATTCTGTTCTCCTTTCCTGGTTAAATTTCATCAACTATTTATCTAAAAGTTTTTAACAGGAAATATCCAATCAGATGAAAGAATTTGAATCCTCCAATAAAATTACAACAATAATCAAGATAATATTACTAGATTTAAAGTCTTTTGAAACCATTTTATCTGGAGGCCATATGTGCTAAAATACATTGATTGTTTATCTATAGTAGATAATCAAACAGTCACAACAAAGGATATTGGTTTCTCAAAATATAGCTAGTAGCACAATATGTCATTTTTACACCTATCAAGAAAGAATGAGGATTAAGAAAATAAATCTTACTACAACCAAACATGTCAAAATTGGCCAAAGGTGTTTCTCTTCCTTTTCCACAATGTTTCCAATTTCAAAATATTATATTTATCATAGATTTTATTATTTTCATTATTTCTATCATTTAATAAAATGTTCAGACAAAATGTTGTCCTCGGTGGCACATAGACAAAGATCAGCCTGCACATATGTGCACTACACCACCTGTTTGTCCTCTTTCGCCAGAATTGTCCATAGGGTCAATTTCAAAACTAAATATTGACCCTGGCAACCAGATCTATGGTGTCATCAGACCTTTGATTTTAATGCAATTCTAAACAATTTGACAAGGGCTAAGCAATACTACAATATAACCTGCCACTGTTGACACCTAGGCACTAATGAGAAACTGCCCTAACCTTTATCATGATATATTCCTGTTTTGGCAGGTTCTGCATAGACAATGATCAGACTGCACTGCAACCTGATAGTCCTTTAACCCATTCCCACACAATCCCACTTCAAGCACCTAACGATAAAAAGCTTTATAAAACATTGTGGAAATTTAAGAAATTGCTTGTCAAAAGAAATTCTTAATTTTCAACAATGTTTTCTAATAAGAGGACCAAAAGCTTTTAAATTTCATCAAAAATAAATTTTTGTCTGAATCTTCTTTAAATTTAGACCAGTCTAAATTTTTGTTGTTTAGGAATGCGTTAAACATGTTACTTATAAAGGTAATCAACGAATGAAATATTGAACCACAACAGGTGCTTCCAGTGCTTTCAGCATATTGATTGTCAATTTTAAGCCTTGTCATGCTAAATATATCCTTCTCTGAAATGCACTTAAAAAAAATCAAATAGCTCAAAGCAATAATAGTTGTAGGTCAAAATTTAGTTTGAAAATTGATTTAAGACTTCAAAGGAACAAACCTATGTGCAGGCTGATCTTTGTCTATACCTCCTGCCAAAGCAGGAATATTCTGGGTTCAGCATGAATAGGGTTAAAATAACTGACATTCAAGAGACATTGTAAGCTCCAAATCCTAAACAATACTTAACCCTTTCCCACACAATCCCTCCTTTTTACACCTCAAGAAGACAGCTTTTGAAAACATTGTGGAAAATGAAGAAATTGCTTGCATCAATTTACACAATTTTTCTATCCCAAAAGAAGTGAAAGATTAAAATTCCATAACTTGAAATTGTCTTCTTCAGCTTTTTTCACTTTGGACCAGTCTAAAATTTTGTTGTGTGGTTAATTGGGTTTAATAAGTTACAATATCTAGCACAATAATCCAATAGTTTGACACCTAGGCAATAATAAGGTGGTCCCTATCTCTGCAGATATTACTTGCTAATATAAAGTAAAATATCAATCATCTTTATATGACAGTATCAGCGTGATTGTCCACACTTTGAGATAGCAAATATTTACTTTTGTCTATATGAAGTATCTAATGGCATGGATAAAGGACTGAAGAGTTGAATAATGTTGGTTCACATTGATAAGCTTGTAACTACAGACTGAATTGATTGAATGATTAATTGATTGATTAATTGATTGATTGATTGATTGATTGATTGATTGATTGATTGATTGGCATCCACAGCTGTTGTTATTTAGCTTAAAAAAATTTAAGAATAGTATAGCATAAAGTATACAAAACAATACAAAGAAAACAAACAAGATACTAAATTTTAAATGAGGAATGAAACAAAAAATGATAAATGAAGACCTCTTAGTTGCATTATACGACATGCCAGTTGTCACGTTTGTTCCGCCAGATGAAAAGGAAGATTAGACAGGGGTTAGCCTGCAAAGGTTTATTCATATACCCATTTTAACCACATGGGGGTGGGGCAGGGGAGGAGGGGTGTTCACACAGGCTAGTACTTTTCATTCCAAAGCTTATTTACTAGTACTACAGCCTGAATAAAATTATATAGTTCAACGGGGATAAAAAAGATCAGGCTGAACCTTTTACAAACAAAGACCTATTAGTGACTGTGTTATTTTAACCAAGTTACTTACAAATTATTCTTGGTATTACCCTATACAACCTATAAAACTCCAACTTTTTAATCTGCATAATGTGAACATAAACCCAAGTAAGTTTTCGTCAACTTACACATTATTTGAGCTGGATTATAGTTACAATCTTTTCAAAGAAAACAGACCATATTCTGAGGTCAGTTGTGATGTTTACAAACAAACCAGCAGTTTTGACAATTTAATCTAAAATATCCTTTTCACTGGCTCTTCTGTGGTATAGTGTTTTAACCCTTGTCATGCTGAATAAAATCCCTTCTAAAAATGCGTAAAATTCAAATGGCTGATAGCATTGTTGATCTGGATTTTAGGGTCAATATATAGCTTGAAAAGTGAACTCAAGAACAATTCTGATTTAAAATGATAAAAGGATGGTATAGACCAAGAACAGACTTTACATATGCATAGGCTGATCATTGTCTATCCTCCTGCTAAAATAGGAATATTCAGGCTCCATCACGACAAGAGATAACACATTCCCATACAATCATGCTTTTCAATGCCTCCCCAAGAAAAATAACTTTTGAAAGACATAGTAGAAAATGAAGAAATTGCTTGTTACAAGCAATTTCTTCATTATCCCTTTTGTATTCTACCCCAAAAGACAGAGATTTTTGAAATTTCATCAACTTAAAATTGCCACCTGCAACTTCTTTTAATTTTAATAAGTCTAATTTTTTTCATCTGAAAAATGGGTTAACCTATTCTACAACAATCCTGCTATTTACTTTCTGCAGAAAATCTATTTAAGTAAAGCATAGTGAGGAAAGGAGAAATTGATTGCAGTCAGAGCTGCAGATAGCTATTCCAAATGTGTTGAAATACAAAGTAAAATACCTTATAAGGTAGAAAATATAGACAGGAAGAATAAATTGTTTGTTACCGGTAATTTTTCCCTTTCTTACTGTATCTTCCATGTTGTTTTTGTTCAGCATGTAATAATACAGGATTCTTTGGTATTCAAAAATGCTAAATTATTGTAACTTGAGGTGAGATAAATTCAGGCCTTTTACTACCTGACCAGATGGCACACTGTTAGATTAGTCTGGACTCAAAAAGTTGCAAAAAAAATCTTTGTCAAGATGAATAAAATTATTTTCAAAATTGCATGAAAATTAAAGGGATGAAAGTACTAATTTTTGGTCAAACTTTCAAATGAAAATCAAATTTTTAAAGCACTTGTACAGGGACAAACAGGTGGCTGTGCATGCTGATCTTTGTCTATGATTCCTGCCCAAACAGAATATTTGGGATTCAGCATGAAAGGTTTAAGTTTGATTATGAAAAAGGGTACATATAGTAAACAATTTGAACAATGAAGGAACTGTTTCAAGGCATGTCTTCATTTTCCACAATGTTTTTCTAAGTCGATATTGATAGGTCAGTTTGTTCCCATCCCCACACCATGATGCTTTTAAAGCCTCCCCCTCCCCCTAAAAAAGCTTTGGAAAACATTTTGGAAAAAGAGCAACGCTTACAGGCGCCTACGCTTGGCTATTGGTAGTATCCCCCTTGATAGTATAGGTTGCTCTTTTGATAGTGAACAAGTGTACAAATTTTCAAGTGAATGCCTTTAGAAGAACCAGAGATATCACAAAATGTCAAAGTTTCTCATAACAACGACAGCAATGACGACACCAAGGCTATAGCAATACCTCGGGTTTTCTCCGAAAAGCCAAGCTAAAAATTAAGAAATTGCTTGTTACAAATAGTTTCTTCATTACCCACAATGTTTCTACCCAAAAAATAAAATATATCTGAAATTTCATCATCTAAAATTAGTCATCTGCAGCATATTTGAATTTTGACTAGTGTGAAATCTTGTTGTCTGGTCAATGGTCAAGACATGACCGAAAAGATACAAAAGTTTGACCACTTGTTTCATCACAAATCATTGATGGTGGTCAGTGGACCTAAACTAATATAAATGTTCTCACAATACTGACCGCTTCAAGTGACAAATAGTCAAACATTAATGGAGTCTTCAGGCTACCTGAAGTAACACATTTTCCTATGATATACTAGTGTACTAGCTAAACTCATCAACCAGTTACCAGACAACAAGATTTTAGACTGCTCCAAATTAAAAGAATCAAGTTGATGAAATTTTGAAAACCTTCATCTTAACCTATTCTCACACAGTAACAATTTTAGACGTCACCAAGAAAAAAAGCTTTGGATAGCATTGTGGAAAATGAAGAAATTGCTTTTTACAAGCTATTTTTTCATCATCAACAATGTTTTATACCTCAAATGTCAAAAAAAATCTAAAATTTTATAAGCTTTAAATTGTCGTTCAATATGGACCAGTTTCGAATTTTGACGTTGGTAATGGATTAAAATAGCAATCATTTCAAGGGAGACAACTCTAATGTATTTTCTTAACCCTTTCCCGTTTTTGGAAATTTTAGACTGGTCCAAATTGAAAGAGGTTGAAGACGACAATGAAAACTGGGTGCCATTTGAAAAAAACCCAAGCAATTTCTTCTTTTTCCACAATGTTTTCTCAAGTATAAAATTGCAGCAATGTAAAATCCCGGGTTTAAACAGGAAAGGGTTAATGAATATTCCTCTTTTACAATTAAGATTTTTGCCTAAAAACTTGTTGTTTGGTTATGGGTTTATATCAACATCGCAATTCATATATCAGTTCTGGTCTAAATAAATGCTTAATCCTTTGATTGACAGACCTGTTCCCTCAATTTCAATATCAATTATCTTGCTTTTATTTCATACCTGAAAATCATTCAACATTTGCCCAGCTTGTATTACAATTATGATTGATTAATGGGGATTAATGCCATTTTTAGCAGTATTTCAGTCATATAGTGGCAGCTGGAGCACCTAACCATTGATACCTGGTATTTCTCACACCAGTACTACCTATACATCCTTTTCAAGCCTCCAGCTGCTCTTCCCACTTTCACTTGGGTTTATGATAATACACCCATTGGTGGGAGACTAATGTCAGAAAGACACAGTTATGTTTGCATAGCTAGGGCAAAAAGAACTTTGAAAAGAAATGTTTTTATAATATATGTTCATTATAATTATGATTATGATAAACTAGAATTTCTTAACCCTTTCCTGTACAAATCCAGGATTTTAAGTCACTGTGATCTTATACTTGAGAAAACATTGTGGGAAACGTTACAAGAAATTTCTTCTTTTCCTACAATATTTTAAACCACATAGGATGGTTTCATTTCAATTTGCACCTAATTTTCATTGTCATCTGCAACCTCTTTCTTTGGACCAGTCTAAAATTTAAAAAAAACGAGAAAGGGTTAAACAGATAAAAAGTACCACAAAAATACTATGTTTTTTTCTTGGAAGCCATTTCTTTTTACAATTCAACCCATTACCAGACAACAATATTTTCAAACTAGTCCAAGTTGAAAGAGGTTGTTGCAATTTGATTACAATTTAACCCGGAAACATGGTTTTGGGCTTCTACACATTGTGAATTAGCCCATGCTGAATTATAACAACAATTGTTGTTTTCTCTCATTATTTTCGCAAAGCCTTCGGCTTTCGCATGTATACACTAGCATGTCGTCCTGACGCTCGCGCTATTTAAAAAACACCGTGATTTAGTCTATACCCGCCCATAACCGGAAGTCCGGAATACCACATGTTTCATAGTTGTTCTGGCGTTCACCGTGTCAACATCGGTAAGCTGAAATAACAATTTTGTTTGTACCGAGGACGCAGTCCTGGTCATTTATCATTACAGACAGCTTGCCTGGAAGCACGGACGTAGTCCTGCTTGGTTTTGACAGGTATTTTCTACCGCATTTTTGTCAAACTGCTCAGTCGTGGACGTAGTCCCGGCCTTTTGTCGACTCATTTTTTGTGTTTTTTGCATTTTCAATGATGAGCAGTGCCGAGGACGACGTCCTCAGGGTTTCTGTGTCTGATTATGAGCAGTCAGAGTTCTCGGGATTTGACTCGAGCGATATAAGAGACACAAATCTCATACCGCCGGTAGCAGCGGAAGAAACAGTTGAGACCGAGAACCCCGGTATATCTGAAACTGTCCCGAGTGCCAGCAAAGGCAAAAAATTGAAAGATAAAAAGAAAAAGAAAGTGACTAAACCTAAAAAGAGCACAATAGATTTGAACAATTTGTCTTCAAAAGACATTCAGAATTTACGGGAAAGATTGGGACTTGTGGAACCCCAAAGTAATTTTGACATGGGTAATATGCCTGAGATTCATGTTGAAGTTGACCCTAATGACATTCAGTTATCTGATGAAGAAAATATTGCCCCTAAAAAACGTAGGGCTCGTGATGATAGTTCTGCCAAGAGCAATCTTATTGATGCTCTATTTGGGAATGATAACAATTCCGATTCTGAGGATGAATGGGGTCTGCCTAAGCTTAAGTCTGTTGAAAAGGATAAACCGATTGCTCAGTCCCTGGCATCTCTGATTAATTTGTCTTGTACATCTCAGGTTGATACCGATGGCTTAGTCTCCAAGTACAAGGTCCCGGAAAATTGTGATAAGCTTGTACCTCCTCTCGTAAATAATGAGGTCTGGAAAATTCTTGACAAACGAGCCAGGTCATATGACCGTGCTTTCGTTGACATCCAGAATTTAGTCGCTGCAGGCATGGTGCCTGTTATTAAATTGGCAGAGATTCTGAAGCCACATATAATTGCTAATAATGAGGCAAAGCAAATGCTAAGTGATGTTTTGACTTTAATGGGACAAATACAATACAATCTTTCTTTACGAAGGAGATATTTGATTCGCCCAAATTTGAAAAAGAAGTATTTCAATTTGTGTAATGTCAATGTTCCTATTACTACTTCCCTTTTTGGGGATGATGTTATGAAAGAGATTAAAAATTGTGAAGCTGGTATTTCTTTAGCAAAAGACAGATTCAACTATGAACAAAGACCTATGAGAGGCCGTGGTAATTGGCGGGGCCGTGGAAGGTTTAGATATCAGCCGTATGGCAGAGGACAGTCAAACCAGACTTCTAGTAATGCCCAGAGAGGCAGTTATAATTCCTATGGTAGGAAGCCACGCACTGCTACAGCAACCAGCACTGCCCCAAACGAGAACTGATTAATGTAAGTAATGTTGGTAGGTTGAAACGTTTCTTACATGTTTGGGAAAATTTTACAAATGATCCTTGGATTTTACAAACAGTTCAGGGTTATTGCATAGAGTTTGATTGTTTGCCTTTCCAATCAAGTTATCCCAAAGAAATCAATTTTCCAGTAGACCAGAGGCAGGTTGTTGATGCTGAGGTCAATGAGCTTTTGAATAAAGGAGCAATAGTTAAGTCCTCTTGGGAACAAGGGCAGTACATTTCTAACATTTTTGTGGTGCCCAAGCCTAATGGCAAGTTCCGTCCCATTATTAATTTGAAACATTTGAATAAATTTGTTCATTATGAGCATTTTAAGCAAGAACATTTTACAATTGTTTTGCAGCTTATTCAAGAAGGGGACTTTTTTACCTCTGTAGATTTGAAGGATGCATATTTTACTATACCTATTGCTGAGTCTAGTAGAAAGTTTCTTAAGTTCTTGTGGAATAATACCCTTCATCATTATGTGTGCTTACCGTTTGGGCTCAGCTCTGCGCCCAGGGTTTTCACAAAGATCCTCAAACCTATTTATGCATGGTTTAGACATATAGGTTTAAGGTGTGCTTATTATATCGATGATTCACTTAACATGGAACAATCTTGTTCTTTGTGTTCTGACAACACTCAAACTCTATGCAATACATTGAAATCTTTGGGTTTTGTTATCAATGAGAATAAATCTACCTTTGTGCCATCCCAAAGAATTGTTTTCTTTGGTTTTTTATTAGATTCAGTTCTTTTTATGGTTTTTCTTACTGAGGAAAAGGTACAAAAGATTATATCTAAAGCACAGGGCCTTTTAGGTGTGGATAGAGTCTGTATAAGGGATTTAGCATCTTTCATAGGCTTAGTTGTGAATGCATTTTATGCAGTTTTGGAAGCACCTATGCATTATCGAGATATGGAAAGAAATAAGGTTTCGGCCCTGTATGAGCATAATTCAAATTTTGACCGTAAAGTTGTTTTAAGTGCCTCATGTAGGAGTCAGATTAATTGGTGGCTTGATAATGTTGTGTCAAAGAATGGTAGGCCTATCAGACCTAGACCAGTTGATATTGTTTGTAGAACTGATGCTTCATTAGATGGTTTTGGTTTTTTTGTGGTTTCTACAAGTGAGTGTGGAAATGGCAAATGGACACCTAGTGAAGCTGTGCATTCAATCAATTTCTTAGAGCTGCTAGCTATTCTTAAAACTTTGAGAGCAGCTTTTTCCAGTACAACAGATGCCCATATTTCTTTTCAAAGTGACAACACATCGGCTGTCTCTTACATTAATGATATGGGGGGTATGGTATCAGAAGAAATGGATCTTTTGGCTATCAAGATATGGGACTGGTGCATAGAGAGAAGCATTTATATTTCTGCAACTCATATTGCAGGGTCTGATAACTGCACTGCAGATTTCTATTCAAGGGATTTCTCTGATTCAACAGAATGGATGTTGAAGAAAGATATTTTTGATAGACTTTGTTTCCATTTCTTCATACCAGATGTAGATTTGTTTGCCTCACGTTTGAACAGACAGCTTGAGGCTTTTGTAACTTGGTTTCCTGAGCCAGGTGCATGGAAAAATGATGCTTTTTCTTTATCATGGTCTTCCCTTAAGCCTTATATTTTCCCCCCTTTTCATTTGTTAGGGAGGGTGATGAATAAAGTTCTGTCAGATAAGGTAGACTTGGCTTTAATGATTTTTCCTTTATGGAAATCACAGCCATGGTTTCCTTTGGTCTTGGCTAATGTTGTTTCCTTTCCTGTCAGATTGCCAAGACATCGGGATTTGCTGACTCTAGTACACAACAATCAACCTCATCCTTTGTGCAAGTCCCTGAGACTGATCGCAGTGTGTGTATCCGGAAATTCTTCAAGGCGTCTCCTATTCCTAAAGAAGCTACAGAAATCATCATCAAATCATGGCGAAGTGGAACTAGGAAACAGTATAACTCAGCATGGAAACGGTGGTATATTTGGTGTATTAGGAAATGTTTCAGTCCCTTTTCATCATCTGAAGACAAGGTAATCTGTTATTTACATAGTTTATACAAAGATGGCAAATCCTATTCAGTGCTTAATACACACAAAGCTATGCTTTTGCAGACTCTCCCCTTTTTTGGCAATTCTTGGTGTCGAGGTTCCAATATTCTTATTTGTAGATATATGAAAGGTGTTTTCAACTCTGTACAACCTAAACCAAGGTATGGTGTTATGTGGGATATTTCTGTGGTGTTGAATTTCTTGAAAACATTGTATCCTTTGGATAGTTTATCTCTCAAAATGTTGACGTTTAAGACTATAGCACTTGTAGCTCTTGCTACCGCACCAAGGGCGCAAACATTAGCCTCTCTTGATTTAGATTATATGAAGAAAGGAAGTGATAGTATCTTTTTTGTGTTCCCTGTATTGTTAAAGACTAGCACTGTTAAAAAGAAAAGCACAATTTTTAAGATTAAACATTACAGGGACGAGAGGCTGTGTGCTATGCATACAGTTCTGTTTTATATTGAGAAAACTAGAGATTGTAGGAAGAGTAATAAATTGTTTATTTCGTACGTTACACATGATAGTGTCACAACTAGTACTCTGGCTAGATGGTTGAAAGTGGTCCTGCAGGAAGCAGGTATTGATACAGGTGTTTTTAAAGCACATTCTTATAGAGGTGCAGCTGTATCAGCTGCTATGTCTTCTGGATGTTCTTTAAATAGCATTCTAAAAACTGTAGATTGGTCATCTGATAAAAACTTCTATAAGTTCTACTATAGAGATGTTGTTAGTAAGGAACAAGTAAGCTTTATGAATTCCATGTTCTGTTAATAGATTACATTCCAGTTGTAAAGGTTCTTTTTGTTGCCTTTCTTTAAAGATGCTAGTGTATACATGCGAAAGCCGAAGGCTTTGCGAAAATAATGTCCCCTCATCCAAGCTTTAGTGCAGGATGAAGGGCATTATTGGAGTAAAGCCGGAGGCCGAGCATGTATACACCCTCCCATGTCCTACTAGGTATTTAGGTATAACATTATGATGTAGGTATTCAGATACCTGACCCAGCCCTTGTTTATATGATCGGCAACAAAATCTTTAAAGTATGAAACATGTGGTATTCCGGACTTCCGGTTATGGGCGGGTATAGACTAAATCACAGTGTTTTTTAAATAGCGCGAGCGTCAGGACGACATGCTAGTGTATACATGCTCGGCCTCCGGCTTTACTCCAATAATGCCCTTCATCCTGCACTAAAGCTTGGATGAGGGGACATTTTTCCCTTGTCATGGTAAATAAAATGCACTGGAAGGTTTGATTGTGATTCAACATTTTTCTTATATTTTTTTTACTGAAATATTGCTGGCTTAAAAGGGACAAACAGATGGTGTAGTCTAAGATCAGGCTGCACATTTCGCCAAAATGGCGTCAAAAAGCGGGACTATGTGGCAATTTGTTAAATCAGGTGTCGACAAGTTTTAACCCTCTCCTTTTTATCGAAGTTTTGATCTTGTACAATTCTAAAGAGGTCCCAGACGACAATTAACCCTTGTCATGCTGTATAAATAACCTCACCGAACTGCTGTTATATCAAAGGGCTGAAAGCACCGATAGAACTTGTTGTTCAAAAATCAATATTTCTTTTAGAAATCAATTTCATAAACAACTCTGGCAGGAAAAGAACAAGCAGGATGTGTAGACCAAGATCAGACTGCACTTATGTGCAAGCTGATCTTGGTCTACGCCTCCTGCCAAAACCGGAATATTCCGGGTTCAGCATGACAAGGGTTAAAAATCTTTGTCTAAAATTCTGTGTAGAAAGAATAGTAGGAAATGAATAAATAGCTTGTTCCCAAGCTTGATTGTGTGTCAGTATTGGTTATCCCATTCCCACATAATAAAATTTAGACCAGTCCAAATTCAAAGAGGTTTCAGGCGACAATTTTAAATTGATGAAATCTGTAAAATCTTTGTCTTTTGAGGTAGAAAGCATTGTGAATAATGAAGAAATTGATTGTAACAAGCAATTCCTTCATTTTCTATGATCTTTTATTTGGACTAGTCTAAAGTAATTTCATTAAGTCAATATTTAATTAAGCTAAAAAAGTACCCCCTTTATCATGCCTATTTCTATCTACTACCATATTTGGCATTCCATGGTAGTTACATTCCCCATATGGGATCAAATCTGCTACCTTTGATATAAATATCATACATTTTCTCACCTCAAAATTTATGAAAGTGTTAATACCTACGGGTAATCAACCGATTTCAATTTTGTTTAATTATATTTTTTAACTGATTTCCAGACATTTTACACATTTTCTATCCAGAAAGTTGAAACAAGAGGACCGCGATGGTCCTAAATTGCTCCCCTGAGTATGATGGTTCATGGCTTCATGATACATACAAAATAGCAAAGCCCTCTGCCTTTTATTTTGGAGAAGATTTTCTCTTTAAATCCTAGGTATATTGATGATCCCGCCATATAGTGCTAATTTCCTGAATATGGTAATGCTTTGAAGTATAGACATCAATTAACACATACCAATTATCAAAGCTCTAGGCCTAATGATTAAGGAGAAGAAGGTTTTCAAAGATTTCCTTCTTTATCCCAATCTAAAATTAGGGATTGCACAGCAAAGGGCTTATTTCTAGAATAAGGTAATTCTTTAAAGTATTTTGGTAGAGGGTAAATAGCTGATGATATGTAGCAAATATCAAAACTCTAGGCCTAATTGTTTGGGAGAAGAAGATTTTAAAAGATTTCCTTCTTTATTCCTTTGTAAAATCAGGGATTGCACAGAAAAGGGCTAATTTTCTGAAAACAGTTTTTCTTTGAAGTATTTTGGTAAAAGGGTCAATAGATGATTATATGTACCAAATATCAAAGTTCTACACCTTCTTGTTTTGGAGAAGAATATTTTTTTAAAATTTCCTTTTTTACTCCTTTGTAAAATCAGGGATTGCGCAGAAAAGGGCTAATTTTCAGAAAACAGTTTTTCTTTGAAGTATTTTGGTAAAAGGGTCAATACATGATGATACATACCAAATATCAAAGCTCTAGGCCTTAAGGTTTGGGAGAAGAAGATTTTCTAAGATTTCCTTCTTTGCTCCTTTGTAATATGAGGGATCACACAGAAAAGGGCTAATTTTCATAATTTTTACAGAAGGACAGACAGACGCCGAACAATTACCGATCACAATAGCTCACCTTGAGCATGTTGTGCTCAGGTGAGCTAAAAATCTAAAATTTCACGAACGTTATTTTGTTGTCTGGAACTCCTTTCAATTTGGACCAGTCTAAAATTTTTGCCATCTGGTAATGGGTTAAAGAAATAGGAATGTACAGTAATCAGAACGACCAATGTACGTTCAAAACAAATAGCTGTAAGAAAAATGTGTCAATCCTTGCAGGGCATCAATACCTTTGCTCTTTCAAAAAGGTTCTTTTTTGTGTGTGTGACATGTCAAATCTGTTTGAAGTGAGACACTTGCATTATTGTTAGTTGGTTATTTAGTATTCAAGGACACTAAATATCAATGATAAACATAAGTCATAAACATATGCATGCATATTAATACATCTGAACTTATACAGGCTCTGAAACTAGAGCTCTTTATCACTCTTTAACCCTTTCCCACACAGTATAACGCTTTTTGAGGCTTCTCAAGAATCATAGGGAATTGAGAGCCTGTACCAAATCTTTTAATATTTAAACCTTTTCGTTGTTTTACAAAAGTCAATTCATTTACCAAGTCAAATGAAAAAGGTATTCACAAGTTTTTATAAAAATTCACTGGATACCATATATGGACATTAAGCCACAAACATAAAACCCTTATTTTCAACAATTCAAAATTAATTGATGGAATCAGAAAAAGAGTCACCAGAGAATCATTCCAAAAGCCATGTTTTTCATAAATTCTTAAAGAAATCTGATAAAGGGTCATCCAAGGATCATTTCTGTGAAATTTGGTTGAAATCCATCAACCAGTTTCTGAGAAAAGTTTCTTAAAGCTTTCACCATATATGGAAATTACCCCACCCATTTAAGCCATGTTTTTTTAGCAAGTGGAGCAAAACACAATTGGTAAACAAGGTAAAAAAAGAAGAAATTACTTGTAACAAGAATTTCTTTATTTCCACAATGTTTTCTATCCAGAAAGTTGAAAAAATCTTAAATCTAAGAAACTTTATACATTGTCATCTGCAACTCCTTCAATTTGGAACAGTCTAAAATATTGCGGTCTTGTAATGGGTTAATTGTAATTTCCATGATCATATTTATCATGTTAACCATTTCCAGACTATGACACTTTTGGACACCCTCAAGAAGTAGATGGTTGTCCCAGGACTATTGGTGTAGAGCCCGCAAACTTTTGTAGGTATTATGCTCCAGATAAGCACAATTTTAGTGTTTGACCTTGAGCTTTGACCTTGAACTTGAAGCTATCCAAAACATTCTTTCAAATGGCACATCAACTCATGATGGAGAATAATTGTGCCAATTTGTTTTGAAATCCATTCATAACTGTAGGAGAAATGCTCAGGACAAGTTCAATTTTAGTGTTTGACCTTGAGCTGTGACCTTGTAATTAGAACTATCAAAAAAATTCATTCAAGTGGCACACCTGCTCATGATGGAGAATAATTGTGCCACTTTATTTTGAAATATATCCATTAATGTAGGAGAAATGCTCTTGACAAACACAATTTTAGTGTTTGACCGTGAGCTGTGGCCTTGACATTAGAACTATCCCAAAAATTCTTTCAAATAGCACATCTACTCATGATGGAGAATAACTGTGCCAAGTTATTTTGAAATCCATCCATAAATGTAGGAGTAATTGTCTGGACAAATTCGGACGGACAGACTAATGTACTAACACACATACACCTTCTTGTCATAGTGACAACTATGTCTGGCTCACCTCAAGTGGGCTGGACAAAAATGATCAGGAAAACATTGTGGAAAATGAAAAAAAAATTGTTACAATTTTTTCATTCCACACAATGTTTTCCAAAATTGTTTTTCCAGAGGTGTGATCAAAAGCGTCACTAAATGGGAATGGGTTAAGCATTTGAACAATTGATAAGTGAACGACAACGCTAGAGTGACAACTAGGCTGAAGTCAGGTAGACTGCATCATCAACTCTGAAAAAGTATAATTGACAAAACCCTGAAGGCAATCAAAAAATCTATAAACCAATCAAATCATTAATCTAGACCCAGAAGTGAATATTGCCCTCCTGTCCATAAATTATGCAACCTAACATTGTTTGGCGTATTTCTGGAGGTCAGTTGGTGAGGGCAACAATCTGCCAGCATAGCATTAACCCATTCCAAGACGGCAAAATTTCAGACTTGTCCAAATTAGAAAGAGTTGCAGACGACAATTTAAAGTTGATTAACTCTTAGATTTTTTCACTTTTCTGGATTGAAAACATAGTGTAAAGTGCAGAGATTGCTTGTTACAAGCAATTTTTTCATTCAACACAATGTTTCCCTATTGTTATTTAATGAGGGGCATCAAAAAGCATCACTGTGTGGGAATGCGTTAAACTACTGTAGAGCCGATTGATATAATCCATTATGCAAACTGAAACACAATATCTCTAAACTGCCCTAAAATTGGAAATTGTAGAAAACATTTTGAGAAAAGAAGAAATTGCTCATGATAAGCAAATTTTTCTTTTTCCTCACAAAATTTTCAATGATTGTATTTATTCAAGTCTTCAGAAAGCGCAATGTACGGTAATGGGTTAACCCATTTCCACACTGAGGCTTTCTGATGCCCCTCTAGAAAAACAATCTGAGAAACATTGTGTAAAGTGAAGAAATTGCTTGTAACAAGCAATTTCTTCATTTCACACAATGTTTTCTATCAAGCCAGTTGAAAAACACTGTAATTTCATAACCTTTTAAATTTCAGTCTGCAACTCATTTCAATTTCGCCATCTGGTAATGGGCTAATTAATTTTATAGGCACTGATATAATGGTTAATTTGCACTTACCTCTCAATTTAAAAGCCTGGTCTATAACAGTGCGATGCAGAACCAGGAATATCCCTATTTTGGCAGGATCTGCAAAGATCAGTCCACACATAATGTGCGGCCTTATTTTAGTCTGTATCAAGTATAATAATGTCCTTTTCAAGCCAGATATTTTAATGAAATTAATTTTCAGAGGAAATATTGACCCACAACTTTAGTGCCTCAACTACTTTCAGACCTTTAATTTTAATGCGTAATTCTGAAAGGACTCTTTTTTTTCTTTTTTTATAAACCCTTGTCATGCTGATTAAAACTGGCAGTAAAATCAAAGGTCTGAAAGCACTGGAGGCACTAACTGTAGAACAGTATTTCTTTTGAAAATTTATTCTATACACTGCTTAACCTATTCCCACACAGTGACACTTTTAGACGCCCCTCAAGAAAACAATTGGGGAAAACTTTGTGGTAAATGAAGAAATTGCTTTTTACAAGCAATTTTTTAATTTTCCACAAGGTTTTCTTCCCAAAAAGTGGAAAAAATCTATAATTTTATCAATGTTAAATTGTTGATTGCAACTCCTTTAAATTTGGACCAGTCTATAATTTTTTTGTCTGATAATGGGTTTAAGTGGACAAATAGGTGGTAATTTTGACTTAGATCAGACTGCACATATGTACAGGCTGAGCATTGTATATGCCATCAATCAAAACAGGAATATTCTAGGTTAAAAATACCAAGGGTTAAGAAAGGTTCCCAGAGAAAGATTGCTCCCTTTATTGGAGTTATAATGTATTTTATCAATGTTTTGTCGGAAAGTAAGCAGACAGTGCGTAATCTGTGGCAATGTTAGGTCCCATAATGTCAATATTGACTCTTCAAATTGAAGGTAGAAATATACATCTCACGTAGATCTAATATACTGTAACGCTCCCTATAAAGACTGTTTATAATAGTGTCACCCCAATTTAACCCGTTCCCACACAGTCCTGCTAATTCTTTAAGGCCCTCAAGAAAATAGAGGTGATTGAGCAAATGACTGTCCACCCTGCCTAAGTTTACTTATTGTAAAGCTAATCTAGTTTTCTTTAACATAGGATTTGGAATCAACTCATTTTTAAAAAAAATACTTATTTGCAATTACTTTATGGGTGGCAACTTTCTTATATGCAACAAATATTCTAAGCCATGCAGCATCAATTATTTCCTTGCATCATTGTGTGATCTCTACATGAAATTTGGCCAATCTTCCAAACCTTTAAAGCTTAAATAACAAAAGTATTTAAAAATCTGATAGGGGATCAGGAAGAGTTCATTACCGAGAAATTTGGTTGAAAACCATCCATCAGTTTCTGAAGACAAGATTCTCATATTTTTACCAAATACCATATATCCATGGACATAAGCCCATAAAAGCCATTTAACCAAGCCATATTCTATGAAGGAATCTGACAGAGTCACCCAAGGATCATTTCTGTGAAATTTGTTGAAATCGATAAACTGGTTTCTAAGAAAAGGATTTTCAAAGATTTCACCACATGTGAAATCAAGCCTGCCTATTAAAGCCACATTTTTCACTGCTACTCGGATATAACAAACCTAAGTTAACCCCCTCTTCTTAAGTCCACCCATACAACCACTCTGCCATCATTACTCAGACTTTACAAGAGTTTTCAAAGATTGACATCAACTTGCAGCTACAAGCAATTTATTCTTTTTCACTATATTTTCTACCATTTGACAATTATAACTCAGATTTCAATGCCTTTTAAAATGTCTTCTGTAACTTATTCTGTATTTGGACTAGTCTAAACTTTTGTAGACTTACAATGGGTTTAAAGGGATCAGCTAAAACAAATATTGGCGCAAAGCAGTTGTATATTAATATATAGACCAACGTTTACGACCTTTTCAAATGATTTATTTTCAATAATCAGAAGGTGATAATCTATCTAGTGACAAAGACCAATTTGTGTCTATGCTCACATAATATATTCTAAACAAGAATAATGCATGCAAGTGGGCTGTTCAAGCACTTGGTAGTCGGTGAAACTTGTAGATAAAAAAAGGGGGTATAATTCTTCCAAAAACGCATTAAGAATTTTGTACTTGTTGGTAAAGATTGCTCAAGTTTGTCCAAATTGGCCAATTCGTTAAGGAGTAAAAGATTTTTTAAGAAATATTTCATATTTTCTCTTCGTCTAAAAAGCCCAGACCTGCCACAACCCCTTTTTTCTGAATCAAAATTCACGAAGAAGTTTTGAAAAGGGTCACCAAAGAATATTCCCTCAAGGTTTGGTTGAAATTTACCTTGTGTTTTAGAAGAAGATGCTATTTCTCTTAATAATTTTCTGATAGGCCCTATCTGCCACGCCCCCATTTTTCACTGATCCAAATTTCATTAACAAGATTTGAAAGGGACCAGCAAAGGGTTTAGGAGGACAACATTTTTAAAGAACTATTTCATGATTTCTCCAAGTCTTATTAGCTCAGCCCCTATTTTTGGCAAATTTCACAAACAGCTTTTGAAAAAGGTCACCCGAGAAACATTCCTGCCAATTTGGTTGAAAGTGGCCAAATGGTGATAGAGGAGAAGTTTTTAAAGAATTGTTGTCAACTTCCGACAGACCCTGCACAATGAATACAGGGTGATCACAAAAGCTCATCTTGAGCAAAAAAAAACAGAAAAAGAAGCTCAACTTTAAGTCAGCCAGTATTCAGAACCTCACCAGACAGCCAATACAAGTTGATCAGATTTGATACTTTTCATTGTTTTAACCCATTACCAGATGGCAAAATTTGTGCCTGGTCCAAATTAAAAGGAGCTGCAGACAACAATTGAACCCTTTCCTGTTTTGCAAAATTTTAGACCTATCCAGTTCACAGGTTTTTGCAGACGATAATTGATGCAAGCAATTTCTTCATTTTACACAATGGAACCATTCCCTCATGAGAAAAATCTAGACTGGTCCAAAGTGAAAGAAGCTGCAGGCGATAGTTTCAAGTTGATGGAATTTTAGATTTTTTCATCTTTTTTGGTAATAATGAAGAAATTGCTTGAAACAAGCAGTTTCTTCATTTTCCACAATAATTTCCAAAGCTTTTTTCTTTAGGGGCGTAAAAAGGAGGGCTTGTGTGGGAATCGGTTAAGAAAACAAGTCACATGTACCGTGGCAATAAATATGGCAAACATTACAAAGATAAATTCAATTATATTGAAGATGGATAACCTAAACATCGTAACTACAGCTTAAATAAACTGTATTTAAAACTATTTGGTCACTTGCTGACAACATTCTAAACCAAAAGCCTTCACCTGGTAAAAGGTAGAAATCAATAAAGAATTATCATATTTCATAAATCTGTCTACAATCTTTCCTTCATAACTGTAATATAATACAGTATACAGTGTCCCAGATAGAAAGATAAATTTCGATTTAAAAAATGTAAAATTTCACTATTCTTATATCAAACTCTATGTTGTGGGCATCATAGGAATTGTGGGAACTCATTGGAATCATCTTGATACTCATGACAAAGGGATTCGAGGAAAAATTAGAGATCTTGACTGCCATCCTTCCTTATTATTCTTGACTCTCTCTGTACACAAGTCAGTCACTTGCCCCTCATTTTGTGACTTTGCTTCCTATCTTAGATTGGTATAATATCACTTTAAACAATTTCTGGGTAAAAAGTAGAAATCAATAAAGAATTATTTTATTTGATAAATCTGTATAATCTTTGTGTCGTAACTGTATCATAATACACAAAGCCAAAGATATGACTTCAACTTCAAAATGTAAAATTTTATTAGTGATTCATCAAAATCTATCTTGTTGTTATTCATTGGAATCATCTCAATGAGACAATTCAAATGAGTACCCAAAACATAGGGTTTGGAGAAAATTAGAGAGTATGATCCTTTCCTCTTCTTCTGGACTCTGACTGTGTAGCTATCTCTGTGTACACAAGTCAGTCACTTTCTCTTCATTTTGTGACTTTGCTTCATGTATTGGATTGGTAAAATCTAATCCTTCATGTATGCAATTGGTATATTTTACTTTCAACAATTTCTGGGTAAACAGTAGACATCAGTAAAGAATTATCATATTTGATACATCTGTCTTTAATCTTTTATTCATATAGTAACTGTATTACATACAGAGCCCAAGACAGTGAAAGTGATTTCCATTTAAAATGAGAAATTTCATTACTAATGTGTCAAAGTCTATGTTGTAGGTACTCATTTGAAATGTCTCATTGCCAATATAATAGGGTTTGGATGAGGAATAACAGATTATAATTCTCATCCTTCATTCTTTTATGAACACTGTGTACATGGCCTTTTCGCTTCAAATTGTAACTTGCAACTTAAAATTGAAACTTGCAAATTCTATCAATTTTGACAAGTCTTAGATATTGTAGTCTTGTAATGGGTTAACCCATTGAAAGACAACACAAATTTAGACTGGTCCAAAATGAAAGAAGTTTTCAGATGCCATTTCAAAGTTGCTGAAATTTTAAAGATCTTTATCTCCTGGATAGAAAACTTTGTGGGAAATAAAGAAATTGCATCTTACAAGCGATTTCTACATTTTCAACATAGTTTTTCTTAACTTATTCACACATAGTGGTTTTTTGGAAGCCCCTTAAGAAAAACAATAGGTAAAACATTGTTTAAAATGAATAAATTGCTTGTAACAAGCAATTTCTTCATTTTACACAATGTTTAATACCCAGAAAGTTGAAAAAAACTAAAATTTAATCAACTTTAAATTGTTGTCTGCAACTCCTTTCAATTTGGACTTGTCTAAATATTGCTGTCTGGTAATAGGTTAACCATATCACTTAACCCTTTCCTGTTTTTGGAAATTTTAGACCTGTCCAAATTCATAGGTTTTGCAGACGATATTTTAAAGTGGATTTGATTTGAATAATAGCCATTCAATAGGGTAGAAAACACTGGAAAAAGAAGAAATTGCTTGTCACAAGCAATTTCTTCTTTTACCACAATGTTTTCTCAAGTATAAAATCACAGGAACGTAAAACCCCGTATTTGAACGGGAAAGGGTTAAAGGTGTCAAAAAGCCTTATTGTGTGGTAGTGGTTAAGTATTTTTCAGAGAACTCAAGTCAAGGGTTGTGGAATTCCCATGCCCAACTTGTCCCACATAGGCTTTTCTACTTGCGTACAAGTACATTTTTCAAGCTCACTTATCTGGGGGATAATTAACCTTTGTCATGCTGAATTAAAATTCTATGCAGCATCACTTTAAATCAAAGGACTGACAGCACTGGGAGGTCTCAATAAGGGTCAATGTTCCTTTTGAATTTTGATTATTTAAACAACTCTGGCTGAATTGGAGCAAGCAGGAGATGTAGACCAAGATCAGACTGCACTTATGTGCAGGCTGACCTTTTTCTATACCAGCTGCCAAATCAGAAATATTCTGGGTTAATCTTGGATTGGTACACAAAATAGATCTCAAAGATAACTCCTGATATGACAATACATTGCTTATATTGAAGGGTAGAAACCATTGAATATCGCTCAAATCACTGTTAAACTCTACATCCAATTTTGATAAACATCAACTATAACCTCACAATTTAGGGGAGTTAAGCCAAAAGGTAAGGGACATAAGCGAGGCCGTAAAAACAAAAAGGTAAAAATAAAAACTCAAATTAAGTGTTTTTGAAACATTCTCATGAAAAATCAATTAGTATCAATGCACACGTTTTTGAAAATTTGATTAATGTTAACCCTATGGATTTGCCCCTTAAAGAAGAAAAATGCTGGCTTCCAAACTTTCTCAAAATTTATCTCTCCAATTGTGTGTGGTCAAGTTAATTTCAATTCTGGACAAGTAGAAACTCATGTCTTGCATGTCCAGGGACAAGAGGAAAAATGCGTGCTTCCAAACCATGGAATAAACTGAAGCTTTATACCAAATATTCGAGTTCCAGGGGTCGACGCTAACAGTGTCCCAGGATCCAGAGGATTCCTAAAAATTGGAAGGGACACCAGCAATCTCAGGCTAGAGATTCTGTCAGGATCCTTTTCACCAGTACAATAGATCTTACCGTATCAACTAATGCTCCTGATTTTTTTTTTGCTTGTTTTTGTAGAAAACATTGTGGATAATGAAGAAATTGCTTGTAACAAGCAATTTCTTCCATTTTGACAATATTTTCCAAAGCTTTTTATATCAAGTTGGGCTTAGAAGGGCAGGATGGCGTGTGAATGAGTAATGTATATCAAGGAGGGATCTCTGATTATCTGGAGGAAACCCTGAAGTAATAGGTAGGGATTCCTGTGGGATTTGACTAAAGCTAAGTTAGTGTCGACCCCTGGAGTTTTAGGCCTTCCTGTTCCGTAGAAGAATTTCACTGTGGGGAATGAAGAGATTCCATTTTCAACAGTTTTCTACATCTTTTTATTTTGAGAGTCCTCAATGAATCCATTGACACACAAACCTGCATTTTTATGCGCTGAAGAAATGAACCTATTGAAAACACAGTGATGAAAGAAGAAATTGCTTGTAACAAGCCATTTCTTCTTTTCTCAAAATGTTTCCTTCCTTAAATGGTCCCTTACTTTTTACAGTTAAGACCATATTCTTTGTTGTTTGCAACCTTCTGGAATTTGGACCAGACTAAAATTTTGGCATTTGGTGAATGGGATAAATGCAGGGCTATTCTGGATTACTTAGGAACGGATTATTCTTCTTGTGTGTATACTGTATAGTAAATTGTTAAGTGAGGTAAATAGAGGATAAAATGAACTAATGGACTAATCTTTTGATAAAGATCTTCAATTTACTTATTAGTTTAACCATTTCCACACAATCCCTCCTCTTTACACCCTCAAGGAAAAAGTTCTAGAAACATGGTAGATAATAAAATTGCTTCAATGTCCAAAAAAATTTCTACCCAAAAAGGGTATTTCTGAAATCCAACCAACATGAATTTTTTGTCTGCAACATCTTTCAATTTGGACCAGCCTAAAATTCTGTTGTGTTGGAATGGGTTAGGAACTTAAATTCCCAATGCAAAATCGGTTGACCTCTATGATTGTCTTTCTATCCCAGGGCTTGTGTTTGATGCGTAAACAATTAATTGCTTACTTTATATCTTTACTACGGAATTCAGCTGTTGACATCGAATGACCTCATTTGAGTATGACCTAAAGTCAAATGACGGTAACAAATTTACTAGCGAAACAGCCAACGTCATAAATCATGTCACATGGAATGCTAAGTGCTAAACTACGGTAAGTGTTTATATTCTTATATAAGGACTGATCTTTACAGACCGGCTAGCGAACATTACTCCTGATGACGTCTGTGACATGAAAAAACATTGGTACCTACCTTTAAGGAATTTTAGAATTTTTTATCTTTCATTTCTTCATTTTCCACAATGTTTTTTCAATCATTTTTCAAAACGTGCACCATAAAGCGTCATTGTGTGGGAATAGGTTAAACCTTTAAGTTTATACTCATTTTGTTGTTTTGACTTTTTCAAAATCAGTTCTTGCCCGTTGAATTTCATAGACAAGGAGTCAATGCCATCAGTGAGAGACAAATGACAAATAGCAGTGAAAAGAAAGATGAATGGTTGAGCGAGGGTTCAAATTCCCCACCCAAGGATTGAGGGTCAGTGTGTTATGAACTGGGCTTACCACTTCGATTGACCTTTTTAGTGTACAATGTAAATTGGTTTAACCCTTTCCCATTTCTTGAAATTTTAGACTGGTCCAAATTGAAAGAGGTTGCAGACGTCAATGAAAACTGGATGCAATTTGAAATGAAACCATTCTATATGGTAGAAAATATTGTGAGAAAAGGAGAAATTGCTTATTGCAAGCAATTCCTTGTGTTTTTATACTCGAGAAAACATTGTCAAAAAAGAAGAAATTGCTTGTTAGGAGCTATATGGTACAGTCTGATCATAGTCTACACTCCATGTTTGTCCCCTTTAAGCCAGAGTTGTTTAAATAATCATTTATCAAAAGAAATATTGACCCTCATTAAGACCATGACTTTTTGCTGTCAGTTCTATATGGCAGGGATTAATTTTGGTCAGAAAGAGTTTTTCTCAGGCAGTGCAAACACCAAAACATTTAGCGAGTTGCTTCTCAGAAAAAAAGTGAAAATTTAGCATTAATTTCAAAATAGAGTGCCCTAGAATGAACACTGGTGTTTCATAATTACCTTTTCTATAGAGATAAAAGGTTCTCAGCAAGACTAAACATTTTGAAAATTAATATTTTCAATGAATACCAAGAACAGGTTATGATGGATGGATAAAGATATAATACTGATATGTTTAGTGAAATCAAAATCATACCTATGTAATCTGAAACTCAAGTTGTATTTGACATATGTTGATATTTTGCAACCATTTATTTTTAATTAGTACTACTATGAATAACAATTCACAACTTTTTGATAATTACCTTTAATACAAAGAAAAGGTTTTCCAAAGACCACATGTTTTGTAACTGAATACAGTATTATTGTGAACTTCGAATTAACACATTCTAGACAATGAGGGTCATAAAAAATGATGAATGGGAGAGAGAATGGGTTAAATTTATACAGTCGAACCTGTCGTAATCCTGTCAAAACTGGCCACATGCGACAGTTGGCTGCTTAACACAGATCAGTTTTTCTACAACATAGAGACTGAGTAATCATGATACAAGTACTTGTCTTCTTATCAGAATGGCCACATAAAATGTACAAAATACAAAAAAAGACATGTGTTTTAATTAACAAAGAATATTATAAAAACACTAATATTATGTTTATGTATTCCGACTGAAGTACTTTCCATTTACTTTTTAATTTGCCCAACCCCAGACTCGGACGCAAGGCCTAACCAGAATCAAGAAGCTGAAGAACATTGACATGTTTGTCTAGTGTTAACCCATTCCAACACAGTAAAATTTTAGACTGGTCCAAATTGAAAGAAGCTGCAGACGACAATTTCAAGTTGACGGAATTTTGAATTTTTCCGTCTTTTTGGATAGAAAACATTGTGGATAATGAAGAAATTGCTTGATACAAGCAATTTCTTCATTTTCCACAATTTTTTCAAGCACTTTTTTCTCAAGGGGCGTATAAAGGAGGGATTGAGTTGGAATGGGTTAAACACTTGCTTTTCTGGGACATTATGGACGGCATATGATAATTCATTGCAAGATAGAACATCAAACAATGTTTTAAGATCGAGAATGAAGATTTGTTTAATATATTTTCTTCAAAAGTTTGCCATTTTTTTTTTTACATAATCCATTGCAACCGTTTTTCTACTTAATAATTAGCAGTATTTAATTTTTATGAACTGCTGCAGTCCCGTTTAAAAATACCTATCTATGCAACATACAAACTGGAAACGTTATTAGATCTTATATTAAATCAAATTTGATCAATTATAATCAACATTGGAACTTGTGATCTAATTGCATTCAATTAAACACACGTTAGAAGGGTACACTTTTAAATGGCATGTTCATATTTGTCTCACATGTTGAAAAGTTTATGCACAAGATTAGCCAGACACATTGTTGAATTTTTTACAGCACCTGTCAGCAGTTAGTTTGGTTAACTGACTGTTTACTTATTGGACATTTAAAGGTGACCGCTGGATACGTACTACAGGTTAACGCTATTCACAGTAATTTTGAAGAGCAAACTGCACAGGCGGACCTGATATGGCCATCAAAGGCAGATTGGCGACTTGTCTCAGGTGACTGCTAACACAAATACCACTGTAAATACATTATATATGTACCTTATTTTCTCCCAACATTTCATAGCTCCCTTGCAAAACACTGCTACAAGGTAGTTTTATATATTTCAGTTATTCACCTAAACAAGAAACAATTCAGACTGGTACAAAAATGAGCTTTACAGTGAGAGGGCTATGTTACCATAGCTAAGGCCTCTCCCCTTTATAATCCTTCTCAAACGTCTAAGGAAGGTTGTGTGCTCATTAATTTCTTTTAAGTGGTTATAATTTTCAAAATGCCTGAGAAGCCCCAAAGACCGTCTCTAGGCATTGCCCTGCAATGCACGCTGCAATAAGCAACAGCGGTAGCCAGCGACAGCAGTAGCTCGAGTGAGCTAGTTGTGTTCAGAATAAGGAATGTTTTTTAAATGAACTCAACACTAATTTCTTTATTTGTCAACTGTTCTACAAGAATTAAGTATTCTTACCTCAATTTCATCCGTTGATTGGGAATGACAACGCCCGTTAAAAATTATCCAGACTTATTTTTCACCTTATTGAGCAGAAATTGATTTTTTGTTGACATCATCCGGATTACTCGGTCACTCTCATTGGAGAGGAAAGTGTTGACTTATACTTTTCTTGGATAGTGTAAATAAGGAGGGGGAAAACTGCTAATAGATTAATGATTTCAGTGGGAAATTAAGAGAATATTGAGCACGGGATCCATTGGTTTTAGTTCTTTTCTTATTTAAGTTAAAGAATTGAAATCATTTGAAAATGTTTCTTTCCGCTTTTTTCCCACAGTGTTAGATTAGTCGAATGGTCGAGTGCTTACAACATTCACCGTCCATTCGGCATTTTCGTTTGCCGAACTAAGTTGTTGTGATAACAACTTAGTCAAGCTATAGTTACGATGTTCAGGCAGCCAAACAACGATTTGAATTTTATTGAAGTCGACAGTGGTACCAGTCTAGGTTAAAAGAAGCTGCAGACGACAATTTTAAGTAAATGTAATTATATTTATCTATTTATTATTTTTGTTGGTCCTAATAGATAGAAACCAGTGTAATAAATGAAGAACTCGTTGAAACAAGCAATACTTCATTTTACACAATATTTTTCAAAGTTTTTATTGAGAGGCATAGAAAGGAGGGATCGAGTGAGAATGGATTAACGCGATAAGCATAAAACTAGAAGGCGCCAATAAGGCGTTACACGATCGTCTTAGAAGCGCGAAACAGTATCGAACCGGCTCAGAATGATTTGTTTGTTTGAATGGGGAATGTGGATCTGTATTATAGGGAAGAAAGTATTGCGGATAATGAATACATTGCTTGTCTCCAGCAATTTCTTCATTTTCAACAAACTTTTTCAAATCTTTTCTATTGAGGGAGTATGTCAATTTCTGTCTTTTAGGATAGAAAACCGTGGAAAATGAAGAAATTGCTTGAGACAAGCAAATCCTTCGTTTTCCGCAAATGTTTTCTAAAGAGTTTGTCTTGAGGAGCGTAAAAAGTGGCATTGTGTGGGAAAGGGATAAACATTCCACCCTCGATCGATTTTCTGAGTTTAGAAAGTTCATTCTACCTCACTATTTGTTTGTTGTCAAACTATTATATTCAACGAA
The DNA here is from genome assembly GCA_946902895.1 of Fragum fragum. Lineage (NCBI taxonomy): Eukaryota > Metazoa > Mollusca > Bivalvia > Cardiida > Cardiidae > Fragum > Fragum fragum. Next base: position 8,497,998 of record OX336383.1, on the reverse strand, counting down.
CCTCTGCTGTTTTCAATCATTTTATATTTTTTTTTCACGGAGTTTTTGATATCCTTTTGACTAAGTTGTTATCGCGGATCTAATGAAAGGTGAATTATGGCATCAGAAATGACGTCGAATTAATTTCACGTCGAAAAGACGTCATCAAATCATGCGTCCAATACTATAGTTGTACGATTTATAGTGAGAAATCAAAGGTCATTTTTTGTCTATACAGGTATAGAAAAAAACAACAGCCGATCTTTGATCACTGCCTATAGCTTGTACATCTATCATTGTAACACAATTATGAACACGACGGCACCTTTATTATATACTGCTCAAAGTTTGCTAAGGACCAAAGCTTCTTTAACCTATAATTTCCATGTTTTTCAAGATTTGATCATAATAATGTTGGAAATTGGTTGATTGTTGTCAGTTGGACAAGAAGGCTTTTATAATGATTTCAAGACTTGTATAGAAGACCAAACAGTGTGACCTTTAAAATTGGACGGTTTTCGAAAAGAAAGAAGGAAAAAAAGGTATTATTATCATTATCTATTATTATTATTATTTTTTCAAAAAAAGTTTTTCATTCATTGGAACTGATCAAATACCGAGTATGAGAGCCGTGACTGTCAATAACACCTTGATAGCGTCTCTTCATACTCCTGATTCAGTTCTGGATCACCCGTTGAGGAATCGCGGCCCATTCGTCCATGAGGATCTGCCCAAGCTCCTGGAGACGTATTGGTTGGACCCGGCGAGCCGAAACTCGGACCTGTAGCTTATTCCACATGTGTTCTGTAGGATTCAAGTCCGGAGAGCGAGCCGTCCAGTCCAAACATGTAATACCCTCCTCATGACGGTAGTCCTTGATACGGGCCGTGTGTGGATGGGCATTATCATCCATCAAAATGAACTCATCCCAATAGCACCAGCGTAAAATCTAACATGGGTAGTGATGATTTCATCAAGATACCTCGGGACCGTCAAGGTACCTCGATCCAAGATAACAAGCTCGGTCCGTCAATCCAAGCTGATGCCACCCCGGACCACGATGGACCCACTTCCATATAGGTCGTGTTTGCTGACTGAAACATTTCCCTGTCCTTCTTTGTTTGTTTGAATGGCGACTGCAGCACATAACAATGGATTCCTGGTATATCTTGCACCAGTACCACCATTACATACTTTCCTAGCCTACAGCTGCCATCCCACTTAGGTTTATGATTATCCACGAACCGAAAATGAGAAATTTAGTTTGTACACAAAACTCGTACATGTATAAAAAGAGAAGAGAGAAAGGAAAACGACTATCACGAAAAAAATGCGTGTCAGATTTGGTAACGTATGCATTAAACATCTTGTCAAAACTATTTTAAACATTTATACAATGGTCACGTGTTAAAAAATGACTCCTTTACGACATCGAAAAAGTTTGTTGCTTAGCAAACTTTGAGCAGTATATATGTATTCATATTCCGGAAATTGCCGCTCTTTCCAAGTGACATGAATATATTTACATTTGCACTGAATGCGAAAAGATATAAGGAATATACAGTTTTCTGTGAACATAGTCGTAACTACAGCTAAAATAAGCTGTAGTTAGCATATTACACATGATCCGTTATCCTGCATAAATGAAAAAAAAACAACCTAGAAATGTGCCATAGACGCGCTTGCCACGCCCCAATTGCTTATCAAATGACCTCTAGTTGTGTCCTTGAACTCGAGAGTATGCAGCACTCTCTTACCGCATGGCGGCCGTGGCCATGGCGCAGTTGGTAGTACGCCAGACTCTCAGTCATGAGATCCAAGGTTTGATCCCCGGTTGGGGCAAATATCTTTTTCGAAATTTTCTTTCACAAATGAGTGAATAATCATAAAACTAAGTGGGACGGGCTCGTAAAGGATGTAGTGGTAGTGCTGGTGTGAGAAATACCAGGAATCCATGGTTGGGTGTTCTAGCCGCCGCGATATATTACTGAAATACTGTTCAAGTGGCATTAAACACCATTCAATTAAGCATTTGACGCATGAGACTGGTACTCTCCGAGTGAAACAACCGCGTCAAATTATTTTGAAATCTATTAGTTAACCCATTACCAAAAGAAAAGGTTGGACTTGTCTAAATCGAGAGAAGTTGCAAAAAAACGTTTAATATCGTTTCATATCGAAGTTAAGCTTCTCGTTGAAGCTTTGTGGGCGGGGCCAGGAATCTGTTAATTGAAGGTCCGAGTGTCTAACTTTGGCACTGCTACCGGAGGACTACAATGCCTATCAAGTATTCGCAGATGGACAGTTGACCAATCGTGGCTGTCAATCAAGGAATAAACCGACCAATCAAATAGTTTTTTCAGCTCGGACCTGAGCTTATCAGCTCCGACATTGGCGCCATTTTAGTTTATCTTTATTGTTGGTTTGGCGACTTAAATGTAACTACAACTTATTCAAGCTGTAGTTACGACGTTTAGGTCACTATCCAACCATTTTACTTTTTTGTTATATGCTACTGGCCTTAAATTTTGCCAAAAGAAGCGCTGTTAAATATCGAATCGGAACTTCCTGTTGGAGTCAATGGGAGGGGCCAAAGAAGTAAGTGGGCGGGGCCAGCGATTAGTCAATTCGAGGGTTAACTGAGATAATATTTAATATGTCTATACATTAGGGGTCTGCAAGAATTTGAAGGCCTAATAAGTATTCGCAGATGAACAATTGACCTATCACGGCTGTCCCAATGTATAGATATTTGGAAAACTATCGCAATTAACCCCGGAATACATCATGATACAACAGTATCGATACCAATGTCGGTATTTGAATCCAAATCCACCTGACAATTTCGTATTTAAAGTGGGCCAATTTGAAAGATTGTGCACAATTAACCCATTACCAGACAAGAACTTTTAAGACTGGTTCAAATTGTAAGAACTTTCAGATGGCGATTTCAAATTGGTGAAATTCTTAAAGATCTTTGTATTTCTGAGTAGAAAACATATTGAACATGAAGATATTGTGGGAATGGTAGAGGCTTAAATTAACCTTTTTTAGCTCACCTGAGCGAAAGGTGCTCTTGATGAACTTTTGTGAATAAGGATACTTTAACATAAAACGTAGAACAATACAAAGACAACCACAAGACATATAAAATAGTTTATTCATAACAGAATGATACATGGATACATGTTTGCACATGCAACAATAACAAGATAAATATAAAATGTCAAACAAATAAATAAACAGCAATTAGGAAATGTGGACTAGAGGAGGTTGCAAAAAATTGATAAGGCAATCCTTCTTTCTCCGAAATAAATCATAATTAAATTGTAAATATTACCATGACTTTTGATTGTGACCTTTCTCGCTTTAGTAAAGCAGGATAGCTGCGATCTAAGAGTATACTTATTTTTAGCTAGCAAAGCGTCAGCTTTGATAGTTTAAGTTAACAGACAAACTTTTGAGGTCGTCTCAAAGTTCAACGAGTGCAAACTGCCACTGGAGGCTTAACCACTAAATCCGTTAAATGCCTACGCCATAAAAAATAGTTCTTATGTATTTCAGGAATATTTCAAATTGTATTCAAATTGTAGAGAACTCTATCAAAAGCTTGCTATTTAACCCATTCCCAATCAATTCCGCATTTTAAGCATTTGGAAAAAAGCTTTGGAAAACATTGTGGACAATGAAGAAATTGCTTGTACAAGCAATTTCTTCAATGTCCACAATGTTTTCTACCCAACAAGAGAGAGTTTTCTAAATTCAATCATGTTTTGCTAGCTTACAGTACTTTCAGTACTTTGATTTCTTTTCAGTCAGTTTTTAGCGGTTTTGTAGGACAAAACCGGTATTTCACATCGATCAACCGGAAACAAGTTTTCACGAATTTTCTACTCATTTTCACGCATGCTCATAAAGTCGAAGTAAAAATTCTATCTGATTACCTCCATCTTGTTTAATCGCTGATGAAGAAAATAACTTACTTGCTGAATGCCAAAAGCCTCCTTCTAGTCATGAATATCAAGGAAAATGGTTTAAAAATTCGACTTAATATACCCATAGTAAATTGTCTATTGAACTGTCTAAATGAGAGATATAATCTCCTCGCGTTTCAAGATAGAATCTAGGTCAGTGACTAGTGGAGTAAACAAACTCCTATTCCTGTCTGTTACTTTGACCTGGCAGGACTTTGCAAATTTACACCCCGTGTACGCAGTATATGTATGCTACATTATATTCGCGATTCAAATGCCTATTTAACCCCACCGAATAAAAAACCCTTTTATCTCTCGAATTCGACTATACCTTTGAAACGAACATGTGGTACGTAATAATAATATGCCCAAAGCAAAAATAATTGAATGTTAGCTTTGATTGCTTTACCTTTTATCATTTAACCTTTTACCACACATGATTAATTGAATGGGGTTTTAACGCAACTTTTAATAGAATTTCAGTTATATCGGGGCGGCTGGAGCTCCTAACCATGGATTCCTGGTAGTTCTCACACCAGCATTACCACTACATCCTTCTCGAGCATCCAGCTGCTCATCCTCTTAGGTGTACGATCTATTTACTCATCTTGATGATACATGTTGGCATTATTGAGAGCGGTTACTGATAAGCCAGCAAAACCGCTCTCAGGACTTTCAGTCCTTTGATTATGATTCTGGATTGAAGGGCATATCCGTGCAAAAAACATGTATTCATATTAATGACCACAGTTTATGATTTCGTCATGTACCTTAGCAAAACGAAAGTCCGTCGCACTAGCAGGTACAGGTTTAAACCTTTTTCTAGACACCAAAACGTTTGTGCAAAAATTATTAATGGAGTAGACCAAAAGGGCAATAATTCTTAAAAAAACTTACAGGGTGTCAAATCTTCATCTATAATGAAATGATTTTTCCCATAACAAAAAATAATTTTCCCAATCCTTGACGGCCTCCTCCTCCCCTACAGCCGGCCGATCCACCCACTTTAATCTGTCATTAATAAACCAAGTATGGAAGTTAATTTATTCAATATTTTCTTATACTAGCGCCCTTTTCACGCTCAAAACACTTTAATTAAATTTACATTAGCTTGCAAACAAGTTGCAATTGAATTCATTAAATCCATTGACATGTATTAAAATTGAAGAATTCGTTGTGAAATTGGATAACTTGTGTATGTTTATTCTAGCAGCCTTAAATATCTATTTTTATTCAAAGAAAACTATCGCTTGAGCGCCTGTTTTGCTCCATCGGCCTGAATTTAAAAACTTGCTATGGAATTAGCTAAGGGTGTTTCTAGCAGCCCTTAGTACCATTTTCTATTCTAAGAGGTAAAGGACAAATACATTTTGTCTACATGTACTGATGTTTACACTCGCTTTAAAATAACAAATTTAACTGCATTCTACAGTAAAAGTATACAGATGGACGGAAGCATATATGGACGCATAGTGTACACAAAACTATGTCAATAGCTTGCAAGTCAGTAGAGCTAAAAACAAAGATTTTGTCACCTAATATTTTCAATAAATTACTAATGTTGACATATACTTTAAAGGAAAAAAGAACCTGGCTGTGGCACATATCCTTTCCGACATTTGTCTCTCACCAATGGGTGGATAATCGTAAATCTAAGTGGGATAGCAGCTAGAGGCTGTAGTGGTAGAACTGGTGCTAGAAGTACCAGGAATCTATTGTTAGGTGCTCTAGCCGTCACGGTATGACTGAAAGATTGTTAAAAGTGGCGGTAAACCCCATTCAATGAAATGAAAAAAGTCAAACTGAATTCTACACACCAATTACCAGATATCAAATTTCAAGACACGTCCAAACTGAAAGAAGTTGCAAATGTTTTTTATTTGTAAGTGAATTGAAAAACAAATGCAAATTATGGTTGAAATAAGGTACAAGCAATTTCCTCTTTTGCAACCATGTTTTCAAATATTTTCTTCGTGGTTTTAAAATGCTGGTTTGTAGTGTAATTGGTTAAAGATTCTCTAACATTGAAAAATAGCAAAACCAGTTTCCCTTTGCTTTGAAATGACTTTCTTGATAAATTTACTCTCCCGACACTTTCTTCCCACGCTTAACGGCGTCCTGAATCCCCTACAGCCGACAGATCAACCCACTTTATAATAATTCCGACAGTAACAAATCAATTATGGAATTTACTAATTTTGTGTTGTTGTTTTTTTCTTTTTGCAACATTAAAATGCTATTATTTTTTTAGTGTGATAGGAAAAGGAAAATATATATTTCATCTGGCTAAATGTATTTTTAATAAATTGCTGGTGGCTACATTGCCTGAAAGCACAGTCCCACTGTACTCTATAAAGCCATTACCAGACATCGAAATTTAAAACTGGTCCAAATTAGTAAGTACATGTAGCTGTAGATGAATTGAGAAAAGATGCAAAATAGGGTTGAAATAAACTACAAGCATTTTTCTGCTTTTGCAACAATATATTCCAAGTATTTTCTTTAATGTGTCAAAATGCGTCATTGTGTTGTAATTGGATACATTTCGTCCGATACTATGGGCCATTTTTTGCGATTTAAATGACATAAATACATTATAAAAATGAGATTCTGAAAAATGCTGAAGAATTTCAGAATGTCTTCAAAAGTATTTTTCATGGTAATTGCTTTTCTTGAAAATTCAATTTTTCTTGCAAAATTTGCAAAAATGGACCATTAAATGACAAATTATTAATAAAATTTATTGAATTTATGTATAGATATTAAAAAAACAAATGAAAAATGTCTCACAACACATTAACATTATAAACTCTAGGAAATAACATTCTTGAAAATTAGATTTATCATACAGAGGAACGGGAATTTAGCCTCCAGAACCTAAACAAATTGCATCTATCTTAAAGTCAAAATGATATTAGATAATTAGTTTTGCAAAAGAATAGGTGAAACTATAAAAAAAACTATAGGTATACAAGCAAATTTTGCCAGTTTTGATGTATTTGAAAAAGCCTAACCTCCTAATGTACTTACGAAAAATTTTCTGCAAGATAGCTAAGTTGAAGACATGGACATATTTAACAATAGTACTTTTCAGAACTGCAAAAACAATAGAAGATAGATTGGTCTTACTCCACACCTTGTTTCTACAAAATTGCATCTGCAAAAGTAAATCTATGGTTCAAATCGGTCTGGTCAGCCATACACTACCTTTTTTTCCCAATATCTATTACTTAGCTTCATATCTTGGAGCTTCCTCAAAGAAATTAATAGAGATCACATTGGTTAATTGCAAATGTAATTTAAAGGATTGTAAACTAACTTATAAATCATTTTGTATTAAACAATTTTTTGCATAAAGTGGTTTGTCCTAATCTTTTCCAATATTAACTTCTGAATTATTAATATGTAAAATGCGGAAGGAGTAAACAATTCAATTGTGGTCATTTTGATAACAAACTATATCATAATGATTTGTATAATATATCGGAATGTGACACATGTGAACAGGAGAGACTGATTGTGAACAGCTATTTCTCCTTTTCCAATAAGGTTTACAAAACAATTCCGTATCGAACAAGCAAATTCTTATCAGCACTTTTATCATTCTTGAAATAAAAAGCACACAAAGTTGTGGCTACTTCTTCCGACCTTCATTAGTTCAGAGAAGATACAAAAGAAATAAACCAAAAATAAGAAAAGTAGAATTTGCTGTCATGCTTAAGCTTGTACATTAATCTTAGAATTATTGCCCTTCTACAATTGATTGATTGATTAAATGGGACTTAACGCCACTTTTAACAGGTATTCAGTCATATCGCGGCGGCTGGATCACATAACAGTGGATTCCTTGTATTTCTAACACCAGTACTACCACTACATCCATCATAGCCTCTAGCTGCTATTCCACTTTGGTTTACGATTATCCAACCATAGGTAAGAGACAATTATCGGAAAGGATATGTGCCGCCGCCGGGGATCGAACTCATGATTCCACAAGGAACAGATTCTTCAGTATCACAGAAAATATAGGAAAGGATATAGAGTTACAATGATTTGGTCGCTAAACCAACAAAAATAAATCACAAAATGTCGGCCAATGTCAAAGTTCACTTCTGGCCTAAAAGAGTGATTTGATAGTTTGTTGATTCCTTGAATTAATACTCATGTACAGTAAAAATTCTGTCAAATGATTTCCTCAAATGTTAGGATAATTTCCTGATTAAACATTCATGAAAATGTTTCGAGAAAATGTGCCTAAATTAGAGGGAAATCTTTGTAGATATCACACCTGAGGTGATATTTTGGTCGGTGCATGTATACGTAGAAATTTGGTTTAAGCCGACAAATGATCATACCCACTTGGTTTGATTAAATTACCGTCATTTTAAGTACTTTTCCCACTATTCAATGCATTTAACCGTTTCTTCATTCCAAGTTTATTCACTATTTCTTGTCATTCGCTGTTTCTTTACTGTTCCTTCCCACTCACTGTGGTCAATGAATGTTTCTGGTCTCTCATTATTTCATGTAACTTACTGTTTTTCACTGTTCTATGTCACTCAATGTTATCGCTCAATGTTCTTTGACACTTCTTATATGGAACGTATTTGAAACCATAAAAAAGATTTTTTCTGACATCTCAACTTGACTTCGAACCTCAAGATCACGGGTTCGAGCCCTGGGCTGACCATATCAACTAACCTAACTCATTGTCTTTCGGATGAGACGTTAAAACCGAGGCACCGTGAGACGATGCTATCAAACGAGTAAGTTAAAGAACAAGACGGAGCTCTCAGCAGTTTTGTCCTGTATCCTAACACTATCCCCCGTAACAACTAACCGTCTTCGGGAGCGTCTCTCATATGGGCATGTGCTACGATAGAGACGATAAATAAACGGAAATACACACTGACATGTCGGATGTTTGTCTGTGGAATGCACATTTTATCATAAATATTTATAGGTACACGATTAAAGTATTTTCTGTGGTCACTTACGAATATCTACCAGTTCCATATAATGCACATAAGAAGGTCAGACAAGACCAATGCTGCAGCTCGGTTTTTTTTGGAAAACTTGGCCGTAGCTCTAACCTTCCTTGGATACTGCCCTCGATAAACATACAACATACTGGAAAAATAAATATAAAACAATTATACAGTTTGTTTTTGACTATAAAAAGATTGATTGGTCCGTAAATCTTATATTTTAGAACAGAAATGCAATTTCACACTTATTAAAAAAATTGTTTACAAACATTGCAACTGCAGCTTAATCATGTTTAGATTGTCTAAAATGTATCTCTATTTTGCAACTTTTATGTTGTTTGATATCTGTGGAACTGCCCATGCAGGATGTCAGTTGGTATAGCCAGGAATTTTTTAATTATTTTACATCCAACCTGTCTTTGTTCACCGGTCTAAATAAACAGATTATAAACTATTCCGTGAAATGTAAAAAATCCATTCCCTTTCCAGGAAGAAAACATTATGGACAAGAGAAAATGCTTGTTACGATTTATACTTCCACCGAGTCGACAATCAAAGTATATTTTGCGTATTTGCCAGAAGTGAAACTGACGAGAAATGTCAGTTTTGTTGTTAACAAAATGAAAAGAATTCGTGATAAAAAAGCAGGGTTTATTCTAGTTTTTACTGCAGATAAATGGCAAAATATGACAACACTACAAAAGCTTGTATTTTTTGCACATGATTTCCTATATAGGGTTTCATGCCTCTTTCAACAGCTAAAATATCCAGATCAATGCCGGTAATTTTACTGGCCCATCAGTGAATTGGCAAAGACAATCAACCAAGAAATTCAAAATAAACATCAGAAGGCATGGAACTAATTTAGTTACCTGTTCCATACATTTTCTTGCAGGTGGTCAGAGGGGCTACTGTTGATGTAGATAGGTGTTCGCTGGCAAACCATATTGGCTCTCTCCCCCTTCTTAATGTTCTTGTCTTAATATACCTTAACAAAACACATTAAGGATATTATTCCATTAGGCTTACCCTATTCTGACACAACAAATTTTACACTAATCCAACTGAAATGTGTTTCGGACACTACAATTTCATGTTGGTGAAATTTGATAAGTCCTTACCAAATTTGAGAATAAAACACAGGCAAGGCAGAAGCAGCTTTAAAGCAATTCTTTTCCCTTTAGTGACCAACCAAAGTTATGTAATCACAGTAGGCAGTAGTGAAATGCCAGTTTTGTTGTTCACAAAAACGAAAGGACGACTTACACAGAAAGCAGATTTTGTTCTGCTTCTTCAAAGCAAAACAAAGGAAAATGATGAGGTTTTAGGACAGAAATCATCTAAACTTTGTTATTTCACATATGATTATCTTTATAGGGTTTATATAATGCCTAAATCAACAGTAGCCTAAATGAACCGAATCGAGGCAGTAATTGCATCAATTTTTGCAAATTGACTTGTCTATATGTCAACTTGACAAGTGTTAATCCAGAAGAAATTCCAATTAATTCATCAGAAATCGTTAGATAAAAAGATTTAACTGTTTCCTACATTTTCTTGCAGAAGGTCAGACAGGACCCTGGTCAGACAGATCGATGCACAGTAACCAACCATTATAGCTCTCTCATCCTTTCATGGCATACTGGTCTTAATATATCACAAAATATCAAGTAAATTGCTCTTTTCGTTTTAAACAATAGCACATAACATTTTACACCACTCTTTTCTGAAAGGCGTTTCTAACAGATTGCAACTTGATATTGATGGATTTATAAATTCGTCGCCTTCATTTGGAAGACAACATTATGGACAAGAAATTTCTTGTTAAATTTTATACTTCATTTCGGAAAACAATTTCTAAGTTGAACAGTAGTGAACTGTCTATTTTGGGAAAAAAGGAAAAAAAGAGATCTGTCACAAAAAGCAGAGTTTGTTCTACTTATTTGAAGATCAAGGAATATGTTGTTTTAGGACAAAACTAGTGAAGAATGTCATTACATTTGGTAATTTTAACGCTTATCATCCGCACAACGTTTATTCCTCTAACTGACCATCATGAGCAAAGCGAAATTCCCCCAACGTCTTTGATAAGACAGATTTATCATTACAAAGCATTGAATAAAAAGATTTACCTGCCTAATATATATTGTTGTTGGAAGTCAGACAAGACCCTCTAGATGCAGGCGTGTTCACTTACCAACTATGCTTGCTCTTTCACTACTTAATGGTGTACTTGTCCAACAAAACATATCATCCAACAAAACATGAGTATATTGTCTCTTTCGGTTTCACTTTGGCCATTAATGAAATGTCACTTTTGTTGTCCACAAAATGAAAAGACTTTCAATCTTTCACGAAAAGTAAATTTTCTTTTTACTGCAGAAATACTATTAATACTGTTATTTTTTCTCCCAATTTTTAGCCATCATAAAAACTTCTGCATCCATCATCCCCAAATCATAGTATACAAACATTCTTATACATTATGTCTGCACTTAACCTTATAGAAAATCATGGTACAAGAATCAAATGAGATCAGTGGTAAGGTGGACAGGGAGACAAAATATACCGCCTGGCGTGGGCAAGAGATGGAAGAAGGCATTAATTGGAAGAGATGGGGTAGGATCAGTTACAGATAAGGGGAGATAAAGGTAGGGATTATTTTCATGGAAGAGGGAAGTGAAAATAAAGGTAAGAGAAGTATACCAACAGGTAGGGATAATGGAAGAGGAAAGTAAGGAATCAGTCTTCCTTGTCCACCCTAAAATTAGAAAACACTGTAAGCGCATTTTTTGTAAAAAAAGTAAATAAAATGCCCTGTGAAAATTTGAATTGATTTGAGTTTATTTCAGACTATATGCTTAAAATCTGAAAAAATACATTGGTCTTAATCTCAGGTTTCTAAGAAGAGGGTTTAGAACGCATGCATCTCGCTTTTGTTGAAGTTTAAATTCCACTTTTTCCTGGGCCTTGAGAAAAAATAGAAAAACAGTATTGAAAAAAGAAGCCTTAAAGGAAGTGTATTGCTCTACCGAATTTAAAAGCATTTTCTTTTCTAAATTCTCGTCAGGGGTGTATAAATGCGGGTTTCTATTAATTGTCAGAATAATGGATACTTTTCTATAGACTAGCGTTACGGCATTTACCCTTTAACACAAGAAACCGCTAATTGATACTATGTAGAGAACATATTTTAAAAACTTAATGGAAAAGGAGAAATAATTCGTGACAAGTGATTTCTCCTTTTTCACAATGTTTTCGACCTAATTTGGTACTTACTTTCCACTTGCATATATAAAACTTTTTTTTTTATAAAGGATTGTTTTAACGAACCCATACAGTTTTAATGAAAGTACTTAACAATTAAGAAATTGCTTGTCATAATTGATGTTCCATTGAGTGAACAATCAAAGTTATAGTTTCACTTTGGCCAGGAATAAAAAGTCACTTTTATTGTCCACAAAATGACGACTTTCAATCCTTTACGAAAAGTAAATTTCCTTTTCCTGCAGAAACACTTATTTTCCCCCACCTTTTTACCCATCATAAAAACTTCTGCATTCATCATCTCCATATCATAGTGTTCAAACATCCCTGCATTATTTCTGCACTGAACTTTCAAAAAATATCATTCTACAAGAATCGATTGAGATCAGTGATAAGGTGGACAGGGAGACAAAAGGTACGGCCTGACGTGGGCAAAAGTTGGAAGAAGACATTAATTGGAAGGGATGGGGTTGGATCCGGTTAAGATTCAGTTGTTAAGACAGAATAGGATGTAGAGGGGAAGTGGTGGGAGCAGGCATTGGGGATTGGATAGGGATCTGGCACGGATAAGGGGGGAGTAAGGTAGGAATAATTTTCATGGAAGAGGGAAGTGAAAATAAGGGTAAGAGGAGTATACCAACAGGTAGGGATAATGGACGAGGAAAGTAAGGAATCAGTCACCCTTGTCCACCCTCAAATTAGAAAACACTATAAGCACACTTTTCTTTTAAAAGTAAAAAAATGCCCTGTGAAAATTTGAATTGATTTGAGTTTATTTCAGATTATATGCTTTTACATCTAATCAATTTTTTAGATATATCAAAATGAAAGTAAATGCAGACATCAATTCGTAGTTGGTCTTTTAATTAAAAAATAAGATTTCTTAAACAGAAATAGTTCTTTATTTTGCAAATATTAATTCTATAAAATAATTCATTGAATGTGACCTTGGTATAAGCAGATAATTCCTACCGAAAGGAATACATATGTAAATTTGTAAGCATTAAACAGTACTTATCTTGGATGTAACTTGATTTCCCGCTGTACAAACACCTCGTCTCATCTGGGGAGCTAATCAACAAACCATCAATCCTCTTGAATGCTTAAAATCTGAAAATAAAAAAATGTGTTACTTACAAAGTTCTTGTAGAATAACCAATTTCTTGTAAAATACATTGGTCCAAATTCAAGTATCTAAGAAGAGGGTTTTGAACGCATGCATTTCCCTTTCGTTGAAGTTTAAATCCCACTTTTTCCTTAGCCTTGAAAAAAAATAGAAAAAAAGGAACTGAATTACTCTACCGAATTTAAAAGCTTTTTCTTTTCTAAATATTTTTTCAGGGTTGTATAATTGCAGGTTTCTATTTAATGTTTGTCAGATTAATGGATACTTTTCTATAGAGTAACATTACGGCATTTACCCTTTACCACAATAAACCGCTTATTGATACTATGTAGAAAACATATTTTAAAACTTTATGGAAAATGAAAAATATTGTGACAAGTGATTTCTCCTTTTTCACATTGTTTTTCACCTAATAAGGTAATTGCTTTCCACTTGTTTGTATAAACCCTTTTTCTGGAATTGTTTTTACGAACCCGTACAATTTTAATTGAATTGCTTAACAATGAAGAAATTGCTTGTCATAATATATGTTCGATGGAGTGAATAATCAAAGTTATACTTTCACTTTGGCCAGAAATGAAATGTCACTTTTGTTGTCCACAAAATGAAAAGACTTTCAACCCTTCACGAAAAGTAAATTTTCTTCTTTTTACTGCAGAAATAATGTTATTTTTCTCCCACTTTTTAGCCATCATTAAAACTTCTGCATTCATCATCCCCATATCATGGTATACAACATTCTCCCACATTATTTCTGCACTGAAATTCAAAACAAAATCATGGAACAAGAATCGATTGAGATCAGTGGTAAGGTGGACAGGGAGACAAAAGGTACGGCCTGACGTGGACAAAGGTTGGAAGAAGGCATTAATTGGAAGGGATGGGGTTGGATCCGGTTAAGATTCAGTTGTGGAGATAGAATCGGGTACAGAGAAGTGGTGGGAGCAGGCATTAAGGGATTGGATAGGGACCTGGCACAGATGGGGGGATAAAGGTAGGAATAATTTTCATGGAAGAGGGAAATGAAAATAAGGGTAAGAGGAGTATACCAATAGGTAGGGATAATGGAAGAGGAAAGTAAGGAATCAGTCTCCCTTGTCCACCCTCAAAGTAGAAACAACACTAAGCATATTGTCTTAAAAGTAAATAATGTGCTTGATGAAAATTTAAATTTTACATCTAATCAAAATGTTTTAGATAAATCAAAATGAATGCAACTGCAGCCATTAAATCTTAGCTGGTCTTTTAATTGAAAAATAAATTTCTTAAACAAGAATGATCTTTTATGTTGCAAATATTAATTCTCTAAATTGATATATTGAAATGTTATCTTGACCTTGATATAAGCAGAAAGAACCTACCTAAAAGGAAAACATATGTTAAATTTATAAGGGTTAAAAAGTACTTATCTTGGATGTACATGTAAATTGATTTCCTTCAGTACATCTATCTAGATTGATTGATTGAATGGGGTTTAACGCCGCTTTTAACAGTATAACATTCATATCGCGGCGGCTGGAGACCTAACAATGGATTCCTGGTATTTCTCACACCAGTACTACCACTACATCCTTTCCTAGCCTCCAGCTGCCATCCCACTTAGGTTTACGATTATCCACCCATTGGTGAGAGACAATTGTCGAAAAGAATATTTGCCGCCGCCGGGGATCGAACCTATGACACCCATGATTGAGGATTAGGAGTCTGGCGCGCTACCGACTGCGCTATGACGGCGGCACATCTATCTGGAATCATTTAAACAAACCAACAACCTTCTAAAATGCTTAAAATCTGAAAGTAATTGAAATTGTGTTGTTACTTACAAAGTTCTTGTGAAATACATTCGTCCAAATAATCGGTAACAAAGAAGAGGGCTTTGAGCGCATGCATTTCCCTTTTGTTGAAGTTACAATCCCAATTTATCCTGATCCTTGAGAAAAAAGTATTGATAAGAAGCCTAAAAGGAACTGTTTCACTCTACCGAATTTAAGAACATTTTCTTTTTTTCTAAATATTTGCGTCATAAAATTGCAAAACAAGTAATTTCTCCTTTTTCACTATGTTTTCCACCTAATTGGAACTTACTTTCCACTTGTATGTATAACGATTTTAGTTAAAGGATTGTTTTTACTAACCATTTTTTTTTTTTTTTTTTTTTTTTTTAATAAAGGGCTTAACAAATTACTCGTAACAATTAATTTCTCCTTTTTTCACAATATTGTCCATATAATTTTGTACTTATTTTCCAATTGTATGTATAAAGTATTTACATTTATGATTGTAACAATTTATGTTCCATTGACTGAACAATCAAAGTTATATTTTTCCTTTTTCAGGAATAAATTGTCACTTTTGTTGTCCACATATTAAAATGATTTATCAATTTTTCTCAAAAAGCAAGTTCTTCTACTTTCCTACTGCAGTAATACTGTTATTTTTCTTCCAACTTTAAGCCATCAAAAACTTCTGCATCCATCATCCTGATATCGTGGTATACAAACAATTTCATACATTATTTTTGCACTAAACATTAAAACAAGTAAATGTTAGAAAAATGGATTGATAAAAAAACCAAATGGAATCAATTCAAATCATGGGGAAGGTGGACAGGGAGACAAAAGACACGGACTGAAATGGGTAGAAGCTGGAAGAAGGCAACACCTAGAAGAGATCAGGAATTCAGCTGTTGTGAGAAGAACGGGTTAAGAGGGATATTGGTTGGTGGGGGGCAGGTATTAAGGGGATGGCGAAGGACCCGGTGCAGATTTGGGGATTAAGGTAGGGATAAGTTTCGTGGAAGAAGGAAGTGAAAATAAGGTTAGGAAGAGTTGATACCAGGTAGGGATAATGAAAGACGAAAGTAAGGAATCAGTCTCCCTTGTCCACCCTCGAATTAGAAAAAACACTGTGAGCGTATTTTTTAAAAGTAAATATAATGCCTGATGAAAATATAAATTTTACATCTAATCAATATGAATTAGATAAATCAAAATGAAAGCAAAGCACACTTATCCTTAGTTGGTCTTTTAATTGAAAAACAGATTTCTTAAACAGGAATGATCCTTTCTGTTGCAAATATTAATTCTTTAAAATAATATATTGAAAAGTAATCTTGATCTTGATATTAGCAGAAAGAACCTGCAACAAGGAAAACATATGTTGAATTTATAAGGGTTAAAAAGTACTTATCTTGGATGTAACTTGATTTCCTTCAGTACATCTATCTCATCTGGAAGCATTTAAACGAAGCACCAACCTTCTAAAATGCTTAAAATCTGAAAGTAGTTGAAATTGTGTTGTTACTTACAAAGTTCTTGTGAAACACTTTCGTCCAAATAATTGGTAACGAAGAAGAGGGGTTTTAACGCATGCATTTTCCCTTTTGATGAAGTTTCAATCCCACTTTATCCTGAGCTTTGAGAAAAAATAGGTAAATAGTAATGAAAAAGAAGCCTTAAAGGAACTGTATTTCTCTACCAAATTTAAGAGCATTTTCTTTTCTAAATATTTGCGTCATAAAACTGCAAAACAAGTAATTTCTTCTTTTTCACTGTTTTCCACCTAAATTGGTATTAACTTTCATCTTGTATGTATAACGATTTTATTTAAAGGATTTTTACTAACCTGATTTTTTTTATAAAGGGCTTAACAATTTACTCGTGACAAATAATTTCTCCTTTTTCACAATATTGTCCATATAATTTTGTACTTATTTTCCACTTGTATGTATAAGTATTTACATTTCTGATTGTAACAATTTATGTTCAATTGAGTGAACAGTCAAAGTTATATTTTCTCTTTGGCCAGGAATGAAATGTCACTTTTGTTGCCCACAAATAGAAATGACGTATCAATCTGTCTCAAAAAGCAATTCTTCTACTTTTCTACTGCAAATATACTGTTATTTTCAGCCAACTTTTAGCCATCAAAAACTTCTGCATCCATCATCCTGATATCGTGGTATGCAAACAATCTCATATATATTTTTTGCACTAAATTTTAAAACAAATTCATGTTAGAAGAATGGATTGATAAAAAAACCAAATGGAATCAATTCAGATCACGGGGAAGGCGGACAGGGAGACAAAAGACACGGACTGATATGAGTAGAAGCTGGAAGAAGGCAACGGCTGGAAAAGATCAGGAATTCAGCTATTGTGAAAAGAACGGTTTAGAGGGGTATTGGTGGGAGCAGGCATTGAGAGGTTGGGGAAGGACCCGGTACAGATTGGGGGATTAAGGTAGGGACAAGTTTCGTGGAAGAGGTAAGAGAAAATAAGGTAAGGAAGAGTGGATGCGGGTAGGGATAATGAAAGAGGAAAGTAAGAAATCAGTCTCCCTTGTCCACCCTCAAATTAGAAAACACTGTAAGCACTTTTTTTTAAAAGTGAATACAATTCCCGATGTAAACTTGAATAGATTTCAATTTTTTTCAGATTATATGCTTTTACATGTAATCGAATTTTTATATAAATCAAAATGAAAGTATAGCAGACATTATTTCTTTGTTGGTTTTTTTAATTGAAAAATAGATTTTTTTTAATAGGAATGGTCCTTTATGTTGCAAACATTAGTTCTTTAAAATAATACATGGAAATGTAACGTTGGTCTTTGAATAGACAGAAAGGTCTTGCCACAAGAAACACATATGTTTAAATTTGTAAGCTTTAAAAGGTACTTATCTTAGATGTAACATGATTTCTTTCATTGCGGCCATCTCATTGTCTCATCTGCAAAACTATTCTACTAACCATTTACCCTAT
Organism: Fragum fragum; assembly: GCA_946902895.1. Classification (NCBI taxonomy): domain Eukaryota; kingdom Metazoa; phylum Mollusca; class Bivalvia; order Cardiida; family Cardiidae; genus Fragum; species Fragum fragum. The sequence goes on along the minus strand of OX336383.1, from coordinate 8,479,901 downwards.
TAAATGCTTGAAATCTAAAAATAATGAAAATATGTTGTTACTGAACAAGTTCTTGTAAATATACTGGTCCAAATTTCAAGTATCTAAGTAGAGGGGTTTGAACGCCTGTATTTCCTGTGTGTTGATTTTTTAATCCCTCTTTTAACCGTGTATCTGATACTTTTCTATAGAGTTCCATTATGGCAACCACCCTTTACCACAAAATGCCGAGTATCGATACCATGAAGAAAACATTTTTAAAAAACTTTATTAGAAATGAGAAATTATGCGCGACAAGCAATTTATTTTTTTTATTTTTTATTTTTTATTTTATTTTTTCCACAATGTTTCCGACGTAATTTGGCACTTACTTTTCACTAACTTTGTATAAAGTATATAGATGATTATTTGCTTTTACTGACCCGTCTAGTTTTAATTAAAGGACTATTCCCCAACGACAAAATTTTGAACTAGTCAAATTAAAATAAGTTTTAAAAATGTGTAGAATTTGAAAACTGACGACTGGATATGGTAGAAAACATTGCAGGAAAAGGATAAGTGGTTTGATACAAGCTATTTTCCCTTTCCCACAATGTTTAACAGGGGCATCAAAGGCGTTATTGAGTGGAAAAGGATTAGAAATTTGTCTTTTCAAGTTATGTCCAGATCCCCAGATATTGAAGACAATTCTAATGAGTACCTACAACTTAGGAATTTCAAGAACGATATTGACTAGAAATTTGTAATACACAATTTCTCCGTTCCTCTCAATGTTGTATGCTTAAAATCTGAAAATAAAAAAAATGTTTTACTTACAAAGTTATTGTAAAATAACCAAGTTCTTGTACAATACATTGGTCAAAATTTCAGGTATCTAAGAAGAGGGTTTTGAACGCATGCATTTCACTTTTGTTGAAGTTTAAATCCCACTTTTTCCTTAGCCTTGAGAAAAAATAGAAAAACAGTAATGAAAAAAGAAGCCTAAAAGGAACTGAATTACTCTACCGAATTTAAAAGCTTTTTCTTTTCTAAATATTTTTGTCAGGGGTGTATAATTGCGGGTTTCTATTTGATGTTTGTCACATTAAAGGATACTTTTCTATACAGTAGCATTACGGCATTTACCCTTTACCATAATAAACCGCTTATTGATACTATGTAGAGAACATATTTTAAAAACTTTATGGACAAAGAGAAATTATTCTTGACAAGTGATTTCTCCCTTTTCATAATGTTTTCCACCTAATTTGGTACTTACTTTCCACTTGTATGTATAAAACTTTTTTATTAAAGATTGTTTTAACGAACTAGTGCAGTTTTAATGAAAGTACTTAACAATTAAAAAATTGCTTGTCATAATTTATGTTCATTTGAGTGATCAAAGTTATAGTTTCACTTTCGCCAGGAATGAAATGTCACTTTTTTGTTGTCCACAAAGTGATAAGACTGATTATTTCACGAAATGTAAATTTTCTTCTTTTTACTGCAGAAATACTGTTATTTTTCTCCCACTTTTTAGCAATTATATAAACTTCTGCATCCATCATACCCATGTCATAGTGTACAAACAATCCCATACATTATTCTGCACTGAACTTTCAAAAAATATGTTACAAGAATCGATTGAGATCAGTGATAAGGTGGACAGGGAGACAAAAGGTACGGCCTGACGTGGGCAAAAGTTGGAAGAAGGCATTAATTGGAAGGGATGGGGTTTGATCCGGTTAAGATTCAGTTGTGGAGACAGAATAGGATGTAGAGGGGAAGTGGTGGGAGCAGGCATTGGGGATTGGATAGGGACCTGGCACGGATAAGGGGGGAGTAAGGTAGGAATAATTTTCATGGAAGAGGGAAGTGAAAATAAGGGTAAGAGGAGTATGCCAACAGGTAGGGATAATGGACGAGGAAAGTAAGGAATCAGTCACCCTTGTCCAACCTCAAATTAGAAAACACTATAAGCACAATTTTCTTTAGAAGTAAATAAAATGCCCTGTTAAAATTTGAATTGATTTGAGTTTATTTCAGATTATATGCTTTTACATCTAATCAATTTTTTAGATATATCAAAATGAAAGTAAATGCAGACATTAATTCGTAGTTGGTCTTTTAATTAAAAAATAGATTTCTTAAACAGAAATAGTTCTTTATTTTGCAAATATTAATTCTATAATTATTTAATAAATGTGAAAGTGACCTTGGTATAAGCAGATAATTCCTACCGAAAGGAATACATATGTAAATTTGTAAGCATTAAACAGTACTTATCTTGGATGTAACTTGATTTCCCGCTGTACAAACACCTCGTCTCATCTGGGGAGCTAATCAACAAACCATCAACCCTCTTGAATGCTTAAAATCTGAAAATAAAAAAAAAATGTTACTACAAAGTTCTTGTAGAATAACCAATTTCTTGTAAAAAACATTGGTCCAAATTCAAGTATCTAAGAAAAGGGTTTTGAACGCATGCATTTCCCTTTCGTTGAAGTTTAAATCCCACTTTTTCCAGAGCCTTGAAAAAAAATAGAAAAAAAGGAACTGAATTACTCTACCGACTTTAAAAGCTTTTTCTTTTCTAAATATTTTTGTCAGGGTTGTATAATTGCGATTTCTATTTAATGTTTGTCAGATTAATGGATACTTTTCTATAGAGTAGCATTACGGCATTTACCCTTTTCCACAATAAACCGCTAATTGATATTATGTAGAAAACATATTTTAAAACTTTATGGAAAAATGAAAAATATTCGTGACGAGTGATTTCTCCTTTATTACATTGTTTTTCACCTAATTAGGTACTTACCTTCCACTTGTATGTATAAACCTTTTATCTAGAATTGTTTTTACGAGACCGTACAATTTTAATTGAATTACTTAACAATGAAGAAATTGCTTGTTATCATATATATTCGATGGAGTGAATAATCAAAGTTATACTTTCACTTTGGCCAGAAATGAAATGTCACTTTTGTTGTCCACAAAATGAAGACTTTCAATCCTCCACGAAAAGTAAATTTTCTTCTTTTTACTGCAGAAATAATGTTATTTTTCTCCCACTTTTTAGCCATCATTAAAACTTCTGCATTCATCATCCCCATATCATGGTATACAACATTCTCCCACATCATTTTGCACTGAAATTCAAAAAAAAAAATCATGGAACAAGAATCGATTGAGATCAGTGGAGACAAAAGGTACGGCCTGACGTGGACAAAGGTTGGAAGAAGGCATTAATTGGAAGGTCTGGGGTTGGATCCGGTTAAAATTCAGTTGTGGAGACAGAATCGGGTACAGAGAAGTGGTGGGAGCAGGCATTGAGGGATTGGATAGGGACCTGGCACAGATGGGGGGATAAAGGTAGGAATAATTTTCATGGAAGAGGGAAATGAAAATAAGGGTAAGAGGAGTATACCAATAGGTAGGGATAATGGAAGAGGAAAGTAAGGAATCAGTCTCCCTTGTCCATTCTCAAAGTAGAAACAACACTAAGCATATTTTCTTAAAAGTAAATAATATGCTTGATGAAAATTTAAATTTTACATCTAATCAAAATGTTTTAGATAAATCAAAATGAAATCAACTGCAGACATTAAATCTTAGCTGGTCTTTTAATTGAAAAATAAATTTCTTAAACAAGAATGATCTTTTATGTTGCAAATATTAATTCTCTAAAATGATATATTGAAATGCTATCTTGACCTTGATAGAAGCAGAAAGAACCTACCTAAAAGGAAAACATATGTTAAATTTATAAGGGTTAAAAAGTACTTATCTTGGATGTAACTTGATTTCCTTCAGTACATCTATCTGGAAACATTTAAACAAACCAACAACCTTCTAAAATGCTTAAAATCTGAAAGTAATTGAAATTGTGTTGTTACTTACAAAGTTCTTGTGAAATACATTCATCCAAATAATCGGTAACAAAGAAGAGGGCTTTGAGCGCATGCATTTCCCTTTTGTTGAAGTTACAATCCCAATTTATCCTGATCCTTGAGAAAAAAGTCTTGAAAAGAAGCCTAAAAGGAACTGTTTCACTCTACCGAATTTAAGAGCATTTTCTTTTTTCTAAATATTTGCGTCATAAAATTGCAAAACAAGTAATTTCTCCTTTTTCACTATGTTTTCCACCTAATTGGAACTTACTTTCCACTTGTAAGTATAACGATTTTAGTTAAAGGATTGTTTTTACTAACCAGTTTTTTTTTCTTTTTTTAATAAAGGGCTTAACAAATTACTCGTGACAATTAATTTCTCCTTTTTTCACAATATTGTCCATATAATTTTGTACTTATTTTCCAATTGTATGTATAAAGTATTTACATTTATGATTGTAACAATTTATGTTCCATTGACTGAACAATCAAAGTTATATTTTTTTCCTTTTTCCTGAATGAAATGTCACTTTTGTTGTCCACATATTAAAATGATTTATCAATTTTTCTCAAAGAGCAAATTCTTCTACTTTCCTACTGCAGTTATACTGTTATTTTTCTCCCAACTTTTAGCCTTCAAAAACTTCTGCATCCATCATCCTGATATCGTGGTATACAAACAATCTCCTACATTATTTTTGCACTAAACATTAAAACAAGTAAATGTTAGAAGAATGGATTGATAAAAAACCCCAAATGGAATCAATTCAAATCATGGGGAAGGTGGACAGGGAGACAAAAGACACGGACTGAAATGGGTAGAAGCTGGAAGAAGGCAACACCTAGAAGAGATCAGGAATTCAGCTGTTGTGAGAAGAACGGGTTTAGAGGGATATTGGTTAGGGGGGGGGGGGCAGGTATTAACGGGTTGGCGAAGGACCCGGTGCAGATTTGGGGATTAAGGTAGGGATAAGTTTCGTGGAAGAAGGAAGTGAAAATAAGGTTAGGAAGAGTTGATACCAGGTAGGGATAATGAAAGACGAAAGTAAGGAATCAGTCTCCCTTGTCCACCCTCGAATTAGAAAAAACACTGCGAGCGTATTTTTTAAAAGTAAATATAATGCCTGATGAACATTTAAATTTTACATCTAATCAATATGAATTAGATAAATCAAAATGAAAGCAAAGCACACTTATCCTTAGTTGGTCTTTTAATTGAAAAACAAATTTCTTAAACACTGAATGATCCTTTCTGTTGCAAATATTAATTCTTTAAAATAATATATTGAAAAGTAATCTTGATCTTGATATTAGCAGAAAGAACCTGCAACAAGGAAAACATATGTTAAATTTATAAGGGTTAAAAAGTACTTATCTTGGATGTAACTTGATTTCCTTCAGTACATCTATCTCATCTGGAAACATTTAAACGAAGCACCAACCTTCTAAAATGCTTTAAATCTGAAAGTAGTTGAAATTGCGTTGTTACTTACAAAGTTCTTGTGAAATACTTTCGTCCAAATAATTGGTAACGAAGAAGAGGGGTTTGAACGCATGCATTTCCCTTTTGTTGAAGTTTCAATCCCACTTTATCCTGATCTTTGAGAAAAAAAATAGGTAAATAGTATTGAAAAAGAAGCCTTAAAGGAACTGTATTTCTCTACCAAATTTAAGAGCATTTTCTTTTCTAAATATTTGCGTCATAAAACTGCAAAACAAGTAATTTCTCCTTTTTCACTATGTTTTCCACTTAAATTGGTATTAACTTTCCACTTGTATGTATAACGATTTTAGTTAAAGGATTGACAAATTACTCGTAACAATTAATTTCTCCTTTTTCACAATATTGTCCATATAATTTTGTACTTATTTTCCACTTGTATGTATAGTTTTTAAATTTATGATTGTAACAATTTATGTTCAATTGAGTGAACAGTCAAAGTTATATTTTCTCTTTGGCCAGGAATGAAATGTCACTTTTGTTGTCCACAAATAGAAATGACGTATCAATCTGTCTCAAAAAGCAATTCTTCTACTTTTCTACTGCTACTATACTGTTATTTTCGCCCAACTTTTAGCTATCAAAAACTTCTGTATCCATCATCCTGATATCGTGGTATGCAAACAATCTCATACATATTTTTTGCACTAAACTTTAAAACAAATTCATGTTAGAAGAATGGATTGATAAAAAAACCAAATGGAATCAATTCAGATCACGGGGAAGGTGGACAGGGAGACAAAAGACACGGACTGATATGAGTAGAAGCTGGAAGAAGGCAACGGCTTGAAAAGATCAGGAATTCAGCTATTGTGAAAAGAACGGTTTAGAGGGGTTTTGGTGGGAGCAGGCATTGAGAGGTTGGGGAAGGACCCGGTACAGATTTGGGGATTAAGGTAGGGACAAGTTTCGTGGAGGAGGAAAGAGAAAATAAGGTAAGGAAGAGTGGATGCGGGTAGGGATAATGAAAGAGGAAAGTAAGAAATCAGTCTCCCTTGTCCACCCTCAAATTAGAAAACACTGTAAGCACTTTTTTTCAAAAGTGAATACAATTCCCGATGTAAACTTGAATAGATTTCAATTTTTTTCAGATTATATGCTTTTACATGTAATCGAATTTTTATATAAATCAAAATGAAAGTATAGCAGACATAATTTCTTTGTTGGTTTTTTAATTGAAAAATAGATTTCTTTAATAGGAATGGTCCTTTATGTTGCAAACATTAGTTCTTTAAAATAATACATGGAAATGTAACGTTGATCTTTGAATAGACAGAAAGGTCTTGCCACAAGGAACACATATGTTTAAATTTGTAAGCTTTAAAAGGTACTTATCTTAGATGTAACATGATTTCTTTCATTGTGGCCATCTCATTGTCTCGTCTGCATAACTATTCTACTAACCATTTACCCTATTAAATGCTTGAAATCTAAAAATAATGAAAATATGTTGTTACTGAACAAGTTCTTGTAAATATACTGGTCCAAATTTCAAGTATCTAAGAAGAGGGGTTTGAACGCCTGCATTTCCTGTGTGTTGATTTTTTCAATCCCTCTTTTAACCGATTATCTGATACTTTTCTATAGAGTTGCATTATGGCAACCACCCTTTACCACAAAATGCCGAGTATCGATATCATGAAGAAAACATTTTTAAAAAACTTTATGAGAAATGAGAAATAAGGCGCGACAAGCAATTTTTTTTATTTTCATTTTTTTCCACAATGTTTCCGACGTAATTTGGCACTTACTTTTCACTAACTTTGTATAAAGTATATAGATGAATATTTGCTTTTACTGACCCGTCTAGTTTTAGTTAAAGGACTATTCCCCAACGAGAATTTTGAACTAGTCAAATTGAAATAAGTTGCAGATGACATTTAAAAATGTGTAGAATTTGAAAACTGACGACTGGATATGGTAGAAAACATTGCAGGAAAAGGAAAAGTGGTTTGATACAAGCTATTTTCCCTCTCCCACAATGTTAAACAGGGGCATCAAAGGCGTTATTGAGTGGTAAAGGATTAGAAATTTGTCTTTTCAGGTTATCTCCAGATCCCCAGATATTGAAGACAATTCTAATGAGTACCTACAACTTAGGTATTTCAAGAACGATATTGACAAGAAATTTGTAATACACAATTTCTCCGTTCCTCTCAATGTTGTATGCTTAAAATCTGAAAATAAAAAAATGTGTTGTTACTTACAAAGTTCTTGTAAAATAACCAACTTCTTGTAAAATACATTAGTCAAAATTTCAGGTATCTAAGAAGAGGGTTTAGAACGCATGCATTTCCGTTTCGTTGAAGTTTAAATCCCACTTTTTCCTGAGCCTTGAAAAAAATAGAAAAACAGTATTGAAAAAAGAAGCCTAAAAGGAACTGAATTACTCTACCGAATTTAAAAGCTTTTTCTTTTCTAAATATTTTTGTCAGGGGTGTATAATTGCGGGGTTCTATTAATGTTTGTCAGATTAATGGATACTTTTCTATAGAGTAGCATAGGGGCATTTACCCTTTAACACAAGAAACCGCTTATTGATACTATGTAAAGAACATATTTTAAAAACTTTATGGAAAAGGAGAAATAATTCGTGACAAGTGATTTCTTCTTTTTCACAATGTTTTCGGCCTAATTTGGTACTTACTTTCCACTTGTATATATAAAACTTTTTTGTTATTTAGGATTGTTTTAACGAACCAGTACAGTTTTAATGAAAGTACTTAACAATAAAGAAATTGCTTGTCATAATTTATGTTCATTTTAGTGAATAATCAAAGTTATAGTTTCTCTTTCGCCAGGAATGAAATGTCACTTTTTTGTTGTCCACAAAATGAAAAGACTTTCAATATTTCACGAAAAGTAAATTTTCTTCTTTTTACTGCAGAAATACTGTTATTTTTCTCCCACTTTTTAGCAATTATATAAACTTCTGCATCCATCATACCCATGTCATAGTGTAACAATCCCATACATAATTTTTGCACTGAACTTTCAAAAAAATATCATTGTACAAGAATCGATTGAGATTAGTGATCAGGTGGACAGGGAGACAAAAGGTACGGCTTGACGTGGGCAAAAGTTGGAAGAAGGCATTAATTGGAAGGGATGGGGTTGGATCCGGTTAAGATTCAGTTGTGGAGACAGAATAGGGTGTAGAGGGGAAGTGGTGGGAGCAGGCATTGGGGATAGGGACCTGGCACGGATGGGGGGAGTAAGGTAGGAATAATTTTCATAGAAGAGGGAAGTGAAAATAAGGGTAAGAGGAGTATACAAACAGGTAGGGATAATGGAAGAGGAAAGTAAGGAATCAGTCTCCCTTGTCCAACCTCAAATTAGAAAACACTATAAGCACATTTTTCTTTAGAAGTAAATAAAATGCCCTGTGAAAATTTGAATTGATTCGAGTTTATTTCAGATTATATGCTTTTACATCTAATCAATTTTTAGATAAATCAAAAATGAAATTAAATGCAGACATTAATTCGTAGTTGGTCTTTTTTTTAATTAAAAAATAGATTTCTTAAACAGAAATAGTTCTTTATTTTGCAAATATTAATTCTATAAAATAATTCATTGAATGTGACCTTGGTATAAGCAGATAATTCCTACCACAAGGAATACATATGTAAATTTGTAAGCATTAAACAGTACTTATCTTGGATGTAAATTGATTTCCCGCTGTACAAACATCTCATCCATCTTGGGAGCTAATCAACAATCCACCAACCCCTTTGTATGCTTAAAATCTGAAAATAAAAAGAATGTGTTACTTACAAAGTTCTTGTAAAATAACCATGTTCTTGTAAAATACATTGGTCAAAATTTCAGGTATGTAAGAAGAGGGTTTTGAACGCATGTATTTCCGTTTCGTTGAAGTTTAAATCCCACTTTTTCCCGAGCCTTGAAAAAAATAGAAAAACAGTATTGAAAAAAGAAACCTAAAAGGAACTGAATTACTCTACCGAATTTAAAAGCTTTTTCTTTTCTAAATATTTTTGACAGGGATGTATAATTGCGGGTTTCTATTTAATGTTTGTCAGATTAATGGATACTTTTCTATAGAGTAGCATAACGGCATTTACCCTCTACCACAATAAACCGCTTATTGATACTATGTAGAGAACATATTTTAAAAACTTTATGGAAAAGGAAAAATAATTCGTGACAAGTGATTTCTCCTTTTTCACAATGTTTTCGACCTAATTTGGTACTTACTTTCCACTTGTATATATAAAACTTTTTTTATTTAGGATTGTTTTAACGAACAAGTACAGTTTTAATGAAAGTACTGAACAATTAAGAAATTGCTTGTCATAATTTATGTTCATTTTAGTGAACAATCAAAGTTATAGTTTCACTTTCGCCAGGAATGAAATGTCACTTTTTTGTTGTCCACAAAATGAAAAAACTTTCAATATTTCACGAAAAGTAAATTTTCTTCTTTTTACTGCAGAAATACTGTTATTTTTCTCCCACTTTTTAGCAATTATATAAACTTCTGCATCCATCATACCCATGTCATAGTGTACAAACAATCCCAAACATCATTTTTGCACTGAACTTTCAAAAAAATATTATTGTACAAGAATCTATTGAGATCAGTGATTAGGTGGACAGGGAGACAAAATGTACGGCCTGACGTGGGCAAAAGTTGGAAGAAGGCATTAATTGGAAGGGATGGGGTTGGATACGGTTAAGATTCAGTTGTGGAGACAGAATTGGATGTAGAGGGGAAGTGGTGGGAGCAGGCATTGGGGGATTTGATAGGGACCTGGCACGGATAAGGGGGCAGTAAGGTAGGAATAATTTTCATGGAAGAGGGAAGTGAAAATAAGGGTAAGAGGAGTATGCCAACGGGTAGGGATAATGGAAGAGGAAAGTAAGGAATCAGTCACCCTTGTCCAACCTCAAATTAGAAAACACTATAAGCACATTTTTCTTTAGAAGTACATAAAATGCCCTGTGAAAATTTGAATTGATTTGAGTTTATTTCAGATTATATGCTTTTACATCTAAGCAATTTTTTAGATATATCAAAATGAAAGTAAATTGATATAAGCAGATAATTCCTACCGAAAGGAATACATATTTAAATTTGTAAGCATTAAACAGTACTTATCTTGGATGTAACTTGATTTCCCGATTTACAACCACCTCGTCTCATCTTGGGTGCTAATCAACAAACCATCAACCCTCTTGAATGCTTAAAATCTGAAAATAAAAAGAATGTGTTACTTACAAAGTTCTTGTAGAATAACCAATTTCTTGTAAAGTACATTGGTCCAAATTCAAGTATCTTAGAAGAGGGTTTTGAACGCATGCATTTCCCTTTCGTTGAAGTTTAAATCCCACTTTTTCCTTAGCCTTGAAAAAAAATAGAAAAAAAGGAACTGAATTACTCTACCGACTTTAAAAGCTTTTTCTTTTCTAAATATTTTTTCAGGGTTGTATAATTGCTGGTTTCTATTTAATGTTTGTCAGATTAATGGATACTTTTCTATAGAGTAGCATTACGGCATTTACCCTTTTCCACAATAAACCGCTAATTGATATTATGTAGAAAACATATTTTTAAGCTTTATGGAAAATGAAAAATATTCGTGACAAGTGATTTCTCCTTTTTCACATTGTTTTTCACCTAATTAGGTACTTACTTTCCACTTGTATGTATAAACCTTTTTTCTAGAATTGTTTTTACGAACCCGTACAAATTTAATTGAATTACTTAACAATAAAGAAATTGCTTGTTATAATATATGTTCGATGGAGTGAATAATCAAATTATACTTTCACTTTGGCCAGAAATTAAATGTCACTTTTGTTGTCCACAAAATGAAAAGACTTTCAATCCTTCACGAAAAGTAAATTTTCTTCTTTTTACTGCAGAAATAATGTTATTTTTCTCCCACTTTTTAGCCACCATTAAAACTTCTGCATTCATCATCCCCATATCATGGTATACAACATTCTCCCACATCATTTTTGCACTGAAATTCAAAAAAAAAAATCATGGAACAAGAATCGATTGAGATCAGTGGAGACAAAAGGTACGGCCTGACGTGGACAAAGGTTGGAAGAAGGCATTAATTGGAAGGTCTGGGGTTAGATCCGGTTAAAATTCAGTTGTGGAGACAGAATCGGGTACAGAGAAGTGGTGGGAGCAGGCATTGAGGGATTGGATAGGGACCTGGCACAGATGGGGGGATAAAGGTAGGAATAATTTTCATGGAAGAGGGAAATGAAAATAAGGGTAAGAGGAGTATACCAATAGGTAGGGATAATGGAAGAGGAAAGTAAGGAATCAGTCTCCCTTGTCCATTCTCAAAGTAGAAACAACACTAAGCATATTTTCTTAAAAGTAAATAATATGCTTGATGAAAATTTAAATTTTACATCTAATCAAAATGTTTTAGATAAATCAAAATGAAAGCAACTGCAGACATTAAATCTTAGCTGGTCTTTTAATTGAAAAATAAATTTCTTAAACAAGAATGATCTTTTATGTTGCAAATATTAATTCTCTAAAATGATATATTGCAATGTTATCTTGACCTTGATATAAGCAGAAAGAACCTACCTAAAAGGAAAACATATGTTAAATTTATAAGGGTTAAAAAGTACTTATCTTGGATGTAACTTGATTTCCTTCAGTACATCTATCTGGAAACATTTAAACAAACCAACAACCTTCTAAAATGCTTAAAATCTGAAAGTAATTGAAATTGTGTTGTTACTTACAAAGTTCTTGTGAAATACATTCGTCCAAATAATCGGTAACAAAGAAGAGGGCTTTGGGCGCATGCATTTCCCTTTTGTTGAAGTTACAATCCCAATTTATCCTGATCCTTGAGAAAAAAGTATTGAAAAGAAGCCTAAAAGGAACTGTTTCACTCTACCGAATTTAAGAACATTTTCTTTTTTCTAAATATTTGCGTCATAAAATTGCAAAACAAGTAATTTCTCCTTTTTCACTATGTTTTTCATCTAATTGGAACTTACTTTCCACTTGTATGTATAACGATTTTAGTTAAAGGATTGTTTTTACTAACCAGTTTTGTTTGGGTTTTTTTTTTTAATAAAGGGCTTAACAAATTACTCGTGACAATTAATTTCTCCTTTTTTCACAATATTGTCCATATAATTTTGTACTTATTTTCCAATTGTATGTATAAAGTATTTACATTTATGATTGTAACAATTTATGTTCCATTGACTGAACAATCAAAGTTATATTTTTCCTTTTTAAGGAATGAAATGTCACTTTTGTTGTCCACATATTCAAATGATTTATCAATTTTTCTCAAAAAGCAAGTTCTTCTACTTTCCTACTGCAGTTATACTGCTATTTTTCTCCCAACTTTAAGCCATCAAAAACTTCTGCATCCATCATCCTGATATCGTGGTATACAAACAATTTCATACATTATTTTTGCACTAAACATTAAAACAAGTAAATGTTAGAAGAATGGATTGATAAATAAACCAAATGGAATCAATTCAAATCATGGGGAAGGTGGACAGGGAGACAAAAGACACGGACTGAAATGGGTAGAAGCTGGAAGAAGGCAACACCTAGAAGAGATCAGGAATTCAGCTGTTGTGAGAAGAACGGGTTTAGAGGGATATTGGTTGGGGGGGCAGGCATTAAGGGGTTGGCGAAGGACCCGGTGCAGTTTTTGGGATTAAGGTAGGGATAAGTTTCGTGGAAGAAGGAAGTGAAAATAAGGTTAGGAAGAGTTGATACCAGGTAGGGATAATGAAAGACGAAAGTAAGGAATCAGTCGCCCTTGTCCACCCTCGAATTTGAAAAAACACTGTGAGCGTATTTTTTAAAAGTAAATATAATGCCTGATGAAAATTTAAATTTTACATCTAATCAATATGAATAAGATAAATCAAAAGAAAACAAAGCACACTTATCATTAGTTGGTCTTTTAATTGAAAAACATTTCTTAAACAGGAATGATCCTTTCTGTTGCAAATATTAATTCTTTAAAATAATAAATTGAAAAGTAATCTTGATCTTGATATTAGCAGAAAGAACCTGCAACAAGGAAAACATATGTTAAATTTATATGGGTTAAAAAGTACTTATCTTGGATGTAACTTGATTTCATTCAGTACATCTATCTCATCTGGAAATATTTAAACGAAGCACCAACCTTCTTAAATGCTTAAAATCTGAAAGTAGTTGAAATTGTGTTGTTACTTACAAAGTTCTTGTGAAATACTTTCGTCCAAATAATTGGTAACGAAGAAGAGGGGTTTGAACGCATGCATTTCCCTTTTGTTGAAGTTTCAATCCCACTTTATCCTGATCTTTGAGAAAAAATAGGTAAATAGTATTGAAAAAGAAGCCTTAAAGGAACTGTATTACTCTACCAAATTTAAGAGCATTTTCTTTTCTAAATATTTGCGTCATAAAACTGCAAAACAAGTAATTTCTTCTTTTTCACTATGTTTTCCACTTAAATTGGTACTAACTTTCCACTTGTATGTATAACGATTTTAGTTAAAGGATTGTTCTTACTAACCCGATTTTTTTCTTTTTTTTAAGGGCTTAACAAATTACTCGTGACAATTAATTTCTCCTTTTTTCACAATATTGTCCATATAATTTTGTACTTATTTTCCAATTGTATGTATAAAGTATTTACATTTATGATTGTAACAATTTATGTTCCATTGACTGAACAATCAAAGTTATATTTTCTCATTGGCCAGGAATGAAATGTCACTTTTGTTGTCCACAAATAGAAATGACGTATCAATCTGTCTCAAAAAGCAATTCTTCTACTTATCTACTGCAAATATACTGTTATTTTCGCCCAACTTTTAACCATCAAAAACTTCTGCATCCATCATCCTGATATCGTGGTATGCAAACAATCTCATACATATTTTTTGCACTAAACTTTAAAACAAGTAAATGTTAGAAGAATGGATTGATAAAAAAACCAAATGGAATCAATTCAGATCACGGGGAAGGTGGACAGGGAGACAAAAGACACGGACTGATGTGAGTAGAAGCTTGAAGAAGGCAACGGCTGGAAAAGATCAGGAATTAAGCTATTGTGAAAAGAACGGTTTAGAGGGGTATTGGTGGGAGCAGGCATTGAGAGGTTGGGGAAGGACCCGGTACAGATTAGGGGATTAAGGTAGGGACAAGTTTCGTGGAGGAGGAAAGAGAAAATAATGTAAGGAAGAGTGGATGCGGGTAGGGATAATGAAAGAGGAAAGTAAGAAACCAGTCTCCCTTGTCCACCCTCAAATTAGAAAACACTGTAAGCACTTTTTTTAAAAGTGAATACAATTCCCGATGTAAATTTGAATAGATTTCAATTTTTTCAGATTATATGCTTTTACATGTAATCGAATTTTTATATAAATCAAAATGAAAGTATAGCTGACATTATTTCTTTGATGGGTTTTTTTAATTGAAAAATAGATTTCTTTAATTGGAATGGTCCTTTATGTTGCAAACATTAGTTCTTTAAAATAATACATGGAAATGTATCGATACCATGAAGAAAACATTTTTAAAAAACTTTATGAGAAATGAGAAATTATGCGCGACAAGCAATTTATTTTTTTTATTTTCATTTTTTCCCACAATGTTTATTACGTAATTTGGCACTTACTTTCCACTAACTTTGTATAAAGTATATAGATGATTATTTGCTCTTACTGACCCGTCTAGTTTTAGTTAAAGGACTATTCCCCAACGACAAAATTTTGAACTAGTCAAATTGAAATAAGTTGCAGATGACATTTAAAAATGTGTAGAATTTGAAAACTGATGACTGGATATGGTAGAAAACATTGCAGGAAAAGGAAAAGTGGTTTGATACAAGCTATTTTCCCTTTCCCACAATGTTTAACAGGGGCATCAAAGGCGTTATTGAGTGGTAAAGGATTAAAAATTTGTCTTTTCAGGTTATGTCCAGATCCCCAGATATTGAAGACAATTCTAATGAGTACCTACAACTTAGGTATTTCAAGAACGATATTAACTAGAAATTTGTAATACACAATTTCTCCGTTCCTCTCTATGTTCCCTTACCACTGTGGCATTTTTTTCCGATATAATTTAGGTCGCCAAACAATCATTCTATTTTTTCCAAAGTGACGGTGTTTAAACCAATCCGCCATTTCACTCGAATAGACAAAACATGAACAGCGAATATTTATCTTGATGCAAAATATTGCCCATTGTTTAGCGTAATTCATCAAGAATTAATATCGAATGTAATGAACGTATTCCATTTCAGTGTAATCATGGCCCCAACTACATGTGAAAGTTTTCAAACCAACAACATAGGCTTTTTTGATTCGGGAATTAATAACAATTTCCAAAATGTCTCACTTTAATATAATATCAACAAGGTAGTGCAGCTGCCATTTTTAAGGTAACGGATGATTTGATAAACATCATTGGTTCTGTATTCCTACGAGTCAAACATTGCCGGTGATGCTTGCCAAAATATCGGCTTCCTTAAAAAATGGCCGCTGCACTACCTTGTTGATATTTATTATAGATTCAGATATTTCTTTTTTAAACTGTTATAAATTCCAGAATCTTAGTGCCTATGACCAACACTAGAGGACGTGAAAAAATAGAACATCATGTACAAGCATTCGTCATGTACATAATTCAGGAATTTGTAAGCCGGAAACGATCAAGTTCCAATACAACTGTTTTCCGAACAAAAATGTCCTTTTTGGAAATGTGACTTCTATATTCGACAAGAAATATAAACTTTAAAAAAAAACTTACATAGTAAGCACATTATCTTCTGACGGTTTCTAGACGAAGTATGATAGACTCCCACAATATCCGTGAATTTAGCGCTTGTATCACGTGATTACTCTCTCTGAATAGGTAAGGCCTCCACGGGGATCAACTAAAACACCAGGTGAACGATGTATTATCCCATTTGGTTCAATTAAAAACCCTGAGTTCCCTTTGATAAATATGTTTAACACTCAGCGTCTGCTAGGAAAAAGAATGATGATAAGGCAACCGTCAATTAAAGGGACCTTCTTGGAAGTGAGAAGACTATCAACCTTGACCAGACTGCACAAGCTTGCCAAAATTGAAACTTTTTTACTCTTTGTCGAATTTCCGAACATGGAAGGGTCATTCTACCTTGTTTTTTGTTGTATGTTTATTTAACCCAATCCTACTCAATGACGCTTTTAGACGCCCCTTGAGAACGAATGCCTTGGAAAACATTGTGGAAAATGAAGAAATTGCTTGCGACAAGCAATTTCTTCATTTTACACAATGTTTTCTACCCAGAAAGTTGAAAAAAATGAATTTCATAAACTTTAAATTGTCGTCTGCAACTCTTGTCAATTTGGACCAGTCTAAAATTTTCTCGTGTGGGAATGGGTTAAACACAATATCTGACTGACCTCTGCTGTATCCTATAACCCAAACAGTTTTTTCAACCATTTCCTCCTTCTGTCCATGAGACAGACCAACCAGAGTCAAAACAACCAATGTCGAAACGCTATTTTGCACTCGAAGATTCCTTGGAAACTGATCGTGGCAGCCAATCAAAGAATCAAACAATCGACCAATCAAATCAATGATTATATACATATTCATTTTGACAGGAAGTGAACTTTAACTCCAACATTGTCCTATACTGATGACATCACTTTTGGTGGTTTGAATAAGATGTAGATACGACCTTTAGGTCGCGAAACAACAAAACTGCTTCAAACAAATGTCGGCTATTGCTGGAGGTCAAAGTTCATTTCCGGTCTAAAAAAGTGACTATCGCGATCGGTCAATTCTAGCTATTGGTCAGTTCAAAAGATTTAAAACGGCACGAACCTACAGTAAAGTCTACTTAACAAATTATTTGATTAATTAGATAAATAATTGATTGATTGAATGGGGTTTAACGCCGCTTTTAAAAGTATTTTAGTCATATCGCGGCGGCTGGAGCACCTAACAATGGATTTTTGGTATTTCTCACACCAGTACTACCACTACATCCTTTCCTAGCCTCCAACTGCTATCCAACTTAGGTTTACGATTATCCACCCGTTGGTGAGAGACAATTGTCGGAAAGAATATGTGCGACCGCCGGGGATCGAACCCATGACCCATTATTGAAGATTTGGAGTCTGATGCACTACCGACTGCGCTATGACGGTGGCTTAATTATATAAATAAACATACAACGGCGAACTACTTTGTTTAAAAAGAAAATCGTCGGTGGTCGACCAAAATGTCGTAATTAAAGCTTGAGTAAAGTTGCATTTATGACATTTCGGTCGCCCCCACTAACGATCTTTTCATCGTTCTGCTACCAAATTATCGTGTATACAGCAAGGATGTTGAGTAACTCAAATATTTTAATATTTTAGCTAATTTCTCCCCTTTCTAAAATGTTTCCTATAAAAGAATCCCACCCCTTTTTTCACGAAATTGTACGAGTTGTTTTAGTGCCTCGGTAAAATGCATCAAAAGCTCGTACTGTAAAACATAGCATATCGTCGCTGAGATATCAAAACTTAGTAAACCTAGTCTTAAATAAGCTGCACTTATGACGTTTTGACAACCCAAATAAATGTATATCCATCCGTCATTAGAAAATAATTTTGCATTGACAATTAAGTTATTCATGAATCTAAAACCCCTTCTGCACCCCTGCATGATTAAGCAGAAGTAATTCCAGTGAACTCTTTTTACCCAAATGCTCGTGAAATAAAGATAATTTATAATAGGATTATTTTTGTCGTTACAATTAAGGTGTACGTAATACGTTAGTCTTACATCGATGAATGAAGGAATCCAATAATCGATATCCCCAAAGAATCCCTCTATCCTTACTTCCATAAATCCATCCTATCATCCTCACATCCGCCCCCCCACCAATCCTTCGATCAACCATCAGCGTAATCATCCAACTCTCCATCCGCCAATCCGTTCATCCATCCACCCAATGAATCAATTAACCCATCCACCAGCCAACCCAACCACCCAACAATCCATCCATCAGTTAATCGTCCCACCCACCCACCTTTCAATCAATCCATCCATCCATCCATCAATCCAACAATCAAACAATCCATCCATCGACCACTCTATCTATTCATGTATTTCTATTCCGAATAGAAGTATTTTGTTGATGAATTACAAGTCCAAAAGTGGAGGCATTCATTGGAGCCTTTACTATCGTCTGAGAAAGGTTCACGTATGGGGCCATTATTTAGCCAGAATATCCTGTCTAGTCGTGATATAAAACAACAAAATGACACCAGCTGGAGGAATTGATTGATTGATTGAACGGGGTTTAACGCAACTTTTAACAGTATTTATATCGCGGCGACTGAAACACCTTACAATGGATTACTGGTATTTCGCACACCAGTACTAACACTACATCCTTTCCAAGCCTCAAGCTGCTATCCCACTTAGGTTTACGATTATCCATCCATTGGTGAGAGACAAATGTAGGAAACCGGGATATGTACCGCCGGGGGATCGAACCCATGACATCCCATGATTGTAGATAATGAGTCTGACGCGCCCAGTTTGAGGAAACCCATAAGCCTTCTAGCATGGGTAAACAGAAAGGTGAGCGACATCTTTGACGCGAGAAAAAGTAATATCCAGTGTATATGGAACCATGCCGTCATTTTGAGGCGTTAACCGCACTGATTAACCTGTTACCAGACGACAACATTTTAGGCTGGTTGATATATAGACTGGTCGAATTTGAAACAAGTTGCTGGCGACAATTGAAGTGTATGATTTTTTTTTTTTTTTTTTTTTTTTTTTTTTTTTACATTCTTTCAACTTTCCGGTAGGAAAACGTTGTAGGTAATGAAGTGATTGCTTGTTACAAGCAATTACTTCATTTCATACAATTTTTTCCTAAGAGGAGTATAAAAGTATCATGGTGTGGGAATGGGTTTACCTTAGTATTTTGAGACAATTTGTGACAAATGGTCGAATTTGAAACAAGTTGCAGGCGGCAATTTAAAGTTTATGATTTTTTCAACTCTCAGGAGGGGGGGGGGGGCATTGAAGGCAATGTAGTAATTGCTTGTTACAACCAATTACTTCATTTTACACAATGTTTTTCCCAATTGTTTTTCTTAAGAGGCGTCAAAAAGTGTCATGGTGTGGGAATGGGTTAACCTTAGTATTTTGTGATCCTTTTGTCACGTTGCAAAACTCAAATTTTCACTTTCTCATTATGACATGATATTTCCTCTGTTTTGCTTCAAAACAAAAGGGTCGAACGTAATTAAGGATTAAAAAGGTTTATCGACATCATTTTATTATTTTATCATTTCAAAATAACAATGGATATCACATCATTTTTTTTCTTTTCCTTATTTAGTAGTGGAAAAAAAGAAAAAAAAAAAGAAAAACTGAGCCACTTCAGTACATATTCACGACGTGAACATATCGTGAACAACAAAATCTTTATTTATATAAAATTTAATATTAATATAAACTATAACTTTTGCTGTTTACTCAGTGAATGGTAAATCAATCTTACACATAAATGAATAATTATCCTCTCATTTTGCCACAATATTTCCCTGTTTTGGCAGTGAAGAGGGACCTCTATGGACGCACGCATAGTATCGACTCTGGACAGACGGAGCGTACTGTGCCGTCTAATCAGGAACGAAACGTTTTGTTCTCTATAGATTTTCAGAATGTAGAATGACCATTCTACCGTATTACATATTTAGTTTCTGATTGACTCCTTCTTGACCCTATCTCTTTTTTCAATAGTTTTGTATTTCACAGTTTCAAGGTAGTCCTTTTCGGCTGTCGGGTCATATATGCTATAGATCTACCATTCACGTCAGCCTGTTATACTTTATGTGTCCGGCAAAATGAGTTATGGCCCTTTGACCGACATCGCACTTCCACTTGTGTCATTTATGGCGTTTCATTTCGCTAGGAAAAGTATGGCGGTTTGTTACATCAATAAAACGCTGTAAAGCAATTATAATGTTGTCTTCTGCTAGAAGAGTTTACTCTTCAATTAAGGCCTACGGCTTGTCAAGCGAAAAAGTAACATTCGGGATTTATTTAATTCATTCCAAGACGACAAAAAGTCTTTAGACTGGTCAAAATTCAAATGATCTGTAGACATTTATGACAAGTTGTTCAAATTATGTCTTTTTTTTGGGGGGGGGGGGTTATAAAGCATAGTGGAAAATGAAGAAATTGTTTGTACCAAGCACCACAATATTTTCCAAAACTTTTTTCTTGGGGGGGGGGGAGTGGGGTAAGGGAGGGGGGGGGTAAAGTGTGATTGTGTTTGAATGGGTTTAACCCTTTACTGTACAATCTCTGGTTTGTACTTGAGAAAACATTGTGGGAAAAGAAGAAATTGCTTGTAACAAGCAATTTCTTCTTTTTCCACAATATTTTCTACCCTACTGAATGGTTATTTTTCAAATTAAATCCACTTTAAATTGTTGTCTGCAAATCTTTGAAATTGGACATGTCTAAAAAACTTTAAATCAGAAAAGGGTTAAAAAAAACAACGAAAGAAATAATATGGGCCTAGCTTGGTATGTATTTACCACCAAGTCTCAATTAACAAATTTCACAACTAGGATGAGAATTCGTCCAGTATGCGATCAAAATGTCGTAACTGCAGCTTTATTTAAGATGTAGTTACGACAATTTCTAGTGCGTCGGCGATGTATATCTAATACCTTATCATGAAATTTTCAGTTGGACTTGTTGATAAGAATAGATCCAGTACAGGCCAATCTGTAATTGCATTTAACAAAATAAAAAGTTTTAGTACGGTAGAATGACCATTTGCGTGGGTAACATCCAAGAATTCATTGACATGTTTCCACATTCGGTAGTAAGACCTAACAAGCCGTTTAGTCCGATTAGACTCGCATATTTCCGTATCTCGGAGTCAGTTCTTTTTCACGTGACAGGTCACATTTTATACTCTCTATCACGTGATAAATTTTCTAAAGCCAACAGATGTCATGATGAGTGTATGTCAAACCATCAAAGGGGTCCAAATCAAACACCGGGGCAGGTAGGTAGCGTTGAAAGAAAAAGATGAAGGACAATAAGATAGAGAAAGAGAGAGGAAGAGAAAATGAGTGAGAGAGAAATTAGACAGATAGACAGACAGACAAAGGCAGACTGACAGACAGAGTCCCAGAACGGTCCATAGACTTTACGTAGTCGATATTGTTTGCTTATTGGCGAAAGTCTCTTTTGTAGTGGATGGACAAATTGGTCTTTCGGTGAAAAACTGTCCGGTATTTATTAAGAAAAACATACAAAAATAGGTAATGTGTTCTATTATTATGCAGCAAATATTTGGGGCTATCTCACAGACCGCTGATTTTTGTTTTCTGTTGTAAATGAAATTTTACATAGTATAGATGTTGTCTATCGAGGCTGTGGTTACAACGATTGTATTGTAGTCGGATTGATTGTAATCGCTAGCCACGTCCACTGACTCCGCTAGCCACGCCCACTGACTCCGCTTGCCCCATCCACTGTCTCCGCTTGCCCCACCCTGTGGCTCCGCTTGCCCCATCCACTGACTCCGCTAGCCAAGCCCTCTGACTCCGCTGGCAACGCCTACTGATTCCGCTGGCCCCACCCACTGTCTCCGCTGGCCCATCCCACTGACTCCGCTGGCCACTCCCACTGACTCCGATGGCCCATCCCACTGACTCCGCTGGCCACTCCCACTGACTCCGCTGGCCACTCCAACTGACTCCGCTGGCCAAACTCACTGTCTCCGCTGGCCACGCCCACTGATTCCTATGGCCCACCCACTCTCTCCGCTGGCCCCACCTACTGACTCCGCTGGCCCATCCCACTTACTCCGCTGACCCAACCCACTGACTCCGCTGGCCACTCCCACTATCTCCGCTGGCCCAACTCACTATCTCCGCTTGCCCAACTCACTGTCTCCGCTAGCCCCACCCACTGATTCCGCTTGCCCCACCGCCTGACTCCGCTTGCCCCACCCACCGACTCCGCTTGCCCCACCCACTGACTCCGCTTGCCCCACCCACTGACTCCGCTGGCCCCACCCACTGATTCCGCTTGCCCCACCCACTGACTCCGCTTGCCCCACCCACTGACTCCGCTTGCCCCACCCACTGACTCCGCTGGCCCATCCGACTGACTCCGCTGGCCCATCCCACTGACTCCGCTTGCCACGCCCACTGACCTCGCTGACCCCACACATTGACCCCTCTGGCCCTACTTACTGACTCCGCTGGCCCTACTCACTGACTCCGCTGACCCAACCCACTGACTCCGCTGACCCCACCCACTAACTCCGCTGGTCCCACCCCTGACTCCGATGGACATGCCTAGTGAGCGCCAACAGGAAGTTCCTCTTCGTTATTAAACGGCGTTATATGTACAAATTTATTGCCAGTAACATGTAACCAAAAAGTAAACTGGTTATTGTACGACATAAACGTCGCAGTTACATCTTGAATGAGCTGCAGTAAAGGCGTTTGAGTCGCGAAACTAACGACAATGCTTCACAAAAATGTCGGCCAATGTTGGAGTTCAACGTTCAATTCTGGTCTAAATGAATGGTTTGATTGGTCGATTGATTCTCGAATTAAGAATTATTAAGGACAGGTTCAAATGTATATTCAAGGCCGCTGTCATAGCGTTGGTAGAGCTTCGGACTCCAATCATGGGGCTCAGGGTTCGATACCCGGTCGCGGCAATGTACTTTCCGCCATTTGTCTCCAACTATTAGGTTGATAATCGTAAACATAAGTGGAATAGGCCACTAGAGGCCCGGAAAGGATGTAGTGGTAGTATTGGTGTGAGAAATACCAGGAATCTATGGTTAGGTGCTCCAGAGTGAAAAACTGTTAAAAATGGCGTTAAACCACATTCAAACAAAAGGAAAAAAAAAGAAACACCTAAAATTCGAACTTAAATTTAAAATAACGCCCTCTCTCAGTAGCACTGCGAGAAAAAGGTCATCAAAACCGAGTGCATTTTTCAATTAGAGCACGCTGTTTTTGCCCAAGCTATGACCCATACTTCATCTCGTCTAAAGGTCAACAGCAAAAAAGAGGAGCAAAAAACCACAAGACACAGATCGGACTGAAAAAAGGAAACAGACAATAATATATCACTCATATGACAGGACAAGATTTAGTAATTTGTCCTCTCTTGCTTCCTCTGTCGCGCTAATTGTTGCTAGTTGACTTGAAGCTATTTATTGTCCATCTAGTTTACAACTTGCACCGAGCATATTGACACCTTACTGTGATTCAACATTTTAGACTTGTACAAATTCAAAGGGAGCTTTCCTCAACGATACAAAATAGGGTGGAAAAAGAAGAAATTGCTTGATACAAGCAATTTCTTCTTTATCATCAAAGTTTCTCTAGTATAATACAACAACAGGGATTGTACGGAAATGGTTATAGACCTAAACCAGAGCTCTCATCAGTTCGTCCTGCATCCGTGCACTTTCCCCCGTAACAACTGACCGTCTTCTGTGGTCGTCGCTCACGATAAAGCCTGCAAATGCTACGGTAGCGACGATAGATAAACGAAAACTTGCGGACTGCACGGCATAACTAGGATCGACACTATTCCAGTTCACCCTTATTCTCGATTGATTTAATCATATTGACCTCTGCTGGTTCCGCTCTCATTTTCAGTTTCACAGAATTCCTCGGAGGGCCCAACTCGCGGTTCCGAGTCACATTTATTTATCAAATATTTTTCGTCATTTCTTGTCATGCAAATTTCATAGTAAACTTTGTTTCATTTTACTGGTCATGATTAAAGACTGATTGATTGAATGGGTTTTAACGCCACTTTTAACAGTATTTCAGTCATATCGCGGTGGCTGGAGCACTTAATAATTGATTATGTTATTTCTACCACTACATCCTTTCCTAGCCTCCAGCTACTATCCCACTTAGGTTTACGATTATCCACCCATTGATGGGAGACAAATGTCGGAAAGGATATGTGCCGCCGCCGAAGATCGAACCAATGACATCCCATGATTGAAAATTAGGAGTTTTGGTCATGATTAAAGGAAAAGAAAGAAAAGGCCATTTAATATCTAATCAAAATGATCTGTCGGAGCACGTGGGCGTGGCTAATGATCCGCTTATTACATGTATATTCCTCTGATAATTCTCTATCTTCTATTCTGATTTCTGGCAATTAAGATCAAGACAATTGATCAATCGCTGATCCCGTCCATTTGGCCACGCCCATTGACTCCAACAGGAAATACCGCTTCGATTTTAAACGGCGTTATCTTGCAAAAACTATGGTCAGTGGCATGTAACAAAAAAGTGAAATCGTTGGTTGGCGAGCTTATCTTCGTAAATACAGCTTGAATAATATTTACGGCGTGTAAGTCGCTAAACAACAAAATATTTTACACAAATGATGGCCGATGGAGGAGTACGGAATGAATGAATAATTTAATTAGTCGATAAAGTCCTTGATTGACAGCTGCGATTGGTCAATTAAGCCTTTAATAGTAGGATTTTCTGGCAGCTTTTAGGCCTAGGATACGTCAACAACGTTCAAGTTGCCGAAACATTAGTAATAATTTTAATTATATACCAATAAAATATCAGAGGCTATATTTCGGCAAAAAATAGCCGGTTCTTCAAAATCTTTATTCGTCGAGTACGTTGTGTAATGCATATATGCCAACTTATATGATATTTTCGACTTACAATATAATGAAGTTCAGCTTCATTCATTCATAAAACATGTCAATACACATATCCATCATGTTGTGTTGCATCTTATCTGGGGTTGCACATTTTGGCACTGTCAGGCTATTTTTAGATTTGTGTAATGTGTTTAACGCGGTTTTAAATTAACCTTCATGAATTAATAAGCTCCAGCACTCAAAGGAGGTACGTGTCAACCCCATGTAGAAAGATTTTCAGAGAATTTCATCCGAAGAAATACAAACTATGTGTAGTTTAAATATTTTTCAGCCATTCGTAAAATTCTGGGATTTGCGTTAAGTTTATGAATAATTCAAGGTAGATATTTCAATTTTTGATTAATTTCTGGCATATAATAAAACTATAGAACTATCTTGTCTCGAAGCTTGTGCAGAATACAATTTGACTCGATTCGGTCTCGTCAAATAGTATTCTACTCAAGCTAATCGACAGATACGGCCTGTAAGAAAGAAAGAAAGACTGTTGCATTACTCCATATACATGTATCATAGGAGACTTGCGAGACACGTCAACCATAGACTGCATAGATATCCTAGATCGATCAAAATGAAAAAGATTTTCTGATAACGGAGGAGGGGTTCATTTATGAACTGACGTAAACGTAACGTAGACGTGTGAAAACAAATCAGATCACGTCAAATCGTACCAATCGATTTATGAGATATCGATCATAAAATTCTCTGTGCACATGTTTCTCACGATAGTTAAACCTTTATTGATTTGCAAAATTTTAGACCTTTCCAAACTCAAAGGTTTTGCAGACGACATCCTAAAGTCGAATTTATTTGAAAAATAACCATTCAGAAGGATAGATAACATTGTGAAAAAGAAGAAATTGCCCGCTAAAAGCAATTTCTTCTTTTTTCTCAATATTTTCTCAAAAGACAGGGACGAAAAAACCAGGGCTTGAACAGGAAATGGGTACTGTGGTCTGAAGTGTGACTACGCAGAGTAGTATCTGATTGCTAACCAGCACTATTTGTTGTTATGGATAATCGTTACAAGTTTAATTATCACTGTGATGCTTGGTCACCACAATCTGGTGTTGAAGTAAAGCCTAAAATAGTCTAAGGGGAGAAAGACGACTAGCTGTTACTGGTTAGAAAAATGTGACGGTTAATTAACATTAGTACTTGAATTCTAAAAGTTTTAGACACTTTGTATTACCGTAATAAGCTTTAGAAAACCGTGCTGAATGTATTGCGGCATTACGTGCAGGTATATTGTGGCTTTGAATGACATACCGCTTTTATTTAAAGGACAATTTATCTATTGAAATTTACAGAATTTTGCAAAAAAAACTGATAAAGGAGTGTGGGTCATCGATTCAATCGTTAAATCTGGTCTGGTACTGAAATAACGCGTTATTTTGATTCCAGCTGAAGAGATTTTTATAAGCTTCACCTTGACGCGAAAACGAACGTGTTCAGGGTTTTTGACAGGGGATAAAAATCATTTATTTAGAAGAATTACATTGTGACGATTTACTGTCTCAATAGGAGGTGTCGTTTAGGCCTGAGATACTAAGGTTCCCTAATAATCCCCTAAACACATTCCGAACAGAGTTAGATAAATTTCCGAACTAATGTCCTTATTGGTGGACGTCTCAACGTCCATAAGTTTCGAAAATTGCGATCTATTTTTCCGTGGTCTAGGAAAAGTAGTACCCGTTTTGGCTCAATTTATAAATTATTGAAGTTTGGATTCTTCAAAACAGCTGTATATTTTAAAAAGGGCGTGTTGTGAGAATTCAATACAATTCATGCATAGCGTCAAAAAACCTTTGGAATATTAAAAAAATATCTCCTTTACTCTTACCACACGACAAAATTTTGACTAGTCCAAATTGAAAGATGTTGCAGACGACAATTTCAAGTTGGCGAAATTTAGACATTCTTTGTCTTTTAGGTAAGAAACAGTGTGGACATTACAAGCAATTTCGTATTGTCCAATGTTTTTCAAGTCGCTATTTTCTTGAAGGTCGTAAAAAAGAGAGGTTGTATGGGGATGGGTCAAATCACGCTATATTGCACACAATCAAACATTGAGTTATTCTCCCGCCGTTCGGGACACTATAGCCCCGATGCGCTCCACAGATTTGTTCCAAGAAGTTGTGATTCGCTTCGCTAACCAATTATGGGATTCGAAAGTTACTATTTGTAGAACTCAGTGTACCACCGGTGGTAAGCCGTACTGCGCTACAAAGAATTGTATAAACAAGCGGATACAGTCTCGGTATGATGTAGGTATCTTGACAGAAAACCAGACGACAAAATTTTACACTGGTCTAGATTCAAGGATGTTGAAGACGGCACATTTTAGTTGATAGATTACTCTTGAGGTAGAAAACATTGTTAGTAAGGAAGGAATCGCTTGTAATAAGCATTTTTTTCATTTCCCACAGTTGTCTTAAGCCTTTTTTTTCTTGGTAGCACCAAAAGGCGTCATTATGTGGGAATGGGTAAAAAGAGGGTCCTTGGGTGGTTTATATTATTTTTTTTTTTTTTTCAATCTACCTTTCTAATGGCTTTCCAGTTCGAACCCTGTTTTTTCGCCCCTGGTAATTAATGATTGAGAAAAACATTGACGAAAAAGATGAAATTGCTTGGAACAAGCCAGTTCTTCTTTTTCCACAACATTTTCTACCCTTCTAAATGCTACTTTTTAAATTAAATCTACTGTCAATTTTAGTCTTCAAAATTTTGAATTTGGACAGGTCTAATATTTTCCAAACAACAGAGGGTTAAACTATTGTTTGTTTCAAATATATTAACTCTAAACAATTGCTGATGTTATAGTCGTATTCATGCCATTAGTTCACTTCCGGTCTAGACGAACGATTTGATTTGTCAATAGATTTTTTTATTCATGGCAGGTTGGTCAATTATAACAAAAAATAGGGAAAAACAACTAGTTATAACTACATGTACGTACATTGGGTGGGTTTGTCCATTATAGTTTAGACGAATATTCCTGATGGTATTTCGAATTTGCACGGTCCCAGTTTGAGCTGTTCGATATGTTTATGTACTTTCAATAACGTCAAAAAGGAATTAACTGTGTATCTGTTTTTCTGTCGGTCTCACGATATCGCATTTTTGTTGTTATTGTTGTTGTTGTTGTTGTTTTTAGCTGGCAAAGCGTCAGCTTTAATAGTTTAAGTTAACTGACAAAATTTTGAAGTCGTCTCAAAGTTCAACGAATGCAAACTGCCACTGGAGGCTTTACCACTAAATCCGGTGATTGCCTGTGCCATAAAAAGTAGTTCTTACGTATTTCAGGAATATTGCAAACTGATGCAAACGCAAGTTTATCTTCTATGTATTTTCTGCTCACTTGAACACATC
Organism: Fragum fragum; assembly: GCA_946902895.1. Classification (NCBI taxonomy): domain Eukaryota; kingdom Metazoa; phylum Mollusca; class Bivalvia; order Cardiida; family Cardiidae; genus Fragum; species Fragum fragum. The sequence goes on along the minus strand of OX336383.1, from coordinate 8,451,450 downwards.
GTGTTCTGAATTACTCTGTGTGGAAAAAAAGGTTGAAAATGCAGCAATTGCGTGTAACAAGCAATTTCTTCATTTTCCACATTGTTTTCAAGAACTAATTATCATGATAACCTTTGTCAAAGAAGATTACTTAGAAAACCATGCTTTGCTAGCCTGCAGTACTTTCAGTACTTTGATTTCTCTCTCTCTCTATCTGTATGTGTATTCGTGTTTTCTGACAGCCATTTTAGTTTCGTGTATTCTGTTGCCCTTTTAATCGTTTATTTTGTTAAAGTACATTCAGTCGATAATTGGCTTCTAATTATGACTGATTATTGAACGCAAGTTATAAAAAGAAACAGATCAAAAATAAAGTAAATTATAGCATTCTGAACTATTCCAATACCAATGTATTAACCCTTTATTGTTTTTCAAAATTTTAGACATTTCCAAATATCAAAAGGGTGGCAGACGACATTGTAACATAAGTAAAAATCAAATTATAACTTGCAAATATGATAGAAAATATTGTAGGAAAAGAAAAAAATACTTGCTTGTTACAAGCAGTTTCTTCTTTTTTCCACAATGTTTTCTCAAGTATAACATCACAGGCACGTAAAAATATGGATTGTATAGGAAAGGGTTAATTGATGACTAATATGTACCTTCTGGGGCTTGTTTTAGACCCTTTCAGGTAAAAGGGCATCTTGTGCGTGTCCCGAAAAAGAAAAGTAGCGTAAGTAGTGGAAAAAGGGCCCTTTCCTGGACAAACCCGTGATTTTACGTTCCTGTGATTTTATACTTGAGAAAACATTGTGGAAAAAGGAGAAATTGCTTGTAACAAGCAATTTCTCCTTTTTCCACAATATTTTCTACTACATAGGATGGTCAGATTTCAAATTGCATGCATTTTTCATTGTCGTCTGCAACCTCTTTCAAATTGGACCAGTCTAAAATTTCTTAAAACAGGAAAGGGTAAACCAATTTTTTTTAAATCTTTATTTCATTTTTTTAAAGCTATTCTCATTACAAAATGAGCTTGATTCCATTCTTTCAAATGTCTGAAAGCATTACAGTTAGACAATTAAAAATTGAGAACGATTTTTTCTTTTCATAAACTGTGATTAAATGATCGAGGTTAGATATTAAATAATTGGCTAATCAAATTGTTCATTTAGACCGGAATGAACTTTGAACCCCAAAATTTTTGTTGGTTTGAAGACTTAAACGTCGTAACTGCATCTCATTCGAGATGTAGTTACGACGTTAAAGTCGCCAACCAGCGATTTATTTATGCCCCGGAACAAATATTTTACAAAATAATGTTATTTATTACGAAAAGTTTTTGATGTATTGATGCCAGCGATTCGTCAATTTTGAACATGCAAGCAAAGCGGAATCATTTGGGAACTATAAAAGTTTCGACTCGATATTACATATGAAAATAAGATATTATATATAAATAATTCAATTTGCGTTTAGTCTATCAATATTCAACCGTTTTTGGTTGGCTGATATATATTTTTCCATACTTTTATGAACAAAATTTTTTAGCACACAACAATTTGCGCAAAAATACATCCAAAGTGTTTTAATCAAAACCTGCAAATTACATGCTTTATTTTGCTTGTCGGCTAAAATAATATTTTTGTTTTCGTGGAATGTTCATACAGTGTGATTACGTCTTCAGGTTCATTCTTTAATTTTTTTTGTCTGATTTAGAATGACATCGTACGCCCTATTCAATGACTCAAAAGCACATTCAGTCCCATTTTTAGATTATCTGAAAATATATAATTCGACAAAGTTGAATTTGTTTTGGGTAAAATTTTATAGATCTAATTTGTGCACAAGCTTACAAGATAGTTGCGTGCTCAAATTTTTTTTCATGGAAGTATGAAAAAACAAACAAAAAACTCCAGCTCTTAACCCTGTCTTATATTGGGAAATTTTAGACCGGTTCAAATTGAAGGTTTGTAGACGAAAATTTGATTTGGATCTAATTAACTCTCAGTAGGGTAGAAAATATTATGGAAAAAGAAGAAATTGCTTTTCTACAATATTATCCAATTTATGCATTCACAGCGACGCGAAGACCAGAGATTGAACAGGAAAGGGCTAATGAATTGGAATTTCACTGTTCATAAAAAAATTGAAATCTCCAAACACAAAGCTATGAGTTCATTAACGTGTAATCAGTTCAGATGTCATTGCGTGTCAAAGTTACCATTTTGTCACTTTAAGTTTTTTTGTCCCTTTTGGTAGATTTTTTTGTTGTCGGTAATTTCCTGATCATTAAACCTGTCATTTATACGTCTATAAATACCACTGACTACTTCGCTTTGGCTTTTTGGAGACGTTGTTAACGTAACGCGCGATATTTCAACGTTGTTATAGAAACGTGAAGGCGACGTTTGCTGTTCTCGACGTTTGTCAAGTTTTTTTTACCTGGTCATATTTGGTCATCATAGGGACAGTGATCGATAACACAGGGTTTTTCGTGGGTTTTATTTTCGATTAAAGTGGTTATTGTTCCATTTTGCCGTAACGTTAGCGTAACGTTATCGACGTTTTGGCATTAATTTAACGTCATCGCGTCTTTTCGAACTAAACGGGAAAGCAGTAGATACAGAAGGATAAAAAACAAATGGATTCTGAACCAATTGAATTTTGAAATTGGAAAACAAATACAACGGGACACTTTTCACGTCGATTACAACACATTTCGCTAATTGAAATATTTTACAGTGGACTGATAGAAAAGATGATATCTTAAAAATATTGGGCGAACTTTAACACGACTTGTGTAGAATATTTTAATCTCCACTGTATATTGGAATCAAGCAGAAACTAAAAAAATGTGCATATCATTTTATAAATTACCATTATTAATTGTTTTACTATTTTTGTGTGATATAAGTATATCAATACCTGTGACAAAAAATGCAATTGGTGACACGAACATTGCACAAAGCACTGTGCTGACCCCCTCAACCACGAATAGCATGGGATCGAACCCGGCAACTCCAGGACACAAATTGGTGAGGATACAGGCCAAAGCAAGAGAGGAATATACTTTACCGGTAAGAACATTTAACATTTTACTAACCGACAAAATTTGTACAAATTGAGAGAAAATTCAGATGAGATTTAGTTGGTGGAATTTTAAGAATTTTTGTATGGGAAGGAGACATTGAGGATAATGAATATATTGACAAAGTTACAACTGTTTTGTAAATCAACAAATTAACATTAACAATAAAGAAAAAAATACACATGTCCGATTTAAAGGATGTTTAAGACGACATATTTTAGGCGGTGTGATTTTTAAAATCTAAACTTTTGGGATAGAAAACATTGTTGACTCTGCGGTTTGCCCAGGCTGATCAGAGTAAAAAAACAAATGTCACCTTGCTATATTTACTTACATCTGACTTCTACCTTATGTTAATTTCGAAAAGCCGCTGGATTAGGTGTTTGTTGTTTTTTCTTCTTAACTTTTTTGCGGATGTTCGCGATATTCCTCCTTCGGAGTCTTTCAGTCCCGCTATCTAGAACCTGACTTTACCTTGGATGAAGGGTTTCGGTTTTATACAGACTTGTGATTAGGTTATTTCGTTTTATACGCTAAAACACATGCAAACTCAGACATATACACACGGACACACAATAACGCAGACACGCGCACGCATGCATGCACGCACAGTACTCTAGTTTGAGACATTTTTTCAGAGCTACATTGTGTGAAGCATCCAAAATAAGCCTGTATTATTTTTTTTAATGGAGTTAGGAAACAAATAAGGAAGCTTGGATTTTGATAGAGGAACCTGAGATTAAAATTTTCTTGTTCAATCCCTGGTTTTTACATCCCCGTGATTTTATAATTGAGAAAAAAAATTAGAAAAAGAAGAAATTGCTTGTTACAAGCAGTTTCTTCTTTCACTACAATCTTTTCTAAATGGTTATTTTTCAAATTAAATCAGATTAACATTTTCGTCTGCAAGACCTATGATTTTGGACGGATCTAAAATTTTGCCAAAACAGAAAAGAGTTTGAGGATGAAATAGTAAAAGACTCTAGCGAACTTTTCCATGTTGAATTCCGTGTATTTATAAAAGTTCATTTCCAAAGCCGGGTACCACTTTTTCAATTACTAACGGAGCGTTTTGTCATTCTGAACGCATGACAACAAATGACGGATCGCTTACCACGCCCACTGAGCTCCGACAAGAAGTCATTTAAGAGATGAAGAGAATATTTTTTTGTTTTCATGGATGTATGAACCGAAAAAACTAATCACACTGTATGAATACGCGAAGCGGATTCATACATGAGTGTGATTAGGTTTTTCGGTTCAAACCTCCATGAAAACAAAAAATATTCTCTTCATTTCTTATAATTTAATAGCATCGAGCGAAAAAACCAAAAGCTTTACAAATTTTGATACCTTTTTGTGTGGGACTATTTTGTGCGGAAGCATAAAAAATCGCTGCGTGCTCAAAATTTTGTTCAAGGAGTTATGAATAATTTTTTCGACCAATTAGAACGCTCGTTTTTGATAGACGAAACTAACAATGAAATTATATTTCGATATTAAAGAGGGTTATATGTGACATTTAGCTCAGTTACCTGTAACAAAAAAGTAAAGGGGTTAGTTGGCGACTTAAACGTCGTAAATGCAGCTTGAATAAAAAAGCATTTTCAGCAATGTTACATTTGCGTAAACTGCGCGGATTTTTTTTAACAATGAAACATTTTTGTAAAAATCGAGAAAAGAGCATAGCATTTACAAAAATATAACATTCGAGCAAAGTGCAAAGCATTTACATCAATTTAACATTTGAGGAAAGTGCATAGCATTTACATCAATTTAACATTTGTGGAAAATGCATAGCATTTACATCAATTTAACATTTGTGGAAAGTGCATAGCATTTACATCAATATAACATTTAAAGAAAGTGCACAGCATTTACATCAATATAACATTTGTGGAAAATGCATAGCATTTACATCAATGTAACATATGTGGAAAATGCAAAACGCTTACATCTATATAACATTTTAGTAAAGTGCATAGCATTTACAACACTATAACATTTGAGGAAAGTGTATAGCATTACTAGCATTTCTAGTAATATAACATTTGGGTAAAGTGCATCGCATTTCTAACAATATATCATTCGAGAAAAGTGCATAGCGTTTACCAAAATATAACTAATTGAGGAAAGTGCATAGCATTTAGAATGATATAACGTTTGAGGAAAATGCACAGCATTTACAATAATTTCTCACAATATAACGTTTGAGTAATGTGCATAGAATTTTTACAATATTAATTTTTTTATCAAATTACATAGCATTTACAATAATGTTATATTTGAGTTAAGTGCAAAGCATTTACATTGTAAAAAATTAGAATAAAGGGCATAGCATTTTCAACAATGTTATATTTGCTGTAAATGCACAGTATTTCCAATCATAGATCGAAAAAAACTGTTACTTTTACGAAATAATTCTCGATTTTTTTGCTGAGCCTCTTATGAAACTAAGTACCTATCTATAGATAACGTCTCGTAGACTGTGATCAGCCTGCACGGATGCTCAGACTGATCTGAGTCTTTACTTGACGAAAATAGCATAAGCAAATTAAAAAAAAAACATACGCGAAGTTAGATGGATTTTATTTAGCCAGGGCAAGGGTTGAACATAGAATATTTGTAAAAAGAACGAACAAGTTCACATCAAACACGTGGTGTTAGAAAAAAAATGAAATTGGATATAATTCCGCCAGGGCAAGGGGTTAATATTTTGTCACATTGCACTGCACTAAACAACACACTTACGCAACTGTCGTTTCATTGTCTTTATTTTCACAAAATGACAGCCTAACAAATAGATCAGTGTTAAATGACGTAATGACATCATTTTTTGTGTTATTTACGTGTTTCAATTAGTATTGGCCATGTGACATTTGTTACCCAGTTCCTAATTAGTCAGGTCAGTATGTAAGTTGTAATTTTATTGGTTGACTTGTTTTAGTTTATGCAATATCCAGGAAATCGGCCCATTTTTCATAAAATGTGTCTAAATCGAAAAATTATCCTTTTTTTTAATTTCATTCTGTCACGAAGTGCAAAAACTTGAAGTTCACTTGGTTTTAACCCATTCCCTCATAGTGACGTTGTTTACGCCCCCCACGGCAAACAAATGACCAATCGCTCCTTCCTCTCACTTATTGAGTCGGGCCCGCCCGTCAACCCCGACAGAAAGCCCGCTTCGATTTTATACAGCGTTTTTGAAAAAGATTATGGCCAGCGGCATGTAACAAAAAAGAGCAACGGCTGGATGGCGACCTTAAATAATCTGTAGTTACGACGTACAAGTCGCCAAACCAACAAAACTGTTTCACGTAAATGGCGGCCAATGATCGAGATCTTAATTCTGGGCTGAATGAATGCTTTGATTGGTCGATATTCCTTGATTGACAGCCGCTATTGGTCAATTGGGAAAACATTGTATAAAATGAAGAAATTGCTTGCAAAAAGCAATTTCTTCATTTTCTACCATGTTTTCTACCCAGAATGTTGAAAAAACCAAAATTTCATAAACCTAAAATTGTCGTCTGCAACTTCTTTCAAATTGGACTATTCTAAAATGTTGTCGTTTGGTAATTAGTTAGGTAAACGAGAACGGATGTACTTACTGCAAACAAAAATACATTATTAATCGATCTTCCATGTCCCATTACTAGAGGGTCGCCATGCTGTCCAAGAAAACGACTTTTGTTGCAACATAATATTCGATTTCGTAGGAGTAGAAAACATTGATGTACTATTTGTATAATTTATCATTCATACTCCCTCACTTGCATTTTTGGATTACAAAAAACTGCGTTGATGAATAGGGGTGAATTCATTTTTTAGGTATCGAATCAAATCAATCAAATGTTTGATGACTCATAACAATTCGTCAGACTAATTGACCAATCGCGGCTGTCAATCAAATAAACAGTTGAGCAATCAAATAAATCATGTAGACCAGAAATGAGTTTTGAACTCCCACATTGCCCGCCATCTGTGTTAACCTTATTCGTTGGTTTGGCGACTTAAAAATCGTATCCACAGCCTTTTTAAGCTGAAGTTACGACGTTTAGGTCGCCAGCCAACTAATCTACCTTTTTTGTTACGTACTACTTGTCATAAATTCGGTAAAATAACGTCGTTTAAAATCGAAGCAGGCTTACTGTTGGAGTCAAGGGCGTTTCGTTCTTTGAACTTTGATTAATTTGAAGATTTTTTGTAATTGTTGTTGGTTTGTCGACCAAACTTTAGTTACGCTGTTAAGGTCGCCAAAAAAGTTTTTTTCTGACCATAGATTTTGCACAAAAATACCGTTTAATATCAAAGTTTACCTTCCTGTCGGAGTCAGAGGGCGGGGCCAGCTGTCCGTCTCAGGAACATGATCTTGTTCACCTTTCTAATCATTTCATTCTAAAACAATCCGCGCTTTCATTGACTGGCCTGAATTTGGGTGTATCTGGTTGGTTCGATTTATACGGGCTAAAGAGAACTCCCATAGGTTACACGTATAACAGACTTGTACCACCATAAGACTTTCGGTGGCTATTATTTTTCGCCGACTTGTCAACTTTTGACGGGTTCTGTATTTTGGTGACTTCCGGAATGACGATTGTTAGACTAGAATACCTACCTTTGTCTTTTTATGGCGAAAGAGGGACACTTAGAAATGCAAAACCTCCATATTTTACAAGGATTCTTGGCAATGAAGAAAGTATGCCAGACAAAAAAAAAGAACATAATGATCTAGCATTACCATTAACTGATCACGGTGGCATCCCAGCACTTATTTATTCATATGACAGTCTTTGATATTAAAAAGTAGACTTGCTTGAAAATGATTGATTGATTGATTGAATGGGGTTTAACGCCAATTTCAACAGTATTTAAGTCATATCGCGGCGGTTGGAGCTCTTAACAATGGATTCGTGGTATTTCTCACACCAGTATTACCACTACATCCATTTCTAGCCTCCAGCTGCTATCCCACTTAGGTTTCCGATTATCCACCCATTTGTGAGAGAAAAATGTCGAAATGGATATGTGCCTTGGCCAGGGATCAAACTCATGACATCCCAAGATCGAAGATCTTTCTTTAAAAAAAGTGTTTAGATTACAATTAAATTGAACATACTTGTTGTTATTTATTTATTTTTTTTTTTATCAGTAGTTGGATTTGCACATCAAAACATCTGTTTAAAGATGAAGTGCTAATTACATAAGTCTGATCTTATCGGGAAAAAAACACGAAGAATAAACATTTATATGAAATACAGCCTTTAATTCTTAAGACATGATTTTTTTTTATTGCTTTCATCGAACATACTGTTACGTAGTATAGAGTCTGTTTTCAATGTCATTTTTGTTTTTTGAGATTTTTCTGGTATTTGACATAGAAGAAGTACATAGGATAATTCGTATGTATAGGAGTTAGCGCATCGTTGAAAAATCTTTCAGTTATATCACAATAAAATTCATTTATTTGCGGCATCCTGGCTATCATAAGTACTGGACAGGGGCTCTGAAATGTATTGCCCAAGGACTGTATACCAACGTGATAGGCTACATGGCTGGGATTCAAAAACGGCAACCTTGATTACTGTCAGTGTAAGAGCTCTAGTGCCTCATAGGACCTAGACATAACATAAAGTATAATGTACTGTAACTGGAGAGCATAATGTATAGACATAAAGTAAAATAAATCAGTTTGATTTAAAATTAAGATTAGAATTATTGTGTGAAATCCAAATCTTGTGTTGAGCAAGGTTGCTTTTTGTAAGAGCTTGTTCTTTTCGCCCGTTTTCTAGGCTTCGCCTAATCTCATATTAGAACACTGCAAAACATTTTCTTTTGTTACAAATAAAACATAATCAAAACAAACAAACAACAACAACAAAAAAAGGGTTTTCACTCTGTCAATGTTTTACGGTGTTCTTAGATGTACTATTAGTCTCTCAGAGTTATCGGTCCATTGATTTTACCTCAATATTTGAACGCAACTCAGGGAATCGGTGATAACTCAAATAGAAAAAAATGAAATCTGTCAAACTTTTAATTTATTAGTTCTGAGTTTTGACAAAAACTGCGATCTTGTCATGATTAAATTCATACAAAAAATGTCAATTTGTCATAAGGCTAATTAATGGCTTAATAGAGGCAATAAAATTAGGTTTTTTTTTTTTTTTTTTTTTACAAAATTGTTGTTAACGATTAATCATATATTCCCGCAACGGAAATGTTGTTGTCTTGTAATGGGTTGAAATCATAAGATTCGAGAGTGTGTTGTTCTTACCAATTATAAAAGTTTGTCGGTCGCTTATTAAGTGTTTTGTTTATAGGCTATAATCTTTCTAGCTATATCTTTTTAAAGGGAGGTATTTATGTTTCTGAATCTTAAATGAGAAGAAAAAAATCAAATGCCCCAAAAACTGTGTTGTCATCTAGCAGGCAATTTCTTCGTAATCCACAGTGTTTTTTACCCCAAAGATAAAGAATTTTTAAACTTTATCGACTTAAAATTGTCGTCTGCAACTTTTCTGAATTTGGACCAGTCTAAAATTTTGTCGTCTGGTAATGGGTAAAGCTGCATCACGTCGGAGTAGACGCAAGTAGGTGTTCGCCAGGTGAAACATTATCGACGATTATACACTCTTTAACGCTTACCGATTGATTAACGAGATTTCACGATGGATTATAACTCGATAATTTATCGAAAAACATTGAAATTATACTATTATTACTACATGTATTTTGCAAGATTTAGGCCTGCCTTGATACATTTCATTCCGGGCAACCGAACGTCATCATAGAAGGAACAAACATACTGATGACGTCATTAGGTTGCCACGTATTTCACGTGCGATATGAATCGATTTACTTTGTCCTAAAAGATCCTAAGTTTTTCCATTTTTGCATTTAAAGAAATAGAATAATTGTTCGTTTCACATGACAGATCATTAGATTGAACGGTAAATATGGCTTTTGTTATTCACCCAATGAAAGATGAAGTGATATTACACTGAAACAAACAAGCATCCTGTTGAGGGGGTCTGTTTCAGGTGACTAGGTCAAGACGATGGTCATCGTCAACAAACTAAGCCGGTTTTTGTCCGGTAGAAATGTCAAATGACACGAGACTAACGTCGCTTTTCAATCACAAGACGTCCTTAACATCGAATTGCTTTCAGCGACAGATACAGGTATTGTTGTATTCGGAATGATTTGGTGGTTTGGATCTTGAAGATGTCAGTGACTGCCGCTGTGACGGATCCAGCATTTCTGTAAATTGGGGTTTAAATTTACCACTAGGGGTTTCGTTTACCCATTATTACCAAATCTTTATTGAAATTTCCCCTCGAGAATGAAATAATCTGGCAACTTAGGTGGGTTCCTTTGTCATCCCTCGACCCCCCCCCCCCTCTTAATCCGTCAGGAATATGAAAGCGCGTATATCTATAGACTTTGAAAATAAACCTCTATAATTGTTAAAGGTCCCCTGAAGATTTTTATAAGTTTCTCTTTTTTTACAAAATAGTTTTCTAGGCTTTGACTATTTTTTTGAATTTTGAATATTTTTGGGGGAATAGCTTCAAGTTCAAGGTCAAAGCTCAAGGTCAAACACTAAAATTGTGCCTGTCCGGAGCATTTCCCCTACAAGTATAGATTGATTTCAAAATAAATTGGCAAAAGTATTCTTCATCATGGGTTGACGTGCCATTTGAAAGAATGTTTTGGATAGCTTTCAATTCAAGGTCACAGCTCAAGGTCAAACTCTGAAATTATGCTTGTCTGGAGCATGATACCCACAAAACTTTGAGGGCTCGACAGCAGTTGTCCTTGGACAACCATCTAGTTGTAAATAGCTACAGAAGTCGAGTTTGAGCTTATTTATAAAATGCAATATGTATATTTATGAATATTGTGGAAGCGTTTCCCAGTAAAATGACTAACATTTTTGTCGAGCCTGCTTGCGGTGAGCGAGACATAGTTGTCACTGTGACAAATAGGTGTATGTGCGTTAGTTCGTTTGTCCGTCCGTCCGAATTTGTCCTGACAATTACTCCTACAATTATGGATGTATTATGGACATTTTTTGTCGGGCCCGCTTGCGGTGAGCGAGACATAGTTGTCACTTTGACAAACAGTAAAACAGTAAAATCGTGATTGTCAAGAGCATTTCTCTTACAATCATTGGTGGATTCCAAAATAACTCGGCACAATTATTCTCCATCTTGAGTAGATGTTCCGTTTGAAAGAATTTTTTGGATAATTCTAATGTCAAGGTCACAGCTCAAGGTCAAACACTAAAATTGTGATTGTCAACCTTGAGCATTTCTCCTACAATTATGGATTTCAAAATAACTGGGCACAATTATTCTCCATCATGGGTAAATGTGCCATTTGAAAGAATTTTTTGATAGCTTCAAGTTCAAGGTCAAATCTCAAGGTCAAACACTAAAATTGTGCTTGTCCGGAACATGATGCCTACAAATCTTTGAGGGCTCGACAGCAGTTTTCCTGGGTCAACCATCTAGTTTCTATCTTGTGTCACTTAAATGGATGATCTTAATTTAAAAAAGAATACATTAAGGCATAATTTAAAAAAAAAAGCTGCTTTCAGTCGATAACAAACTTCATAAAAGGAAATCAGATTAAAATAAAGAGCACGTCATTTTTAATGGATATAATTAAAGCTTTTATTGTATTTTAACTAGAGTCATTAGACTGTGTGTCAAAATAACGTCAAATTAAAATATGTCGATTCTTTTAACTTCAGGCAATGATTTTCTTCTTCTCTTCGACAGACAAATGAGACATTGCAATAATATTCAATCTCGCTCGAGCGACCATCTCTATTAAGCGACCACTTGCAATAAGAGAAATATCTGAGTGACACGATTCTAATAAGTAACAACAACATAGGATTTATCGAGAACTCTGTTATAGAAGGTGTATACAATCGAAGCAAGTTTTGATATATTTCATACACTATTCTTAAGCGAACACTTTTATGTGTTCCCAGGAGTGTACAGGTACAAGCTTTACCGTATTTTCCAACAATCAGTGCATGGCTGACCCTGCCCACTGAATTTTACCATGGCAGTCTTTCTAGAGGCACTGACCCAAGGTTTCTTTAGCCGACCCAGTTTGGCTCATTCTAATACGTGCTGTGCTTACAATCCCGGGGTCGTTTAATAATTTTGTCCATACTTAACTGTATTTATCTATATTCATCGACAATTGTCTATATCTTTCTGTGTTTCATAGCCTCTCATTGAACGTAGTCTGTAAATTATTAAAGCTATATCCCCCCTCCCCTAAACACACACAAACACTCACAAATCAAAGCACTGACAGTACTGATGACGGATGTCCGTGTTGGCATAGCAGAGTGATATGCCCGTTTTGGTGTACAAAACGGCAATTTTCACATAGATAATCTTTTTATGCATAACCTCTCACCTAGCCTGGTTTATTAAAGACGTACAAGTAATACATGGTGTTTCTATTCTAGAGTCCTGAGCACGAGTTCGGAAAAAATGCCAGTGTAACAAGCGTCATTTGTCTTTCACCGCAGGAAATATGATAAGTAATTAACCTGTTAAGTTTGCTGAGTAGCTTCACATGCAATGACCCAAATTTATTGTTGCAGTTGTACATATTACTGGTGACAGGAAGCGATGGTTGGATGCACATACCAACTGCGTTTTTCCTGAAATACTACTGAAAGTCACGTTAAAAAAGTCATTTGATCGCAGTCTAACTAGCTTTCAAAATGATGACTTCAGTGATGAACTAGCATACACTTCCTCTCGGTCACGGAGATTATCAAAATCGTCCGTACAGTCTAGTCATCAGCGCCTATGCATATAACGGTGAATACCGAGGATTGACGAACATTTCCGGTGAAAAATCGGGTGTATTCGACTCGATCTCACACGAGCTGAAATTGAAAATAAAAACTCAAAATAGGTTTTCCGGGGAACTTCACTATACCCTCCTTTTACATATTGATAAGAAGGCGATAAGTACGTCTTGCTGACACGCCGACTTACTCTGCTTGTTACACACACCGACTCCGACAGGAAGTTTTTGGATAACCTGCAATTACGACATTCAAGTGGCTAAACCATCGAGAATGGTTCACATAAATTTTGGGCAAAGTTCTCTTCTCGTCTAATAAATTATCTCATTGGTCGATTGATTGTTTGACAAACGCGAATGGTCAATTTTTGACGTCTCGTAGGTGCAAACTGACACGCATCTTGATCTTTGACAATTTAAGCCATATTTATCTGTTTTCAGCATTAAAGAAATAAGTTAGTGTTAAAATGTTTGATTGTGTGTGTAACACTTTTTAACGCGTAAGATAGATTAACATTTTATTTCGATAACAAATATAGCTTTTGATGTTCAATTATTTGACCGTACCCCCGAAAAAAAGTATTATTATATTCTTATTAAGTATAGCAGATCATTTTGATCGTAATATTAGAGTACATTTTAGAGCGAACACGTTTTTTTGTTCACCGTCACATTTTTTCAATAGAGGCTAATTGGTAATTAACATACTGAAATTCTCATAAAGTTTAATTGACTTTTGACGTTTATTATTGAATAAACATATAAGTCACATATTTGTCATAAATAGAGATATCTATGTTGTCAGCAGTTTTGGTAATATTTAAGACAGTTGTTCTCAATTTGTCCATTTTTTCTCTCTCTAAGACCACGTGTTGACCATTACATAAGCTATGAAATATGAGACCTTTCAGAAAATTTGAGGTCTATTGGAAAGTACAAGAAGTTCATTCTGTCGATATTTATTCCATTTTTGTAGATCACAATTGACCAATCGCGGCTGTCAATCAAATAACCGGTCGACCAATTAAATTATTCATTTATACCAGAAATGAGGTTTGATCTCCGACATTGGTCGACATTAACTTTTTGATGGTTTGGCGACTTAAACGTCGTAACTACAGCTTATTCAAGCTGTAGTTTCGACGTTTAGGTCGCCAGCCAACTATTCACTTTTTTGTTGCATGTTTCTGGTCATAAATTTTGAATTATAACGCCTTTAAAAATCGAAGCGGGATTTCCTATTGGAGTCAGTGGGCGTTGCCAAATGAGTAAGGGGGGGGGGGGGGGAGGGAGCGAATTGTCAATTCGCACAGATGGGCAAATAGATGCTGCTTTTGCATCGTCCGTCATTTTTGGCTTTCCTTCCTTAACAACGATTACGCGCGTTTTCTTCTGGAAACTGTAGAATGTTTCAATATAATAAGACAAGGTTGTTCTTCATCTTGAGTAATCCCCGGTAGCTCTGTTAGTACTAACCACACTGTATGAATACAAAAAATATTCTCTTCATTTCTTAAAATTTGATAGCATCGAGAGAAAAGAATCAAATACTTTACAAATTTTGATACTTTTTGAAAGGAACTATTTTGTGCGGAAGCATATGAAATGGCTTCGTACTCAAAAATTTGTTCATGGAGGTATGGCCCGTTTTCGATAGACAAAACTAAAATGTATATTATATTATTATCATTATTAATTTGTTTTTATTGATTTTGAAGATTCTTAAATTTGGGTGGACTACGTTTAACGAAGGCACTTTTTGACTTTAATTAATAAAATGCGTCTTTCGCGGATATCTAAGGTAACCATGGTGCGTTACGAATAGAGAAAAATGTTGTTAGAGGTGCCTCAAATTTGACTATCGCGTCGATTTTAGATTTTAGATTAGGCCTCTCGATTTATCTATACTACAGTAGAATAAACTGCTCACAGAAAAAAATATGCCATTTAATAAACAAGATATGTGCCATGAAAATAACTCGTGAACATAATATTTACGTTTAGAACTTCGGTGCTATCTTAGTTTCTCAGCAATAACACACATTGAATCTTATAACACTTGAAACTTTTTTAATAAAAATGCATAAATAACCATTGATATATAAAGGTGAATGGTAATTGTGCATTTTTCACGTGTTATGACATTTGAAAAAAGGTTAAGTGAGTTACTCATGCAACCTTTGGTTTCATTTTATTCTTATTGCTTTCCTTAAAAGAGGCCATCAATCATATATCGTCAGTGCGTGAGTAAAAGGTTGTAACTACAGCTTTGATAAAGCTGTAGTTACGGCATTTTTCTCGCACATCAACAATATATGGTTATGAATGATATGTATTGTTAACTTCCTACATTATTTGTAGGCCTTTTGGAAATAGACATTATATAGGTCTTTTTTATGGTTCAATTGTTAGAAAGGAGAAATTGCTTGTTACAAGAAAACCTTCAATGCCTTTTTGATTGTTTGAATGGGATATAACGCCGCCCTTAACCACTTTTCAGTCATATCGCGCGGCTGGAGCACCTAACAATGGATTCCTGGTATTTCTAGCACGAGTACGACCATTGCATTCTTTCCTAGCCTCCAGCTGCTATCTCACTTAGGTTAATAATTATATATCCATTGTTTAGAGACAAATGTCGGAAAGGATCGAACCCATGACATCCCATGGTTCAAGATTTGCAGTCTGATGCACTATCAACTGCGCTATGTTGGCGGATTTGATTGATTCAAAGAGTTTCAACGCCTCTTTTAACAGTATTACAGTCATATCGTGGAGGATGGAACACCTTACAATGGGTTTCTGGTCTTTCTCAGACCAGTACTACCACTACATCCTTTCCTAGCCTCCAGCTGCTACCCGACTCTGGTTTACGATTATTCACCCATTGGTAAGAGACAAATGCCTTAAAGAATATGCGCCGCCGCCGGAGTGGATCTAGGATTTCCGTAAAGGGAGGGGGGGTCAAATTTACCAATGAGGGTCGCTTTCCTATTACAGTAAATCGTGTATTAAGCGACCATTTAAGGGACGACCAAAAAATGGTAACGTAAAAGAATGGTCACTTATTACTCCCTTTTTTTGCCAAAGATATTAAGAATTGATTCGATTGCATGTATCAATTATTACAGAATTGTTGCTTAATCTCATGTTATTGGAGCACATTAGAATCATCTTATTGAGACGATTCCAATCATTTCCAACAACATAGGTTTAGTCGTGATTTTACTTTTAAAGAGCCTTTGCATTTAAAAGGGGGAAATTCGATTATGGTCGCTTAAAGGACGTGGTCGCTTAATAGTTTAATTGTTAGCTTCGTCTATCAAAAACGAGCGATCTGATTGGTCGAAAAATTTAATTCATACCTCCATGAACAAAATTTTGAGCACGCAGCCATTTTATATGCTTCCGCACAAAATAGTTCCATGCAAAAATGTATCAAAATTTGTATAGTTGTTGCATTTTTCGCTCGATGTTATTAAATTATAAGAAATGAAGAGAATAATTTTTGTTTTCATGGAGGTATGAACCGAAAAACCTAATCACACACTGTATGAATCCGCTTCGCGTATTCATACAGTGTGATTAGGTTTTTCGGTTCATACCTCCATGAAAACAAAAAGTATTCTCTTCATCTCTTAAATAGATCGACTGTATTATCAAATTCATATTTAATTTCCCAAATGAATATGAAATGAGTAGGGCGTTCAAATAAGGCCCATCAAAATCCACAATTGACCTTTAAAATGTAAGGAAGGTCAGAGGTTCAATTTGAATTAGACTTGAATGATCTTCGTTGGTCCTAAAAAGTATACAAGTAACCCCGAAAGGGTTTATATGTTAATAAATTACAATAAAATTTATGACCAGAAAAATACACGTTAATCAGGAAAAAGACCACGAATGAAAAATAACACGAATTGTTTACTAATATATTTTCTTATTAACCACATGTGATTGATTATTCGACGTGAACGAGGCCAATAAATCTGTCAATGAAATAATTGTAATGTTAAGCATAAGGTATGAGTAACAATTATTCAGTGGCAATTCTCACGAACAAGAAATCGTAATTGAAAATTACAAATGTGATTTTTTTTAATAAGATGTTCTTTCTTCTGGAGTGCGACAAGATTTGCAAGGGACACCTCTCTTAGCCCTTTCCCTTTTTTGAATGTTAGACTCTTTCAAATTGAAAGAGATTGTAGACGATAATGAAATTGGATGCATCATGAAATGAAGCCATCATGTGCGGTAGAAAATATTGTGGGAAAAGAAGAAATTGCTTGTTACAAGCAATTTCTTCTTTTTCTACAATGTTTTCTTAAATGTAAAATAACAGTGACGTAAAACACCGAAAAGGGTTAAAAGTGAACCAGTAAAAAAATAGAGAACTGCTCAGAAACACAGAGGTAGTGTATCGATGCTTTACTCTGAGCAGGTTTAAGAATAAAAAAAATTCTATTCGCCAGAGGTTTAATTGACACGGATCTCTTTGTACCCGATTCTATCTCCCTCTTTCACGCACGCATTTACGTACCAGCAAAATATTTTTTTCAAGTTCCTATTCCCACACACGATTACATTATAGACCAGTCCTGACTTAAAGAAGTTGTCCAACGACAATTCTAAGATAATGAAATGAAATCTTCAAAATCTTTGCCTATTGGGATAGAAAACATTGTGGATAATGAAGAAATTTGCTTGTTACAAGCAATTTCTTCATTTTCCACAATGTTTTCCAAAGTTTATATATTGATGGGTGTTTAGAAGCTTAATTGTGTTGGAATAGGTTAATCAAAATTGTATGGATCTACTTTATGCGCAAGCATACAAACTAGCTGCGTGCTCAAAACTCTGTTCTTGGAAGAGTGGACTCATTTAACCAACCAAAATGCTTAAATCTTGAAAGACGAAACTAGTTTTTTTTTTTTTTTTTTTTTTAACTGTTGTTATATGCAGAAAAACATACAAATACTGTATAAACTTTTGCTTTAGATATTTAAACTTTCAATTGTTGCGCATTTTTTAAACTCTTAACAGTTTGAAGTTCATGTATATCGTATTCCTTTAAGATTTCTTCAAGATAAAAGATTACTATTCTACTATTTCTCTTTACTATTGATTCTGGAACTTTTCAAGAAAAGCGGCGAGTTCTTCTGTCGATTGCTTATTTTGGAACGTTTTCTAAACTAATTTTGATTGCAGGACCGTAGAAGACCTCACAGGGTTACCTTAGATATGGAAAAGATCATTTTTGGTTTATGGGTCGTACTTCATCGGATTACTTCAATATTCTCGTAAATATAGTCTTGAATGAAGCTGCACTTATAAAGATTCGATAATAAACCTACGATATATAAATACAATGCTATTTCAACTAATAAAAATTTATACCTTTGACATGTAATGAGCATTTGACCCTACTTGTGTTGGCATTTATTCTCTCCGAATGTCAATGTCGCCGTTAGCTAGGGATAAATACCTTCACTTTGATTACGGCGAAGGCCAAGGTAGGTTAATTAACCCTTTCCTGTAAAAACCCGGGATTTTAAGTCACTGTGATTTTATACTTAAGAAAATATTGTGAAATACACAATATTTTCTACCACATAGGATAGTTTCATATCAAAATTGAATCAAATTGTAATTGTTGTCTGCAATCTCTTTCAATTTGGATCAGTCTAAAATTTCACAAACAGGAAAGGGTTAAGTCATCATCGATCCAGTGTAGTAAATACTGTATACCTCGAAGGTTACAGGAATGCCGTTACAAAATTAAGATTATCTGCTCACTAGCTACTGATTGAAACTGGGGGCCATAGGAATACTTCATAAATGAAAATAATGACCTATCTGACAATAACGAATAAGAAGACGAATTTCACCTTTTATTAAGTTGTCCCGGGTACAAAAAAACTAAGACATCCTTATTTACAAAGATATCATTACACCAAAACAATCATGATTAGTAGTGATTAGTTAGTAGAGCAATTGAAATTTTGATTTAATCATAACAATAAAAATGAAGAGCATATTTTTTCGATGGAGATCTCATATTGATTTGGTTTTTCATTATATAGCTCCTTGAAAACAACAACAACAACATGAAATAAAAAAAATCGTTTCAATTCTATAATGTTAATCATGGGGGTGAAAATGATATAGACCTTAAGATGGACGGTCCCTAAAAGCACTGTTGAATCAAACAGTAATCTCTTACTTTGTATTTTGTTTTGGTTGTAAGCGCTTAGATTTTCGAAGGTTCGCTGTTAAAAGACAAAAAATAGTTAGATGTATGTATGCTGTCAAGAAATGTTTAGTCCGAAAAGGTATTAATCGTAACATGAAACATTTGTTGTTTGAAATAATTTACGCCAGTCAATGATAATTCATTATTTTCAATAAATCATCCCATTTATAGCCTTTTAGGCTAGAACTTTAGTGATCAACTAGTAAATGACTGATCCCTTGCCCCGCCCACTGACACCGTTAATCACGCCCACTGACTCCACTGGTCACGCCCACTGACTTCGACAGAAAGCGCAACTTCGATATTATACGGCGTAATTTTTCAAAATTTATGGTCAGCAACATGTTACAAAATAAAATAATAATAAAAATATACTAAAACAAGAGCTTGAAAAAGCTGTAGTTACGATGTTTAAGTTGCCTTACCAAAAAAGGTGATTAATGGAGATGTCGGCCAGTGTTGGAGTTCAAAGTCCACTTCCGGTCTCAATAAATGGTTTAATTGGTCGATTGATTTTTTGGTTGACAGGTGCGAACGGTCTTTTTTGATATATGTTGATTCGAAATGACTGTTCACACTGATAGCTAAGAGAATGATTGTGATTACCAAAGGTAAGATTTCTAGAACTAAACAAGTCAAATTACATTTACACGAGCAATTATATGATGAAATGTGTTTCATTGGGTACGTCATCATCTAGGTTTAAGCTTTACAATGTTACAGACATCGATTTCTACATTAGTTTGAAAGGGTAATCTAAGAAATCCTGTTTCCGCCACTAACTTCCACTTTTCGAGCAATGTTGTAACGGCGAAAAGTCGAAAAGTGGAGGGTTTTGACGTGACAACTGTCATAAAACTTTAGATTTTTCGACCTCACGTTTGTCTAGAAAAGTGGAGATTAGGAACTACCAACTTCAACTTTTCGCATTCAACCTTCGGGTTTATGTTTTTGTTTTAATGTGGGTCTTATCCTGTATAATATATCGAAAAGTCGATTTTTTCTTACAATTGTCAAATGAAAAATTTCCACTTTTCGACATTTCTACTACAATAGGACTCATTTTGTCTTTAACCAATGAAAGCATGATGCTTTCATATTTTATATGTTGCATAACTAGATTAGTCATTGTGATTTAAGAGATGAAGAGAATACTTTTTGTTTTCATGGAGGTATGCGTGTCTTCCATAGTATAATATAATTAGTCTTTTCGTTTCATACACCATGAAAACAAACAAAAAAAAATATCTTTAATGACATCAAGCGACCCCCCCCCCCGCAAAATTTTACAAATTTTGATACATTTTTATGGAACTAGTTTGTGCGCAAGCATACAATATAGCTGTGTGCTCAAAATGTTGTTCATGGAGCTGTAAATATTTTTTTTCGACCAATCAGACTTATCGTTTTAGATAGACGAAACTAGCAATTAAATAATAGATAAATGACCTCGATTGGACTGGCTTGTGGTCATGAATGTCTAGGACTTAAAAGGGCCTTGTCTTAGACTATAAGGCCGAGATCTCTCATGGTATGTAGTATTTATATCTATAGACATTTCAATGAATATCAAAGGACTCCTCTTGAAAAGGGTTGGAATACATAAAGTTTATTTTGCGGACCAAACTGACACCAACGTGTAATCGTAGTAGTAAATGCATAAAATCTCTACATATTTATTCTCTCACACGGACAAGTAAGACATGGTTTTTCTACTTGTCCAGAATTGAAATGAACTTGTCTGAAAAAAAGTGAAGAGATCAATTTTACAAATACAAATACAACTTCATTTGTATAGCGCAAAAAGTATAAATATTCAATTGCGCTTCACAGAGTCTATGAGCTATGTACATTAACATCAACACTGTGCAATCAAGTAGGATTATTTCAGTCACTATAAAATTGTCTAAATAGATGAGTCTTGAGTTGAGATCTGAATTTTGTCTCTGTTCCAATAGATTTCAAGTGGTTTGGAAGCTTATTCCACCATTTGGGCCTACCACTGCCAATGATCTGTCTGCAATCTTGGTTTTAAAGCGTGGTACCACAAACATTACACAAGAATCACCAGCTGATCTCAAGCGATATTTGCTTTGAGTTTGTGTGAAAAGGGCACTAAGATACGCTGGCGCAGTCCCATGCACAACCCGGAAGACGGCGAAAAGCACTTTGAACATGATTCTCGCACGTACAGGCAGCCAGTGGAGAGATTTCAAAATCATATAACTAGGCTGTTCATATGTAGCATTTGTTACTAATCTGGCAGCCTGATTTTGAACTCTTTGCAATCTGTTTATCTGATACGAAGGAATGTCGGCAAAGAGTCCATTACAAAAGTCTAGATGCGAGTGAATAAGTCCATGAACTAGAGTTCCTGCAGATTTCTGTGTAATATGCTTACGAATACATTTTAGGTTTTTTAGCTGAATTTGCGCTGATTGACACTTTTTACGAATATGCGAGTCAAAGTTCAGTGAACACCAAGGTCACGTACTTGTTCAACACAGTTCACTTCACAGCCACCTACTGTAATACTGGTGATATTTAACTTATCTAATTGTTGTCTCGTCCCATATGCGATAATTTCAGTTTTAGAGTTATTCATTTTTAATTTGAATTTCGTCATCCAAGAAATGACACTATCAAGACAGTTGTGTAATTGATCACGAACCCAAGATTCACTCTGATTATTCTGATTATTGCCAGCTTGTATTTTAAAAGCAATTTTGTGGTCATCAGCATATCCATAGAGGTCTGCGGGATAGTTCTGGACAACTTTGTTTAAGGCAGCAATGTACATTGTGAAAATTACCGGTCCCGCACAGGAGCCTTGGGGAACCCCATACTTCAATGGTGTGGGGTCAGATGTTGTGTGTTCAATTAGCACCCTCATTGTTCGATCTGTCAAGTAAGAATGAATCCATTTAAGATGAGTGCCTATGATACCGAATTCTGAACGCATGAGCTGAAGGACAATGGGAATGTCAATAGCGTCAAATGCTGCACTTAGGTCAATCATCACAACAATTGTCACTAGGTTCGAATCAACTGCTTTAAGTATATCACTATACATTTTCAACATTGCTGTTTCCACACCATGATATTTCCTATAAGCACTTTGGTATGAAGGCAGTAGATTATTACTTTCAACAAATTGAGTTATTTGAGATAAAGCAGCTTTCTCCAAAATCTTTGAAAGAAATGACAGATTTGATACAGGTTTATAATTTGAAAGTTCTAAGGAAAGGCCTTTTTTCTTCAACAGTGGTTTGACTAAAGCTGTTTTCCATTCTGATGGGAATACACCTGATGTTAGTGATCTATTCACAATATCAGTTATCGCAGAGGCAAAGCTAGACAAGTATTCCTTCAGTTTTGATGTAGGAATGTGATCCAGATCACATGTTGTTGCCTTAGAATCACTAATCAATTTAAGAATGTCATTTTCAGTCACTTGTTCAAATTCATGGAAAGGAGTAGATGTGGGTGTGGTTACGGTATCACATTCTGGTATGTCAGGGTGAATATTGTCTAAGGTGTCACGCAACTTGGTGATCTTATTGTCAAAATAGTACAGAAATTCATTTGCTAATTTCTCATCACTAGAATGGGGTGGTAATGGGTTTTCCTTTGCTCGGCCTAGCAACTTGGAGGTGACAGAATAGAGCTTCTTAATATTTACTTCTGCATCACTAATCACATCTTGATAGTAATTGTCCTTGGCGGTAGTAACTGCAGCAGTGTATGTCTCTAACGTGTTTGTAAACTGATTTCATGACACCTGTTTTATCGGTCAAATAAATGTGTTCTATTTTTCATTTGTATTGTTTGAGCATTCTTAGGTAGGAAGAGTACCAGGGAACACTGGGTCTATTAATGAAAGTCTTTTCAATGAGAGGGGCGTGTTTATCAATAACTTCTTGAGTGACTGTAGAAAAAGCAGTCACTAATACATCGACATGTGAGAATCCGTCAGATAGAGTGTTTAACTGTGTAAGATCTTCTTTAAATGAGCCAACATTTACAGATTTCCAGTTTCTGTATTTCACAGTAGTTTGAACTAGAGGTGGACGGCACTGTTCAATGTAGCAGGTAACAAAACAATGGTCAGATATGTAGTAGTCCGACAGAGGATTTTGTGAATATATTGTTGTTAATTATAACAATTCTTAAGTTGTAAACATCGATATATTAAATATTTTCATATCCATTAACAAAAATACAGAATATGGCAAAGACAAACGTATACAAAATGTATATGGGCGCTTTTTTATACATATAAAAATACAATTTTAGTTAAGAAAAAATCCAAGAAAGACAACATAAACTGATGTAAAGAACAGCATTACTTTTCACGGCTTCTTCTGTATTAAACAGCTTCCAGAAAGATATTTGCAAATGGCAACCAATATTTCTTTTTTATGATTACATTAATTTAACAAAGATATTAACATAAGGCCAAGAAATGTTTCCAAAATAATATCATTTATGTTCTTCTTATTTGTTGATATATTTTACAACAAAAAGTGACATTCGGTTCAATAACATTTGAGGATCAAACTTTACAATGTCTATTATCTTATGAACAGAACAGAACAGAACATATCTTTTATTTTACATCCAGGTACATTATTGTACAATATGGACAAATGTAATACAAATGCATATAATAAACAATGTAAACACTTCCGGATAACCAAAATGAAAGGACTAATATATATTTAATAGTGGAAGGCGATGAAAAAATCTTATATAATTTTATTATTATCATAAATATTTTATTATCATTATTATTATTATTATTATTATTAACGAGGGATAGAAGTTGTTTTTTTTTTATTAATCTATCTATTATTCATTTATTTATTTACTTTTAATGTAATATTTAGTATTGCCTTTTTGCCTCCAGGAGCCAGCAACCACAGCTTGAGATAAGCTGTAGTTACAGGCTTCTAGGCATGATTGGTTTACCCGAGTTTCTACAAAGAGGAAATTACCCCCTTTTACCCCCCTTATCCGAAACGAAAACAAAGATGGGATATGGGGGAACTAATGTTTTCGAGCGTGCGTTAACCCTTTTCTTACCTTGATTAGCGAAATTTTAGACCTGTCCCATCCCAAAGGTTATGCAGACAAAAAAAGTAAATTTAATTTGAGAAATAATAATCACCAAGTACGTAATACTGTATTGTGGAAAAAGAAGGTGTGCTTATTACAAGCAATCTCTTTCTCCCCCACAATGTCTAGACAATTATAGAAACATAGGAACATAAAACTAGGATTTGAATAGAGAAGGGTTAGGGGTTACGTAGATTTGCGCACGGTACTAATGACTAGGTAATCATCCGCTTCGCCTAGCGGTATCGTCTAGCATAAATTTGTGTGTTGTCCAATCAGAGAAGAAAATCCTGGTACAATCGGTGTAGAAAGTTTCTGTTATCCACGTAAAACCTACAATTGGGTTGTTATTGAATGTCCATCGCGTCATTAACCATTGACAACCCATTTGTTTCTTTATTGATTACGTGTAAATTGGTCATTATAAGGACAACTGTCGGCTTTAACCCTTGTTGTCCTTGACTTGAAAAATTGGCATGAGCTTGGATAAGTTAGATAGATAGATAGATAGTTTATTTGACGTAAACTTTACAGTTTCTTGGCATATACAAATATACATATACAATTTAACAGACAAAACACAAGAGGGTGACTAAGTCGATTATCACACAACATAATTTTAGTTTATTGTTTGATTTTGATGTAGCGATACTTTTAACAGTATTTCAGTCATGTCGCTGCGGCTGGAACACCTAGCCTGGTATTTATCACACCAGTACCAACACTACATCCTTTCAGATCCCCCAGCTGCTCATCCACTTAGGTTAACGCTTGGCAACCCATTTGTGGGAGACAAATAGATATTTGCTGCGCCCGGGGATCGAACCCTGGACCCTATGCTTAGGAGTCCAACGCGCTACATATACCATCTGCGCTGACATGATTTTAGACCAGTCAAGATTTAAAGAAGTTTCAAAAGTTTCTAGTTTGTAGGGTAGGAAATATTGTGGATAATGAAGAAATTGTTTGTGACAAGCAATTTCTTCATTTTCCACAATGATTTCCACAACTTTATTTTTGGGGCGTTTAAAAGCATTATTGTATTGAATTAGGTTAATGGCCTAAATTTTAAATAACACCAAGAAGATTAAAATTCTTATTAAAAAGGTCGATACATACCGAAAAAACTATGAAATACTCGGGCATATGAGATGATTGAATGATGATTATGAAGACAGAATGTGTCTTACCTTGTCACGTTTCTGTTATTATTACTGCCGGGGGTCAGTGGGCGTGGTCAGTGATCCTTTAATTAAACAGCTTCTCCGTCAAGCATAAAGAGAATGCGTCTATCATCAACTTGTATTGTGCAATCACTAGGGCCGGGAGTGGGGTTTGGGGGGTGCGGGCGGGGTGTTTCACGTAATATAAATCGAATGCGGCATGGTCATCAGTCGTTACATTTCAGTTATATACATTATATACTTTTATGTATAATATTATACATTACTAGTCAGTATCGCGAATTTGCACGTATTTCTTTTTGTTGATGCAATTTGTGGACTTTGAGTGCCAACTGTATTAACATTTATTTGAAGTGTTATTGTTGGTTTGGCTGTAGTTACAACCTTCGGGTCGCCAACCCACCATATTAATGTTATATTATATGTTACTAGCCCTAAATTAAGCAAAATAATGCATTTTAATATAGAAGCGAAACTTCCTGTTGGAGTTATTTGGCAGGGCCAGCGATCCGTCAATTGAAAGGATTCTAACCACTTCCCACAACAATCCTACTAGTTATTATACTTTTGATAGCAACTACACCCACTTCATAACCCATTACCATACATATAGAATGCAGACGATATTTTCGAGTTGATAGAATTATATCCTCACTACATCCCATCACAAATAACCAGAGACGTCAACATATCGTCGGTAGGAGATCAAAACCTTGTAACTACGGCTTTTTAAAGTTGTAGTTGCGACGTTTTGAACGCACACCGACGACCTACAATGAGGCTATTTCGGCGATGTTTTCGTACCCTGCTAAGCTAATGAAGACGACTGACGAACATTAATTTGTCTGGACTATATACTTCACCGGGGATAACATATCACTTGTTAACATACAAAAACCCTTCCATTGGAGACTGTGTTGGTCTAACTTTTTTAACTTGCATTATATGAGCGTGCCTTCGCCAGGTGACATATTATCGCCGGCGGATTATACCTATCCAACTATTTATCCACTTTTTTATTTGTTCATTTCAGAATAATGGTACGCTGATGATCACAGGTGACAGCACGATGCGAGTATTTGACTTCAACGAAATCGTCCATCCTAAGTTCGATCCTTCCTCCTTCCTCAGACAGGCGACCAAAGAGTCTACACAGAAAATTAAGGTTCCACTGAATTTCGGGCAACATTATTTCATCTTTTTACCGGAAACCTTAATTAAGGTACGCGTTATCTCTGAACTGAACACTTAGACTATTTCATCGCTTCTTTATATAATGACAGTTTGATTTTAGTCCCAGCTTTTGCAATTGAGCAATCGCATCTGTCAATCAATTGATCAGTTAACCAATGAAATCATTCATTTAGATCAGAAATGACTTATGAACTCCAAAATCGGTCGTCAATTTTGTTAACCCTTTTTGTTGGCTTGGCGACTAAAACGTCGTAACTACAGCTTTTTCAAGCTAAAGTTACGACGTTTAGATCGTCAACCAACCGTTCTATTTACTTGTTACATGCTACTGGCCATAATTTTGGCAAAATGATGCCGTTAAAAATCGAAGCGGGACTTCCTGTTGGAGTCAATGGGCGGGGTTGACTACGTAAATGGGCGTCGGGAATTTCGACGAAACACTATCGAGTCTTATCTCATAGGGCGTACACTAGTTTCACCATCGAGGTCTGTCTTTAGAAATATTTGATCGGATAAAGTAGAGCAGTAGTTTTTCATGTTAATTGTTTATTTACTTTGTTCTGCATTTTCATTTTGAGAATAATAGTAAAGATAAATATGCAATAGAAAAACTTGAAAGCGTATACTGTATATCTTTTGATGAAATACAAGTTTTCTCGTCCTTACAGGAATGTAATAACGGGAAAAATTCCGGGTATTAACGAGGAGAAACGTGTATTAACCAGTATATTCGAGTGCCGTTAACGCAAATGTTAACTACCATAACAAAACATAAATTAACGCTGTAATATTAAAATCAACATATGCTAGCCTTGAAAAGGCAGGAAACAAAAATCAAAAAAAAAAAAAAAAAAATCCTGACCCACAAATCGATGTTGTTTTTTTTTTTTACTTCATATGTTTAAAAATCATATACGAAATCTCAAAGTTATATAACACTTTATTTTGCAGGAATATAACCAATACACGTCAAAACGGAAACCACGTCGACGTCGTTTTAGACGTCATCATCCGTCAATTTTACAGAGTGTCTTAGGGGAGTTACAGAATTATGCTTTGGTACCGATACAATCAAACAACGGTCAAGTACGGTCAGTATTTTACCAGATATTCACCAATTCCAACATAACCAAGCTTCTGAGGAAGTACAGAATACTTGTTACAAGAAATTTCTTTTTTCATTCCACAAAACACATACACATAAACACATGCACAAATAAATAAATAAATAAAATAGATGCTCACCAACTAAAACTATTTTGCATTCTAAAAATTTAGTCGTCTTGAAATGGGTTAAAAGGAAAAGAAATAATTTTTGTTGTTTTAGTTTCTTGTTGCTTTTGTTTTTTCGCGTTGTTGTTATGTAATATAAATGTGCCAAAACCAGTCGGATGGCCTCATTTTATCAGTTTTCGGGTATTCATAATTAATTGCTCTTAATTTCCTTCTATTATTGCGCCGAAATGCTATTTCGTGCCCAGGATATAAATAAATAATAAAAATAATAAAATACGCACGGGTACTTACCCTCACTGCCACATATAAGTTAGCGAAATGTTGTGTAAATGACACCACGCTAACTGACCTCCGAAAGGAAATTCGACTAACATATAACACGGCGTTATTTTGCAAAGCTTATAGTCAGTTACATACCATGAGAAGTTTGAATAAGCTGTAGTCACGACCTTTTAGTGGCTTAACCGACGAAAACTCTTCACATAAATGTCGAACAGTGTCCTAGTTCAAACTTTACTTCCGGTCTAAATGTATGATTTGATTGATCTATCTTTTTTTTCCGATTGACATTGGCGACCAACCAATTCGATAAAAGTCTTTAAAGACTTGTATTCTTTTTACCAGATATCGAGGGTTAATTGACCTATCGCGAAAGTCAATCAACGAATGAATTGATCAGTTAAAACCATTCTTTCAGTCCGGAATTAATCTTTTAATTCCAACATTGGCTACCATTTTGTTAATACCTTTTTTTGGCGACCTTTACGTCGTAACTACAACTTATTCAAGCTGCAGTTACGACGTTTTTGTCGCCAAACAACAGTTTTACTTTTTTTTTACATGCTACTGGCCTTAAAGTTTGCGAAATAACGCTTTATAAAATCGAAGGGGGACTTCCTGTTGGAGTCAATGGGTGGGGCGAAATTAGTAAGTGGGCGGTGCCAGCGTTTGGTCCATTGTGATATTGAAGCTGTACAATGTATAGAAACTTATAACAGTTTCGCAATCAACCCACGCATTATGTTCTGTTTAGTAACACAGCTTTTTTCTTTGTGCAGGTATGTCCTATTAAAGAATCCAAAATTCGTTATAAGCGGGGTTGGACCGAGTGGAACCCCTATAACAGCCTCGATCCCGGTGACCCAACAACCCAACTCCCTGTCCCTGTTACAATCCCAGCAGTCCAATAATGGGCCCCATCACACACAACCGCATCCGGTACAATCAGTTTTGACCTCATCATTAAACACGAAAAACATTCCAAAGCTACAGGTATGTACATATAGTGTTTTAATTGATATTGGAGGGGGGCTTTTGAGATCTACAAGTTTAATCATTTTGTTTTTCTTGTTGTTGTCGTCGTCGTTGGTGTTTAACAGGGACTCTTATTTAGACATATGTCTCAGAGTTTTCATTCAGTGTGATTAACCCATTCCCACAAAATCAAAAATAGGCTGGTCCTAATTGAAAGAAGCTGCAGATGACAATTTCAAGATGGTGGAATTTTAAATTGTTTCGTCTTTTTGGATAGAAAACATCGTCGATAAGAAGAACTTGCTTGATACTATAGCAATTTCTTCATTTTCCAGGCTTGTGTGGGAATGGGTTAAGTTTTTAGATTTATACTTCAATGGAAATAAATCATATTCTCGTCATTTCCTAAAATCTAAGATTGCCGCTTTCCATCACTTTCAGTTTGGATTAGTCTAGTTCTATCATTTTCCCCGTTTGAAGTAGTAACAATTGATTTAAACAGATGTCACACAAACCCGTATTTTGATGCACTTACTAAAAGTAGCGACGGAAAACAGAAATAGAGAAACTGCTTGAAATAAGCAGTTTTGGGTATTAAGTTTTCTGTACTCTAAAATTCAATTATTATTATTATTATTATTATTAATACATTTTTAACTTCTTTCAATTTGGAACAATCTAAAGATGTAACGTCTGTCAAAAGGTAAACTTATATCCACACAACGCCGCATATTTACACGATGAAGAAAATGGCTTTGGAAAAATGGGTACATAAGAAATTGTTTGCAACAATCAATTTCTGCTCTTCTAAGAGTGTTTTCCGACTTATTTGATACTTATCTTTTTTAATTCAACGAACTCTAAATTACCGTCTGCAACACCCGGGCCTTTCCAATTCGGAACAGTCTGAAAAATTATCGTCTATTAAAGGATTAAACAATCATTCTCTTCAGACACCAAAATCATCACCATCACAAAATAAAGGGGTGTTACCACAGATTATTGACATCCTATCCCCGATGACGATAGCCCCGCCTTCAAAACCAGCGCCATCTAGGTCAAGGTCATGGTCACCGTCACGCTCCAGGTCACGGGCATTGACACGAAACAACCGACCTCTCAGCGCAAACACTGTGAGTACGCTATATTTAGGCCTTGTGTGACATTGACAATTCCTCTTGTGCGTGAATCACAGGCAATGAACATTTTGTACAGCCACTCAGAGGATTGGGAATATTCGCTGATGGTCTTAAGCCATTACCAGCCGACAAAATTTTAGAATGGTCCAAATTCAAAGGAGCTGCAGACGACAAATTAAAGTTGATAATTTTTTCCAACTGTCTTTAGAAGAAAAATGTGTAAAATGAAGAAATTGCTTGGTTCAAGCAATTTCTTCATTTTACACAATGTTTTCCCTGTTATTTTTCCTGAGAGATGTCAAAAGGCGTCATTGAGTGATAATAGATTAAGAAACTTCGGGACAATCCTTATTTATAGAGCGTATAGTGAAGACTCCCATCAGACTGTGCGGATGCACAGGATGAACTGAGTCTTTACTCTGCGCACAAATGTAATGTTTGGAAATATCACGCCAAGGCTCAATGGCACATCGTCGCTGTTGGACCAACATTTCGTAACAACAGCTTGTTTCAAGATGTACAGTAAACCCAGCATATGGCAATATCGCTTTAAAGGATTATTTGTTTGTTTGAATGTGGTTTTACGCCGCTTTCAACAATCTTTCAGTTATATCGCGGCGTCTGGAGCACCTAACAATGGATTCCTGGTATTTATCACACCAGTACCGCCATCACACCCTTTCCTAGCCTCCAGCTCCTATCCCACATAGGTCTACGATTATCGACCCATTGGTGGGAGACAAATAGTCGGAAAGGATGAGTGCCGCCGTCGGGGATCGAACCCGGGACCTCTAGATTGACGCTTTAAACGAAAGAACGAAGACCGCGGACCTGTCGGTGGCTTTCTGTAAGGATATTCATCTGTTTTAAATATACTCGGATAGAACGATTTATTTTCTTCTTCTCCCAGAGGCGGTTACAATAGTTGTCGTTATTTAGTTACTTAATTGATTGATTGATTGATTGATTGATTGTATGGGGTTTAACGCCACTTTTAACAGTATTTAAGTCATATCGTGGCCACTGGAGCACCTAAAAATGAATTCATGGTTTTTCTCACACCAGTAATACCACTACATCCTTTCCTAGCCTCAAGCTGCTATCCCACTTAGGTTTACAATTATCCACCCATTGGTGAGAGACAAATGTCGGAAAGGATATGTACCGCCGCCGGGGATCGAACCCATAACATCCCTTCATTGAAGATTAGGAATCTGATGCGCAACCGACATGTAGTTAATTAAAGACAATATGACTTTCCTAAACTCGTTCTATGTTGGCATGTAGACTAAGATTTCGCTTGAGCTCTGTTAAAAGTATTTTTAAAATTAACGTTGATCTCGTGTTCTATGTACTGTCATTTAATATCAATAATCATTTTTCTTTAACTATAATTATAACAATTTTGGACGGTACGGTATGTTTTAAGGTCCACAAATTCACTGTATGTTTTAAGGTCCACAAATTCAGTTTGAAATGCAATATAGCCTGTCATTATATTCTTTCAAAATGGTAAATGCGACCTTCGACAATTTTATAACCTACGAACAAATTCACCATTCTTGGCTGACAATCAAAGAAAACAAAAACAAAAACACCCAATCAAATCATTCATTTTGATCGGAAATGGAATTTGAACTCCAACATTGGCCGTCATTTATGTGAAGTTTTCTGTTGGTTTGGCGATTCAAACGTCGTAACAACAGCATATTCAAGCGTAGTTACGACATGGAGGTCGCCAATCAACCATTATATGTGTTTAGTTAAATGCTACTGACCATAAATTTTGCGAAATAGAGCCTTTTAAAATCGAAGCCGAACTCCTAAGTCAATGGGCGGAGCCAACGGAGTAAGTGGGCGGGGCAAACAATTGTTGAATTAGAAATGTTCACAAAGTTCACGCAGTGCTATTTATCTAATTGTCTTTCACGTAAACTCATCGAATTTCAGGCGAAGAAGGCTATTCTTGGAGAGCGGCCTGAAAGACCTGCACCAGCTATTCCTTCAGTTCCTTCAGCCGGCCCCATTGACTCCTTATTTAACGAAAATCTCGTGACTAAACCCGCCGTACAAATGACTCACGTACACAGTCATTCACGTGGTCATATCCAAAGCCAGAGCCTGCGTGCATCACCGAATAACCTGCCACGGGTGGATATGGTATCGTCACACGTGCAATCTGCAGGACAATCAGCTTCATTTTCCACAGCATCTGGAAGTGCTCCAGCTCGGAATAGTTTGTCTAGTGTTGATTCAGCTATTGGCGGCGGATCGGGTGTGGCGGCTGATACTACGGGGTCAATTGATGGTACACACACCGTTCACCAAACAGAAATAGTGGAAACTGTTATTGAGACGAAAAACCAAGAAGCAGCAGTAGCCAAAACGGACACAACCGCAGTGGCAAATAAAACGACGGCGGTGGCTTCAAAGGCAAGTGATCCAATTGGAACTGCAAGTCAAACTAGTTCTGCATCTGCAGCATCGGCGTCATCAGCCGTGGCGGCCAAACAAGAAAAGGTAGTATCGACTAAGAAAACAACCAAAACAACAAAGATTAAGAAAGGAACTGATGCTGGTGGAAAACCAACTGCAGTCCACGAAGTAACGGAAGTTGTAGAACATACGGCTGCGAAGACCGATGCTGCCACGGCAACCAAGACAGACGCTGCAGCGGCCTCAGCAAGTGCTGGAACTGCGGTTTCAACAAATGGCGGTAAACCTAGTTCAATTGTTGCTGAAAAGTCATCTGCAGCGGCAGCAAGCAGTTCTGCTGCGGTGACATCAAACAATGCTACAACTACCGTCAAGAAGAAGACAATAAAGAAAACAATTGTTACTAAGACGGCCGTAGGTAACTCGTCAACAGATGCTAGTGTCACACTTCCTGACACTGTTCTTCCGCCAGAGGTTGTGGGAGGTGTAACATCAGCGCTTGATAACCTTCCAGTGGCGGCCCTTGATTCAGGAATGCCTCCTGTCAAACGACAACGAAAAAACAAGAAACAAGCAAAGACTGCGATATTGTCTGAAAATAACGATAGAAGGTCGGTGGGGTTCAAGGCCGCCTTGATTCCAACAGCACGACCAAAGATGGCCGCTAAAATAATGGGTAGTGTAACAGATGCTCCTGTTACAACCGTGACAATGACGCCAGATATGGGAGAAGAACAGATGTCCACGATTGCCGTCACTACGGAAGAAGTTGAATTGGAAGATATCCTTACAACAACTGTGTCACCATCAGGTAGGTACATGCCATAATGATATAGCTTTTTGTTTCGTCTACCAAGATTTAAGCGTTTGATTGGCTGAAATTGTCTTGTCAGTCATACTTCCAGTAACAAAATTTTGAGCACGCAACTTTTTTATGCTTACGCACAAAGTAGATCCTTGAAATTTCACTCAAAATAAGTAATGTATTTGCTTTGTTTTGATTGCATCAAATTTATAAGAAGTGAAAAAGAGAATGCTTTTTTTTTGCATTGAAGCGTATTCATACCGCGTGATTAAGTTTCTATCTCCATACCTCAATGAAAACAAAAATATCCTCTTCATTTCTTAAATATAATTTCTTTTTCGTATAAGATACAACAGCTAGATAATTAAAAATAAAGTTTCGTCCAATTCGAGAAAAGTGATATAAAAGATTAATACTAATGCATTAAGTTTGTATTCAGAAAGTTTTTGTAAGACGTGCAGTAGAAAGTTGGAAAGTATTAATAGTCAAGTGAATATAATGCAAATTTCACGGATCATACATATTAAAATGCCATTTTCTAGTATATAAAGTTACCAAAACAATTCCATGGAAACATTGCTAGTGTCCGTTCCGAAGATTTTGGCATTTGGAACGATATTTATTTTTATAAGAACTCTGTTTTTAAGGGGGAAAAGATTCTAGCAAAACCATAATTGTCAGAGTGTTTTATGTTCTAAAACGCATTTCTAAGTGAGGAACTACATTACAGGGACTAATTATAGGTACCACATGACGGTACCTACCAACGCACCGAGGGTTGCTGGCTGGGCCGGTGGCCCGACAACAGAGTCGGCTCTCGGCCCTCTAGACAGGATAAATACGACAGACGTGCCGGAGGAAATCGAAGCCCGTCCTGATAAAAGTAACAAAACACTAACGTCTGGTCATGTGATCTTACAGCACGTGAATGTAGTTAATAGATTAACAAATCCTAGATTAATATGTTGTTCCACATGTGACTTGTGTAGACCAGTAGTGAAGGGTTTTAGATATTTGGTCAAAACCAACAATTCGTTATCGTATCACAGAAGAAAGTTATAGAAAAGAGTCTGCATGGCCAAAGACAAAAAGTAGAGAGAGAAAATAGAGGATCACTGCACAGAAAAATAACATTGCACCAATAGCGAGACCTTTTCCAGGTGTTATTTTAAACAATATAGAAATTGAATTCTTATAACTTAAAGCTCGACTGGCTGTCCTCAGTAAATTGGCTTAATCACGATGACAAATAAATTTGGTACTAGTACATACCTTTTATCACTTCCGACACTCTAACATAGACTTCTTGCAAACATGTGTAATTCAACAACCACTATTCTGTAAATGAAAATGGTTTATTGCATATCCCGAGCACGAAAAATGACCAACCTTGAAACTTGCGAGCATTTATTGGTGGCAATTGTAACGCACTAAGCTTTTCATAAACCGTAATCATTAACTATAAAAGTTATAAATCTATCCAGCATCGTTTTATTGAACACCGTTTTAATTTATACTAATTCCCTGTTTCTGGCAGGAATTCGAAATCAGATCATTATGTTTTAGAAATAAGGAATCGGAAATATTGAAGAAATGATACTATTATTTATGATATATCCACACTACTATCTAATGAACTGTATTGTGTAGGACCTACTTCCAAATCAATGTGTAATAAGTATTTAATCATAAAAGATATGATGAATATTTACCAATAAATAACTCACTAATAAATATATTCTAAAAATAAACAAAGTCACCATATACATGATTTTATTATTTTATAATGGTTTCGTCGTATAAATTAACACCTGTCGTAAACTAACAGCATGGTCCTCAATGCATCAAAATTAACTCTGATAGAAACCAATTGTAACGCGGAGTTTCAATAAAATACCAAGCAAGAGGTTTCCTGTTCAAAACCTGTTTTTTACGTCTCTTTGATTTTGAGAAAACATTGTAGAAAAAGAAGAAATAGCTTGTGAAAAGTCATTTCTTCTTTTTTCCACAATATTTTCTACCCTTCTGAATAAATCTACTTTAGAATTTCGTCTGCAAAACCTTTGAATTTGGATGAGTCTAAAATTTTGCAAAACAGGAAAGATTTATAGAAAAAGCTGGTCGCAAGCAGACACGGAGTAGTGAATAGAGCAAGCGTAGATAGGTAGATTAGATATAGACCAACTAATGTTCTAATGTTGATCTTCTGTTTTCTTTGTAATATTATTTTAATATGTTTACAAATACAGAAGCGAACACTCATGAGACCGTCAAAAGAGATTTTTGCGCGAGGTAGTGGTCGCTTAAAGTCCAACCAATGAAATATATCTTCGAACTATATGTAATCTGTTGAAAACAAACTTTTACTGGTACTTTAATGAACATAATCAGAATACCATGTCAGAAATTAATAAAAAAAAGATTCATAAAGAGTGATAATAAGAAATATCGTAATTATATCTCAATGTGACTATTCTACTGGGGTCGTACATAATAGTATTGAATGAGAACTTTGCAATTGTTTATGTATGTAACCGAATTTTGTATACTTCATACGCGTCTAAAAAGTATTTAGCAAACATTTCCATAAGCGACCACTTTTGGCTGTGGCTGAAAGGTTTCTGTATGTCGAATTGGGATACGATATTTTGCCCTTCTATACCACTGGTAAGATTATTCGTATTCAACACGAGTTATTTTTCAAGTTTCCATTAGTTTAATCAGACTGAGTTTAACCGTATTTTTTGAAGATTTTCGTATAGGCAAAAATATTTTTTGAAAAAAAAAAAAATAATAATAAACTAAAATAATAATAATAATAATACAAGATTCAGATAAAAACCTTGCACTGTTTCAGCACCTGCGGAGTTAAGAAGAGAGATGGCGAAGCTTAATCCGAACTTACCTAAAAACTCTCCGGCACTGAGGCCCAGACCAAGGAAGCAACCAGGCCGTAAACCACAAGGTCAAGGTCAAAGACGAAAACCACAAAACCGACCTCCTCCACCAAAAGGTATAATACCTTTAATTAAGTTAGAAATCCGGATAAGGTTTGAAATCTCACTTAACTTCACTTGAATGGATGGAAAGATTATCGGATGGATGGACGAATAGATTGATTTTTTGATGAATGGATATACTAGGGACACATTTTCTAGTGCGTAGCACTAGGTGGTCTTTATAAAACCGAATAATTTAATTATTAGTTTCGTCTATCAAAACGAGCGATCTGATTGGTCGAAAATTTTAATTCATACCTCCATGAACAAAATTTTGAGCACGCAGCCATTTTACATGCTTCCGCACAAAATAGTTCAATACAAAAAGGTATCAAAATTTGTTAAGTTGTTGCATTTTTCGCTCGATGCTATTAAATTATAAGAAATGAAGAGAATGTTTTTTGTTTTCATGGAGGTATGAACCGAAAAACCTAATCACACAATGTATGAATCCGCTTCGCGTATTCATACAGTGTGATTAGGTTTTTCGGTTCATACCTCCATGAAAACAAAAAAAAATCTCTTCATCTCTTAATTGAAATACGTATCAAAATTTTATTCATCCAAGACCTTCGAAATATGCAGCCACACACATCTTACACTGATCTACCCAGTCCAGGAACGCCACCCTGTTCTCCTTTTTAGGTATATGGTCGAACGCACTGCCTTTACCTCAACGGGATTCAAAACGGTGCCCTGTCAGACTTACCTTTAGTCATGGAAACAATCAAAAGTCACAGGGGGGCAGGTCAGAGCCCCATGTTGGTTGATCTAAGACATCGAGCCCAGATTCTTTCAGATATTTCTGTACCGTAGCGAATTTATGGGCCGGTACGTTTTCATGGAGTAATTTGGTACCATAGACACCGGTGTGCGGTCTGTGTTTCTGATAGAAATAAAAAAAAATGAGTGAGAACATTTTTTCTTTAAAACTGTCCAGAGACAGAGCTACGTTTCGGTGCAAGAATTTGAAAGACTGAACCTATCGAATCAGTTGATTAAGCCGGGAAAAAAATTTCCTATCGATGTTGGAAAATGTTGAAGTACAAACTTGAATTCCGGTATAAATGTATAATTTGATTGGTCGATTGGATCTTTGATTGACAGCGGCGATGCGTCAAGTAACAAACATGAACTTGAAGAAGATAATGAGCAATTTTGTAATCGTTTCATAGGTCCGGGTCGCCGTCAGGGTAAGAGGCCCTCTCGACAGCAACCTCCTGGGAGGAGAAATTGGCAGGGACGTAGACGTAATAGAAATAATTCCAGAAATAATCCACGTAAGTGATATTTTTTTATTTATAAGAATTTACACATGAACGAATGGTTACTGGGTTAAGTGTTTTGATTACGTATCTACCAGTTGCCTTTGCGTAATATATTGGATACTATAAACCTCACGGAAAAAAGTATAGATGATATCATTTTCCTTTTAAAAAATAACGCCAAACTGGTAATACTGGTTTGCAGTTTTCTTGTGCTTCTTTTAATTAATTCACATATTTGGAAAAAAATATGAATAATAAAAGTTATAAAATGCAGTGGCGAAGTAAAACCTTGCATTGTATTCTTGCCCCGAAGAAACTATCATTTATACTCAACCTTCGATTTTGTGAAATATCCATAGTTTACTTAACTGCTTGGGTCAGAGCTATGACATGATATTTACGTATTAAAACACATGGAAGAAATCTTCGGCCCATTGAAACAGGTTATTATTACAGCCCCTGGTCCAATTGGAACTCTTGGATACGACGATTCCATCTTAAAAGTGAAAAATAGTACCTTAAACCCATTACCAGACGACAAAATTTAAACTAGTCTAAACTGAAAGAGTTTTGACGAAAATTTAAACTATTTCAATTTTATGTTTTTTACAACTGTCTGGGTAGAAAACATCGTGTTAGATGAAGAAAATGCTTCTTCAAGCAATTTACTTCTTCAAGAAATTTCTTTATTTCACAAATGTTTCCCAATGGAATTTCTTTAGGGGCGTCAAAAAGGGTCATTCTGTGGGAATCGATCAAGTCAATCGAACGCAATCTCAATCGAAAGCTTTTTGATATCCGTCAAGAATAAACCTTTAGAAAACATTGTGAAAAATAAAGAAATTGCTTTCTACCCAACAGGGCGAAGATACTTTTTTGAAAAATTCAATCACTTCAATAGTAAGGTCTGCAACTTGTTTCAATTTGAACCAATCTAAGTTTCTAACGTTAAAGGTTAATTGAATGATATAAACATTGGGACGGCCTTATTTGTCTATATAATTGAAATATATTGAGAATACCGCATTTATATCCAATATACTTTTAAAGAGCGTATTCTTTGAAGCATTATTTATGTCTTCCATAAACCTTATTTTCCAGAATAAAGGCTGAAATCAAAAGTTGGTATACGATAGAGAAATTACTCACATGAAATTGTTTATCGATAAAAACGAATAACAAGTTTGAAATTTAGAATATCACTTTAGAGCTGACAAACAACTAACATGTAGTGAAATAATACCCGACAGACGGATCACCGCTAACAATTCGCAAAGTCAGGAAGCCCATTCCCCCAAAACCTCATAAATTCAAAGGTATTGCAGAGGACAATTTACAGTAGATTTAATTTGAAAAATAACCGTGTAGTAGGAAAGAAAATATTGTAGAAAAAGAAGAAATGGTTTGTGACAAGCCGATTCTTCTTTATTTACAATTTTTCTTGATTATAAAATCACAGGGACGTAAAAACCAGAGCTTGAACGGGAAAGGAATAGAAATCAGAAAATCTGCCCAGAGCGAAAAGCCTCGATCCTGGTCAGATTGCGCTATTTGATCAGTGTCGACAATTTTAGCAACTAACAGGAAGTCCCTTTTAGGCATAATCG
The DNA here is from genome assembly GCA_946902895.1 of Fragum fragum. Classification (NCBI taxonomy): domain Eukaryota; kingdom Metazoa; phylum Mollusca; class Bivalvia; order Cardiida; family Cardiidae; genus Fragum; species Fragum fragum. The sequence goes on along the minus strand of OX336383.1, from coordinate 8,412,035 downwards.
ATGGATGGACCTAATGATATATAGACGTTTAGAACAGTATTGTACTTCCCCTTTGATAAATCTTCTTTCGGGGTAAACAAACCTTAATATTAGCTCTTAGGCAATCAACCCTCTCACACTTACTCACTTCTACTCACGTTTATTAATTTCTGATTAACCACCTACTATTTAGATGTCAGACCCTACCCAATTAACCCTTTCCTGTTTTACAGAATTATAGACCTGTCCAAATTCAAAGGTTTGGCGGACGAAAATTTAAAGTGGATTTAATTTTGGAAAAAAAAACGTCCAATAGGGAAAAATATGTGGAAAAAGAAGAAATTGCTTGCCATAAGCAGTTTCTTCTTTTACAACAATACTTTCTCAATTATAAAATCAGAAGATTGTAAAAACATGGAATTGAACTGGAAAGGGTAAGAAATTATCGTTTGCCGCTGTGTTCATAGTATTCAAGACAAATGAACTTTCTTAAAGATGGACCGAGTTAAAAATCCCACCAAAACACTGCCAAAACTGTCAATTTTTACAAAGACCGGACAGGAGTGAAACCTTGCAGAAATTATTTCATCAAGATACCAAAAGATATTAAATAAATAGACACATAGAAAATGGGCGAAGTGTCAAAATTTATTAGATTCCTCAGCAATTATTATAATTTTTGTTTTTGTTTTTGAAATGTTAATACTATTCATAATATTAAGACTATTTAAAAAAAAGGTTGACAAAAAGTGCATAATTACACTAGGAAATGTCAAATCTGTCATGATGTACTGTAGCTAATACTTGATATGTTGCAATTCTAAAATGTCAAAAACTTGACTTTTCTTAAATTGTTGATATCATTTTTTTTTATCGGATAACACTTATTCAAGAAAAAACAAACGTTTCTTGACAAAAAATTATTCGTAAGAAACATGGTAGTGATGAAAATGATTTATCTTAGGAAAACTATCCGGAAATCGACCAACCGCTGTCCCCGCCCACTTACTCCTTTAGCCCCGCCCATCGACTCCGACAGAAAGTCCTGTTTCGAGTTTATATAGCGTTGTTTTGCAAAATTTATGGCCAGTAGCATTAAACAAAAAAGTAGAATGGTTAGTGGGCTACATAATCGTCGTAGCTACAGCTATGATGATAATAACGACATTTAACTTTGTCAGTTTTTAGGATATTGACAATTTAATTTTTTTCTGAGAGAACCAAAATATAAATTATTACAAAATCTAATATATATATATATTATTATTATATTGTCGTTAAGGTAGAATCTCCCGATCATATATTTACAGCAAATAGAAAGGAAAGTCAAAGTTCGCTGAAAAAACACCCTGCCTTATTGTATTGTAAGATGATAAGTGTTAATGAGCTATAATTTACGGTTGACATACAAAATGTGCAATTGTTAGCAAATATGATTTATCTCCAAGTTTTTCTGACATTTTGAAAACTCGTCATAAGGTACTGTATCTTACAAAAAGTACTTTGTGTAAAAAGAATTGTAAAAAGAAAACCAAAAAACAAAGGAAAGAGCAGATAAATCATATATGGATGGCACTTTAACCAATTACCAGACGACAAATTTCTAGATAGACTGGTACGAATTGAAAGGAGCTTCAAATGAAAATTTAAACTTTATGACATTTTTTTAACTTTCCGGGTTGAAACCATTGTGGAAAATTAAGAAATTGCTTAGCTCAAGCAATTTCTTCATTTTACACAATATTTTCCCAAGTGTTTTTCTTGAAGGGTGTCAAAAAGCTTCATTGTGAGGAATGGGTTAAAACGCGTTTAAAAGAATGCAATTTCATAATAAACTAATGAAACAAAATGATTTATAGTATACTTTAGCTGTGAGAGTAAATTAAACCCGTTGAGAATTTTAATATTACATGGGTGATATTATGCTAGTGTAATAATTATGTAAATGAGCTCGTTGTCTAAAAAAGACTAAAGCCTCGTTTTATCTGTATAGTTGACTCGTCATTGTTTGGGATGAAACGCGTTTACAACATTGCAGTTTTGAAATAAACTAATGAAACAAAATGATTTCTGATATAACTTAAGCTGCGGGACTAAATTAAACTCGTTGAGAATTTTCATTTTACACGGGTGATATTACACGCGTGTAAAAACTATGTACATGAGCTCGTTGTCTACAACAGATAAAAACTCGATAAAGCCTCGTTTTATCTGTATAGTTGACTCGTCATTGCGTGGAATGAGTAAAAACGCGTTTACAAGAGTGCAATTTCATAATAAACTAATGAAACAAAATGATTTATGATATAACTTAAGCTTCGAGAGTAAATTAAACCCGTTGAGTATTTTCATATTACACGGGTGATATTATACTAGTGTAATAACTTTACAAATGAGCTCATTGTCTACAACAGATAAAAACTCGATAAAGCCTCGTTTTAGCTTTATAGTTGACTCGTCATTGCTTGGAATGAGTAAAAACGCGTTTACAAGAGTGCAATTTCATAATAAACTAATGAAGCAAAATGATTTATGATATAACTTAAGCTGCGAGAGTAAATTAAACCCGTTGAATATTTTCATATTACACGGGTGATATTATACTAGTGTAATAACTTTACAAATGAGCTCATTGTCTACAATAGACAAAAACTCGATAAAGCCTCGTTTTATCTGTATAGTTGACTTGTTTAACCGATACCCGCACAATTCATCCTTTTACACGTCAGTTGAAAAAAAAAACATATGGAAAAAATTGTGGAAATGAAGAAATTGCTTGTATCAAGCAATTTCTTCAACATCTACAATGTTTCTTATAAAAGAAAAAGAAAATTCCACCAACTTGAAATTGTCGTCTACAGCGTCTTTCAATTAAGATCAGTCCAAACTTTTGCTGTGAGGTAATGGATCAAAAGATTATATTATGACAATTTATTGAACATCTTCTATTCACTTTTGTTATAGTTGTTGTTGTTTATTCGGAAAGTTAGCTTTTCTGTATTGCACAATTTTAGACCTTTCCAAATTCAAAAGGCTTTGCAGACGACAATAAAAAATAGGTTTTATTAAAAAAAATAATCATTCAGTTGGTTAGAAAGTATTCGGGGAAAGGAGAAATTGCTTGTTACAATGTTTCCCCAATGTTTTCTCAAGTATAAAAATCATAGGGACGTAAAAACCAGCGATTCAACAGGAGCAAATGATGTACCTTTTATTGAACAAATCGGACTCCTGTCTTAGCCATTTAAATTCATTTAAACGTTCGAGGTTTCGACATCAGTTAACACTTGATATCTTATATCTTTTTATTTTAGATTTATCTATTAAACTCTTAACTTACTAATTGCTAATCTACACTAATCTAGGTCTTATTTTCTCACCAATTAATTATTTATTATCTTTATTTGAATTCTATTCTATTTCTTTTCCTCGAATCCTATATTCCTTCATTCGGTGCTTTACTATGGTCAATCGTGAAATTCATCTTCTACAAAGATACAGATCGCGGCTATTAGTCAAGGAATCAATCAACCAATCAAAGCATTCTTTTAGACCGGAAGTAAACTTTGAACTCCAAAATTGGACACTATTTATGTGAAGCTTTTTTGCTGTTTAGCGACTGAAACATCGCAAGTGCAGCTTGAATAAGCTGTAGTTACGACGTTTACGTCGCCAACCAACCATTTTACTTTTAAAAAAGCTGTAGTTACAACATTTACGTCTTCCACCGTCGATATTACTTTATACACAAAGAACACACTCTAGTTAATTACAGGCCTTTAACAAAAGACATATTTCGTCAGAGCACAACCAAATCATTTTAACTATAGCATTTTCAAGCTATAGTTACGATATTTGATCGCCTATCTAAGATATAAAAATTGACCATAACGGACCCTACATCACAACATCAATGGGTCGCTTGAAGCTCAAAACTTTTGATGTTTATGATCCCGCCTGTCAAACATTTCGGCACAGGACAAAATAAATGTCTGAAGTAAATATGTCACTAGAACACTGGCATAGTTTGTTTTAGATTTGTTACTGGTAAAGGGGACTGGGCAAAAAATTCGCAGAGTCATATTATAAACTTTTTTTTTGCTGTTATGTAAATTCTTGATTCGAACCTAATTTGGAATCTCATATATGTCTTTGATGGAGGAATATACAGAGTGACTTCGGTACGAATTCAATAAAAATATCATGTTGATGGGACGAAGACAAGCACGCCACTTTTAACAGTATTTCAGTCATATCGCGACGTCTTAATTTACTAACCATGGATTTCCTGGTATTTCTCAAACCAATACTACCCCTAAATCCTTTCCGAGTCCCCAGCTGTTCATCCAACTTAGGTTTACATTTTTTTGACGTATGAAAGGGAGAAATCCTGGGAACCCTAAAAATTATTTCGGTCCTCGACGGCGGCACATATCCTTTCCGACATTTGTCTCTCACCAATAGGTTGATAATCGTAAACATAAGTGGGTTAGCAGCTGGAGGCTAGGAAAGGATGTTGCGGTATTACTGGTGTGAGAAATACCAGGAATCCATACTTAGATGCTGGAGCCGATATAACTGAAATACTGTTGAAAGTGGCATTAAGCCAAGTTCAAACAAACAATTACAAAGAAGTGACAAATATTGAGTTACGTGACCGTACAGTTATTTTTGTGAGTCATTACAGAAAGGCAGCAACACCCATTAAACACTAAAAGGTTTTATTGTATATAAAGATTGTAAGAAATGTTAAAACAATTAAACTTAAACAATTATGTTTGCTTTTAATACACATTGTTTATTGTTGATCTAGCAAAGATTAAATGTTAGCAGAAAAATGAATTAAAGTGCAAAAATGCAAACGAAATGAAGAAGGATTGATGTACCGCTGTTAATATTTTATCTACTTTTGTTACTTGGCAATCGCTAGTCACTCCCAGTGACATTCGACAAGATGATTTGTCGAAGAATTATTACTTTGCATTATAATAAGTCATTCATTAAACCCATTCCCACACAAACCCTCCTTTTTACGCCCCTATCGTAGAAATCTTTGGAAAACATTGTGGAAAATGAAGCAATTGCTTATATCAAGCAATTTCTTCATTATCCATAATGATTTCTTTCCTAAAAGACTAAAAAAAAAAAAAAAATAGAATCTCATCAACTTGAAATTCTTGTCTGCAGCCTCTTTCAATTTGGACCAGTCTAATATTTTGCCGTCTGGTAATATGTTAAATGCTAATCGTTCTTTGGCGACCAAAACGTCGTAAGTATAGCTTAAATAAGCTCTAGTTACGACATTTTAAAGCACACGTCAGCGAAAATGTTTACCTGAAATGGCGGAGGTCAACATTTCACTCCTTGTTTAAATGAATAACTTGATTGTTCTGTCGACTTTTTTGACATAGGCGATCCGACCATTTACGGATAGCTGACCACGCCCGCTGAGCTCCGACAGGAAGTTCCGGTTAGATGACTTAAAAACTTTTATCACACTAATGTATGAATTCTCCTCGCGTGTTTATTCATTATTGTGATAGGGTCTGTAGGTTCATAACGAAAAGAAAAAATATTCTTATCGTGTCTAAACAGAATTCCCACATAACAAAATTTTAGACTCATCCAAACTGAAAGAATTGGAGACGACAGTTTTAGTTGTTGAAATTTTAAAATATGTGTTCTTTCGGGGTAGAAAACATTGTGGATAATGAAGAAATTGCTTGTTAAAAGCAATTTCTTCATTTTCCACATGGTTTTCAAAGCTTTTTTTTCTAAAGGAGCGTAAAAGGAGGAACTGTGTGGAAAATCTGAAAAGGTTCGTGTCATGTTAGGATCACGCGTGGTTCAGTAGTTAGGGCGGTTTACTCGTAGGTTGAGAGAAAACGAGGTCTGCCAGTTTGAGTTAGTATAGAATATTCTTTCATTTGTTATAAACTGTTTTCAAAAACAAGTAAAAGAACTAACCAGTTTGGGACATTTCTTGTGAAACTACTGTTGTTTTTTTTTTAAAAAAGCATTCAAAATAATTCGGTATTAAAATTATGTTCATGGAGGTATGAACTCTTTCAGCCAATCTGAATGCAGGAAAACCAAAGATGACTAATGCTAACCGTTTATCACATACTAAGAGCATTGTCCTATTTTCCAGGTTTCCAAAGTTCGGAGAGAAAACAGCGACGTCGGGGACCACGGCCTCGAACCCGGGACCCTCTGACCAGATGGTTATGGAACAACCTAGAGATAGGAGAATCTTTTGAAAATATGCCTTTTTGGATGTTACTGAAATAATGTTGTAAATAATTTATCATAAAGTCTTCGTAGTGCCTATAAACGGTATATAATAAAGAAATGTCACCCTTTTTATAAAAAGAGTTTAATTTTTTAGGTTTTTTTCCCCCAAAAGGACAGACGTTCAATTTCTTTTAGGAATAGCCTAAACTAGAGAAGGTGAATTTATCGTCGTCAGGCAAAAATCTAATACGAATGCCAACAGCTTAATTAAACTACTTAATATCGTCGTTGGCGTGTAAATGTCGTAAATACAGCTTTATTGAAGCTGTATTTACGACATTTTGCACACCTAACGACGAATATACTGTAATGCTTTCCGCTGAAGTATGGAGATTTCTTGGTTTGTAACTTGATAGTTGCATCGATAAACGAGTGAAATTATCAGAATAATAAGCTTTTTGTATAGCTTTTTTCAGTTTGCGATACTGAATGCCATCTCAGCGTAACTGTAGTTCAGCCATTTTAGGTCACAAAATCAACAAAATGCGAATCTCCAAGCAGAGTTGTCGTTCGTTTCGCACACCATACACCTGATTCATGTCAAACCAAGTAATGGAAGATGTATTATTTTTCTTTTGATTCGCGAGAAATAAAGCGGTTTGGACATAACAAGTATGATTCAAGATACATTATGTGTGGATTAAAACTTGATTATTTACCTGTAAACCAACGAACTACTTTTGGTTTAAAATCGTTTGAATAGCTAACGGAAAAACCTGTCATATTCATGCGACAACAGTTCACGTGTGCGAGGTCATGTGATGAAATGATGACATGTTTGCGGACTATTTACTGTGCACATTACAGAGGTGAATAGGAATGAACCTTGTGCAAGGCTGGACATAAATGTCCGATATCACCATTCACTTCCATTCGAAATTCTTGCTTTCGATGGTTAATCTGTTTTTAGCTAGCAAAGCGCCAGCTTTAGCTGTCGTTAAGATTATGTTGTCGGCGGATCTCCGCAGTTAATTAAAATCAAATCATTCATTTGATGTGGTGACTACAGATTATTTTAAGATGTACTTACGACCTTTATGGCCTTTATTTTATGTCCCTAGTTATATATCGCGAAAAACATTCGTTTGATATACCAGCCGGACAAGCAGGCCAATGGTTAGTTGGCGTGGCAAGTGATCTGTCAATTGACCAATCGCGGTTGTCAAACAAATCATCAGTCGACCAATGAAATCATTTATTTGGATCAGAAATCGTCAGATATTGAATGTTTGAACTCCAACATTGGCCGTCATTTTTGTTTACCATTTTAATTGGTTTGACGAACTAAACATCGTAACTACAGCTTATTCAAGCTGTAGTTACGACGTTTATGTCGCCAACCAACTTTTCTACCTTGCCCTTACATGCTACTGGCTATAAAATTTTTGACAATAGCACCTTTTAAAATCGAAGCGGTATGTCCTGCCGGAGCCAGTGGGCCTAACGGGGTTAGTGGGAGGAGCTAGCGATTGGTCAACTGTCTCGAGAGCGTCACGCCCAATACTCAATATACGAACTTGACAATAGCAAAGCAGAGGTATACTGATAGTATCAGCAAAGCGCCAGCTTTCATAGCTTAAGTTAACAGACAAAATTTTGAGGTCTTCTCAAAGTTTGACGATCGAGTGCAAACTGCCACTGGAGGCTTAACTATCTATTGAATGTATACGCTATAAAAGTAGTTCTTATGTATTTTAGGAATCACGATCTATTTAATTCAAGAGAACTCTTTCGAAAGCATGCTATTTAACCCATTCCCACTCACTTCCGTTTTTTAAGCATCTTGAGAAGAAAGCTTTGGAAAACATTGTGGACATTGAAGAAATTGCTTGTAACAAGCAATTTCTTCATTGTCCACAATGTTTTCTATCCAACAAGGGTGAAGATTTTTTAAATTCGTCAACTTGAAATTGTCGTCTGTAACTTATTTCAATTTGAATCAGTCTAAGATTTAGTCATGTTGTAATGGGTTGATCCTGGGTTACTCTTACCTTGCTTATTTATCATGATAACCTTTGGCAAAGAAGGTTACTTAACAAAACTCTGCTTTGCGAGCTTAAAGTACCTTCAGTTCTTTGATTTATCGTCACTACCCGAGCACTTGACCATATGAACGAAGACCCCCCCTCCCCCATCTCTCTGTCTCTCTCTGTCTGTCTCTATCTATCTATCTATCTATCTATCTATCTATCTATCTATCTATCTATCTATCTATCTATCTATCTATCTATCTATCTATCTATCTATCTATCTATCTATCTATCTATCTATCTATCTATCTATCTATCTATCTATCTATCCATCACGAAAACGGTTAACGTGGATAGTACAAGCAATCCGGGTGAAGCTACCGAGTTCTTGAACGTCTTCGGCGTATAGCATCGTCATATTGGATTTCGATTTAACGTCTCATTCGACAGACAACTAGTTTGTTAGTTGGACTCGGACCCTTGATCTGGAAGTTTGAAGTCGAACGGTGTACTAAATGAGCTAGCTAATCGCGCTGATAACCTATGAGAGTATTAACAGTGGATGAAAGTAACGAGAAAAAAGTCTAAGACATATGAGGACTATGAGATAAGTTTTCCCTTTTCCACTACGTTTTCATGAGTGTAAAATATCAGGGATATCTATGAAAGGAAGGTATAATTTCGAAAAGGAAAACTACAATGACAAACTTTTTCCCAAGTTTATAGTAAACAGTTTTAATGGCACAATCTCTTGTTCCATTCTCTACGCCCTATTGCGTGATTTTTTTTTTATTCATGAATGGATCGTTATCGTGGATAAGTTAAAAAAAATTCCCAGACCTTGAACAGGTCGTGAATAATAAATTCTGTGAGAAGTATGAAATAAGTAAAGGTTCTACCAACGATTAAAATCTGTTATCGTAGATAACACAATATCACAATAATGTTGCCCAGGGACCTGTTTAAACAGTATACACAAACAGCCTAATTGTCAATATTTCGGCTAAAATTGTCTTTATTAAGAAAACAAATCTTGTATCTAGAAAAATAGTTTTATGATCACTCACTACAGCCATTCTATTTAAGGATATGAAGTCAACGTCGTTTGGTAACGTTTGCGCAACGTTGACGTTCTCACGCTTAATAATACATAATCCCCTGAACCGGCCCCGTCCGTGACTAATAACTTCATAACATTATGCATATACAATGTATATTTTTGGAGAACCATTGTACTAACACTGACCATCGTTACAGCCTATTGGATGACAGTTTCGTCAGACGTGTATTTTTCCCCTTTTACTTCATTAAATACAACACTCTCACAGAGCCCGACGATACCACTTTACTACATAAGCTCATTTTATTACACTATAAAGAAATTTAAAGCCTTGAAGCCTATTTTAAAAGAAACAGGAAAGGGTGTATTTTCAGACTTTTTGTTATACTGAGCAATGCTTTTGAACTACTGATATTTTCTGACAGAGTTTTCCATAAGATTGGTGCGGCATGTGCGAAACTTCGGTTACCAAATGTAAATGCTCTGTTTCTCGGTAAGACAAGTAACAGTTTATCACTAGAACGGGGACCGACGAAGACCGAGTGCGAGCCGGTACACGTGTAGTTAATGTTTTTAATACCGGGAGCCCATATCGCTGAGAGGACTTGGATATAATACTTAATGGTTTTGAATGAAGAAAATAACTGTGATTCACAAACATAGAAATGAACTATTACATATAGCTTAGTGTACAATAATAAAGTATTTTTGACACAGAAAAGGTCACTGTTTGAAGCTGTTTTTGAATAGAATAAATTCTGACCGATCTACATCAACACAGAGTATTGAATCTGTTACCCTGGCAGCTTTTCTAAGCGATTTAGAACTGTGTTGCGATCATTGATGTCGAAAGCTCCGACTAATTCTAGAATTGTTACACAGTTATCATCCAGTGCTTTCAGAATCTTATTTTGAGTTTTGAGCAAAGTTGTCGCAGTCAGTTTAATAATATTTCAGATAAGCAGACTAATGAGGTACATGTAAATGGTTTTCTATGACATGCTTTCGAAACGAACTTCTACAGCCTTTCCTAAAACAGAAGGTTTGAGATTGGCTTCTGTTTTTTCTTTTTAAATATATTTGATTTCTTTTTATTACATGTGTATATAGTTCTCACTTCTAAGCTACAAATCAAACTATGGATGCGATAAAAATATCAAAACACAGATCTTGGTCTACGTGGAATTGAAACGGAAATAAAAACAAATCGTTTAGCTTTTTTTTTTCAATTATTATGTATTATTAATTGCGGTTATTCACTTGCGAGTGATTTTATAGTTTTTTTTTTTTTCAAATCGATTGAACAATCAGAAAGGGTAATACTAATTGTAAAATTAAATATGTAATTTATTGTAGAATTTATTGTATGTTTCTATTTCGAATCATAGTTCCATGATTATCTAATTTTCAGTTTTGTATATCAAAAACGAGCGTTTTGATTGGTCGAAAAAAAATTCATACATCCATGAACAAAATTCTGAGCACACGGCTATTTTTTATATTTCCGCACAAAATAACTCCATACAAATGTATCAAAAATTGTAATATAATTGCCTTTTTTTCGCTCAATGTCATCAAATTATAAAAATGAAGAAAATATTTTTTGTTTACATGGAAGTATTAAACGAATAACCTAATCACATTGATGTCTTCGTGTATTAACACAGTGTAGTTCCATACCTCCATGCAAACAAAATATTCTCTTCATCTCTTAAATAGTTTATTTGTATTGTAATATATTTTAGTCTATATTGTAAATCAGTCTGTAAGTGACATTATCAACAGTTTCAAATGTAGTCTGATCAGAGTCTTCACTCGGTGAATAGATAGTGGATAGATTCCTATTCAATATATCTTAATCCTTGTCATGATGAAATGAATCATTTTCGAAATTGTTTGATAACCTAAGGGTTAAAAGTGCTGAAAGTACTAGTTGTAAATGAATAATATTTGAAAGTTAAACTTTAAAACAAAAACAACGCCAACTTAAAAGGTGCGAACAGGTGGTGAACTCAAAGATCAGACTTCACTTATGTGCAGGCTGATCTTTGTCTATACCTCCTGCCTAAATAGGAATATTCTAGGCTCAACATAACAAGGGTTGAGGCGATTAGCGAATATTATCAATGCGCTATATGGCTGTCTAGGCAGCTCATCGCTTCGAGCTAATATAAATGTTTGAAATGTATGAAATGTCCCGCACAATATCTTTTCCGATTAAATGTATTTTTAGCTAGCAAAGCGTCAACAGACATAATTTTGAGGTCGTCTCAAAGTTCAACGAGTGCAAATAGCCACTGGAGGCTAAACCACTAAACCCGTTAAATGCCTACGTCATTAAAAGTAGTTCTTATGTATTTCCGAAATATTGCAAACTCTGCACGCAAGTTTATCTCCTTTGTATTTTAGCTCACTTGAGCACATCGGTCTTCAAAGAAATTGCAGACTACAATTTCAATTTTTTGAAAATTCTAAAATATCTAGGTAGAAAACAATGTGGAAAATGAAGAAATTGCTTGTAACAAGCAATTTCTTGATTTTCCACCGGGTTCGATCCCAGACGGCGGCACTCATCCTTTCCGACTATTTGTCTCTCACCAATGGGTTGATAATCGTAGACCTATGTGGGATAGCAGCTGGAGGCTAGGAAAGGATGTAATGGTAGTACTGGTGTGAGAAATACCAGGATTCCATTGTTAGGTGCTCCAGCCGCCGCGATATAACTGAAAGATTGTTGAAAGCGGCGTAAAACCCCATTCAAACAAACAAACAAACAAACTTGATTTTCCACGTTGTTTTGAACAACGTGTTTTCTTGATGGTCGTAAAAAGGAGGGGTTGTGTGGTAATTGGTTAACTCCTTGGTTACTTTAACCTCGTTTGTTTGTAACGATAACGTTTGACAAAGAAGATTACTTAACAAAACAATGCGTTGCTAACTTACAGTACTTTTCAGTACTTTGATTTTCATTTTAGGTCAAATGACAAAACTATGGAACTCATCGCTTTTATTTACTGCATTTTTACGATGTTGCCTTTAATTGAGAGCTGGAAATACTCCGTATCATTTGAAATCTTGCCTAGTAATTCGACTTTGTTTGGCTTACAATGTGCCTTGCCGAGACGCCAATCTGAGAGAGGAATTGTGTTCGATATCCTGACAGAGACTTGCAGCATTCTAGACCAGGCTTGGTTCTCATCCCGACCGATCAGTCCAATTAAGAACTACTTTGTATTGACGAGCACTGAAGACTACCTCACACCGGTAATTATACGTGTTCTTGTATTCGTGTGCATTTCCTGTAATTGACCAATCGTTGCCCCCGCCCACTTACTGTATTGGCCACGCCCAATGACTCCAACGGGAAGTCTCGCTTTGATTTTAAACGGCATTAGTTTGCAGAATTTCGTCGCCAGTAGCATGTAAAACAAAAAAGTAGAATTGTTGATCGGCGACCTTAATGTAACTACAGTTTGAATAGATTGTACTTACGTTTCTTTTACTCACCAAACAAACAAAAAAGGTTAATAAAAATGGCGACCAATGTTGGAGTTTCTGGTCTAAATGAGTGGTTTCATTGGTCGACCGGTTATGTGATGGACAACCGCGAATTTTTTTTAGCTAGTATAGCGTCAGCTTTGAGATCTTAAGTTAACAGACCAAATTTTAAGGTGATCTCAAAGGTCAATGGGTGCAAACTGCGTCTTGAGGCTTAACCACTTATCATTTGAATACATACACCATCGCAAGTAGTTCTGGTGTATTTTTAGCGTATTACTCCTATCAAATTGACGTGCATTCTTTCAAAAGCATGCTATCTAACCCATTCCCACTCATTTCAGCTTTTTAAGCATCTCAAGAAAAATGCTTTGGAAAACATTTTGGACATTGAAGAAATGTTTTTAACAAGCAATTTCTTCAATGTCCACAATGTTTTTTTTTTTTTTTTTTTTTTTTTTTTTTTTTTCAAAATTCCACTATCTTGAAATCGTCTTCTGCAACTTCTTTGAACCAGTATAAGATTTGACATGTAGTAAGGGGGTTAACTCCTGGGTTACTTTAACCTAGTTTATTTATCATGATAACCTTTGACAGAGAGGATTACTTTACAAAACCATGGTTTGCTTGCTTACAGTACTTTCAGTACTTTGATTTTTCATCTTTATAAGGTACATTCATTGCACGAGGACGAAATTGTACTTAATAAAGTCGGATTTTTAAATCTAGTTTTATGCTTGTCCGGTGTCGTCCGTGTTTATTTACTCAGACATTGTGAAGGCATAAAGTTATGCTGTCCACTACTACACATCTAATTTTAAAGAGGGTATCTAAACACTGGGAAAGAAAATTTTCTCATATGCCCAAAAATACACCCAAACGAGCAGTTAATGCTTAAGTATGACAAGATATTTATTTCTTATGGTTGTTTGATGAGCGAGAGTGGCTTTTTGGTGGGAACAAGGCGTTGTAGAATTGACGAAATTCGGTTGTCGACACCGCTTGACCGTATTTGCAACTGACACGGAAATACAACGGAAGGAAACAAAAAGACAAGGGCAACAACCACCAACATCATGTCTTATGTCACATCAAGCGGTTAGGAAAAAACTGTAGTAGGTGCCTACCTGAATATAAGATCTCAAGATAGATTCGATCACAATGGCGACTGTTTTTATGAGCAAGCGTGATATCAAACTCTTTTTTTATGGCCACCGTTTTATGCATCACGTATCAATGCAAGTTTTCGAGCGAAATCTTTACGTAGATTGATTGAATGGGCCGCCAGTTTAGGATATGACACATTTCAATTTGATGATCGACCTCTGATTATTGCAAATTTAGCCTACTCGACAGAATGTTTTTTTAAAACAAGAAATAACATTGAGAAAAATATTTAAATGACAACGACGACAACAAAAAAACCAACAGCAAAACAATAAAAATCAATACCCCTGTAGGAGATTAAAATGTTTTTATTTCCATTCAAGTCTAAAATTTAAAACATTATCGCACATGATCGCGAATCTGTATCAATATGCTGATTAACCTTTTTATTCTCGTCCTAAATGTAAAGATAACGAACGAAAACATACAATTCTCTTCCATACAATATGATACCGTAAATGCACCCGCCGTTAAACGAAATCAAATAAGCAATTTGTAAGTTTTGGAATTTCACTGGACTACTGTTTTATGGAGGATAGAAACATGTTCTTTAGCCAAATGAATTGTGTGAATTTTAACAAACACAACTCCGACTAATTTTTTTTCCTATATTCAAATACAAATCCGCAGGCATAGCGCATTTGGTAATACCTGGGAACCTGTTGTTGGAGTCCAGAGTTCGATCCCGGTCGTGGCGAATATTCTTTCCTACATTTGTCTCCTACCAATGGTTGGATTATCTTAAACCTAAGTGAGATTAGTAGCTGGGGGCTCGAACAGGATGTTGATCAAGTACTGGTGTGAGAAGTGCCAGGAATCCACGATGGGGTGCTTAAGCCGCTGCTATGTGACAAGAAAAAAATATTATAAGTGTCGTTAAACCTTATTCAACAAATCAATATCTATCTAGATATAACATTTTTGTTTTAAGATTCAAATATAAGATTTCAAAATTCAAATTTTACTTTCAGAGTAATGAGACAGGTACACAAATGCCACTGAATTTCGGAGTCGGTGATTCCTATGTCATTTATGTAGAAAGAATGACTGGGGCAACAGGGCAGTATGTATTATTCACTTTATTCAGGGTGTAGTTACGACAGTTTGCACGCCTAACGACCGGGTATTCGTGATAGCTATTCGCTTTGGAAACAAGGGTAGCTTTACAAGTTATGCAAAACAATAGGCGCTTGGACGCCTGTATCGCTCCAAACGCCTGAATATACTGATTAAAGAAAGGGTGTTTTCAGGAGTTCACTATAAGCTGGGAGTTCACAATTAACTGAATCATCTTTGCCATATCTGGCAAATACGTCTAGTCGCTGAAGTCTTAGAGAAGCATTTTCAAAGTTTCAAAGTTTTAATTACTTTATAAAAGTCAAGGTGGGTTATGTATAATTCATTTACTAGGTCAGATGGAAAGGCCTTTACAAAATTTTCACTGTATACCATATAATTATGAACATGAGCCACGACAATAAAAGCCATATTTTTCAAACAATCAAAATTATATATAGGCATCTGACAAAGAGTCACATGAAGATCATTCCTTCGAAAATTGTATGAAATCCATCTTAAGATAGATTTTCCAAGTTTTCAAAGTATATTCCATATATGGAAAAGCGCCCAACCCCCTAAAGCCACGTTTTCATCTAAATAAATCCACTGAAGAAATCTGGTGAAGGCCTCAAAAGGATCATTCCTGTTAAATTTTAAGTCAATCTACTAGTTTCTGAGAAAATTTCAACGTTTTCACCATATACCACATGATGGAATTTAAGACATGTTTTTCATCCGATCAAAATTCTTTTAAATAATCCAATAAAAAGGATCATTTCTGAAGAATTTGATTGAATTCAATCGACTAGTTTCTAAGAAGATTTTTAAAGCTTTCACTATATATTGAAATTACCCCCCGCATTAACCCATTCCAACACAAGCCCTCCTTTTTACGCCCCTCAAGAAAAAAGCTTTGGAAAGCATTGTGAAAAATGAAGAAATTGCTTGTATCAAGCAATTTCTTCATTATCCACATTGTTTTCTACCCAAAATGACGAAAAAATTCAAAATTCTATTAACTTGGAATTGTCGTCTGCAGCTTCTTTCAATTTGGACCAGTCTAAAATTTTGCTGTTTTGGAATGGGTTAAAGCCAAGTTTTTCATCCGATCAAGGGTTTTGAAAGAATATGATAACGGGTCATCCAGGGATCATTTCTGAGAAGAAGATTTTAAAGCTTTTACCATATTTGGAAATATACCCCGCCCAATAAAGCCAGGTTTTAATCCGATCAACATTATTTGATGGAATCTGTAAAAGGGTCATCCAAGTATGATTCCTGTGAAAATTGGTTGAAATCTTTTCAATACTTTCTGCGGAGAAGATTTTTCATGTTAAAGTTTACGGATGGACGGACCGACGCACGACCGAAATCATGCCATGACAATAGCCCCATGGCTTTCAGTCAGTTGATCTAAAACTGTAACTCGAGTTTTAATATAAATTTTATTTTCATTTTTCGAGTTTTAATCGAGTTAATAAATTGACCAAAGTTAAACGTTCATAGCTGACGGATCGACGATACCAATTAAACAATAGCTTCACCATTCCAATCATCCATTTAAATTGGAAGTGAACTCTGAACTCCGATATTGACCTGCATAGTGTTCTTTGTTGGTAAAGCGACTTAAATGTCGAAACTACAGCAATCCGGCTGAGTTGGCGATTTGTCGTTTTGTAGCAACTGGTGCCATGCCTTCGGACTTCATCAAGACTGGGGTTCTTACTGAACAATCGCGGCTGTCAATCAAATAACTAGACGACCACTGAAATCAGTAATTAATGTAACTTTGAACTCTGACACAGGCCGTCATTTATATGAAGCATTGTTGTTGATTTAGCGACTTAAACGTTGTAACTACAGCTTATTCAAGCTGCAGTTACGACGTGTAGGTTGCCAATCAAAATTTTTTGTTACATGCTAATGGTCATACATTTTGGAAAATAACTCTCTTGAATATCGAAGATGAACTTCCTGTCGGAATCAGTTGGACACCAGAGTAAGTGGGCGGGGCCAGCGATGGGTCTATTATAAGCACACACCTATGGTCGATTTATTAATTCATAATTTGGTTGAGGGTTGGAGAGGAGTGCCGAAAAGATTTTTAGATTGCTGATAAAGTACGTTTTAATTTGTAACTTGTGACCTTTTACGAAATTCTGCCTCTTTCTGTACACAGAAATGAATTCAGTTTCATGTACACGGATAGCACCTACTTAAATATTGTCTATCGCATGAATAACTGGAACCCAGCATTCCCGGGAAAGCTTAGTTTCAGGTCGGAGTTCAACAATGTTGTGGGTACTCAAGAGTTTTCCGATGATCCTTTCCAATCCAGTAACGGAACCTTCAAGGTGGAGTTCCATATGCAGCTGACACAAATAACGGTAAATCTTGAATGAATTTATGATACTTAACCCATTCCCACACGATAAAATTTTAGCCTGGTCTAAATTGGAAAGAGCTGCAGACGACAGTTTAAAGTTTATGAAATTCTAGATTTTTTCAAGTTTCCGGGAAGAAAACATTGTGGAAAATGAAGAAATTGCTTGTGACAAGCAATTTCTTCATTCTCCACAATGTTTTCCAAAGCTTTTATATTGAGGGGCGTTTAAATGCGTCATTGTATGGGAAAAGGTTGCAGTGGTTTTTCAGAAATAGCCAATATATCATTCCAATAAGAATTCGAAAAATCGGATACAAAATTCTTAACACACCAATTAATTCACGAAATGGCCTTCAACAAAGCAGATAGACTGGTATTATGAATAACATTATTTTGTAAAATTTATAGTCAAAAAAAAGAAGAAAAAAGTCAATTCGTTTGTAATGGAATGATTTTATTGGTCAATCGATTATTTATGGACAGCAGAGTTTCGCCAATTTTGGGCGGCTGCTATTTCCAGACACAAGGATATCGAAGTACTGAAAAAGTACTGTAACCTAGCATCGTTTTATTCTATAATCTTCTTTGTCAAACGTTATCATAATATAAAAATGAGGTAAAAATAACCTATGGGTTAACCCATTCCCGCACAATCCCTCCTTTTTGCGCCCCTTAAAAAAGTTGTGGAAAACAATGTGAAAAATGAAGAAATTGCTTGTTACAAGCAATTTCTTCATTTTTCACATTGTCTTCTACATAGAGTGATAAATATTTGAGAATTTTCACCAATTTGAAATTGTCGTCTCCAACTTCTTTGAAGACTCTGATCAGAGTCATTCTATCAGATAAGCTCAAGTGAGCGAATATACCTAGGAGATGAAATTGCAGACAGAGTTTGCAATAATACTGAAATACACATGAACAACCTTTTATGGCGAAGATATTTAAAGGATTTAGTGGTTAAGCCTCCAGTGGCAGTTTGCACTCGTTGAACTTTAAGACGACCTCAAAATTTTGTCTGTTAACTCAAGCTATTAATGCTGACGCTTTGCTAGCTACAAAAATCGCCCTATTGCTTTGCAACGGAAAGCTCCACTTAGGATCACTCGGCAGTTCAAACATTTATTTTGAGCTAACGCTCTCGTGGATTATTTATTGATCCTTATAACTTAGACGCCTGGTTGAATTTTCAATAACCAACTGTAAGAATTTGTTAATAATTAAATTATTGGCGAATATGATTTTTCTTAAGCAATTTCAATTCCTAAGCTTTTTAATATTTATCTAATTCTACATTTCTCCCGTTCATTCTCTGGTTTCTACGTCCCTGTGTTTTAATACTTCAGAAAAGATTGTCGAAAAAGAAGAAAATGCTTGTAACAAGCAATTCCTTCATTTTCCACAATATTTTCTACCCTATAGAATAATTATTTTTGAAATAAAATTAATTTTGAATGGGATTAGAGCCGCGCAGGAATTCGGTCTACTGAAATATCAATATTTTCCTGCGCAGATCGACTCCAATTCAAAGTCTTTTGAAATATCAAAATTTGCCTGCGTGGCTCGAATCAATACAAGGTTTTGTATCACAACCATTGCATGATATACCTTATTTGTTATATACCTATAAATATTTCTAGTAAAGTATTTACATTCCACAAAGACAAAATCGGACAAATCAGACACCCCCCCCCCCAAAAAAAAAAAAAACGTATCTAACAGTGTCAAATATGGTGCCATACAAGGTAGCCTAAGATGACGTCATTTTTATTCCGTAGATGACGCCATAAAGCAAATAAACGTCATCCAAATGGTAATACATGTACATATTTAAACAGGTTGTTTGTTATTTCATCGATTTTATTGAAAAATTTTAGGAATATAATAGATGGAATATTACCTTATGATAGCGATAAAACACACTGTATTTTCTTTGAGCTTCGGAAGAAAATTTGATATTTCACTCGACCTTTGGTTTCGTGAATTATCAAAATTTACCTCCGCAGCTCAAAGCAAATACAATATGTATCGCTACCGTAACATAGTATTCGTTGCGAGTAACCTCGATTCCAGATGCGCGTTAACCCATTCCAACACAATAGAATTTTAGACTGGTCCAAATTGAAAGGAGCTGCAGATGACAATTTCAAGTTGATGGAATTTTGATTTTTTTTTTTTTTTTTGTCTTTTGGGATAGAAAACATTGTGGATAATGAAGAAATTGCTTGATACAAGCAATTTCTTCATTTTCCACAATGATTTACGAAGCTTTTTTCTCGAGGGGCGTAAAAAGGAGGGATTGAGTTGGAATGGGTTCACGACGACAATGTGCATGACTTTTCACATCGAACGAATATTTCCGGGTATTTCTACGCTGTCTTCTGGAGTAAAAATATGCAGTGTAACTACTGTCAGTTTATTTACCGGAATTAAAAACAGAAAACATATCGAGTGATTCTCTGAACTGTCAGTTCTTTGATTAAGGATTTAACGACTGTTAAATTTAGTTTAACTCTGTTCAGTACTTTCTGAGGAAATTTTTAATGTTTAGGTTTACGGACGCACGGCGGACATAATATCATGATGATTACTCGCTGACTTTTGCTCTCACTTGAGGCAATGACTGCAGAAGAAATCAAAAGACTGAATGAAAAGATATTGAAGAAATACAAAAACTCAGACCTGGATAACATTTATCTTAAAACCTGTTAAGAAATTTCTCCATTTCTCACGATTTTTTTCCTGAAGTATTTTCTTCAAGGCGCAAAAAGGCGGGATTTTAAGGGAATAAGTTAAGTATTGAGCCATTTCAGTTGTTTGGCTTTTAAATATGAGAGTACTATAGCAATGACTGTCTTTGGGTATTCCAATAACGTATTTGTCTTTGGGTATTCCAATAACGTATTTGTCTTTGGTTACAATTACAATTACAATTTGGGTATTCAAATAACCTATTTATCTTTGGGTATTCTAATAACGTATTTATCTTTAGGTATTCCAATAACGTATTAATCTTTGGGTAATCCAATAACGTATTTATCTTTGGGTATTCCAATTACGTATTTATCTTTGGGTATTACAATAACGTATTTATCTTTGGGTATCACAATAACGTATTTATCTTTAGGTATTCTGATAACGTATTTTGCAGCATGAGTTTTAATGCAGGTGCTTGAACATCGGTTGTAATGATCTAAAGGACCGAGTTTAGTAATAAATCTCAGATGAAAAAGTCACAAAATTCAAATGAATTACTTTTCTCGATTATAGAGTTTATTCTTCCATTTTCAACCTGAAAGGACTTGCAGATGACAATTTAAAGTTACTTTTCAACTATCTGGGTAAAAAAACATCGTGAAAAGGGAAATGGTTTATTTTACACATTTGTTTCCCATATTGTTTTTCTGCAGGTGCGTCAGAAAGCGCCAATTTGTGTAAATGTGCTAAGCTTTAAGCTTTAAATCACTATTGTTACAATTTCAGGTTCGATTGATAGGTTTAGGACCTTGAAAGTAAGCATGTCAAACTAAGTACAAGCATCTGCCTTTTCTTTTAACCCGTTCCCACACAATCCCGTTTTTTGAAGCATTTCAAGAAAAAAGCTTTGGACACATTGTGGACGATGAAGAAATTGCTTGTAGCGAGGCAAAAATTTTCTAGGTTCCAGCAACTTGAAATTGTCTTCTGCAACATTTTTCAATTTGAACCAGTCTATGATTTGTCGTGTTGTAATGGGTTAAAGGGTCAATTTAACGTGTAACAAGCAATTTCGTCGTTGTCAACAATATTTCATAGCCTTAAGGCAATGATTTTTAAAAATTTCACCAACTTGAGATTGTCAGCTGCGACTGCTTACAATTTGAACCTGTCTTAAATTGTTTCGTCAGGTAATGGGTTAAAATATATATGGATCAATCTCCCCTTGATAATAATAAGCTATTAGGTTCATGTATATCAAAGAGCAGTAACCTGAACGACAAATCCTACTTTCTACCCCTCTCTAACATCCTTGAACCTCCTTGATCTATTTTTAGAACTGGAAAGAGGATTACCTTTTCTTAGTGTATGAAGACATAGAATGTACAATTCCAGTCTACTGTAAATAACTAAATGGTGTAATATGAGTTACAACACTGTTCCTTGGAAATAGGGTGATAATCGGTCCATCTATGTATACATAGACAATTAAAGGAATGAAATTACTGAGAAGTTGTAATGCGCTGCAAGGGTCATAACTGTGGAATTCGATTCAAATTCATCTTTTACTTTCCGAGTAAGCCTCCCTTCTTTAAACTTAAACCAGCATTCCCATTCGCGTACATATTTGCGTGAATAACGCACAAAAACATAAATCCACATACAGAAATAAAAAACTAGCATTTTCTTAACCCGTTCCCAGACAGGGGCGCTTTTAAATGATCCTCATTATGAAAGCTTTGGAAACCATTGTGGAAAATGAAGAAATTGCTTATTACAAGCAATTTCTTCATTATCCACAATGTTTTCTGTCCAAAAAGACCAGGATTTTAAATATTTCATCAACTTACAATTGTCGTCTGCTACTTCTTTGAATTTGGACTGGTCTAAAATTTTATCGTGTTGGAAAGGGTTATAAGCTCGTGTCACGCACAGCAAAATTAGAATTCCCCTTTTGATCAACTCCTTTTAGAATCTTGAAAACAGAGATTTGTTGTTGTTGTTGGTATGGGGTTTTACGCCGCTTTCAACAATCTTTCAGTTATATCGCGGCGGCTGGAGCACCTTACAATGGAATCCTGGTATTTCTCACACCAGTACTACCATTACATCCTTTCCTAGCCTCCAGCTGCTATCCCACATGGGTCTACGATTATCGAGAGACAAATAGTCGGAGAGAATAACAGCTTCTACAGTAAGCAATCAATGACCTCGATGATTATTTGACCCTCAACTCGGCCAATTCTGTAACGATCATACTAAATTCACGTAGATTTTTACTTCAAGTTTATGAGTATACGTTGAAACTTGTTTCAGGGTGATCGATTTGAAATACCGGTTTAGACTCAGGAGAAAAGAATATTTAAAGCGTTGAGAGTAAAATTGAAAATAATAAAAAAAAAAAAAAAACGTTTACGTTATTGTAACGTTATTGTTTACACATGATAGTTTTGCCCTTTACCTAAAAATTCATATAATATGATTAGGATAGTATCAAATTATCTTCGGCGCCCTGTAGTTATAGGAAAATGTTTAGTTGGCAGGTAAAGTTTTTGAGTAACGTTTTAGGGAAAAGGATTAAAATTTTGACCTTGACCTTGATGAAATGAACTTCCCCAGTTGCGCCTTGTTGAGACCTATCTACTTACCAAATATTAGCATTGTAACTTGATAAGGGGTGAAGTTATAGGAAAATATTTAGTTGGTAGGTTAAGGTTTTGAGTAAAGTTTTAGGGAATGGGGTTAAAATTTTGACCTTGATCTTGATGAAATGATCTTCCCCAGTTGCGCCTTGTTGAGACCTATCTACATACCAAATATTAGCATTGTAACTTAATAAGGGATGAAGTTATAGGAAAATGTTTAGTTGGCAGGTTAAGTTTTTGAGTAATGTTTTAGAGAAAAGGGTTAAAATTTTGACCTTGGCCTTAGTGAAATGACCTTCCCTAGACGTGCCTTGTTGGGACCTATCTACATACCAAATATTAGCATTGTAACTTAATAACGGATGAAGTTATAGGAAAATGTTTATTTGGCAGGTAAAGTTTTTGAGTAAAGTTTTAGGGAAACGGGTTAAAATTTTGACCTTGACCTTGATGAAGTGACCTTCCCCAGTTTTGCCTTGTTGAGACCTATCTACATATCAAATATTAGCATTGTAACTTAATTAGGGATGAAGTTACGGGAAAATGTTTAGTTGGCAGGTTAAGTTTTTGAGTAATGTTTTAGGAAAAAGGGTTAAAATTTTAAACTTGACCTTGAAGACATGACCTTCTCAAGTTGTGCCTTGTTTAGACCTATCTTCATACCTAATATTAGCTTTAATCAGGGTTGAAGTTATAGGAAAATTGGCAGGTTAAGTTTTGCAGACAGACAGACAGACGGACAGACAGACAGACAGACAGACGGACAGACAGACTGACGGACAGCGGTAAAACAATATGCCCCCGAACTATCGATGTGGGGGCATAAAAAAAAACAATACAATACAAGACCTATGTGAAATTTATGACGTCCGGGAATGGGCTAATTATGACGCTGGGGCTATGATTTATACAATGTTGATTCCTTTTGAAGTTGTTAGAGGAGTTTCGCACACGACAAGAGGCCTATAGGGCCTAATCGGTCACCTGAGTACAGAGAACACAAAGATAGATAAAAGTCCACCAGATAATGCAACATACCAAATATCAAAGCTAAAGGCCTTTCTGTTTCGAAGATTTTTTTTTAAAGTTTTCACTATACAAGCCTATGTAAAACTTGTTACGCCAGGGAAAGGGCTACTTTGGTTCCTGGGGCTATATTTTATACAACTATCATAGAGATTCACAAGACCCTCCTATTTGGGAGAAGAGTATATTAAATTTTTCACTTTATAAGACCTATGTAAAACTTGTGACATCCGGGGATGATCTAATCCTGACTCTTGGGCCATAACTTATACAATCTTGATAGAGGTCCACCAGATAATACTATACACCAAATATCAAAGCTACAGGCCTTTCTATTTGGGAGAAGATTTTTAAAGTTTTCACTATAAAAGCCTATGTTAAACTTCTGCCATACGGGAATAGGTTTATTCTAACCAATGGGACATAATCAATACAATCCTGATAGAGATCCACCAGATGATGCTGTTTACCAAAGCTCTAGGCCCTCCTATTCGGGAGAGGATTTTTTAAAAAAAGAAATTCACTATATAAGACCTATGTAAAACTTGTGACATCGGGGGATGATCTAATCCTCACCCTTGGGCCATAGCTTATACAATCTTGATAGAGGTTCACCAGATGATACTACATACCAAATGTCAAAGCTATAGGCCTTTCTGTTTCAGAGAAGATTTTCCAACTTTTCACTATAAAAGACTATGTTAAACTTTTGGCATTTAGAAACATGTTTATTCCAACCCAGGAGGCATAATTAAAACAATCCTGATAGAAGTCCACCAGGTGATGCTGTATACCAAATATCAATGCTCTAGGCCCTCCTTTTCGGGAGAGGATTTTTTTTTACATTTTCACTTTATAAGACCTGTGTAAAACTTGTTACATCCGGGGCTGATCTAATCCTGACCCTTTGGCCATAGCTTTTAAAATCTTGATAGAGGTCCACCAGATGATACAACAATATGCGAAAGATCAAAGCTATAGGCCTTTCTGTTTCAGAGAAGATTTTTAAAATTTTCACTATGTTAAACTTTTGACATACGGGAATAGGCTTATACTAACCCTGGGGACATGATTTATACAATCCTGATTGAGGTTCACCAGATGATCCTACATACCAAATATCAGAGCTGTATGTCTTTTTGGTTTGCAAGAAAAAGATTATCAAAGTTGTGACTATGTAAGCCTACGCATCCCCATATTTGTTCCCCTTGCACAGCCATTTCTCGATTTTTTTCTTGTAAAAACTTTAACCTGGTCTAAAGAATCTAAATACAAAATGTGAATCAAATCAAACAGTCGGTTCATAACAAGGAGCTTTATAAGGATGTATCTATTTAAGCTCCTTACGGGCTCCCCAGGGGAGGTAACCCCATGATGTGCACAAATCTGAAACGCCTTTCAATGGGGATGCTTCCTCCCAAGTTTGGTTAAAATCCGTTCAAGAGTTCATAAGATGAATGGCGCACGACGACGGTCGAAGCACGATCGTAATAGGTCACCATGACCTTCTGTCAGGTGATCTAAAAGTTGCTAACAGATAGACAAACGGACGACCGGTGTCATAACATAACACAGTCCTTTGGGCGTATAAGAACAATCTTTGACTAATTTAATTAATAGCAGCAATTTCCGACAAGGTTTGTTTATAGAATGGTTCAGAATTCAAACTATTTCTGGGGGTATGGAAAATGTCAAATTGTCTATTCCACAATGTTTTCCGTTTTTTAACCTTGGGGACCAAAAGGCAGGATTGTGTAAGAATGCAGGGAGATTTAGATGTTTATGTCCTATGTCGCATCCCTGCGTATGACGGCTCGAGGCTTTATATTATATACCAAATATCAAAGCAATAATCCTAATTGATTTGGAGAAGAAGATTTTCAATGATACCCATTTTTAATCCAAGGTATATATTTGATCCCACCAAAAAGCGCTAAATTCCAAAGTACGATAATTCTTTGAAGTACTTTGGTAGAGAGGTTATAGGCATTGACACGCCAATGCCAAATATCAACACTCTAGGCCTAATAGTTTAGGAGAAGATTTTAAAAGATTTCCTTTTTAATTCCTATCTAAAATCAGAGATTGCACAGAAAAGGGCTAATTATCAGAGTAAGATAATTCTTTGAAGTATTTTGGTAGAGGGTCAATAAATAAAGATTTATATCTTATATCAAAGCTCTAGGCATTATGGTTAGGGAGAAGATTTTCATAGAATTCCTTTTTTACTCCAATATAACATCAGGGACTGCACGGAAAATGATTAATTTCAGAGTACGATAATATTTACGAAGTACAGTAATTCTGTTAATCATTTTGGTACAGGGTCAATAAATGATGATGTATACAAAATATCAAAACTCTAGGTCTTATTGTTCGGAAGGAGACGATTTACAAAGATTTCCTTCTTTATTCCAAGCTAATTTTCAGAGTTTGGTCATTCTTTTAAGTATTTTGGTAGAGAGTCAATACTAGGCATTGATACATGCCAAATATCAAAACATGTTTAGGCCTAATTGTTTAAAAGGAGAAGATTTTCAAAAACTCCCTTCTATATTCCTATCTTAAATCAGGGATTGCACAGAAAAGGGCTTATATTCAGATTATGGTAATTCTTTATAGCATTTTGGTAAATGTTCATAAGATGATGTAAACCAAATATTATAATTCTAGTCCTTATAGTTTGGGAGGAGAATATTTTTAAGTTTTTTCACTTGGCTGCCATGACAACCAAAGTTCTTCATGGATTTCCATTCTTTGAAGTATTTTGAAAGAGCATGACCTAAGGCTCATTTCTGTGAAGAGTTGTTGAAATTTCATGGTTAGTTTAGGAGAAGATTTTTTTGTAAGTTGCAAATGGACAGATGGATGGACACCAGACCATAACCAATCACAATAGCTCACCCAGAGCACTTTGAGCTCAGGTGAGCTAAAAATCAGATGTAGAATATTTTCATACATCTATCTGAATAAACAAAGAGTGAGTCTCTGAATTTCATGTATTTCTTTTATTTTTGTATCTCAAAATGACATGAATATGATTTAAAACATATAAAATGATTGAGATGGTTTTAATATTCGACAGGAACATTTCTTCATGATACATGCGCTTTTTTACAGTATGTTTTATGTTGTAACATTCATTGCATTGCCAAAAGATTATACACATATACTTGAAATGTGTCAGACACGGATGCCCCAGTTTAAGGGTTAGTCATGTGACCTTCAGCTGTGAAGTTACAATTGAAAGTATCGAATAAAAATTTATGCATGATACTTGTACTCATTAACCCTTTCCTCGACAAACCCGGAATTTTATGTCACTGTGATATTATACTTGAGAAAACATTGTGGAAAAAGGAGAAATTGCTTGTCACAAGCTAATTTCTCCTTTTCCCACAATATTTTCTACCACATAGGACGGTCAGATTTCAAATTGCATGCATTTTTCATTGTCTCTGCAACCTCTTTGAAATTGAACCGGTCTAGAATTTCATTAAACAGGAAAGGGTTAAGGGAACAACTATAGCCAGTTATTTTAGAATCCAGCAATCAAAGTAGAAGATATGAGCCTATGTGTGACATTTCCAACCATTTCGCATGTGTGTGACTCGCACACACTGAGCACCCTGGACAGCCATTTGGGGCAATTAGAATATTCCCTGATTGTTTCGAGAAGTGTTGGGTCAGTATCTATCTACAGAGCGCAGAGTAAATACTCTGATCAGACTGTGCGGATCCCAAAGTTTTAAACACTATGTTTTTTTTTTTTAACAGAACTTAAACTTAGGAGATTTTTGTTCATTTGCTATTTAACTATAATTCAACCCATTCAAAAACAACAACGCTTTTTGATGTCCAAAGAAAATAAACTTAGGAAAACATTGTGGACAAAGAAATTACTTGTAACAAGCAATTTCTTTGTTGTTCACAATGTTTTCTACCCAAAAAGACAAATATTTTAAATATTTCACCGACTTATGATAGTCTTCTACAACTCCTTTGATTTTGGACTGGTCTAAAATTTTATTGAGTGGAGACGGGTTAAAAATAAAACATCTTCATACATACAATTTCCAAATGACAAAATAACATTGGTAGAAAACATAGTCCTCAAATAAGACGTCACAACACACTTTAATAAAAAAGCATAAATAAATGTAATAAAATTCATCTATAAAATGACATGTAAATTGATAAATGATTCACAACGCAAATAAAATAACTGTACAGCTGAAAAGCTTTTCCATTTGATTTGTGGCAACATAGGTGTTAACCCATTCCAAAACAATGATGCTTTTTGACGCCCCTCAAGAAAATCAATTGGAAAAATATTGTGTAACTGTAACTGTCTACACTGTTTTCTATACAGAAAGATGAAAATTGTTGTCTGCAACTTCCTTCAATTAAGACCAGTCTTAAAGTTTGTTATTTGGTAATGGGTTAATTTTATAAACAAACATTACTTGCCTTGACTTTATTAGTTTTGAACTTTTGACTCAGTCACACACACTTTATCTACCCTTTTGTAATCAATTTAGGAAAAGAACAAAATGCATAATCATTTTTTTTCCTATTCTTTAAAATCAGAATTCTGACCCTGAAGAAACAAAGTTTACAAATTATGCGAGTCAAAAAATGAAAAGGGGGAACTCCCAGGACCAATGTTAACCCATTTCCATTTTCCAATTTGTTTGTTTGTTTGAATTGGGTTTTACTTTGTTTGTTTGAATGGGGTTTTACGCCGCTTTCAACAATCTTTCAGTTATAACGCG
Source organism: Fragum fragum (assembly GCA_946902895.1). Lineage (NCBI taxonomy): Eukaryota > Metazoa > Mollusca > Bivalvia > Cardiida > Cardiidae > Fragum > Fragum fragum. The sequence goes on along the minus strand of OX336383.1, from coordinate 8,383,479 downwards.
GCGGCTGGAGCACCTAACAATGGAATCCTGGTATTTCTCACACCAGTACTACCATTACATCCTTTCCTAGCCTCCAGCTGCTATCCCACATAGGTCTACGATTATCGACCCATTGGTGAGAGACAAAAAGTCGGAAACGATGAATGCTGCTGTCAGGGATCGAACCCAGGACCTTAAGATTGACAGTCCGACACGCTACCAACTGTGCAATGACCATTTTCATACCCCTGAAGAATGTTATTGATTAAAACGCCATGAGAAAAGGAGACATACCCTTAAACAAGCAATCATGATAAATGAGAGATCCCATTTTGCTTCAAAGTTCATGTAAAATTGGAGATCTGGTTTAACTTGACAGGTCACATGACAAATTGGAGAGCCTTTTTGCCAGACAGGTCACATGATCAGGTCACATGACACCACAGACACAGATGAAACCATGGTATAATCAACAATACCTTGGGTTTTCTCTGAAAATAGCCAATACTTTAAATAGGTGGGAAATTATGAAACATTTAATGCTGCCATTTTGAAACATAAAATACTTGTGCAAGTTGTTGAGAAATGAAACTTGTTCAAGAATTGACCAAAACTCATAAATAAATCTAAAACAGATGCATGCAGGTGACACATTCAGACAGCTCAATTATGGTATGACACCTTCAAAAATTCAGAGTTGTCCCTTAATTGAACTAGAATTCTTGAAGAGCAGACTTGTATCCACACCAGCGTTTTTTTCACTTGTAACAAGTGTGACCTTGACCTTGGACCTTTTTACCCACAAACAATAGGGCATTTTCCTTGGGTCATAAACAATATTTGTATAAAGGTTAAGGTTCCTGGGTCAAATGGCTTATGAGTTGGAGTATTGAGACTTGTTTTAAATATGCAAAGATACATGTCTAAAATTAAATTCTGACCATTATTTCGGATACACCCCCCACAACTAGCCCAGGCATGCATATTTTTTTGTTCCGTATGGCATATACAAAGAAAAGAAACCATAGGTATAAAATCATACATGAATATACACGGATGTAAAAATGACAAAAACATTTACAAATATTTTGGCAATCATTTCATAAAATTATATATCTGATTCAAGTTTTAATTAACAATTTACAGATACAATGCTCCATAACACTGTGTGACAATTAAGTTATTTCAACATAGAAGTCAGTCGCCATTGTTTTTGCTAAAGGGGTTATGTGGATTATGTGGGAATGGGTTAAAATTCTTATCTAACAGCTAAAAAACTTAATCTAAAGAATGTTTTATTTAGAAATCAAAATAAGAATCTTAACCATTGTCATGCTTACGGGGAATATTCCTGTCTTGACACGTGGTATAGACAAAGATCATCTTGCACATATGTGAAATCTGATTTTACATCACACTGTCTGTTTATCCTTTTCAAGCTAGAGTTATTAAAATATTTCAGAGAAAATATCAACCCACAACTTGTGATTGTAGTGCTTTCAGCCCTTTGAGTTAGGGTGATTCTGAAAAAAGGATTGTATTCAGCATGACAAGGGTTAAGAAAACTCAATGAAAACAATGCACCTTAGGTCTAGAAACATGTTGACTGCAACTTACCAGTATTTCAGTTTAGATCAGTCAAAAACTATATCATATCAAGTGCAGTCCAAGGCTTATAAACATGTATCAAATATCTGTGTTTAAGAAATACCTTTGGTTAACTAATTCCCTCACAATCCCACTTTTTCGTGCCCCTTAAGATTTGTTTGTTTGTTTGAAATGGGTTTTATGCTGCTTTCAACAATCTTTCAGTTTTATCGTGGTGGCTGGAGCACCTAACAATGGAATCATGGTATTTCTCACACCAGTACTACCATTACATCCTTTCCAAACCTCCAGCCGCTATCCCACATAGGTCTATGATTATAGACCCAATGACCCTTAAGAATGAAGCTTTAAAAACATTGTGGAGAATGAAGAAATTGCTTGTTACAAGCAATTTCTTTACAGACCACAAAAAGCTTGTTACAAGCAATTTCTTTACAGACCACAATGTTTTCTACCACAAAAAGTTATTCATTTTCTCCAACTTAAAATTGTTATATGCTTTTTCTTGAATTTGGACAAGTCTAAAATTTTGTCAACTAGTGATGGGTTTAGTCCCATCAAAATAAATAAAACAAAAACACTTTTTATATTTTGTTCTTTTTTCCTATTACATCAAGCCACCTAAAACAATGCCATACATTGTAGTGTCAGTGGTCAACCAAAACATGGTAACTACATTGCAAGACAACCATAATTCTGTTGGCTACAAACATAAATGCCATTTATCAAAGACCTAAATCTCATACCAAATCCAACCTTCATGAAAACTAACGATCCCCTACATCAAGATAAGATACAAATAAAGGCACCGCCTACAGGTGCCTACGCACGGCTGTTGGGTGCTGGATAGTAGACAAAATGCATCTACAGTTATCCCCCTCGATAGTATAGGTTGCTCTTTTGGTAGTGAAAATGGTGCCAAGTTTTTAGTGAATGCCTTTTGTAGAACCAGAGATATCACAAATGACAACACCAAGGCTATAGCAATACCTTGGGTTTCCTCTGAAAACAGCCGAGTTAAAAGTGCAGCAAGTAAACTGATTTATCCGTTTTCAGAGCAATCCTCACTTCACCCATTACCACACAGCCTCACTTTAATGACCCTCATCAAAATGTTACAAGCATTTTCTTTTTTCCACTACTGTTTTCTACCTAGTACTTCAAAGATCTTCAAAATTTAATGTACAAAAAGGTGTTGTCTGAAATTGCTTTGAATTTGGACCTCTCCAAAATTTTTCAACTGGTATTGAGTTAATCATGATTGACTCTTATCCCTTTCCAGTTCAATCTCTGGTTTTTACGTCCCTGTGAAATTATAATTGAGAAAACATTATGGAAAAAGTAGAAATTGCTTGTCACAAGCAATTTCTTTCTCAGCAATATTTTCTATCCTTCAGAATGGTCAGTTTTCAAATTAAATCCACCTAAAATTTTCATCTGCAAATCCTTTGAATTAGGGCAGGTCTTTAATTTTGTTAAACAGGAAAGGATTAAAGCAGTCTCAACACTGAATTTTCCTTCAATAAACTACTTTTAAGCTCTGGCTTTGGCACTAACCGATTCCTACACAGATTTCTTTTTAGACTTCCAAAGAAAAAAATGCTTGAAACCATAGTGGTAAATGAAGAGATTGCTTGTTACAAGCAATTTTTTCATTAGCCACAATTATTTCTACCCAAATGACAAAGATATATAAATTCTATCAATTAAAAATTGTCATATGCAACTTCGAACAACTTTTCTGCAAGTAATTTCTTCATTAGCCACAATATTTTCTACCAAAAAAGACAAAGATATAAATTCTATCAACTAAAAGTTGTTATGTGCAACTTCTTTCAATTTGGACAGGTCTAAAAGTTTGTCAGCTGGTAGAGAGTTAAGTCATTGCCATAATACAAAATTATAGACTGGTACAAATTGAAAGAAATTTCAGACAGAAATTCGAAGATGGTTTGAATACGAATTTAAGCGCCATATCTGGTAGAAATTATTGTGGGTGAGAAACTGGTTGTAACGACCATTTGCTCCATTTGATAATGTTTTAATATAATTCCTTTAGCAGATCACGACTGTCAATCAAAGGAACGATCTTCCATTCAAATCATTCCTTTAGACCGGAATTGAACTTTGAACTCTGACATTGGCTGAGATTTAAATACAGCACTTTAGTTGGTTTTGTGACCTTAAGCTGTAGCTACAATGTTTAGGTCTCCAAACAACCATTTTGCTTTTTGTCACATTCCACTGGCCATAAAATTTTCAAAATACCGCAGTTTAATATCTCAGTGGAATTTCCTGTTAAAGCTGAGTGGGCCGGGCAAGCAATACTTTAATTTCAACACACTTTTCACTTAGAATTCTTCCAACATTTGTTTCAAATGGCACAAATCTTCATTTATTTAATTCTATTTTTCTTCCTTTACTGTACGTTTCACCATAGCAAATTGTCACAACTTCCCACTCTACATTACAGTTGCTGCGCCTATTGGCATCGCTCCTTTTGAGACTTTATCTTTTCTCAGTATCCTATCGTTCAAAACTTCCATAATTTAATCTTCCAAAACCTATACAATTTATGTGTGTTGAAAACACAAATGTTTTTAACACATAAGGAGATCTTCATTTCTTTTCACTTGTACATACAACTCTTTTGAATGATACTTTAAGTAATATTTGGAAGATTTCTAATGGTATAGATCTGTTCACATTCAATTGTTTCCCAGATCCATATGTTTCTATGCACCAAAACACATGTATTATGTTACACGAAGAATTGCATATCACAACTACACAACACACAGCATATGCTAGTGTGAACACTCAAAGTCTTGTTGTGTTATGGCATTTAAGTCTTTCATTAGTCCTTCCAAATTCGCCATTTCAGCTGTTAATTCTTCTGTACTTAATGATTTCTGTAAGAGAAAATATAACATTGAGAGATGAAGCGAGTATTTTTTGCTTTCATTGAGATATGAAACAATAAACATAGTCATACTGCATGAAGCTACGTATTTAAGTTCTTATCATTTACTATCAAAAAAATAAAAGTAGAACAATATGTGTTTGTGAAACACAATGTCCCCACAACAGGACTAAGTGTTTGACCTTGGTATTTGACCCTGACCTTATCACATGACCTTGACATGAGGAGATGCATATTATGGAAATGTATCATCATGCCAACAAGAGCCATGTCGGACATGGCCATCCCCGCCGTAAAAGCTTGATAGTAAACTGAAGCCAGTTAGATTTAGGCTTCTTGTGCACTGCATTTCTTCTCAATGAGTTCGATAATAGCTATTATAATTTCAGAGATATGCTCAGGACAAAATCTAAGTCTTTAAAACAACAAAGGACAATAACTCAAATAATATGCAAGCAAGAGTTGTGGTTCTTGTGCACTACACTTCTCCTCAACGAGATCTATATACATATGAAGTTTCAAGTTAATAGACTGCCGTCATAGCTCAGTCGGTAGCGCGCCAGACTCCTAATCTTCAATCATAGGTGTCATGGGTTTCATCCCCGGCGGCGGCAAATATTCTTTCCGACATTTGTCTCTCACCAATGGGGGATAATCGTAAACCTAAGTGGGATAGCAGCTGGAGGCTAGGAAAGGATGTAGTGGTAGTACTGGTGTGAGAAATACCAGGAATCAATTGTTGGGTGCTCCAGGTGATATGACTGAAATACTGTTAAAAGCGGCTTTAAACCCCATTCAATCAATCAATCAATCAAGTTAATAGCTATTATGCTTTCAGAGATATGCCCTGGACAAATTCTTAGTCTTTAAAACAATAAAGGGCAATAACCCCAAAATTATGCAAGCAAGAGTTGTGGTTCTTGTGCACTGCACTTCTCCTCAATGAGATCTATCGACCTATGAAGTTTCAAGATGATAGCTATTATACTTTCAGTGATATGCTCCAGACAAATTCAGTGACGGAAGGAAGGAAGGATGAAAGGATGGACAGAGACCATTACTATATTCCCTTCGCCAAAACAGCGGGGATAAAAAAACAATTGGGAAAACATTGTGCAAAATGAAGAAACTGCTTGTAATTTTCTATTCAGAAAGTTTGAAAATCTAAACTTTCATCAACTTTAAATTGTCTTCTGCAACTCCATTAAATTTGGACTAATCTAAAATTTTGCCATCTGGTAACAGGTTAAGCATAAACATAGAATGTTTTCTTGAAGGCAATTTATGTCAAGTTATGTTAATCATAAACATAGAATGTTTTCTTGAAGGCAATTTATGTCAAGCTCACAAAATCTTTGACCATCCAGTTGGACTTTGAATCTATCTTGCAGCATATCTAACTAGAAACGTGTTACAGACATGGATACACCTGCGAAATTGCTTGTCACATGACCTTTAGTTGTTACCTTGAACTTGGGAGTATACAACAAATTTTTACGCATAACACTGGTAATCTTAACTCATTCCCACACAAGAAAATTTTAGACTGGTGCAAATTGAAAGAAGCTGCAGACGACAATTTCAAGTTAATTGAATTTTAATTTTTTTCGTCTTTTGAGATAGAAAACATTGTGGATAATGAAGAAATTGCTTGTGACAAGCAATTTCTTCATTGTACACAATGTTTTCCAAAGCTTTGTTCTTGTGGGGCGTATAAAGGAGGGCTTGAGTTGGAATGGGTTAACTCATTACCAGATGACAAAAAATAGACTGGTCAAAATTCAATAAAGTTGCAGACAACAATTTTTAGTTCACGGAATTTCAAAAATCTTTTACTTTTTGGGTAGAAAACACTGTGGATAATGATAATGTTTGTAACAAGCAATTTCTTCTTTTTTCCACAATATTTTCTGACACTTTTTTTCTTGAGGGAGTCAAAAAGGGTCGTTGTGTGGGAATTGGTTGACCCATTACAACTCAATCCCTCCTTTTTAAGCCGGTGAAGAAAAAAGTTTATGAAAACATTGTGGGAAATGAAGAAATTGCTTCATTATCCACAATGCTTTCTACACAAAATGAAGAAAAAATTTAAAATTCTATCAACTTGAAATTGTCGTCTGCAGCTTCTTTCAATTTGGAACAGTCTAAAATTTTGCTGTGTGGGAATAGGTTAAGGGAAACAACTGTTCCATATTGTTTGAAATCCATCAATTAACTCATGTCATGCTGTATAAATTACCAAACCGAATTTCTGTGAAGTCAAAGGGCTGAAAGCACTGATAGACCTTGTTGTTCAAAATTCAATATTTCTTTTAGAAATCAACCTCATAAACAACTCGGGAAAGGAAAGTATGAGCAGGAGGTGTAGACTAAGATCAGCCTGCACAAACGTGCAGTCTGATCTTAGTCTACACCTCCTGCCAAAACCGGAATATTCCGGGATCAGCATGATAAGGGTTAATGTAGAAGATATGCTCCAGCAAACACAAACCTGCAAACACACAAAACAATGTAACTGTATACACCCATTGCAATTTCATGGCGGAAACATAATAAAAATGAATTATTTTGAACTATCATACAAAATAATTACGAGATCAATCTTAAATTTCAGATGTTATGTCAAGAAATTCCAATATTGATAGATGAATGCATGCACTGTTTTAGCGCACAAAGCCAAACTATCAATTCAATGTTTATGTCTTTACTCATAAAAGATGAACTTCAGGGCTCTAGAAAAGGGGAAGAAATGACAAGCTAATTCTAGTGTTTTTTTCTTCCAAATCCTACATTGTGGGTACTCAATGGAAATCATCTTGACGAGACAATTCCAACAAGTACCCACAATACAGGGTTTATAGGATCATTAATGAAATTTTATTAAAATTTCAAAGCAGCAAATTCAAAGACAGAACTCTGAAAAGTCTAATGAATTAACCAACCTGTAAAGGACCATTTATGAAATTCCAAAAAATTTCAAAACAGTAATCATGTTGACAGCGCTCAGAATAGCCTCATGAGTTAACCGACCTATATTAGACCATTTATGAAATTTTACAAAAATTTCAAAACAGAAATCACATTGATAGAGCTTTGAATAGCATCACAAATTTACCAACCTGTATATCAGCCTCTTCCTTCCCCGTCTTGAGTACATCCGGGGCTGATTTAGGGGACACCATTGGCTGCATCATCGCCCTTGGTTTGATTGGACCACTGGATATAGGGGCTGTGGGCTTTTTATAGGGGGTTGCTGTCTGCTGGGGTTTTACTGTAAAGAAAGATCAAATATGTTTAAATCATTACCGCATGACAACATTTTAGACTGGTATAAATTTCAAGAAGTTGCAGACAGTTTTTGTAAATTCAAGAAAATTTAAGAACCTCTCTCATACCGGGTAGGAAAAAAATGTGGAAATGTTACAAGTAATTTCTTCATCATCTACAATGCTTTTACCAAGCTTTTTTCTTGAGGGCATAAAAAAGCGGGATTAAAAAACCTTCGAACTTTAGAAAATTTTAAGTACACCATAATGAAAAGCACTTCATAACCTCTTGGCAGTATTTGATTATTTTTCTACTGTTATTATTATTTATTACTTCATCATTTCATTAACCCATTCCCACACATTGACACTTAGATGCTCTTAAGAAATTACTTTGAGAATGAATTATAAGAGAAAATGAACTTTTGAGCCTGAAATATTCCTGTTTTGGCAGAACAAAGAAAATGTAGTCTGATGTAAACTTTTTTTATGTTTGCAACTTAACCCATTCCCACACAGCAAAATTTTAGACTGGTCCAAATTGAAAGAAGTTGAAGATGACAATTTCTAGTTGATGGATTCTACATTTTTTCATCTTTTTGGATAGAAAATGTTGTGGACAATGAAGAAATTGCTTAATACAAGCAATTTCTTAAATTTTCACAATGTTTCCCAAAGCTTTTTTCTTGAGAGGAATTAAAAGGAGGGGTTGTGTGGGAATGGGATAAACACCATAACTATAGCTTGTTCAAGCTGTAGTTACAACGTTTAACCTGTTCCAACTCGGTGACACTTTGAGATGCCCAAAAGGAAAAAAGCTTTAGAAAACATTGTGGAAAATAAAGAAATTGCTTGTGACGAGCAATTTCTTCATTTTCTACAATGTTTTCTTCCAAGAAAGTTGACAAAATGCAAAATTTCATAAACTTGAAATTGTTGTCTACAACTTCTTTCAATTTGGGCGCATCTAATATTTAGCCATCTGGTAATGGGTTAAATCCACCAACCAACAATTTTCCTTTCATTTTAACCCATTACCAAACGACAACATTTTAGACTGGTCCAAATTGAAAGGAGTTGTAGATGACAATTTAAAGTTTATGAAATTTTAGTTTTTTTTCTACTTTCTGGATGGAAAACATTGTGAAAATGAAGAAATTGCTTGTTACAAAGCCTTTTTCACAAGGGGCGTCAGAAAGCGTCACTGTGTAGGAATGGGTTAAGTGCTCTGACTACATATTCTACAAAACAATGTCTTTTTATTACCTCGAATCGACATGTTGTGTAATTTTTTTCTCACTAACAGACAACACTCTTTAAAAGATAGTGCTTTGGTCTTTTTGATGAGAAAACCTATTTGGGAATTGTCTTTAACAAAAATAATTGACAGACTTCTGGCCTAGCCTACTCACTCCTTAGGAAATGCCAACTGACTCAGACAGAAAAATTCAACCTATTACCAAGCGGCTAAATTTTAGACTTGTCCAAATTTAACGGAGTTGCAGACAACAATAAAAAATTTATGAAACTTTAGATGCTTTCAACTTAATGTATAGAAAACATTGTATAAAATGAAGAAATGCTTCTTACAAGCAAAATCTTCATATAAACTATGTTTCCTCAATTGTTTTTCTTGCAGGTTGTCAAAAAGGGTCACTGTGTGGAAATTGGTTAAACAGTGTCATTTCAAATTCTTGGCCAGTGAATTGTAACAGTAAAATAAAACAGTAGGTGAGCAACCTACATGTCATAATTACAGCTTGAATAAGCAGTAGTTACTATGTTTCAGTCGCAAAACCAACAATCAAAGGCCTGAATGGCCTCAAATGCAGTCAGAGCTCTATATTAACAATTTGTATGAAAGTTGAAGTCATTCTCAAATTTGTCTGTTAAGTTTTCTTTATTATGAAATCACATTTGAAGACTTCTATATTCCCCAGCCCCCACCGACAGAATCCCAACCATGTTTTCTTGCCATTAACTGACTTGATCAACAGGGTAATTGTCAAATTTGGACAAAATATACAAAGGATAGTTTAAGGAGCATCACCCTCCGATATTTCGAAAGATAACAACTGTAGTTACAAGATTTTAGCAGAAACCGACGAAATTCAGTGTGTGGAGAATTATTAAGTTCTACCCTTACCTTCCCTGTCTATCGGAATTGAATAATCCATAAATTTCTACAGGTCTAAATTGAAATAAGTTTAGGGCACTCATTGTAATCGTCTTTTTGAGATAATTCCATTGAGGATGGGTTTCACTCAGAATTAAAGATTTAGACTGGTGTTATTGTCTCTTATCATAAGAAGATCCAGAACAACATAGTTTTGGGGGGTATAACAACCCTGCACTTTGATACACTGACGATATCAATGCCAATCATTGTAGAAAAAGAAAACCTTTTTCACCCAATCTTTTTCTATGTATAATTATTTTTCAATACATATTATATTCATTTTGAAACGTAATGTACATCCCTTGTTAGTTTGGACCATTCTAGACTCTAAATGACTGGTAATGGGCTAACCATTGAACTGGTGTATTTGGTATAGTCTAAGATAACACTGCTCATACAAGCAGTCTGACCTTAGTCTACATTAACTTTATGTCCCTTCAGAGCTAGATTTGTTAAAAGAGAGAAAGAAGAAATTGCTTAAAATAATAAAAAGAAAAATTTTCAACATTGTTTCCTGTTCAATAAAACAAAAATATTTAAAATTTTATGTACTAGAAATTGTCATCTTCATTTTTTTTTCAATCTGAACCAGTCATATATTTTGTTGTATGGTAAAGGGCAAATAATTGGTAAATATGCAGGTGTGAGGGATACACTGTGAATAAAATGTGTCATGAAAAGGAACTATCAAGGAGGGAGTGTAAAATTTTGATCCTATTTAGATTGCACACTCTGACCTACAAGTAAAAACTTTTCTTTTGTAGTAAACTTTCTGCATCTAGAATGGCCATTCTACCTAAATGTAAATTCATATTTAAAATATCAACACTGGCCAACCTATGCTGAATCCAATCTTCTTTCCAATTGATAAATGTTCTGGTTTGTCCAATTTAGTTAGATAGTTCACAAATATAAAACATATAGACGATAATTGTTTGTTTCAGTATAAGATTAATTTATCTTTGAGCAAACAACAAAGGCTTTATATTTTACTAGTGACAGAGTCATGGATGGAAAAAAGCTTTGTTATTCACTAATTGAAAGATATGTCCATCTTGCATGAAAAACAAACAATAATTCTATTCATTTATTGCCAAAATAAGACTTTTTTCAGAGAAAATCTTTCAAAGTGTGTCATTTCCTGTGAGATTTTACCCCTTGTCATGCTGATCCCTTAATATTCCTGTTCTGACAACAACTGTGGCAGATTTATAGACTAAGATCAGCCTGCACGGATGTGCAGGATGATCTTAGTCTGCAATACCTACTTCTTGTTTTAGTAATGAGGAAATTTTTGAAGACAAAGTATATCAAAATTTGACCAAAAAAGATAAAATCTTGTGAAGAAAGGATAAATATTCAGCAAGACAAGATTTTAGACTGGTCCAAATTGAAAAGGAGTCGCAGACAACAATTTAAAGAAATTGAGATTTTAGATTATTACAACTTTCTGGGTAGAAAACATTGTGTAAAATGAAGAAATTGCTTGTTACAAGCAATTCCTATATTTTTCACTATGCTTTCCATTTTTTTTTTTCTTGGGGGTGTCCAAAAGTGTCACTGTGTGAGAATGGGTTAATGGAAACATGGCGACATCAAAAGAGCCTTTGGTTCTGCCAGGATGACATTCAATAGGACAAACAGAACGAAAGCTGAGCATAATCTACAAAATTGAATTTTATCATCTTGATAATTTCACTGGTTTGTATGTGAAATTATCAAGCGACATTCCACTGAAAAATCTATCTAATCCATCTGAAAGCATTAAAGATTATTGGTTATCCTTGGTTAACAAGGTAAAATCTAGCAACTAGAAGGTCTTAAGATAATGTGGGGAGGGGAACTAATGATAGATATTGGTTAGGGTAAAACTGTTAATGTTAATACAGGTATGTTGTTGTTAATTTATACTTTCCCTGATGGCAGACACCTACACATATGAATTATTTCTTCAGATGAAGCTATAAAAACTGTTTATGCTTTTTGGAGTCACAGCTTGATTACCAATACAAAAACAGAGATATTGGAATATCATTTTCTTTTTAACCCTTGTCATCCTATACAGAATTGCTTTAAAATCAAAGGACTAACAGCACTGGATGATCTTATTGAGGGTCATTATTTCTTTTGAAAATTGATTATTTAACCCATTACCAGACAGCACAATTTTAGACTGGTCCAAATTGAAAGGAATTGTACATGGAAATTTAAAGCTTTTGTAATTTTGGATTTTTATTATATTTGGAGTAGAAAATATTGTAGATAATGAAGAAATTGCTTGTTACAAGCAGTTTCTTCATTTTCGACAATGTTTTGCAAAGCTTTTTTTCTTGGGATTGTCTAAAAATGGCATTGAGTGGGAATGGTTTAAACAACTCTTACTTGAAGGGGACAAACAGGTGTAGATCAAGATCAGACTACACTTATGTTCAGACTGATTTTTGTCTATATCTCCTTCCAAAACAAGAATATTACATGTTCAGCATGACAAAGGGTTAAGATACAATATCTTGTTCAATACATTTGAATTCAAACAAATTAGAGGGTAAGAAATTTCACAATAAATGTTACCATTGTCATGCTGAATGAAATCATTTTCAGTACTGTTGAAAATAAAAGGCCTGAAAGCACTGGAAGAACTAGTTACGGGTCAATTTTTCCTTTTGACATTAATTTCAAATGCAACTCTGGCTTGAAAGGGACAAACAGCTGGCATAGACTAGGATCAGACAGTACATATGTGCTGGCTGATCTTTGTCTACACCCTCATACAGATAGACTGACAGTTGTTAAACAGAATAACCCATGTCTTGTTAACCAATTTCCACACAAGGAAAGTTTAGACCAGTCCAAATTCAAAAAAGTTGCAGACAACAATTTAAGTTGATGAAATCTTCAAAAACTTTGTCTTTTAGAGTAGAAAACATTGTGGATAATGAAGAAATTACTTGTAACAAGCAATTTCTTCATTCTCCACAATGCTTTCCAAAGCTTCGATATTGAGGTGCATTTAAAAGTAGCATTATGTGGGAATGGGTTAACTCTTGTCATGCTGATCCCAGAATATCCCTGTCTTGGCAGATGGTATGGACTTGCATCAAACTGCACAAATGGGCAGTCTGGTTTTTAGTCTTAACCATTCCTTTGTTCCCTTTATGCCAGATTTGTTAAATTACTGACCATCAATTAGTGCTTCCAGTCCTTTGATTATAATGTCTAAACTAGAGTTGTCCACAAGCGGACTTATACGCCTCAAACAATTCGTCACTCAAGTAGCACAGTTGTCCTTGACCTAAATCACCCTAAAACAACGGGGCACCTCCTTTGGTCATGGATAACATCTTCATAAAGTTTCAAGGTCAAATAGCTTAGGAGATGGGGAACTTCAATGGTTTTCAGTTCAAAGTGCAGTTGTAACCTTGACCTTTGACCTTTATGACCAAAAAATAATAGGGCAATTTCTTGAATCATTGGCAACAACTGCATGATGTCTACGGACAGACAACAAATATTTTGAAACCAATTTACCTGCCTCTATTTCAAAGTTGGGAGAATCAGCATGACAAGGATTAAAGCCAGAGAAAAAAAAATTAGTAAACATTTGAAGGTTGAAGTTTTGTCTGCATCAGGAAGGAAAAATGGAGTCCTCAGTGAGATTTGAAAACCTTTTTTGGATGTATTGAGTTAATTATCAAATTTTAAGAGAATTTATTCACATTTTCTGCTGTAAGCTGTGGGATTTTGTTTTTATAGTTGATTGATTCACTTGTTTTCACCATTAACCCATTACCAAACAACAAAATTAAGAGTGATCCAATTTTCAAAGAAACTGCTGACGACAATTTTTTGTTGATGACATTTCAAAAATCTTTGTCTCTTGGGGTAGAAAACATAGTGGATAATGAAGAAATTGCAAGATTCCAAACATTTTTTTCTTGAGGCTGTCTAAAAGCAAGATCATATGGGAATTGGCTAAGTAAGGTAAAATAATAAATACATGTATTAAAATTGCAATAATCATTATTAAAGAATATATTCATTAGTTTTTACAAATTATATTAATACATCAACAAAGGCTAAGCTAAATTGGTTATTGATTACAAATTCCCAACACCATTCTAGTGTAAGATTGTAAGTTTGAAACTAGGGTACCAATTTATGCATTCTTCCTATTACCTATATGTTTAGGAGTAGAATGATGGGAACCAGGCATATTATGGGGCACACATGATGGGGATTCCAGGTTTCGAAAACTCTTGAGTGAATTACCAGAGCGTCCGAGACTGCTGCGACTCGGGCTCCGTTCCAGAGGCACATGCTCTGTGGGATGTACGGGAACAACGGGGCTAGCGATCCCCGTGATCGGTGCCCGTTGATTGATCTTACAGCGTCGGGTAAGGGAACCATGGTGAGATGGGGTGGTGAAGCCGCCTGTAAAGCAATGAGTAATGGAGAAAATGAGAAAAACAAAAACATACAGATGTTCAAAAAGAAAAAACAAACAAATGGAGTACATACAATGAATGATAAAGCAAGCAAAGATATGGGATTTTTCTGCTGCACCTATATTTTGTTTCCACATCAATGACCAGAAATAGTAAACATTAGTGTCTTGAAATGTCTATGAAAACATCAATTTTCCTCCTAAAGTCTAAAACTTTTCTCTCTGTTTTTTTTCCCAAACAAAGAAATGAAAGTCTAGTAATTTTCATATCTTTGTTTGAATGTGGTTTAACCCAATAACAGATGTCAAAATTTTAGACTAGTCAAAGTTGAACTTTCTGTGTAGAAAACATTGTGGAAAATGAGAAAATTGATTGTTGCAATCAATTTCTTCATTTTACAAAAAATATTTTCTAATTGTTTTTCTTGAGGGTGTCAAAAGCTTCATTGTGTGGGAGTGTGTTCAAGGGAGGTTTCTGAAACTTACAAAATTTATTTTTCAAAATGCCCCAAAATACTTAAATATGAGCCAGATATTGAGTTCATGGTAATCTGATAAGTAAAAGTGACTTTTTGTTATTAACTAGCAAATCAGCGGAATCATGGGTTATTTTTAGCATTCACTGCATTCTGTTATCCATAACACAGGACCTCATATGCGTATGACCCAAACTGAACAGAAGAAAAACAAAGTGACAATTGAAACAACAAACATCCTGAACTATGTCACATTAAGTGGTTAGCACAAAGCTATAGTAAGGGTCTATATTCATTATAACTCTTACAACATATTTGACATTTCTTCAGGGAATCGAAAACCAGCTGGTTAATAGAACGAATATAACTCCTGATATTGGCTCAAACAAGTTCAAACTAAAAGCTTGAAATGCACCTTGTAACTGTTCTAATATTCATTGCAACTGTCCCAGCAAGATCTAAATATAGATTTACAGCCTACATAGGCTATTTAGGAATTACCATAGTTTATTTTGATAAATGATCTCTGATTTTTGAGACAACTACTTTTCCGAAAATTGTATTCGAACGAAACATAAGAGGGAATAACAATAATTAAAATCTACGACATAAAAGGAAAATTGATACCCCCCTTTAATATCACTTTTAACAGTTCCTCATATTCCAGAATGTGTTGTCATTGATATAGAAATCTGAATGAAAAAACAGATGGAAAACTTTGTGAAAAAGAAAAAAATGCTAGCAATAAGCAATTTCTACTTTTCTCCTTGTTTTCTACTTCATATCATAAAAGCAACAATACCAGTTTTGACAGTTTTTGTATGGAACTACTTTGAGTCTAGGCATACCAAATAGTTAGCGCTTAAACAACTTTTTTCAAAGAGGAATGAAACAAAATTTCCAATTGATCAGAATGCAGGAATTTTGATAGATGAAACTTAAATATAATTATTCATTATTACAAGGGATAAATTTTCATGTCAAAATGATAATGATCCTTGATGTTTGGGAATTTACTAGTCTATTAGCCAAGGTCCCAGGCACTTGATACATAGGCAAATTTGCATAAGCCAAGCGCTTTGATAGGTCTGCAGTATAAGCACTAGTCGTCTTATTCTGTTTATTGAACTGAGACATCCTCAAAGTATTTTCTCTTTTCTCAAGGTATAACTTTTTAACCCATTAACAGACAGCAAACTTTTAGACCGGTTCAAATTGAAAGGAGTTGCAGACAACAATATAGATGTGAATGTAATTGTACATTTTTCAACTTTCTGAGATGAAACATAATGTGAAATGAAGAAATTGCTTGTTACAAGCAATTTTTTCATTTTACATAATGTTTTCCTGATTGTTTATCTTGAGGAGTGTCTCAGAGCATCACTGGGTAGGAACGTTTTAACCTGTCACCAGCAACAACATTTAAGACTGGTCCTTTTTCAAAGTGGTTATAGTCAACGATAAAAAGAGTTTTTTATGTGATTAGATGTGTTTGTGAAACACAAATGCGCCCAAAACAGCAAATTTTTCATAAGTTTGACCTTGACAGATGACCTTCACATTGTTACATGACCATGAACTTTTTACCAGCAGATGCGCATCATTGAGATCTATCATCATGCCAAGTATGAACATTGTATCTTGAATAGGCTTGAAGTAATTGGCAATGTTAAGTTTTTTGGTTAAGTTTTTGCAGACAGACTGACAGACGGAAAGACTGAATTATGGACAGACAGACGGACAACGGTAAAACTATTCCCCCCCCATCTTTCGATGTGGGTGTATTAAAATAAGTGTCATTTCTGGTATGAAACATTGTGAGAAAAGGAGAAATTACTTTTCACAGGAAATTTCTCTTTTTTGCACAATGGCTCCTTTACTGATCTGTATTTATAGATATTTTTCCAAAAAAGCCTTCGAAAGAAGTTTTTTATCTCCTTTTCCATTCTAACTTTTACTGATAAGATTAAAAGAGTTCAAAATAAAAGCAAACTTCTTTCTACTCTACAAAATAGGGGAATAAACAAATCACACAAGTCTCATGCCAACAAAAACCAACAAGCCAGTATGTCACATTTCTAACAAGTTCATGCCGGAGCAAAGTAAAGACTCCAATATCCATCTGCATAATCTAATCAGAGTGTTAATATGCAAATTAGATAGATCTTAACCATTTCCCATCCAAATACGGGATTTTACCTTCCTGAGATTTTATACTTGAGAAAACATCATGGAAAAAGAAGAAATTGCTTGTAACAAGCAATTTCTCCCTTTTCCACAATATTTTCTACCACATAGGATGGGTTCATTTCAAATAGCATCCAGATGTCATTGTCGTCTGCAACTTCTTTCAATTAGGACCAGTCTAAAATTTCAAAAAGCGGGAAAGGGTTAATTGAAAGTTTCATAAACCATTGAAAGACCAAATTTTGTTTAGACTGGTTCAAGCTCAAAGAAGTTGCAGACAACAATTTTAAGTTGATGAAATTTTAAAAAACCTTTGTCAATTAGGGTAGAAAATATGGGTAATGAAGCAAGTGCTTGTAACAAGCAATTGTTTCATTACCCACAATTTTACAACAGCTTTTTTACTTGTGGGCCTCTATAAGTGTTACTGTGTGGGTTGGGGTTAAAACAATCAGCAAATATTCTACATGTATTACATCCCTGTCCAGGCTGCACATTTTAAGCTCTTCAAACAGGTGTGAAATGAATAAAAACGTCACAAACAGGCTCAAACTTAAAACCTTGGGACAAGCAAACACACCATGCTCTAAACTTCCACACAGTCTATGATCCATCTGGATCCTTCTATTGTGATTACAAAATTTTCATTGCTAACCGATTCCCAGGTGGCTAATTTTAGATGGGCCCAAATTGAAAGGAGTTGCAGACGACAATTTATAGCGTTTGAAATTTTAGATTTGCTCATCATTCTGGGTTGAAAACATCGCGTAAAATGAAGAAATTGCTCGTAAGAAGCAATTTCTTCAATTAACACAATGTATTCCCAATTATTTTCCTTGAGGGATGTCCAAAAGTGTCACTGTGTGGGAATGGGTTAAATAATTGAAATTCAATTATGCCAAATATGTTTGAGCACAACATATGGGTGCCTGACGCACAGCTATTGGATGCTGGATAGTGGAAAAAAAAAATTAGTCAAAAAAGGGGGCACAATTCTCACAAAAACGTATTTTACCTTTCTTAACCCTTTCCTGTTTTGTAAAATCTTAGACCTGTCTGAATTCAAACGTTTTGCAGATGATTGATTGAATTTGGTTTACCACCACTTTTAACAGTATGTCAGTCATATAGTGGCAGCTGGAGCACCTAACCATAGATTCATGGTATTTCTTACAACAGTCCTACAAGTATATCCTTCCAAGTCTCCAGCTGCTAATCGCACCTACGATTAGGATTATCCACTAAATGGTGGGAGACAGATGTGGATAAGGTTTAGTGCCGCTGACAGATATCGAACCTGGGACACCTTGATTGGGAGTCCTATGCTCTACAAACTGTGCTACGTCTGCAGCCTATTTTGCAGATGATAATTTAAAGACAATCATATTGGAAATATCATTCAATAGGGTACAAAATACTGTGGAAATAGAAGAAATTGTTTCTTAAAAGCAATTTCTTTTTTTCCACAATGTTTTCTAAATTATTAAAACACTGTGACATAAAAACTAGAGTTAAAACAGCTGCAGGCATAGCCCAGTTGGTAGCACAAAGCACTCCAAGTTGTAGGTTCTGGAGTTCAATCCAAAGCCACAGTAAAAATCCTATTCTTTTCACTATTAACAGTATTTCAGTCATATTGCAGCCGCTGGAGCACCTCACTATGGATTCCTAGTGATTCACATACCAGTACTACAACTACATCCTTTCCGAGCCTTTAGCTGCTTATCCTACTCTAGGTTTATAATTATCCACCTGTTGGTGGGAGAAAAATGTTGGAAAGGATATACGCAGCAAACTGGGATCAAACCCTGAACCTCATAGCTGAGAATCTAACGAGCCACCAACTGCGCTAGTGCTGCAGCACAATTTAGGTCTAAATTAATGATTTCATTTGTCAATCAATTTTGTTACTTTAACCAATAGACTTAAGACGCTGTACTAAGACAAGGTCAAGACAACAACTAGTAATTCAACGGTCCAAAACAGCCAAGCCACATACGTCATATAACACAAAATGGGAAGAAAACATATGTAATGATACATGCCATAGCCAACTTTATGTATATAGGAGTCATCCATACTTTCTGGTAAAACCCTCTCATCCTCTTCTCTACAGGGAACCAATCGATCTGGAAAGTCAGAGAAAAATAGGGAACCATGCAGGAAGTAAAGCTAACCAATTGAAAGAAAGCGAACTTAAAATTCAAAGAGCCACTCAAGAGAATATTCATATCTACATTCTGAGTCACCTACCGGTACTTTAAGTTTTATTTTGAAGATATATATCAAAATAATTGTCAGAATTATCAATTTAGATAAGAAATAATAATTTTCATGAAGACCAAAAGGCAATTAAAACACCTGCATTATGACATTCACATTGCTACAAAATGTGTATTCTTAAAAACCTTCAAATTTGTTATCCACATCCTAATTTACAGACTTACATTACCGGCACCAAAATTTTAGACTGGTGCTAATTGTAAGAAGTTGCAGACATCAATTTCAAGTTGATGAAGTTTTACAACTTGTAGGTAAATTCATTTTGGCAAATGAATAAATTACACTTGTTACAATTTCTTCTTTTTTCACAATGTTTTACCAATCAATACTCCATGCGTAAAAAAGCAGGATTACTTGAAGCAGGGTTAATTATTTATGTTTCTATGATTTTTTCTGTTATTTGAACTTGTCCAATTAGTAGCATAAACTTTTAACACATAACAATATCCCTTTTCTGACAATGTTTTCTACCTGATACCCCTCTTCTCTTTTTTTTTTTTCAAACACCTTGAAATGATGCCTAAATTTCATTGAAATCGTTCTGATTATTTGTTTGTCAAGTAATGCAATTATCCGTTTTCCATACAACCCCATTCTTTGATGCCCCTGAAGGTAAAAAGCCTTGGAAAACATTGTGAAAAACAATGAAATTGCTTGTAACAAGCAATGTTATCTATCCCAAAAAATTCTTTAACCCTTTCCTGGACAAACCCGGAATTTTACGTCACTGTGATTTTATACTTGAGAAAACATTGGGGAAAAGAGAGAAATTGCTTGTACCAAGCAATTTCTCCTTTTCCCACAATATTTTCTAACACATAGGATGGTCAGATTTCAAAATGCATGCATTTTTCATTGTCGTCTGCAACCTCTTTCAAATTTGACCAGTCTAAAATTTCATAAAACAGGAAATGGTTAAACTTAAAATACTCCTCTGAAGCTTCAATTCAGGCCAGTCTAAAGTTTTTTCACCTGGGAATAGAGTTTTAACCTTTCCCGACACAATGACACATTTTTAAGCCCAAATAAAATAATACTGAAAGAGATATTTTACTACAATGTTTTCTACCATATTCAGTCATTATTTATCAAATTACATACTCTTTGAAATGTTGTCTGCAACTTTTTTCAATTTGGACCAGTCTAAAATCTCATTGAATGGTAATGGGTCAAACAAAATAACAAAAGAAAAGCACTCACAGCCATAGTCCATAGGGTAGCCACCGTGCACTGTGAAAAATAAGAAAAGAGCAAAACTAAAGTTAAGGCAAAACTAACATATAAATCAATGGAGTTAGGCTAAACTAGAATTCAACAGAGTTAGGCAAATACAAAACAAGATGCAGATGCTAAGCAAAATACACAATGAAAACTGCCAGGAAATACAAACCATTAGATACATATTCATAAATTCAAATCATATAAGAAAGAGAGTTAGGATAGCAACATACTATTACCAATTGAAAAAAATAAAGATTTGTGACTAGTTTCTCGCTTATTTATCTCATTCCCACACAATCCAACTTTTTTACAACCATTCTTAGAAATTATTGTGGAAGATAAAGTCATAAACTTATATATACTTATATGCCCTTCACCCATTACAAGACAACAAAAATTTAGACTGGTCCAAACTTAAAGGAGTTGCAGACAACAATATGAAGTTTATAAAATTTTAGATTTTTTTAACTTTTTGATAGAAAGCATTACAAGCAATTTCTTCATTTAACATAATGTTTTCCCAATTGTTTTTCTTTAGGGCCTTTCATTGATTGAATCTGGTTTAACACCACTTTTAACAATATTTCAGTTGTATTACAACGGCTTGGGCACCTATCCATGGATTCCTGGTATTTCTTACACCAATACTACCGCAACATCCTTTCTGAGCCTCCAGCTGCTCATCCCACTTAGGTAAACGATTATCCACCCATTGGTGGGAGTTTGAGCGTTCAAATGCATCACTTAGTGGGAAAGAGTTAAGAATTATCCCCTCAAATTTTTATACAAATGTTAAAGATACGCTTCTTAAATGATTGAGGTGCACTCATACATACTAATGCAAGCATGCCCCTAGAATGATTCAGGCAATCCTAGATGGTCTTTGGCAATAAAAAGGGCTAGTAAACAAGACAGTAAGGCAAAGATTTTTAGCAATAAACTATCTAAAAGCGAAGAAAGGAGAAAGGAGGGGGGTTAAAGCATCAAATCACACAAAAACTAAAACTTATTCAGACATTTATTTTTTCAGATAATGTCAGAATGTAAGGCATGGGCCACATTGATTTTCTTGTTTTTTCTTTTCTCTGTCTTTCAAAAAAAGGGTACTAAGAATTGCTATCAAATTCCATACAAATCTGTCCTGAAGTTTCTTAGAAATAAACATAACCTCTGTTGCAAAGTTTTACCCATCACCACAAGATACCGATTTTCTAAAATGCTGTTAAAATATATATTTACAGCAATCATTGTGAGAATGTTTCAAGCAATTTCTCCTTTCTCCACACTGTGTTTTACCCTATTCAGCCTTTATATTATAATTTAAATGCCTTTCAAAATGTTGTTTACAACATATTTCATTTTGGACCAGTCTAAAATCAATTTTCCAAGCATTTTTCTTGAGGGAATGGATTAACCCTTTCCTGTTTTTTGCAATTTTAGACTGGTCCAAATTGAAAGAGATTGCAGACGACAACGAATATTGGATACAATTTCAAATGAAACCATTGCATGTGGTAGAAAATGTTGTGGGAAAAGGAAGAAATTGCTTGTGGGAAAAGGAGAAATTGCTTGTTACAAGCAATTTCTTCTTTTTCCACAATGTTTTCTCAATTATATAATTACGGCAACGTAAAATCCCGTGTTTGTAAAGGAAAGGGTTAAGTCAAAACTAGAAATGTGTCACAAGACACTTATACCCCTGCTTAAGTACTTGTCAATGACCTTCAGCTGTGACTTTGAAAGTATCCAACAAAACATGTGACACTAATAGTCATTAAAGGGAACAACTGTACCAAGTTATTTTGGAATCCATCCATTAATGTTAGGAGATATGATCCAGAAAAGAAATGGACACAGGTCCAGAAAAGAAATGGACACACACGCACACAACCAGAGGTAATTCTATATGCCTGTAGCATTAACATGGTGAGAGCTTAAGAAATACTTTAAGGGGGTCATCCAATAGGTGGAAAAGATTGCTATTTTGATATCTGGTTAATACCCCTAACATACTAGAGATATGATGAAAGGTCAAAATATTGCCCATAAATAATGATAGTGTTGACAACCACTACAAAACCAAGGCTACTGTAATATCACAGGTCCCCGCCCCATACAGCTGAGCTATAAAGTGTATTTAATCCTATCCTGTTCAATCCCTGGTTTTTATGTCCCTGTGGTTTTATAATTGAGGAAACATTGTAGAAAAAGAAGGAATTTCTTGAGCTTGATATAAGCATTTTCTTTTCTCACAGTATTTTCCATAGCTATATTTTTTGGTGTGTAAAACTTCCACAGCATGTGGATATGGGATAAGGAAATAACTAATGGTTTCTACTCAAAATTACTAGAGAAGACAACATATAAATTTGAAAAACTTACATGATGAATTTGAGATGTCCCCAGCATTGACTCTAGGCGGCCCCTGTGTGCTGTATTGCATTTGATACTGTGTACGTGGGTAGACAGGTCTCATTGGTATGACACCTGAATCCTCAGGTGGGCTTGGTGGGCGATTTGATGGCATATGTCTCTGCATCAGGTGTCCGTTGGGATAACCTGATACTGTGGCAACAGCTGGAAAAACAGAGAAATAAACAATCACCACACAATCATCCTTTGTTGTATGATCTTCAGGAAAAGAGCTTTGCAAAACATTGTCGAAAATGAAGAAAATGCTTGTAATATGCAGTCTTCATTTCCCAATTTTTTCTTCCCTAAAAGACAAAACTTTCGCCTACAACATTCTTGAAATTTAACCAGTCCAATTTTTTGTTGTCTGGTAATGTGTTTAAAGGTCCATATCAACAATAAGAGACTTAACTCATTACCACACGACAATGCTTCCTGACGCCCCATTGACTTATGATCAAGACAAGATGTGTTTGTGAAAAACTATGCCCCCGAAACGGGAATTCTTTAGAAACGGGTAAAGGGTTAAAATTTTGACCTTGACCTTGATGAAATGACCTTCCCCAGTTGCGCCTTGTTGAGACCTATCTACATACCAAATATTAGCATTGTAACTTAATCAGGGTTGAAGTTATAGGAAAATGTTTAGTTGGAGGTTAAGTTTTGCAGACAGACAGACAGACGGACAGACAGTCAGACAGACACCGGTAAAACAATATGCCCCGATCTTATCGATGCGGGGGCATAAAAAACTTTTTGGGAAAAGGAGAATTCGCCTGGAACAAGCCATTTCTCCTTTTCCCACAATGTTTCTTACCCTATTTTGCACATATTTTCCATTTACAGCACAATTTTAAATGTAATCTACAACTTCTTTCAATTTGGCCCAATCTAAAAATTTGTTGACATGCAATGGGTTAACATATTACTACACAATCCTCCCATTGTGATGCAGTGGAAAGATTAAAATTATGGAAACATTATTGGGAAAGGACAAATTGCTTTCAATATTGCTTGCAAGGATTATACCATCGAATTTGGTTGAAGTTGGCCATGTAGTTTGGGAGAAGTTGTAATTTCAAAAGTCCTTTTTTATAGGCCCTATCAGTCCCTTCCCAAGGGTAATAATTTTAGCTATTTTGAAAGAGGTCAATGTACTGATGCTTGAAGCCAAATATCAAGGCTTTATGCTTTCTGGGTCCAGAGGGGATCATTTTTAATTTCAATTTTATTGCCATGGTAACCAGAGTTTTCAACAGATTTCTATTCTTTTTTCAATTTTTGAAGGGGACCACCTAAGGACCATTCTTGTAAAATCTATTTCTATACCCAACCCAAAGGGGCTCCGCTCCCTGGTACAAAGGGTGATGCTTTCAGTAATTCTGAAATAGGCCAATGTACTGATGTTTCAAGCAAAGGTTCTACATTGTCTGGGTCCAGAGGAAATGATTTTTAAAGATTCTTTAAATTTCCACTTTTGTTGCCATGGCAACGAGAGTTTTAACAGATTCCAATTCTTATTGCAAATTTTAAAAGGGGACCACCTTAGGAACATGCCTGCCACATTTTGTTTAAATTGACCAGATTGTTTGGGAGAGAGAAATTGTTGACACAAGACACATGACAGACATTAGAGAGACGGTGATGACAATACCTCACCTTAACCCTTTCTAGTTCAATCCCTGATTTTTTAGTGCACATGATTTTATACTTGAAAAAAAAATGTGGGAAAAGAAGAAATTGCTTGTTACAAGCAATTTTCTTCTTTTCCCACAATATTTTCTACCCTATAGAATAATGATATTTCAAATAAAGTTCACTCTAACTTGTCATCTTTCATCTCTTTGAAATTGGACATGTCTAAAATGTCAAAAAACGGTTCTTTGTGCCCAGGTGAGCTAAAAAGTGAGTGGGAATGGGTTATTTGCATTAACTATGATAACTTACGCTCTCTAGCATGGCTCAGTGAGTCTACTGGCAGTTTTAAAGGTTTGGGTCGAATGATATTTCGTTGTTGATTGGGATTGGTTAATTGATGATAACTAGGAGGTAGTAACCGTTCCTCTGCTTCGCTTCCTGACTCTCGGAATAAATCTGGGAAAGAATGACAGCAATATTGAAATGAGATACATAACATAGATAGTTATAATAGTTCTGACATGTCAAAAAACCCTTTCCCACACAGCAAAATTTTAGACTGGTCCAAATAGAAAGAAGTTGCAGACGACAAGTGGAAGTTTACGAAATTTTAGATTTTTTTGAAAACTTTCTGGGTAGTGAACATTGTGTAAAATGAAAAAATTGCTTGTTACAAGCAATTTCTTCATTTTACACAATGTTTTACCGATTGTTTTTCCTGAGAGGCGTCCAAAAGCGTCATTTTGTGGGAACTGGTTAGAGTCACTTAATATAATTACAAATATTATTTCAATGGCGTGTCCATTAGGATTAAGATTATTTTTAATCCAACTTATTTAGTATTTCTGTTCAAACTAGAAGCACTGATGCCCCAATTAACCCATTCCCACTCAATCCCTCCTTTCTACGCCCCTAAAGAAAAAAGCTTTGGAAAACATTGTGGAAAATAAAGAAATTGCTTGGATCAAGCAATTTCTTCATTATCCACAATGTTTTCTATCCAAAAAGTCAAAGAAAATTTAAATTC
Organism: Fragum fragum; assembly: GCA_946902895.1. Classification (NCBI taxonomy): domain Eukaryota; kingdom Metazoa; phylum Mollusca; class Bivalvia; order Cardiida; family Cardiidae; genus Fragum; species Fragum fragum. The sequence goes on along the minus strand of OX336383.1, from coordinate 8,357,836 downwards.
CACCAACTTGAAAATATCGTCTGCAGCTCCTTTCAATTTGGACTGGTCTAAAATTTTGTTGAGTTGGAATGGGTTAAGTGCTTGTCACATGACCTTTAGCTGTGACCTTGAACTTGGAAGTATCCAACAGAACTTTACATATGACACATCAAGGGGAACAACAGTTACTGTGTCAAGACGAACAAACACATACCTTTCAATGATGAATTAACAACATTCTATTGTATCATCTTGCTAAATACAAGAATTGTATTTGAAATGAAGGACTGAGTGAATGGGGTTTAGCGCCACTTTTAACAGTATTTCACTCATATTGTCGTGGCTGGAGCACCTAACAATGGATTCCTGGTATTTCTCACACCAGTACTACCACTATATCCTTTCCAAGCCTCAAGCTGCTATCCCGCTTAGGTTTACAATTATCCACCAAGAGTGAGAGACAAATGTCGGAAAGGATATGTGCTGCCACCGGGGTAGTTTTACAGTAAAGTTGTGAAGAAGAAGTGTAAGTGATAAAGGGCTAGTCTTTGGACTTGACCCTCAACAGATGTACATCATGGATATGTTACTACATACCTAATTTAACCTATTACCAGACGTTAGACTGGTTCAAATTGAAAAGCATTGCACACAACAGTTTACAGCTCATGATTTTTTTCTTTTTTTTCAATATTCTGGGTAGGAAAAATTGTGATAAATGAAGAAATAGCTTGCATCAAGCAATTTCTTCATTTTACACAATTTTTCCCCAATTGTTTTCTTTGAGGGGCATCTAAAAGCGAAAATACCTATTATTAGTAGTGTAGAATAATTGGAAAACATGAAGTTTTTTAAGTTAAGTTTTGAAGACAGGCAGATGAACATGCAATGGTAAAACAATACACCCTTGATTTATTAACTTTGGGTTTAAAAATTTAATTGTTGGTATGCTACCTAGAGGTCATAACTACAGCTTACATGCTTGACCCGAGAGTCAACGGTCACCACTCATTTCTAATCTAAATGAATGATTCGATTGGTTATTGATCGTTTGATAGACATCAATGACCTGTACATTGTAGCACCTACCAGGATTATTTGTATGAATACTGCTACTGTCATGAGAATTACGTCGTGTTGACGGAACCGATATAGTCGACTCTGCTGGGTCGTCCTTCCCAAGATGCTTCAACTCTAAATGATCATGGTCTATCCACAAATCTGGAGGTCTTCCTTCTCCTCTTGGAGGGCCCTCTGGCTTGGGACTTTTGGCTTTCATAGGGGACCCCTTGTACATACTGGCCCTGTATAAAAGAAAGATTTATTAAAGCTTTTGTTCATGTGCTTCCTGAATACCAAGGTACTTGGTTCTGGCTCTAACTCATTACCAGGTGACAAAATTCTAGAATGCTCCAAGTTAACCCTTGTCATGCTGAATAAATTGCCCCACTGAACTGCAGTAAAATCAAAGGGCTGAAAGCACTGATAGAAATTGTTGTTAAAAATTCAATAATTCTTTTAGAAATAAATTTCATAACAAGAGGACCATGATGCTCCTAAATCGCTCCCCTGAGTATGATGGTTCATGGCTTTATGATATGAACAAAATAGCAAAGCCCTCTGTCTAATTATTTTAGAGAAGATGTTTAGGGATTTCTCTTATAATCCTAGGTATATTGATGAACCCACCATATAGCACTAATTTCCTGAATATGGTAATGCTTTGAAGTATAGACATCAATACATACCAAGCATAAAAGCTCTTGGCCTAATGGTTGAGGAGAAGAAGGTTTTCCCAAGATATCATTATTTATTACTAACTAAAATTAGGGATTGCACAGAAAAGGGCTAATTGTTTTAAGTAATTTGGTAGAGGGTTAATGGCTGATGATATGTACCAAATATCACATGTCTAGGCCTTATGGTTTGGGACAAGAAGATTTTCAAAGATTTGCTTCTTTATTCCTTTGTAAAAACAGGGATCACACAGAAAAGGGCTTATTTTCAGAATACAGTAATTCTTTGAAGTATTTTGGTAAGGGGTCAATAGATGATGATTTGAACCAAATATCAAAGCTCTAGGACTTATGATTTTTGTGAAGATTTTCAAAGATTTCCTACTTTATTTCTATGTAAAATCAGGGATCACAGAATACAGTAATTCTTTGAAGTATTTTGGTAGAGGGTCAATAGATGATGATGTATACCAAATATCAATGCTCTATGCCTTATGGTTTGGGACAAGAAGATTTTAAAAGATTTCCTTCTTTATTTCTATGTAAAATCATGGATCAAAAAGAAAAGGGCTAAATTTCAGAAAAGGTCAATTCTTTGAAGTATTATGGTAGAGGGTCAATAGATGATGATGTATACCAAATATCAACGCTCTAGGCCTTATGGTTTGGGACAAGAAGATTTTCAAAGATTTGCTCCTATATTTCTATGTTAAATCAGAGATCACAAAGAAAAGGGCTAAATTTGAGAGTATGGTAATTCTTTGAAGTATTTTGGAAGAGGGTCAATAGATGATGATTTTTACCAAATATCAAAGCTCTTGGCCTTATGGTTTTGGACAAGAAGATTTTTAAAGATTTCCTTCTTTATTTCTATGTAAAATCAGGGATTACAAAGACAAGGGCTAATTTTGAGAATATGGTAATTCTTTGAAGTATTTTGGTAGAGGGTCAATAGATGATGATGTATACCAAATATCAAAGCACTAGGCCTTGTGGTTTGGGAGAAGATTTTTAAAAAATTTCCTTTTTTATTTCTATGTAAAATCAGGGATCGCCCAGAAAAGGGCTAATTTTCATAATACATTAATTCTTTGAAGTGTTTTGGTAGAGGTTCAATAGATGATGATTTGTACAAAATATCAAAGCTCTAGGCCTTACCGTTTGGGAGAAGAAGATTTTCAAAGATTTCATTCTTAATTTCTATGTAAAATCAGGGATCGCCCAGAAAAGGGCTAATTTTCATAATACATTAATTCTTTGAATTTTTTTGTAGAGGGTCAATAGATGATAATGTATACCAAATATCAACGCTCTAGGCCTTATGGTTTGGGACAAGAAGATTTATAAAGATTTCCTTCTTTATTTCTATGTAAAATCATGGATCACAAAGAAAAGGGCTAACTTTCAGAAAAGGTCAATTCTCTGAAGTATTTTGGTAGAGGGTCAATAGATGATGATGTATACCAAATATCAATATACCAAATATCAAAGCTCTAGGCCTTATGGTTTAGGACAAGAAGGTTTTAAAGATTTCCTACTTTATTTCTATGTAAAATCAGGGATCGTCCAGAAAAGGGCTAATTCATAATACGTCAATTCTTTGAAGTCTTTTGGTAGAGGGTCAATAGATGATGATTTGTACCAAATATCAAAGCTTTAGGCCTTACCGCTTAGGAGGAGAAGATTTTTTCATTTTTTTCACTCCGTTGCCATGGCAACCAGAGTTCTTCATGGATTTCAATTCTTTGAAATATTTTGAAAGAGCATGACCTAAGGATCATTTCTGTAAAGTTTTGTTGCAATTCCATGGTTAGTTTAGGAGGAGAAGTTTTTTTTGTAATTGTGAACGGATGGACGGACAGAAGGACGGACAGACGACGGATGATGACCGATCACAATAGATCCCCCAGAGCACTTCGTGCTCAGGTGAGCTAAAATGCTCTGGCAGGAAAAGTACAGGCAGGAGGTGTAGACAGATCAGACTGCACTTATGTATATTCCAGGTTCAGCATGACAAGGGTAAAACAATGTTGTAAAGTTAGAACAGACGTCAATTAGCCCATTAATACACAAATTTGACACAGCAAGATATTGGTGCAATCACGCATTCCAACACACCTAAGACAAGAGAAAAACATAGTCTCAAAATCAGGCTTTCAATGGCTTCATCAAATTCAATCAAGAATTGTAAGTGTATCTTTACAAGAATATTGACAATAAGTCGCCGTTTTCAATGATAAAGAGTTGAATCACAAAATACTTCACATGAAGACAAACATTTGGTTAACAAGAGCTTTGTCCACACGACACAGATGTCCCCACCGTTAGCTTTGATAATAACAAAGGGAATAACTCCAAAATTATGCAAGCAAGAGTTGTGGTTCTTGTGCACTGCACTTCTCCTCAATGAGGTTTATCCACCTGTGAAGTTTCAAGTTGATAGCTATTATACTTTCAGAGATATGCCCCAGACAAAATGTAAGTCTTTAAAATAACAAAGGGCAATAACTCCAAAATTATGCAAGCAAGAGTTCTGGTTCTTGTGCACTGCACTTCTCCTCAATGAGGTCTATCCATCTATGAAGTTTGTAAGTTGATAGCTATTATACTTTCAGAGATATGCCCCGGACAATTTCGGGACGGAAGGAAGTATGGACGGACGGACAAAGGCAAATCTATACCCCCCCACCCCCCACCCCCAATATTAAGTGTTGGGGGCATAAAAATTCATCCAAAATTGTCAAAAATTATGCATGTAGGAGTAGTTGTGCAAACAAGAAACTTGACAATTAGTCTCCTTTTTCAACGGCGTAGCATTGAATAACTAAACACTGATGATATGTGCTAGGGTCACATCAAGAGGAACATTTTGTGAACATTTCAGCAAAACAGTCAAGAATTGTAGGAATAGATGTACACACAGGGGGAAGTTAATGCTCTCCCAGTCAGCCAGCTGACCAACCTCTGGCTACTGCCCACATTCAGCAATCCATTTACTAGATTTTTCATTTGGAAAACCTAGTAAAATATAGACCCAAGGGAAAACATTTTACAAAACGATTGATTGATTGATTGATTGAATGGGGTTTAACGCCACTTTTAACAGTATTTCAGTCATATTGCTGTGGCTGGAGCACCTTACAATGGAATCCTGAAATTTCTCACACCAATACTACCACTATATCCTTTCCTAGCATCCAGCTGCTATCCCACTTAGGTTTACAATTATCCATCCATTGGTGAGAGACAAATGTCAGAAAGGATATGTGATGCCGCTGCTGGGGATCATACCCATGTCTTATGCGCTACCGACTGTGCTATGACAGTGGCATTACAAAAGTAAGAAATAAAATTCTGCTTTTCTCATGTTTTTACCTCAGGGTTTAAATGCCTTATAACTATCTATTTCAATTATTTCAAGGACTTTTTTTAAATTTCATTAGTCTGCAAACGCTTTACAGACAAATAAATGGACACAGTTGAATATAAAATATGACTAGAATCATAAATCGTTCGGGAGGGGTTGGATATCAGGAATTTACGAACATCTATTTTTCATATACACAGTCAACTTGAGAAAAACATCACAGTTCTCCAGGACACTGGAATCCTATTAATAGCAACACCAATTTGTCAACACTTTTGTTGCAATTAACTTAGAAGAAGCTATCTCTTCTTTAAATTTATTATTTGTGCATAAAGTCAGTTGTAATTAACCCTTGTCATGATGAGAAAATTACCTTACTGAATTGCTGTAAAATCAAAGGACTGAAAGCACTGATACAACTTGTTGTTAAAAAATCAATATTTCTTTTAGAAATCAATTCAATAAACAACTATGGCAGGAAAAGTACAAACAGGAGGTGTAGACCAAGATCAGACTGCACTCATGTGCAGACTGATCTTGGTCTACACTTGCTGCCAAAACCGGAATATTCCGGATTCAGCATTACAAAGGTTAAGCAGTGAATCGCTATTAGGATTGTAATTATGAGGGTACCACAGTATAACTTACAATCTTCTATTTCTCTCTGCAATGTCCCTCCTGCGACACAAAAATACTGTAACTACAGCCACCACAATACAGAAAGTTGCCCCAACAACACAGGCTATGATTATAATCATCACGTTCTGTGACAGGCCTGTGGATTCTTCTCTTGGCTGTTGTCTGTCACCATTACGATTAGCACCTGTAACATAGCGTGTAATCAATCTCTAGGATGTCTTTGGAAACATTCGTTCACACCTTTTTTGTTTTTTCGAAATTTTAGACTAGTCCAATTTGAAAGAAGTTGCAGTCGACAATTAGAAGTGAGTGCAATATGAAAAGTAATCAACCTACAGGGTAATAAATATTGTTTAAAGCAATTTCTTTTTTCCCCACGTTTTCTCAAGTATAAAATCACAGGGATGTAAAAACCAGGGATTGAACAGGTTTTGGGTTAACCAATTACCACAATGCTTTTTGACGCCTCTCAAGAAAATCAATTTGGAAAATATTGTGTAAAATAAAGAAATTGCTTGTAACAAGCAACTTCTTCATTTTACACAATATTTTCTACCCAGAGAGTTGAAAAACTCTAAAATTTCATAAACTTTTTATTATCATCTGCAACTCCTTTCAATTTTGACCGATCTAAAATTTTGCAGGAAAATGATGCAAAAAAATCTGAAATGGCTTGTCGCTAGTAATTTCTGCATTTTCCATGTTTTCTACCCAGAAAGACTGAAAAATTTGAAATTTTATCAATTTGAGATTGTTGTCAGCAATGTCTTTAAAATTGAACCAGTCTAATTTTTTTCATTTGGTATTTGGTTATTGTAGATGAACACACACAACTGAACAAAAATAACTCCATGTCCTACTGCTCTATATTGGCAAAAAAATAATAATGATGACGTTCAATGAAGCATTTTTTCACTCAAGTTTGCTCAATTTACTTAATCTATTACCATTCCAATTTCATAAAAAAATCAAGTCAAAAATTGAATTACAGTAAACTCCACTTATCACAATATCCCTTAACCAAATACCAGACGGTAAAATTTAAACTGGTCCAAGCTTAAAGGTTTTGCAGACCACAATTTAAAGTTTACTAAATTTTAGATTTTTCAACTTTCTGGGCAGAAAACATTGTGGAAACTAACTGAAATCCTCTACAAGTTTTCCTTAGTGACGTAAGTATCATTACATATTATATTTAACCTCTTACCTTTGCCGTAATCAGTCGGTGGTTTTCTTGGAATAAACATGGCATTTTCTGAAAAGACAATGGTTGGTAAGACAGTGAACATCTAGTTTTCTAAGTACACATATGAATCAATTAGTTACCAATCATAATTAATCAGGCAAAGAAAAGTCAATGGAAAATAACCGTAATCCATTTTTTACGCCTTTCAAGAAAAATGTTAGGAAAACATTTTGAACAATAAAGAAATTGCTTGTAACAAGCACTTTCCTCAATGTCCACACTGTTTTCTACCTTAATAGGCAAAGATGTTTTAACCTCTACAAACTTAAAATTGTACTCTGCCATATCTTTCAATTTGGACCACACTAAAGTCTTGGTGTGTGGTAATGGTTAAACTAGAATATCACAGAATGCTGAATGCCAGTAATCCCCCCCCCCCAAATGCCTTCATGTCACACCTTTTGTTGATACTAAGCACACATGAAGCCATAATATCACTGAATGCAAGTAATATCCCCACCCCTTCCCCCCCATGGCTTCATGTCACACATAAACATTTGTCACTAGAATAGAGCCTTTTCTCAAGAAAGGGTAAGGAAAGTCCAAGAAAAGTCAATGGACCACAACCAAAGCAGAACATGCAAACCTTTTGTTGATAACGAGAGCACATGAAGCCATAATATCACTAAATGCGAGTAATATCCCCCCCCCCCACGGCTTCAAGTCAAGCATAAATATTTTGTCACTAGAAAAGCTCGAAGAGATTTTTCTCAAGAGTGGGCCAAGAAAAGTCCAAGAAAAATCAATGGACCACAACCAAAGCGGAACATGCAAATCTTTTGTTGATACCGAGCACACATGAAGCCATAATTGGCTGTAAGTCCAAGAAAAGTCAATGAACCATAAGCAAAACGAATCATGCAACCCTTTTGTTGATATCTAGTGCACATGTGAAGTAAGAGTCAAATCCATTCAATAGTTGAAGAGTGAACATATTCTTCCATCATAACAAACCAAGTTTCAAGTAACTGTGTTCTGTTCTTCGAGAGATATTACAGATGGCGAGGATGCAGACAAAGACACTGGCGCTGATGAAAACCTGGCCATAGCTGTGCAATTGCTCAGGTTTATCGATAAAACAACAAAGCTGAAAATGTAGAATGACCTTTCTATATCCAGGAAATTCAGTAAAAGCAGGCATTTTCAGCTCCAATCTGCCGGTCAAGCCCACAAAATATTACCTGGTTTGATAGTCTTTGCACCTCACAGATGGTCTTGTTTCCTGTATAGGCCCCTTTTTTATAAATCCATTACCATGTGATTCAGATTGATTGATCATTTGGTGTTTTTGACATGTTTCAGCATTTGACACGCTCAAGAAAAACTGCTTTGGAAAACATAGTAAGAAAAGAATAATTCCCTTCAATCCATTCTCACACAACAACACTTTCAAACACCCCTCAGTATGAAAGCTTTTGAAAACTTTATGGAAAAGGAAGCAATTTCTTGCTACAAGACAGATTTTAAAGATTACATCGACTTAAAATTGGTGTCTGCACCTTCTTTGAATTTGGACTGGTCTTATATTATATTGTGTTGGAATGGGTTAATATATAAGTGGAACTTTCTGTCTGAGCTCAGCCAGTAGAACCATAGATCCGAAGGTTTATTTCCTTACCAGGTGTTTTGTAAATGACCGTGGTAGACATTGGTCCATAACCTTTACTATTTCTAGCCTGGACTTTGAAATAGTATGTCGTATCCTCCGTAAGGTCAGTGATGGTCATTGACAGCTTCTCACCAATAACCCCTTCCACCACCCACTCTAGGTCGTCTTTACTTGGGTCAGTCGTGTAAAATACCAAATAGCCTGGAAACACACAACGAAAAAGGAACATAATAAATCCTCTTAAACCATTACCACATGACAAAATTTTAGACTGGTTGAAAGTAAAAGAAGTTGCAGACAGCAAATTTTAGTAAATGAAATTTTGGATTTTTTTCTTTTAATTTTTGGGTAGAAAACATTATGGAAAATGAAGAAATTGCTTGTCACAAGCAATTTCTTCATTTTCCATAATGTTTTAATTGTTTTTTTTTCTTTGTGGCCTCAAAAAGCTTCATTGTGTGGGAATGTGTTAATCAATTAATGGACTTGAGACATGATTTTCTACTTGTCTAAAATTAGATTCAACATTTCCACAAACAGGAAAGAGATAAATATAGAAAAAAAGGTTGTTAATGAACAAAATGCTGGAAGAGGGCATTTTCTCCATTAGCCACAATATTTTCTACCCTATAAACATTATGATAATTTTTCAAATATAAAATGAGACATCTTGGAGATTGGTTTTCTACCATTCCAAGATTTGTCCTGGTATTTCCAAGATTTGCCCTGGTATTTACTTGTCCCTGAACAAAAGGCCTTGAAAATGTACTTTTACAGTAAGTAGAAAAGCCCATGTCAGACAAACTTGTTATTAATGAAATGATCAGATTTTCCAAATGTTCATTAGCCATGCCTAACTACTAATCCTTTACATCACAATTCTTCAATTTGTAGCACTACAGAAAAATAGCTATAAAAACAATTGTTAAACACAAGTGCCAAGATGGCTCTGGATTGGTCACCTGAATTTACTTTCTCAAGATAAGTTATCAACTAAAATTTGATAACATGGGGGCATTCTTTGAAGGCAAATGGATGTACAGGCAAAATAATGTGATTAGATGAGCAAACAAGAGGCCCAGGAGGACCTGTGTCGCTACATTGGCTGATATATGACTACCCACAAAATGTAGTTCATTTTCTATATTCTCGAAATTCCATTTACTTGAAATTGCCATCTGCAACATCTTTCAATTTCAGAATTTTAATGATAAATTTTTTTTATCTATTTAAAGGTTAAATAAGCTTTCCCCATTTCTTCTATGGAACATTTTTCTTTAATTTTTTTGTAATTAACAAACTGAGAATGAAAATGTGAACAAATTGTGTATCCAACTTATATTCAAACTATAGGGGACAATATTTGTTTGACTACTTTACTTTATTGTAAGTTGTCTCTCTTAGACCATAAATCAAATAGAATCCAATATTAGTCCTGATTTTCTTTCAGTCATTTTCCACAATGTTTTCTACCAAGATTTTAAAGTTCCATCAATTTGAAATCATCATCATCTATAACATTTTTCCATTTGGACTAGTCTAAACATTTGTTGTCTGGCAATGGGTTAATACCATTCATTTTCTTATTTTAATTATCAACTAACTGTGCAAGTCAATATATACAACAGGCCTTATTTCTTACCGAGATGTAAGATACAAGGGAGCTAATTTACTCATTTGACTAATAAACAAAGTAGTATTTGTTATCTCCCTTACATTATTAAATGACCCATTCCTAAACAATCCAGCTTTTTGACGCCTCTGAAGAAAAAAGTTTTGTAAAACATTGCAGAAAATGAAAAATCGCTTGTTACAATCAACTTCTTAATTATATAAAATGTTTTTACACCAAAAAGACAGACATTTATAAATTCCATCAACTAAAACTTGTCGTCTGCAACTTCTTTGATCTGGACCACTCGAAAATGAAGAAATTATTTGTTACAAGCAAGTTCTTTATTATACAAAATGTTTTAACCCCAAAAGGACACACATTTTTAAATTCCATCAACTAAAACTTGTTGTTTGCAACTTCTTTGATCTGGACCACTCGAAAATGAAGAAATTGCTTGTTACAAGCAAGTTCTTAATTATACAAAATGTTTTAACCCCAAAAGACAGACATATTCAAATTAGCTATAACTTGTCGTCTGCAACTTCTTTGATCTGGACCACTCCTAAATTTGGTGTCTGGTAATGTGTTAACCCATTCCCACTCAGTGACACTGTTAGACACCCCAAAGGAAAAAACGCCTAGGAAAACATTGTGGGAAATGAAGAAATTGCTTGTGACAAGCAATTTCTTCATTTTCCACAATGTTTTCTACTTTGAAAGTTGAAACAAGAGGACCATGATGGTCCTAAATCGCTCCCCTGAGTATGATGGTTCATGGCTTTATGATATAAACAAAATAGCAAAGCCCTCTGTCTAATTATTTTGGAGAAGATATTTAAGGATTTCTCTTTTAACCCTAGGTATATTGATGATCCCATCATATAGCACTAATTTCCAGAATATGGTAAAGCTTTGAAGTATAGACATCAATACATACCAAGTATAAAAGCTCTAGGCCTAATGGTTTAGGAGAAGAAGGTTTTCAAAGATATCATTATTTATTCCTAGCTAAAATTAGGGATTGCACAGAAAAGGGCTAATTTTCAGAATACAGTATTTCATTGAAGTAGTTTGGTAGAGGGTCAATTGCTGATAATATGTACAAAATATCATAGCTCTAGGCTTTATGGTTTGGGAGAAGAAGATTTTCAAAGATTTCCTTCTTTATTCCTTTGTAAAATCAGGGATCACAAAGAAAGGGGCTAATTTTCAGAGTCTGATAATTCTTTGAAGTATTTTGGTAGAGGGTCAATATATGATGATATGTACCAAATATCAAAGCTTTAGGCCTTATAGTTTGGGAGAAGAAGAGTTTTAAAGATTTCCTTCTTTATTTCTATGTAAAATCAGGGATCACAAAGAAAAGGGCTAATTTCAGAATAAGGTAATTCTTTGAAGTATTTTGGTAGAGGGTCAATAGATGATTTTGTATACCAAATACCAAAGCTCTAGGTCTTATGGTTTGGGAGGAGAAGATTTTTAAAGATTTCCTTCTTTATTTCTATGCAAAATCAGGGATCACAAAGAAAAGGGCTAATTTTCATAATACTGTATATCTTTGAAGAATTTTGGTATAGGGTCAATAGATGAAGATTTGTACCAAATATCAAAGCTCTAGGCCTTACCACTTGGGAGGAGAAGATATTTTAAGTTTTTTCACTCTGTTGCCATGGCAACCAGAGTTCTTCGTAGATTTCAATTCTTTGAAGTATTTTGAAAAAGCATGACCTAAGGATCATTTCTGTGAAGTTTTGTTGAAATTCCATGGTTAGTTTAGGAGGAGAAGATTTTTTGTAATTGTGAAACGACGGACGGACAGACGGACGGATGGATGACGGACGATGACCGATCACTATAGCTCACCCAGAGCACTTTGTGCTCAGGTGAGCTAAAAATCCAAAATTTCATAAACTTTAAATTGTTGACTGCAACTTCTTTCAATTTGGGCCAGTCTAAAATTTAACCATCTGGTTATGTGTTTATACAACATTGACAACATATAAGAACATAAAAGAAGTAACGTGAATGATGCGAAGACAAAGTAGAGGCAATGAGTGAAAATGTACATGTAAAACAAAACACAATTACTTTAAACAAAACAATTTCTACAATACGTAAACTTGGTTAAAATTATCGTTGTTTGGATGAATGTTAGACATTAACAGATAGTTGATATGAACCATTAAGCCATTCCCAAATGACAAAATTTTAGATTGCCCCAAATTGAAAGAAGTTGCAGGTAACACAAAAATAAATAAATAGAAAAAAAGGGTTAGAAAGCCAAGCGAGCATAGGAGAAATTGCTTGTTACAAATAAATCATCCTTTTCTCACAATGTTGTCTACAGCTATATTCTTCAGGCACGTAAAAATATGGGATTGTGTGGCAATGAGTTAATAGTGTTGAAGAAATACAAAAGCTACATTTCAGTTTTGCTTTCAAGAGACCTAGACTGGCAGAGGAAGAAAAGGTAATTTTACCATATTTAACCTTCAACCTATTAGCAGACATCAAATTTTAGCTGAACTTTGGAACTTTTTTTTAACTTTTGGGGAGTGTTTTCTGTCCCAAAAGACAAAGAATTTTGAAATTTCATTTTATGAAATACTATCGCCCCACAGATCTGATATCCTTATGATAAAGGTAATTCAGTTTTCTTGAACAGATGGGGAAGCTCAATGAAGGAGGAATTATTATAGAAAACATTGTTGATAATGAAGAAATTGCTTGCACATACAGAAAGCAATTTCTTCATTTTCCACAAGGTTCTTCAAAGTCTTTTTCCTGTGTGCCTCAAAAAAATAATAATCGTATGGGAATGGGTTGAACTAAAACAAAATTCAGAGTACTTAAAAACTATAAGCAAACATATTGAAGAAATAAGATGAGTTTGTTAAACACAAATGCCCCTGCTAAATTTGTAATGTGACATTATCAATGACTGCCTCTATGGCCGAGTGGTATGGGTACTTGACTCGTGATCTGAAGGTCATGGGTTCGAGCCCCACCGTCACCGAGGTGTGTTCATGGGCAAGACACTTAATAGCCAGCCTCAGTCTACCCTGTAGAAGTGGGTAGCGATGGGGATAAGCCACTGCCTCTCTTTCAGGGACGTGAAAACATCTGGTTTGTGTGTTCGAGAGCGACTCTATAGGCTGAAAGCTTTAGTCGCAATCAAACTAAAATAAATTAATATAAACTAATGAACTTGATAAATGACCTGACCTTACAAGCAACAAAAAAGTCATATCAAAAGGAATATAAATGTGCATTATTAATGCCAAAACACTTCCCAGTCAAAAGATATGCCTAATGTCAAAGTGTTTATTACAGACATGTGGATAAGTCGAGAAATTGAGAAACAAACAAGACAGGACAAACCAATATACCCCTGATCTATAGATGAGAGGGCATAAAAATATACATTCACAATGATAAAATGATACCTTCTACCGGGTCACCTTGTTTAAGCAAAGCAGGAAAAAAAGCAGAAGCAATTGCATGATGTTAATTCTAACAAATACAAACAAGCCAGGTAGGAAAAGGATTATATTAACAGTTATTGCAGTTACTAGATTGTTTTAAAGCATAAAATTAGTTAGATTTAACTTTTGTACAATTGAATCCAGAATATTTATGTAAGAAATGGAGGTAGAGACAAAACAAGCCTGAAAATGAGTATAGTCTGATCTAAGTCTACACCTCCTGGTTGTCCCTTTTAACCCATTCCCACACTGTATGGATCCGCGAAGCGGATTCATACATTGTGTGATTAGGTTTTTTGGTTCATATCTCCATGAAAACAAAAAATATTCTCTTCATTTCTTATTATTTAATACCATCGAGCGAAAAAACAAAAGCTTTACAAATTTGATCCCTTTTTGTATAGGACTATTTTGTGCGAAAGCATACAAAATAGCTGCATGCTCAAAATTTTGTTCATGGAGTTATGAATATTTTTTTTTCGACCAATCAGAACGCCTGTTTTTGATAGACGAAACTGAAAATTAAATCATTACCTTATGACCCTACACTTTGAAGCCCTGGGAAATTATTCTATTCACTTTCCAAACCATTACAGGAAAAAGAAGAAAGTGCTGGAAGCTAGCCTTTTCTTCTACTACACATAATCTTATACTTATTTCCTACTCAAAATTGATTAATTTTGCAACATTTTTATCTCATGTTGTCCCCAGTATTTTCAAAGGTAACTATTCAAAATTTTGCCATCTGGTTATCTGTTTTAGCAATTAATCCATTACTAGACAACAACATTTTAGACTGGTATAAATTGAAAGAATTTGCAGACAACAATTTAAAGTTTATGAAGTTTTAGATTTGTTCAATTTTATGGGTAGAAAATGTTGTGTAAAATGAAGAAATTGCTTGTTACAAGTAATTTCTTCATTTTACACAGATTTTTCCCAAACGTATTTCTTGAGGGGCATCCAAAAACATAATAATATGGGAAAGGGTTAAAACTTCTAATCAGAAGTAATAATTATAATTCTAATAATCAGTATCAGAATACATCCTTACCTGTGACTTGACCATTAGGTTTAGCTGGTGGTTGCCAGTTCAAGGTCACTGACAGAGGATCTCCCTCTACTGGGACAGGGGTCAAATCTCTCGGCATAGAACCAGGGGCTGGAAAAAAATACAACAAAATCATGAGTATTAGATTAAATAGCAGTGTTTTCAGCTGCTTTCAATAATTTTAACCTATTACCACACAGACCTGCTTTTTTACATCTCTCAAAAAAATAATACATGTACTAGGAAATCATCCAAGAAAATGAAGAAATTGCTTGTTACTATCAAATTCTCAATTATCAACAATTTTTTCTACCTAAAAAGACAAAGATTTTTTGAAATTTCATCATAACTAGATGGTTGTCCCAGGACAACTGCTGTCGAGCCCACAAAGTTTTGTAGGTATCATGCTCCAGATAAGCACAATTTTTGTGTTTGACCTCGAGCTGTGACCTTGAACTTGAAGCTATCCAAAAAGTTCTTTCAAATTGCACATCTACTCATATAGAGAATAATTGTACAATTCTATTTTGAAATCCATCCATAATTGTAGGAGAAATGCTACGGACAAGCACAATTTTAGTGTTTGACCTTGAGCTGTGACCTTGAACTTGAAGCTATCCAAAATATTCTTTCAAATGGTTCACCTACTGATGATGGAGAATAATTTTGCCAAGTTATTTTGAAATCAATCCATAAATGTAGTAGTAATTGTCCGGACAAAATTGGACGGACAGACTATCACACTAACGCACATACACTGACTTGTCATAGTGACAACTATGTCTTGCTCACCACAAGCAGGCTAGACAAAAATTGTAATCTGCAACTTCTTATAATATGGACCAGTCTAAAACTTCGTTGTCTGATTATACATAACAGTGGTTCCTGTATAATGCAATTCTAATATTGTTAAGATTTTTTTTCAAATAAGAACATAACAATAAGACCAGCAGCTTGGCCAGGAGTTAAACCCATGGCCCTCATCTTCTCTAGGGTTGCAAGTCTGATGCCCCAACTTATTGAATAGCTTCATGGGTGTTACCAGTAATTCACAGAGATTCTATATGTCTTAACAGAGGATATAAGGCTGCCAGCATACAAATTCACAACCTTCAGCAGCTCTTGGACCTAAAGTCCACCACCCTAGCCATTTTCTTACCTAACCAGGAACCTATGTTTCAATGACATACAATCCCAACTTGTATGACCATCTCATAAATAAACCTTCAAAAAACATCATGGAAAATGAAGAAATTGCTGGTCAAAAGCAATTTCTTCATTTCCTAGGATGTTTTCTACCCAGAGGCAAAGAAATTTTCTTATATTTCACAAATTTACAAATGTTGTGTGCAAAATTTTTCAAATTGAATCAGTCTAAAGTTTATTAGTCTGGTAATATGTTAAGACCCCCCTACCTGCTTCTTGTGTCCTGTTTGCAACAGACATAGACCATGTGCTTTTACGCCGACCTTTAGTGACCTTGACACTGAAGGTGTACACGGTGTCGGGTCGAAGGTCATCAATATGACAATTGAGATCAGTGCTGTTGACAAACTTGTATCGACTTCTGGTGGACGGGTGAGATTGGTATCTGTAATATAATATCAATGGTTTATACAACTTTTTAATTATTTTTGTTATATAACAAAGAAATGTATGTCCAAGTTATTTTTGAGTATGGCCAGTTAAAATTCTTGAGCCTTAAAAAGAAATCTCATTTCCAAATTTACTTTTATATGTATACACAAAATTCATAGATACTAACAAAAATTCAAGGATCTGTTTGAATTTATGAATTCATTTCAAAATAACTTAATTGTTTTCTATTATGAGTACATGTACCTTTGAAACAAATTTTCTTATAATTCCAAGGTCAAGGTCACAGCTCAAGGCTCAAGGTACAACATTGAATTGAGCTTTTCTTAATTTGAGGATGAATTTCAAAATAATTTGGGACAATTGTTTTATGTCATAAGTAGATGAGCCATTTTTAAACTAATTTCAGATGGCTCCATGGTCATGATCACAGCTCAAGGTCAAAGATTCAATATGAATTCTCCAGAGCATATATCTAATACATAAGATGCATGGATTTCAAAATAATTTGGGACAATTGTTCTCAATCATGAGTAGATGTGAAATTTAAAATAGATTATCAGATAGCATCAAGGTCACAGCTCAAGGTCAAGTGTTCAATTTGAATTTTAAAGAGATGAATAAATATCACTTACCTTACAGTATAATAACGATTGTCAGTAATTCTTTGTATTTTACCCAGCGAGTCATCCGTCCATGTTAAAACTATTGTGTTTGCAGATAAAACAATCGCCTTTAGGCCAATTGGGGGCAACATTGGTGTTATGGGTTCTTCCGCTGAAACAAGTTAAAACTGTTATAGTGCACTACCTCAAACTCCTGCATTTTGGTGCTCTCATGGAAGACATTATGATTATTGACAATAACTTTTCTTTTTAGCATGCTAAACGACATTTTTTCAATATAAATATCCAGGGCTGGAATATTCTACTTGTCCGCTTGTCCTGCACAAACTTTCCCTCTTTGTCTATTTGGCAGGATGAGTGGAATTCGAAAAATTTGAATACAGAAATTAATCTAAGACAACATATTCTTGTTGTGCAGGATAAGTTAATACTTTAAAATTTTTCCAGCCCTAATAGCCGTGAACCGTTTTCTGTAACGTCTATGAATAGGGACCATTGCAGGTTCTTATTGTCTGACATAATGTCTAAAACCACTTTCAATTAAGATAAGTATGAAATATTTGTAACTAGTACCTGTATCTTCCTTAGTAAAGACAGTTTCATATCTCGGTTGCCCCTCTCCTGCATTGTTGAAAGCAAGGATTGATACAACATACTCTGAGGCTGGCTCTGCAATAGGAACAAGTAGCACAGTGAGAAAAAACAAGAGGGCCGTTGGCCCTGGGGCGCTCACCTGAGATAAAGGCTCTTTTTCTTTCAACAGTCTTATTTCATGTTAAGGTTAGGATTATGAAACAAGTGGGCCACAATTTCATATAAAGACTATGAACCTGGGGATCAAAAAGACTAACTTTCAAATTCCAAGGCTTAAGTGCTGATTTGAAAGAAGGAAAGAACTTTTCCATGAGTTATAATTTCAGAAATAAGAAAGAAGTCTGTGAACTGATGCTTCATGCCTATACCCCCCCCCCCCCCCCTGGGGCTCTGCCCCTGGGGACCCGAGGATCATGATTTTAGCTATTTTGAAAGAGGTCAATATACTGATGCTTCATGCAAAATATCAAGGCTCTACGCCTTCTGGGTCAGGAGGAGAAGATTTTTTTAAAATTTCACTTTTGTTGCCATGGCAACCAAATTTTTAAAGGATTTCAATTCTTTTAGCTATTTAAAAAGGGGACCACCTAAGGAACATTTCTGCCAAATTTGGTTCAAATCGGCCCAGTGGTTTGGGAGGAGATGTCATTTAAAAAATCATTCTTTATTTCTATATAAACCCCACCCCCCTGGGGCTCTGCCCCTGGGGACCCGAGGATCATGATTTTAGCTATTTTGAAAGAGGTCAATTTACTGATGCTTCATGCAAAATATCAAGGCTCTACGCCTTCTGGGTCAGGAGAAGAAGATTTTTAAAGATTTTTTTAAAATTTCACTTTTGTTGCCATGACAACCAGAGTTTTTAACAGATTTCAATTCTTTTAGCTATTTAAAAAGGGGACCACCTAAGGAACATTTCTGCCAAATTTGATTCAAATCGGCCCAGTGGTTTGGGAGGAGATGTCATTTAAAAAATTGTTCTTTATTTCTATATAAACGCCACCCCCCTGGGGCTCCGCCCCTGGGGACCCTAGGATCATGATTTTAGCTATTTTGAAAGAGGTCAATATACTAATGCTTCATGCAAAATATCAAGGCTGTACACCTTCTGGGTCAGGAGAAGAAGATTTTTTAAGATTTTTTTAAAATTTCACTTTTGTTGCCTTGGCAACCAGAGTTTTTAACGGATTTCAATTCTTTTAGCTATTTTTGAAGGAGACCACCTAAGGAACATTTCTGCCAAATTTGGTTCAAATTGGCCCAGTGGTTTGGGAGGAGATGTTGTTTAAAGAAATTGTTGACGGACGACGCACGACACACGACGCACGACGCAAGACGGCCGGACGCCGGACAAAAGGGGATAACAATAGCTCACTTGAGCACTACGTGCTCAGGTGAGCTAAAAACATATTCTTCAATATCTTTGGTTTAAATCAAAAACCTTCTAACTACAGCTTAATATAAGCTGCAGTTACAAGGTTTTAGAGCTGAACCTGAACAGCTCAGTCACTAGATCAGCTCAGTCGCTAGCAAGTTTTAAGTTGCACCCTCTATCCCAGGGTTCTGCATTTCAAAGTTTACAGTTTGAAATTTTGTTGTCTGGAAATGGGTCAAACTGACTGTATCATGACAAAAACTCTGTGGAAATAATGTAGTATAGCAATCGATTATCTACAATATAACACCTGTCCAGAAAATCCACAGTTTAGTATTTGGTTGACTTCTCATATATGCTTTCTTAGAACTTTCAATATTTTTCAAACCAAACAATAATTGAAATAAAAATTCACTAAAATCATATTATTAATTTTCAATTCTGCAAAACCAGCTTTGAAGATCAAATATAGCATGTTGTTTAAAATAGTGCCTTCACTATAGTGAATTAACAAGACGACTGCATGGGAATACCAATGCTCAGATGCAGGAACTTTATATTGTAAGTACTGATATTGAAAAATGTCAAAGTTTTCTAAGATGAACTTGAAATATGACCTTGGCCAGTGAACCTTGAACTTTATAACAGCAGACAGCTCTTGTCACAAGTAAAAGACATGTGAAATATGAGGCTGTTAATTACTGTAATAGTACAGATAAAGAAAATGTGAAAGATTTTTGATGGGTAACGATGTGGATTCTCAAGGCATCTGAGAGCCATAGCAATACTTTGAGTTTCCTCCAAAAAACCCTAAACTGAAAAAAGAATTGTTTATCTCATATGTAACTTACGAAGGTTCTCTATGGTGTAATAGAATGTATTGGCATCAAACAATTGTCTGTAGACATCTGGAATACCCTTTCCATAACCAAGATAATATCCTCGGACAAGTATCTTGGATCTTCTGTTTGGTAGCCACTGTACAACAAGTGAGTTTGTGGTTGGACGAACAACCAACTTATCTGGCATGTCAGGAACTCTTGATTCTGAAATATAATAATAATAATGACAATCTTTGCTCTCGGGTTTTAGTCAAATTATTCAAATTCATATGTAGACATCTTCTAAAACTATTACCACACAACCCTCCATTATTATGTTACATAGAAATGTTGTCTTGGAAAACAATTTAAACAAGAGGGTTTGTTTGTTTGAATTAGGTTAAAAGCCACTTTGAGCAGTATTTCAGAACGAGAGGGCTTAGATATATAATTCACTTGAGTTCTTAATTGAAACTTTAAAGGCAAATCTTATTTTCTAAGACAAAAACAATGTACAACCTTTTCGCCTAAACCTTTTCTAACACAATTCAACATTTAAAGAATAACATCCTGGAAAACATCATGAACAAGATGTGTTTGTGAAACACTATGCCCCCGAAACAGGAATTCTGTAGAAAATTGGTAATGGGTTAAAATTTTGACCTTGACCTTGATGAAATGACCTTCCCCAGTTGTGCCTAGTTGAGACCTATGTTCATACCAAATATTGGCATTGTAACTTAATCAGGGTTGAAGTTATAGGAAAATGTTTAGTTGGCTGGTTAAGTTTTGCAGACAGACAGACAGACAGACAGATGGACACAGGTAAAACAATATGCCCCCAATCTTATCAATGCAGGGGCATAAAAATGAAGACTGATGTGTGAATATGTCAGAAATACTCTACCATCAAGGTCATCCTCATAAGTTTTAGCGTTCAACCAGTCAGTGGGTGGACCACTTCCGTTGACAGTCTGTGCTGTTATTCTGACTTGATATGATGTGTCTTTTTTCAGATCTGTTAGCGCATAAACATCCCTATCTCCTGCTGTGGTAACCGTCAGGCCCTTTTTGGCTCCTTTTTTCTTGTATCTTATTTTGTACCCTGTTATCTTGCCGTTCCTGTGTTCTGGAGAAGGTGGCTGCCATCTCACTACCAAGCTCTGTTCATAAGAAATATGTTTGCTGAACATAATTGTCCCTATGACTTTTATTCTTAGTTAAAATGACCTTAGTATCGAATCATAAGAGATGACATCAACAATGGCAGCAGTAGAAAGTTCTTTGCCATTGGTTTTCAAAATGTTAAAGCTTTTAGTTTGCATAAGTCTGTTCCTGAAAGTGACCTTGACAATGATAAATGACCTTGATTTTGAAAATACAAAGGTCATACCACAGTATAATAAAACATGAAGGGTGTCTCACTTACTGACGAAATGTAATGGCAAATCTAAGCTTTAAAAGTGACCCTAATAACTCTTAAATTTATCCACCAACTTACAGTAGAACTTGTTGTTTCTAGTGTAAAGTTCTGGGGAACGTCAGATGGTACATCAGATAATGTATGACCAATGATTTCGTCTGTCGAGACACCAGCTCCATTAGCGTTATGAGCCACCATACGGAATGTATATTCTTGATACTCCTGTAGGTCTGTCAGTATATGACTTGTACTTGTTCCAGATACCGTCACCTAAAAAGTAATGGTAAAATCTTCAGTTAAGTTTGTTTGAATGGGGTTTAAGACCACTCATAACAGTGATTCTGTAATATCCTGGTAGCTGGAGCCCTGGTAGATTCCTGGTATATACCACTACACCCTTTCTGAGCCTCCAGCTGCTCATCTAACTTTGGTTTACCATCATAACACATTGCTGGGAGACCAATGTTAGAAATGAGCCTGTGCGTGACATTTCCAACAATTACACATGTGCGTCAAGTAAAGACTCAGATCAGCCTGTGCATCCGCACAGTCTGATCAGAGTCTTCACTCTGCGCTCTGTAGATAGATACTGCCCAAAAGCTTCTTTAAACAATCAGCGAATGATCTAATTGCCCTGAATGGCTGTCCAGGGTGCTCAATGTGTGCGAGTCACGCACCTGCAAAATGGTTGGAAATGTCACGCACAGGCTCAAATGATATTTGCCAAGAGCAGGGATCAAACTCTGGACCTCATGATTGAGGGTCTGATGCACTACCACAAAAATATTTGGTGACATAACTAGTGAAACGATTCAATTTACATGAAATTTGAATCTGAATGAAGAAATTGGTAAACTTATCCTCAAAATCCCTTTGACCACTTATCCCATGACCAGACAGAAATTGTTTTGACTAGTCCAAATTGATTGACAGGAGTTGCAAAAGACAATTCAAAGTCTATTAAATTTGAGATTTTTTTAACTTACTTGGTAGGAAACATTGTGTTAAATTAAAAAATTGCTTGATACAAGCAATTTCTTCATTTTACACAATGTTTTTCCAGATTGTTTTTCCAAAAGCGTCATTTCGTAGGAATGGGTTAAGAAACGAAGAAAATATTATTTGTTTTCATTGAGGTTTGAACCCATAAACATAATCAGCCATATTGCGGAAGCTGGAGCACCTATATCATGGATAACTGGTATTTCTCACATGAGTAGTACCACATCCTTTCCGAGCCCATCCCACTTAGGTTTACGATTATCCCCCATTGGTGGGAGACAAATGTCGGAAAGGGTATTTGCTGTTGCCATGGTAATTACCCTGGATGTCATTATTGAGAGTCTGACATGCTTCCAACTGTGCTATCACCGCAGCCTGTGTTTCATAGGGCATACAAACATGACAGGTGGCTTTCCAGAATTTGCCCTCCACTTGACACCTCTTATGTATGTATGACAGTCAACAGATAAAGGCAAAGGTATATTATGGAAAAATGTCCAGCATCCAACAGTGCCCATAGACAAATAAAACACATTACTTACATTATTTTCCTCGAGTTCAGCACCATTTGGAAAGTACAGTATATCATACTGTTTAATCGTTCCTTTTGTGTTGGCAGGTCTGTCCCAGGTTAGACGTAATTTAGTGGGTGACAACGCCTCAATACGGACATTCTGGGGCTCACTGGGAACATCATCTGTTCAAACAAACACAAATTTTAATCCATGTCATGTTGAATAAAATAATTTCAGAAAGGCATTAAATTAAAGGGCTAAAAGGACAGGAAGTCTTTAATCTGGGTCAATGTTTCTTTGGAAAATTAATTTCTTAAACTCTGGCTTAAAACAGACAAATGGGTGGTATAGACAAAAATAAAACTGCATGTACTTGTATGTGCCTCCTGCCAAAACATGAATATTCTGTTCAGCCTGACAGGGGTTAATTCAACACCACATAACAAAATTTTAACCCTTGTCATGCTGAACCCGGAATGTTCCGGTTTTGGCAGGAGGTGTAGACTAAGATCAGACTGTACTTATGTGCAGGCTGATCTTAGTCTATACCTCCTGCTTGTACTTTTGTGTATGGAGTTGTTTTCTAAAAAAATATTGATTTTTGAACAAGTTCTATCAGTGCTTTCAGTCCTTTGATTTGACCGCAATTCAGTAAGGTAATTTATGCAGCATGACAAAGGTTAAAATGGTTAAACCTATTAATTCTTGGTAGACTTTCTTGGTAGACTTTCTTAGTCGACATGATTAATCTACTTAACTATGTGTTTGTTTTTTAAAATGATCTCTCTAATTGACTTCTGCTTTCCTTTTTCAAATAATTGTTTCAAGTGGTAGGGCAAATACAGAAATATCTAATCTAATTGACCTATTATGGCTGTCAATCAAAGGATCAATTGACAAATCGACCAATCAAATGATTCAAATAGACTGGAAGTGAACTTTGACATTGGCAGATATTTGTTTTTGTTGGTTTGGTGACTTAGACATTGAAACTACAGCTCATTTGAACAGTAGTGATGATGTTTAATTCACAAACCAACCATTCTATTTTTGTTACATTAACTGGTAATAAATTATGCAAAATAGCGTTGTTTATTATTGAAGTGGAAAATGCAATCAAGAATACTGTGAATGATGCCAGTGGAGTATTTCGCCAGACTTAGTGCTCCCTTGATAAAGTCGATTTAGACCAGATCTTTGGATTACATTTACCTATAGATTTCAGCAGACTATACAAACTACTGTTTTGGCAAGTCCATAAAACTATTCCCACGGGTCAAAATTTTAGACTGGTCCATATTGATAAAAGCTGCAAACCAAATTTTCAAGTTGATGGAACTTTATATTTTTGTTTTTTCTGGATAGAAAACCTTGTGTAAAATGAAGAAATTGCTTGTTACAAACAATTTCTTCATTTTCCACAATTTGATATAAAGCCGTTTTCTTAACCCTTTCCTGTTTAAACCCGTGATTTTACGTTGCTGAGATTTTATACTTGAGAAAATATTGCAGATAATAAGCAATTTCTCCTTTTTCCACAATATCTTCTGCCACATAGGATGGTTTCTTTTCAAATTCCAGCCAATTTTTATGGTTGTCTGCAACGTCTTTCAATTTGGACCAGTCCTAAGATTTGGAAAAACAGGAAAGGGTTAAGGGACGTAAAAAGGAGGGATTGTGTGGGAATGGGTTAACTTACCCTCTTCCTGTGTCCTAAGAGAGAGTATTGCTGGCTTCAGACTGCTGCCGTATTTGTTATATGCAGTAACACGAAACTCGTAAAGAGTGTTGGGTTTTAATCGTTGGATGTTCACTTCTTGGGCTGATGTATTTGTTATTCTTTCTCTGAAAGGATGCAGGTGAGCACAAATATAAGGACAGTTATACTCCAAACCCACATTAACCTATTACTGAAAAAGTATGCTTTTTCACACACTAATGATATTAGTTAACCCATTCCAACACAGCAAAATCTTAGACTCATCCAAATTGAAAGAAGCTGCAGACGACAATTTCAAGTTGGTGGAATTTTGAATTTTTTCGTCTTTTTGGATAGAAAACATTGTGGATAATGAAGAAATTGCTTGATACAAGCAATTTCTTCATTTTCCACAATGTTTTCCAATGCTTTTTTCTTGAGGGGCATAAAAAGGAGGGATTGAGTTGGAATGGGTTAAGGAAAGCTTTGTTATAAAAGGAGACATTGCTTGAAAGAATCAATTTCTCCTTTTATCACAATATTTTCTACCCTATATTGAACTTATTTTTCAATTCAAAGACATTTGGAAGTATTGTCAGAACTTTCTTTGAACTTGGGCTGTCTAAGATCTTGCTGTTTAGTAATGGGTTAATTTTGAAATAATCATTACAGTTTCTCCTTTTTCAGGAAAAACTCAAGTCTCTTACATTGAACAAAATAAAAATCCCTATACTTTTAACCCTTGCCATGCTGTATAAATTACCTTACTAACTTGCTGTCAAATCAAAGGGCTGAAAGCACTGATAGAACTTGTTGTTCAAATATCAATATTTGATTCAGAAATCAACTTTATAAACAACTCTAACAGGATAAGTACAAGCATGAGGTAAAGACTAAGATCAGCCTGCACATAAGTGCAGTCTGATCTTAGTCTACACCTCCTGCCAAAGCCGGAATATTCCAGGTTCAGCATGACAAGGGTTAAACCTTGTCATGCTAAATAAAAATCCTTTCCAGAATCCAAAGCTGAAAGCACTGGGAACACTAGCATGGGTCAATAGTTCTTTGGAACACAATTCAATAAACACTTTTGGCTGGAAAAGACAAACAAATAATGTAGACATAGATCAGACTACACTTATGTGCAGGCTGATCTTTGTCTAAATCTCAAGTAAAAAAAAAAAAAGAATATTTTGGGTTCAGCATGACAAGGGTTAAAAGTTAAAGTCAATGTTAGTTTTAACTTTGCTTAAGCTTGAACTTGAACAAATGATAATCTCGAAGTTTACAGTACCAACAAGGTCTTACAAGAAGGAAATACTTCTAGAAATTTATCAAATATTGACCAACTTGCATTTAATACCACTTTTTTATGATCCACAAGAAAAAAATACTTAGAAAACAATTATTGACAATGAAAGAAATGGCTTGTAAATAACAATCTTTCCCTTACCAACAAAGTTTTCTATCCCAACAGGCAAAGATTTTTCAAATTTCACCAACTTGAAATACTTATTTGCAAAATCAATATGGACTGGTCTAAAATTTTGTCAAGAGGAATTATTTTATTTGTTTGTTTGAATGGGGTTTTACGCCGCTTTCAACAATCTTTCAGTTATATAGCAACGGCTGGAGCACCTAACAATGGAATCCTGGTATTTCTCACACAAGTACTACCATTACATCCTTTCCTAGCCTCCAGCTGCTATCACACATAGGTCTATGATTATCGACCCATCTGGAATTAGGTTATTCTAGTTCCCCCCTTTTTTTTTAGATTTTTTACAAAACACATTGACAGCAGGTTTTTTCAACCATTTCATACAAGTCCAAAATGAATATTCAGATCAGCCTGTGCATCCACACAGTCTGATTAGATTCTTCACTTTCAACAAAGTTCCTAGCAAATATCCTACATGCACTGTGTGGCTGTCTAAGCTACTCAATCTGTGTGCTTCAAAGAAATACCAATTACCACACAATACCACATTTTCACTCACAAAAGAAATATAGCTTTTGAAAACATTATGAGAAAAGAAGAAATTGCTTGAAACAAGCAATTTCTTCTTTTCTCACAATGTTTTAAACCCCGTACAGCCATTGTTTTTCAATTCAAACCTACTTTTATTCAATCAAACCTACTTCATTTTGTCTTCTGTCAGCTCTTCCAATTCTGACCAGTGTAAAAAAAAATGTTTGGAAATGGGTAAATTGTTAGAAATATCATGCATAGCTTAAATACCTTTCCGATCCATTTTCCTGCCATGATATTAGATAATGGGTGATTTCTGATGCTCCAGATCGTAGCGGCCCGGTTCTGTCTGGCAAACCCCAGGAGAGTGTCACAAATCTATACGAGGTTATTGCTGCTTTCAGGTTCTTTGGCTGAGATGGTACTTCATTTGGATTGTTCGGCTGGAGTGCTCCTGATCGATGGACGTGATAAAATATTGACGGAGTCGATGGCGATAAAGGAAAAGACGTGTCTGTTTAGGAGGCGGGTTTCACAACACAATATGGGTGTGGCAAATCAACAAAGTAGGCATGGCATGGAGGAGTGGTGAAATGAAAAGAAAGAAGAAAGAAAAATAAAATAAAGACATCTACCAAATAAAAACAAATGAAGAGCTTTATTATATTACCAATCTGTCTTTAAAACATTCTGCCTTACTCTCTTAACACACACACCCCCCCCCCCCTTCACAAAAAAGAAGAGGAAAGATAAACTTGATCCTTTCAAATATGATCACTTGTTTTCATAACCCTAAAATCTTACACTGAAAACATTTTTCTCCTTTCCTACAATGATCTTTGTCCTAAAAGCTGCTAAATTTTTCATTTAACCTATTACCAGTTGATGAAGGTCAGACCAGTCCATATTGAAAGAAGTTGCAAAATTACAAAGAGTGCTAAAGTTGGAAAATAATTGCCAAATAAGGTAGAAAACATTGTGAAAAAAGAAGAAAATGCTTTTTACAAGCAATTGTTCCTTTTCCTGTGAAGGTTTCCAAAATGTAAAATTGTGAGGTAAAAAGCTGGATTAACCTTGATGTCTATAAGTATATTTTCGGTTTAAATCAGTCAAAATTTTGAACTGGGAAATTGTTATTCTAAATAAAAAGAGGGTAAATATTAGTTAAGCATCAAAAACACAACAACCATCATGCAAAACAGTAACTTGTATCAACAAAAGAAATATTCAATCATGATTCAAAGTATTAACCAATTACAAGATGACAATATTCTAGACTAGTCTAAACTAAACCCTTTTCTGTTTAATCCCTGGTTTTTACGTACCTGTGTTTATATACTTGGTAAAACATTGTGGAAAAAGAAGAAATTGCTTGTAACAAGCAATTTCTTCTTTTTCAACAATATTTTCTACTCTAATCAATGATTATTTTCCAATAAATTCAACATGCATCAAAACCTTTGAATTTGGACAAGTATAAAATTTCATAAAACGGGAAAGGGTTTAAGAAGTTGCAGACGACAATTTTCGTTTGCTGATATTTAATTCTTTTTTGGGGGGTTGAGGGGTGGGGTTGGGGGGGGGGGGTAGAAAACTTGCATTGTCACAAAGTTGACTTGTACCCCTAACCAGCTTTTTGTCAATCATAGAGAAGAGCTGACCTTTGATCTATGTTAACCCACTACCCGATGACACTTTTTTAAACTGGTCCGTGTAAAGAGGATTTGTAGACGACAATTTAAGATTAAAGAAATTCTAAATATTTCCAACTTTCTGGGTTGAAAACATTGTGGAAAATGAAGAAATTGCTACAACTCTTAATGAACACTTATACCAAGTATCAAGCAAATTAGACTAAAACAGTTAGAGGAGTTGGCTAAACAAGATTAAACTCCAAATGGACACTTCTGCCAAGAATAGAGCATTCAAGACTCAAATTATAGGAGGCATTTTCTGGACAAGCATTTTTAAAGTGAGCAGGGAAAATAACTCCTTTTGACCTGCATATCTGCCATTTCTAATAGATATTTCTGCCAAGTTTCAAGTGAATAGATTAGAAACTATTGGAGGAAAATGAAAAATTCTCAATAAGTGCACTGCATACGAATGCTAACACTGTTCAAGTGCTTGAGAGTGAGTAAATTTTCTTAGATGAAAAAGAGGCATCATTTATCCAAAAATGCATTTGGAGTTATCCCCATTTTTGGTGTAGATTGCTCTTTTGACAGTGAAGATACATTTTCGAGATTAAAATGAACGTGTTCAGTAATACCAGAGATATTATAAAACGTCAAAGTTTTTCAATCATGACATCTAAGAAGATGATATTAGGGCTGTAGCAATACCTCAGGTTTTCATCAAAATTGCCAGGCTTAAAAACTTAATTTTTTTTGTCATTTTTACAACATGTGAGTCTTGCATATCTAAAGCTTCTAATGAACACTTTTGCTAGCTATCAGGTGGATTGGACTGAAACTGTGAGAGGAGTTGTACTGACAGACGGACTAGCCAAACAATTAATTATGTCTTACAAAACTTCAACAAATGATCAATGTAGCAGATGAAATGTAACAGAATGAAACTGATGATTAAAAGCAATTGAGAAAAAATTGTGTAAAATGAAGAAATTGCTTGTAAGAAGCAATTTCTTCTTTTCCAACAATGTTTTCTCAACTATAAAATCACAGGGATGTAAAAACCAGGTATTGACCAGACAGGAAAGTATATTGCATTGACCCATTACCAGACAGTAAAATTTAAGACTGGTCCAAATTCAAAGGAGTTGCAGACGACAATTTAAAGCTTAAGACATTTGGGATTTGTCTTACCATTAGGGTAGAAAACACAGTGGATAATGAAGAAATTGCTTGTAACAAGCAATTTCTTCATTTTCCGCAATGTTTTTCCAAAGCCTTCTTCTTGGGAGCATTTAAAAGCATCATTGTGTGGGAATGGGTTAACCCTATCTAGTTACTATCAGTTGTGTGCTTTCAGAATGGAACTGTGTCAAATGGCTGCTCTACCTACTTCCACAAAAAGACATTTTTGACTGGTTCAAATTGATTGATTGAATGGGGTTTAACACCTCTTTTAACAGTATTTCAGTCATATCGTGGCGGCTGGAGCACCTAACAATGGACTCCTGGTATTTCTCTGGTTCAAATTGAAAGAAACTGCAGACGACTATTTAAAGGGGATGAAATCTTGCAACTTTTTTGTCTTTTTTGGGTCGAAGACATTGAGGGAAATGAAGAAATGACTTTTATCAAGCTATTTCTTCATTTCCCACAATCAAGCTTTTTTTTCATTTCCCACAATATTTTCCAAATAATTATTCTTGAGAGGCATCAATAAGTGGTATTGTTGAAATAGGTTAAAAATTTGTTGTAGAAGAATCATTTGAACATTAGTATTTATTTACTAAGTAAAGACTTGGGTACATGAATCTCTTACCTTGATGATGTACACGCAGCTGAATAGTAGCCTGAATGGATCCACCCTTATTTTCAGCAAAACACTGATAAAACCCTGAATCTGATTTCAGCAACCCCAGAATCTTTAGGTCATGTCCATCTACGATTTCGAAGTAATCGTTTTTCTCGATTTTGTTGCCGTTTCTATACCATGTGATCTGTGGTTTGGGTTGTCCACTAGCTTGACATCTCAGAGTGACCTCCCTTTTCTCATTGGCATTTGTGTTTAGTGGTTGGACAATGAATGAAGGGGGCACTGCAAAAATTAGAAAATCTCAGTTAACCCTTTCCCGTTTTTTGAAATTTTAGACCTGTCCAAATTCAAAGATTTTGCGGACAAAAATGTAAAATGGATTTAATTTGAAAACATTCAGTAGGGTAGAAAATATTGTGGAGAAAGAAGAAATTACTTGTTACAAGCAATTTCTTCTTTTTCCACAATGTTTTTTCAAGTATAAAATCACAGCAATGTAAAATCCCGTGTTTGTACAGAAAATGGTTAAAACTATGGCTATATCAACCATATGATTGGTAAATGATCTAAAAATCAGAGAAGACATATGTGCAGAGGTGCGGAATTCCCATGTCTAACTTGTCTGACACTGGCTTTTTTACTTGTGGACAAGTTCATTCTTCTAGGTTCCAGAATTTTCTTCTTTAACATCAATGTTTTCTCAAAATTTTATCACTAGATTTTTTTGCAACAAGTTCATGAATATTCTTAACAAGAAGAAAATTTTGTCTTACTTATACAAGGACTGGGAGAAAATCTTTATGAATAGCCTCCTGTATCTTACCAGACAGTAAAATTTAAGACTGGTCTAAATTCAAAGAAGCTGCAAGTTGATAAAATTTCGAAATCCGGTGTTTTCTTTTTTAGAAAACAACTGGAATAAGGAGAATGTGCTTATAACAAGCTTTTCTTCATATTTGTCATTTTGTTTTCCTGATCTTTATTTTCTAATGGGGATAAAAATTAGAATTGTGTTGGAATGGTTTATGTTGTTGAACTAAAAAACCATTTAAAAGCATTACTTCAACAAGAGCCATGTCAGACATGGCCATCCCCCTGCCGTAAAAGCTTGAGAGTAAACTGAAGCCAGTTAGATCTAGGCTTCTTGTGCACTGCATTTCTTCTCAATGAGTTCGATAATAGCTATTATACTTTCAGAGATATGCCCGGGACAAAATCTTATTCTTTAAAACAACAAAGGGCAATAACTCTTAAGTTATGCAAGCAAGAGTTGTGGTTCTTGTGCACTGCACTTCTCCTCAATGAGATCTATCGACCTAAGAAGATTCAAGTTGATAGCAATTACACTTTCAGAGATATGCTCCGGACAAGTTTAGTGACAGAAGGACGGAATGATGGAAGGACGGAATGACGGACGGGGACCATTACTACATCCCCTTTGCTGAAACAGGTTATTTTTTACCATTAACATGTTGGGTTTTTTTCTCTCCCAATTTCTAATTGAACTTAGGAACTTCTT
Source organism: Fragum fragum (assembly GCA_946902895.1). Lineage (NCBI taxonomy): Eukaryota > Metazoa > Mollusca > Bivalvia > Cardiida > Cardiidae > Fragum > Fragum fragum. Next base: position 8,326,520 of record OX336383.1, on the reverse strand, counting down.
TCAATTTGGACCAGTTCAAAATTTTGTTTATTTGGTATTAGCAGACATACCAATAACAGACAGCTTAGCCTCAGCGTCCACAGAATCAACATCGTTCTCAGCTCGACAGATATATTTGCCATCGTCACTCGTCACCCCAGCTGATGTCTGACCTTTGACATTCAGAATCTGCAGGTTCCCATCACCAATCATTGCAATACGGCCATCTTTATTTTTACCATCTGCATCCCTTTTGTGACAAAAAACAGAATATATCATCATAGATATTTAATTGAATAGAATGTCTGATAATCGCCAATTATAAACCCTTTACATCCTTTTCAACCATTTGCAAAATGCCCATATTTTGGACTAGTCTAGACTGAAAGATGTTGCAGACAAAAATTTCATGCAGGCGAAATTAAAGATTCTTGGCCTTTCGGGATAGAAAACTTTGTGGACATTGAAGAAATTGCTTGTAACAAGCAATTTCTTCATTGTCTACAAAGTTTTTCAAAGCTTTTTCTTGGCATAAAAAAGGGGGATTGTGTAGGAATGGGTAAAGGTAAAGTTTTCTGAATCAAAGCATATACTATTAGCTTTTAAAACTTGTGCTGAATTCAATAAAGCAACTCCTTAAAAAGCTTGAGATTTTCTAAAGTTTGCTTAGAATTTTACTCATGCAATACTGTTTTTAATTGCTTTTTTAGAGTAAATTTTAAGTGATTTGGGAATTAGATGAAATCCTGGTGTAAACAATCAGGCAAATCACTTTAGAGAAAGAACTGCAGGAAAAGGAGGAATTGCTTCTAAAAGGCAATTTCTTTTTTTTCCACAGGATTTTCAAATTGAAACAGGGTACTTATTTTTCAATTAACAAGTACACAGAAATAACATATTCAATCTCTTTCATTCTAGACCTGTTCAAATTTGTCTTCTGGTAATTGATTAATTAACATGCTCTAAATTTCACCTTCATTCAAACTCAATTTCAGTACACAGTGCCTTTCTCTCATTTTTTCTCTAATACGGATGTGATTTGGGTTTTTTTTTACATTGTTTTTGTTCTTTTTTCAATGGTTAAAGTTATGCCTAAGTGTCCAAAAGTTAGTTAATAGGATCTTGACCCTTTACTAGACAACAAAATTTTAGACTTGTCCAAATTAAGAAAATTCTAAACCACAATTAATAGTTTATAAAATTTTCAATTTTGTTGTCTTTTTATTGGAAAATATTGATACAAGCAATTTCTTCATTTTCCACAGTGTTTTCCATAACTTTTTTTTGAGGGGAGTAAAATAGTGGAAGTGTGAGGGAATGGGTTAACAAATTCTAGATAAAGAAGCTATTCAGGATTACATCGACAATAAATAAACCCACTTACAGTTCAATAAATCCTCCATCTTTCAGCCATTTTATTTTTGGAGACGACATGTTGGACCCAAGCCCAGAAGTGCCGCAAAACAGTATCACCTTGGATTTTATCAGGGCTTCTGTGTTACTTGGGCGCAAGGTAAACATGGGCTCCACACCCTGGAAACCATCTTTTATAACTGAAAATAGAAGGCATTAAATCAATTTTTGCATAATACAAAGCAGATCTCAAATGCTCAAATTACACAGCTCTGTACATCATATAATGGAATCCTCTTAATTGCAACCCTGATAACAGCAAATTAACTCTTTCCCTCTTCAATCCCTGGTTTACATCCATGTGATTTTATAATTGAGTAAAACACTGTAGAAAAAGAAGAAATTACGTATAACAAGCAATTTCTTCTTTTTCCACAATATTTTCTACCCTAATGAATGGTTATTGTTCAAATTATATCATTTTAAATTTATCTCTGCAAACCTTTAAATTTGGACATGTCTGAAAATTTGTAATACAGGGAAGGGTTAATTGCAACTCACTTTAAGCACTAACATCAAGATTTAACCAACAAAATGTTAAACTTGTCCAAATTCAAAGAAGTTGTAGACAACTATTTTAAGTTGATGTATTTTTAGATGTCTTTTTGTGGTAGAAATCAATATAGAAAATTAAGACATTTCTTTTAACAAGCAATTTCTTTATTTTCACATAGTTTTCCTAAAGTCTTTTCTTGAGGGGAGTTAAAAGCTGAATTGTGTTGGAATGATTAAAGAATAAATAGTTCCTTTTAACTTCAGGTTAATTGAAACAAAACTGTTGAAAAATTGATATTGCAATTTACAGGATTTCACTTTATTTGGACATTCAGAACGCACTGCTTCACATCTATGATTTAATCTTGTGCATACTTAGGTGGTCAACTTTTAACATCCCTGTAAAATCCCTGAATTTACATCCCTGTGATATTATACTTGAGAAAACATTGTGGAAACTAAAAGAAATTGCTTGTAACAAGCAATTTCTTCTTTTCACACAATATTTCTACTGTATATGATGGTTACTTTTTATCTGAACTTCCTTTATATTGTTGTCTGCTACCCGTTTGAATTTGAAGAAGTCTGATCAGTCCAATTTTCAAGTAAAACTCAAAATTTTCATGACAGAGGATTTGATTGGATCAAATATATATCTCAGTCAATAATAATATATATCTCAGTCAATAATAATATATATCTCAGTCAATAATAATAATCATAATAATTATGAAATTCAATTAAGAGATGAAGAGAATATTTTTTGTTTTCATGGAGGTATGAACCGAAAAACCTAATCACACTGTATGAATACGTGTGATTAGGTGGTTCGGTTCATACCTCCATGAAAACAAAAAATATTATCTTCATTTCTTATAATTTAATAGCATTGAGCGAAAAATGGAACAACTTAACAAATTTTGATACCTTTTTGCAGTGAACTATTTTGTGCGGAAGCATTCAAAATGGCTGCGTACTCAAAATTTTGTTCATGGAGGTATGAATTAAATTTTTCGACCAATTAGATCGCTCGTTTTTGATAGACGAAACTAACAATTAAATTATAAACAAATACTATGATTTAGAGTTGGTTGTGATTTCCTTGGTAGTATCACATCTTTCTTACCTGCTTTCTTCTGAACTAATCTGGCTTCTCGGCTTTTCCGCGATTTCCCATGAACCTCAGCTACACAATGATAAGTCCCAAAATCGGTGAATTCCACACGATAGATTTCAAGGACACCTTCAGGGTATGAGCTATATTTCCGAGTCCTGTCAGGAATGAGAGGCCTGTTATCTTTATACCACGTGTAATTAGCACCAGGTACCGACTCGATCCCACACTGAAACATTGCTGTGTTTCGAAGATATACCTCTAGGTCTTGTGGTTGGGTTTGGAAGTTTCGCTCAATTCCTGTTAATAAACAAATTGACTATTGAATACTCAATACTTGTACACAAATATGATGAAATCTATGATCAAAATTTGGACAGGCTATTACGTGCAGTCAATCTTGCTTAAGAAACCATCTCTATTAAGAAACCATTTTATTAACCAATTACCACTTGACAAAATTTATGACTAATACAAAATCAAAGATGTTGCAGACAACAATTTTTAGTTTATGAAATTTTATATTTTTCTGTCCTTTGAGATAGAAAAATATTGTGAATAATGAAGATTTTTTTTGTAACAAGCTATTTCTTCAGTTTCCACATTTTCAAAAGCTCTATAAGGGTAATTGTGTGGAAATGGGTTAAGGGACTATAACCAAAATACACTTTCCAAAAAGCATAAGCTTTTGAGAAGTTGCTGAATTTGCTAAACACCAAAAAAAAGGTTATTAAACCCTGTTATTTTAAGGCATTGGAAATGTCTCGTTGAGATGATTCTAGTGAGTTTGAACAACACAGGATTGAGTGAGAATTCTGTCATAATTTATGTATGCAAGTAAATTGATCCATCAATCCTCTGTCACAAAAAATATATAGAGTGACAATTCTCTTCAGTGACCACTTTTTGGTCATCCCTTGAGTGGTCGGTGAATACAAATTATACACTTACCCAAAATTTCCAAGATAGATCAAGATAGATTTAATTGACAAGTCAGTTTCATAGGAAGGCACAGGTATTAAATCACTAAATCACCACTTTCTACAGTTGAGCGGTTTTATCCCCGGCTGCGGCAAATATCCTTTCTGACATTTTCCTCCCACTAATAGGTGGATAACAGTATGAGCAGCTTGAGGCTTGGAAAGAATGTATTGGCAGTAATGGCGAAAGAAATACCAGGAATTCATGGTCTCTAGCCACCATATGACTGAAATACTGTTAAAAATGGTGTTAACCTGTTCAATCAATCAACAATTGAGCTCTGAAATCTTTAATGGATTAAAAGCTTTCAATTTTGGCAAGGTCTTTAATTTGGCTACTTTACCTCATTACCACACAATTTTTTTACTTTAGGAAAACAATGAAGAAATTGCTTGTTACAAGCAATTTCTACCTTTCACACAATACTCTCCATGACTGTATTTCTTCAGAACATCAGAAAGGAACATTGCTTGGTAATGGCTTAACACTTTCCTGTTCAATCCCTGGTTTTTTACGTCCTTGTATTTTTATACTTGAGAAAACATTGTGGAAAAAGAAGAAACTGCTTGAAACAAGCAATTTCTTCTTTTTCCACAATGTTTTCTCAAGTATTGAATGGTTAATTTCCAAACAAAATCGATTTTATATTGTCGTCTGAAAATCCTTTGAATTTTGACAAGTCTAAAATTTGGAAAAACAGGAAAGGGTTAAGAAATAGGTGTACAGCCAAAAACATTTTGACAGAATGATGGATGGTCAAAGACAAGCTCTAGATAAACAGACATGCGGGGATAGGAGAGGATGAGCAAGTTGAAGTTAAAGTAGGATAAGTCAAATATCAGCCTGGCTATAAAAAAACCAGCCTTGTGATTTCCAATCATGTTTGTTGGTTTGAATGGGGTTTAACGTCACTTTTAAATAGTATTTCAGTCATAACGTGGAGGCTGGAGCACCTAACCTGTTATTTCTCAAACCAGCACTACCACTACACCCTTTCTGAGCCTCCAGCTGCTCATCCCAAAGGTTTTACGATTATCCACCCATTGGCGGAAGACAAATGTCGGAAAGGATATTTGCTTTGATTGAATATGGTTTTACGCCGCTTTCAACAATCTTTCAGTTATATCGCGGCGGCTGGAGCACCTAACAATGGAATCCTGGTATTTCTCACACCAGTACTACCATTTCATCCTTTCTTAGCCTCCAGCTGCTATCCCACTTAGGTCTACGATTATCAACCCATTGGTGAGAGACAATTAGTCGGAAAGGATGAGTGCCGCCGTCGGGGACCTCTAGATTGACAGTCCGACGCGCTACCAACTGCGCTATGATGGCGGCGAAAAGGATATTTGCCATGACCATGAATCGAACCCTGGACCTCAGGATTGAGAGTCACACATTCCAATCATGTCTGACTAAAACCCAGCTGTATAGCCATAGTGAATGGTGAGAGGTGTGATGAATAAATCCATTCCTACACAATGCCACCTTTTTTGCCCCTCAAGAACATAGCATTGTGGAAAATGTGTAACAAGCAATTTCTTTATCATCCACAATGTTTTTCCATCCCAAAAGACAAAGAACTTCTAGATTTCATCAACTAGAAATGGTCACCAACCTTTCTTTTTTTTAATTTGGACCTGTTTTAAATCAAACTCTCTGGTAATGGGTTGAAGTATACTGCTTGTACTATCCATACAGCAAAAAGAAGAGACTCAAATCAGATGCTCAATTGACCAATTGCAGTTGTCAATCTAGACTCGAAGTTCAGTTTGAACTCCGGCATCCATTTTGGTTAATCATTTTTGTTGAATCATTTTTTTTATTATGGCAACTTAAATGTTGTAACTATAGCTTATTCAAGCAGTAGTTACAACGTTTAGGTCGCCAACCAGCCATTCTCTTTATTTGTAAGTTGCGACTGGCCATTTAATTTTACGCAATAACGCTGTCAAAAAGCTGGACTTCCTGTCGGAGTCAGTGGGTTGGGCAAAAGGAGTATGGGTGCAGGGCCAGCAATTGGTCAATTACTGCACAGCTGTTCTGCGTCTTTACTTAAGAAATATATACAGTCAGCTTTCTCATAGCCGAGCTCTTAACCCTTGTCATGCTGTATAAATTACCTTACTGAATTGCTGTAAAATCAAAGGGCTGAAAGCACTGATAGAACTTGTTGTTAAAAAATCAAATCTTTTTTAAAATAAATTTCATAAAAAAATCTGGCAGAAAAAGTACAAGCAAAAGGTATAGACCAAGATCAGACTGCACATGTGCAGGCTGATCTTGGTCTACACCTCCTTCCAGAACTGGAGTATTCCGGGCTCAGCATGACAAGGGTTAATTTCTTGAATCAAATCAAAGGAAACTAGAAGCTTACATAAATCATATTTTGTAGAATATATAGATGTTCACTAGGAAACATTTTGACAGATTGATGGATGGGACTGGGACAAGCTCTAATATAATGAACTCATCTCTGAAGAAAAATTAATTAACTTTTGGCCTACATCTTCACCAGTTTTCTTTGAGCTTAAGGAATCTTATTATGAAGACAGAAGCAAAACATTATACAGAACTGCGATGAACAGACGGATCGCCGCTGTCCATCAAAAGTTGATAGACCAATCAAATCACTCATGGTGAAGTGAACTCTGTCATTTATGACAAGAATTTTCTTGGAAAGAATTTGCAGGCAACAATTTCTTCATTATTCTAGGCAGAAAAAATTGTGGAAAATGAAGAAATTGCTTGTTATAAGTAATTTCTTTGTTTTCCTCAATCTTTTCTCAAGCTTTTTTCTTAACCCTTGTCAAGATGAATAAAATCTATTTTGGAAATACAATAAAATACAAAGGAGGGCTCAAGGAACCAAAATCTGTGATTAGACTCAGATAGTACCTGATTTAAACAATCAACTTTTTCAAAACTATCATTTTGTTTTTCAAATAGATATTAAAAATTTAGGATGGAACTTCAAACTGAATAGATTCAAAGTTTTTAGGACAAAGTATTGGACAAGTATGATACTCTGAGGGGTCAACTTCAGACAAGAATGCATGTATGTGCAATCTGATCTTTGACTACACTTCCTTTTTAACCCTTTCCTGTACAATCACTGGTTAGTACGTACCTTTGACCTTATTATTGAAAAAAAAAATGTGGGAAAAGAAGAAATTGCTTGTAACAAGCAATTTCTTCTTTTCCCACAATATTTTCTACCATACTGAACGGTTATTTCTCAAGTCAAAGCCACTTTAAATTTTCGTCTGCAAAACCTTTGAATTTGGACAGGTCTAAAATATTGCAAAACAGGAAAGGGTTAAAACAGTTATATTCAAGGTTTAGCATGGCAATAAATTTAACCCATTACCAGATTCCAAAATTTAGATAGGCCCAAATTCCAAGATGTTCTGACAAAATTTTTTAAGTTGATAGAATCTGAAAAAAAATTCTGTTTGAGTAGAAAGCATTGTGAAAAATGAAGAAATTGCCTGTAACAAGCAATTTCTTAACTTTCCGCAATGCTTTTCAAAGCTATTTTCTCGAGAGGCATCAAAAAGCAGGATTGTGTGCAAATGAATTGAAATGTATTTTAACCCATTCCCACACAATGACGCTCCTCATTATAAAAGCTTTGGAAAACATTGTGGAAAACGAAGAAATTGCTTGTATGAAGAAATTTCTTCATTATCCACGATGATTTCTATCCAAAAAGACAACAACAACAAGAAAAAATTCCGTTATTTTAAATTGTCGTCTGCAGCTTCTTTCAGTTTGGACCAGTCAAAGATTTTGTTGTGTGGGAAAGGGTTAAAGAAGTTATTTACCCAATTACCAGACAACAAAATTTTAGACATTTCAAAATTCAAAGATGTTGCAGAAGGCAACTTCTAGTTGATATAATTTCAAATACATCTGGCTTTCTGAGTAAAAAATGATGTGGAAAATGGAGAAATTGCTTGTAAAAATAACCTCTTTGTCTATGGTCATAAACATTCCGGATGGCGCGGTAATGGGATATATTTCAGTTCAGACTCAGTAATACAATTTCTTTCATAAACTGGAAATCGTGTTTTTCTTCTCAAAATAAGACATTTCTTTATTTCTGTTACTATGGTTACAGCACCATATTAATATCATAAAAGCATATTCTATGACAGAATTTAACATCTATAAACCTTAACAAATTTGTCACAAAAACAGCTTTATTCAAAATTTCTTCTGAAAATAAAGATATCAATTTCATATTCTCATTAGGGTGACCAAAACGGCATAACTACAATTTGAGCAAGTTGCATTATTTTGGTTGCTAACTAATAACCCTTTCCTATTCAATCCCTGGTTTTCACGTCCCTGTGATTTTATAGTTGAGAAAACATTGTAGAAAAAGAAGCAATTGCTTGAAGCAAGCAATTTCTTCTTTTTCCGCATTATTTTCTACCCTACTGGATGGTTATTTTTCAAATTAAATTGCCTTTAAATTGTCGTCTGCAAAACCTTTGAATTTGGACTGGTCTAAAACTTTGCAAAACAGGAAAGGGTTAATATTAGAAATATTTAGTGATTGACAGTTTCTTGTGATCTAAAGACTTGTTTTTATTATTCAAGAATTTTACAGATTTTACAGCTGTTAATGCTGAATAAAACCCTTCTTTAGAATTTCATCAAAACTAAAGGGCTGAAAACCCTTATTTCATTACAAAATTGAAAGAAATTGCAGACAAGTTTTGGCTGATCGAATTCTAAAAGTCGATGTCTTAGGTAGAAAATATTGTGCTTATTACAAGCAATTTCTTCATTTTCAACAATGTTTTCCACAGCATTTAAAGGTAATGGGTTTAACCATTTCCACACAATTTCGCTTTTTGACACCCCTCATGACACTGGAAAACATTGTGGAAATGAAGAAATTGATAATTACAAGCAATTTCTTCAATACCCACAATGTTTTCCTCAACAGCTAAAGTTACAATATTTTGGTCACCAATAGATAAGCTTTGCTGCTCCAAAAATACAAGAAATGATTTGATTGGTGTATCTTTTTTTTGTTTGTTTGTTTGAATGGGATTTTACGCCGCTTTCAACAATCTATCAGTTATATGGCGGTGACTGGAGCACCTAACAATGGCTTCCTGGTATTTCTCACACCAGTACTACCATTACATCCTTTCCTAGCCTCCAGCTGCTATCCAACATAGGTCTACGATTATCGACCCATTGGTGAGAATCTTTTTTTTTTATTGACAAAAGTGACCTGTCAATTATCATTGATTCATTGTTTGAATGGGATTTAACACCACTTTTAACAGTATTTCAGTTATATGGTGGTGGCTGGAGTACCTAACAATGGTTCCTTGTATTTCTCACACCAGTACTACCACTACATCCTTTCCTAGCCTCCAGCTGCTATCCTACTTAGGTTTACGATTGTCCAACCATTGGTGACAAATATCGGAAAGGATATGTGCTGTCTCCGGGGATCGAACACATGACATCCCATGATTAAAGATATGGGGTCTTATGCGCTACCAATTGCGCCTTTTTTTTTCAGGTGAGTCAAAAGGCGTCAATGCGTCGGAAGGGGTTAAAATGCTATACCTGTAACGTGTATCACTGCCTTTTTACTGCGTATGGTGTACCCATCCACACTGGCAACACATTGGTATGACCCATCATCTGTCTCGGAACGTTTGTCGGTGATATCTGATATGTGGAGTGAACCATTTGTGGCCACACTGAGTCTGAAATTAGAATATACTATTTATAGTCAGTGTTTTACGGCAACTTCTGAATTTTCTTGAAAGTCTTTCTGTTAACCCATAACCACATGACAGTTGGTTTTTTTACCCTGGTCAAAATAGAAAGAAGTTCCAATTTAAAAACATTTGAAATAGTGCCAAAATTGAAAAGAAGTACCAAATAGGGTAGAAAACATTGTGAGAAAGGAGGAATTGCTTGTTACAAGCAATTTCTCCTTTTTCCACAAAATTTTCAATAACTGTAATTTTTCACTGTGACAGATTAAGCCATTATCTGACAACAATATTTCACATAAATAGAAATTCAAAGAAGTTGCAGACAAAGATTTTTGTTGATGAAACTTTAAGAACTCTTGGAATTTGAAATATTTTAGATTTGTTTACTCCATAATAATCAATTTTTAGACGATACATAATCTTGATGAATGATTGAGTGATTGTATGGGGTTTGATGCCATTTTCAACAGCATTTCAGCTACAGCTGGTGCACCTAATATATTCTGGGTTCATCTTAATAAGGGTTAATCAATGATGTTTAATAACTCATTCTAACTGCAATGTTGGAGTTCAGTGGGTGTGGCCAGCGATCTGTCAATTGACCTTGACCTATTAGTAGCATTAGCTGATTTGTTTGAATGGGGTTTTACGCCGCTTTCAACAATCTTTCAGTTATATCACGGCGGCTGGAGCACCTAACAATGGATTCCTGGTATTTCTCACACCAGTACCGCCATCACATCCTTTCCTAGCTTCAAGTTACTAATCCCACATAGGTCTATGATTATCGACCCATTGGTGGGAGACAAATAGTCAGAAAGGATGAGTGCTGCCATTGGGGATTGAACCCGGGACCTCTAGATTGACAGCATTAGCTGATGCATAATAACAAAATAAAACATACATGTCTTTGTCTCACTGTATATAGACAATAAAAGGAAGTAACAGAAAATTAATTAATCGTCAAGTTTATGACAGAATTCATATCTTTAATTTCTAGATAGACAGACACACTGTTGGACAACCAAAATGCACTAATACCTCATTTTTTAGACATACATGCAAATGAAAACAGGAGGTATACTGGGTAGCATAGTTACGAGATTTTGGTACAACACATCAATAAAATACATTTGATGTTTCTAATTTTTTCACAAAAAATACTCACCATTCTTTTCCTTATGCTTGGAATAATAGATAAAATGAGCAGACAAAAAGTTTTAAGACTGGCCCGAATTCAGGAGTTGTAGACGAATCAAGAATTATGAAATTTTAGATTTTTTCAACTTTCTCTGGATAAAACATAGTGAATAATGAGGAAATAGCTTCTTGCAAGCAATATCTTCATTTTACACATGATGTCCATGATTTTCTTTTTTAATTAGGGGCATTAAAAAGTGTCAAAGTATGGGAATGGGTTAACCCAAAAAGTTTCCCATCCTGAGAATTCTGTAACTTATGTTTGGAATAATTTTTGCTATTTCTTTACTAAAATCTTTTATATTCAAGGTGAATTTCAATCTATTTGAAAGGGCAACATGTAACATGCTAAATAAAATGCTTTAAAGAATTGCTGTAATTAATCAAATGGCTGAATCATTGTAAACACTAGTTAGGGTCAATATCTCTTTTGAAAATTAATTTCATATCAACTCTTGCCAATTGACAAGAAGACAAACAGGTGGTGTAGATTTCGATTAGTCTGCACATGCAAGCATGCTCATCTTTGTCTATTCTTACTGCAAGAATAGAATTATTCCAGGTTTGGCATGACAAGGGTTAAGATTTATAGGGGAACTCATATCAAGTTTTCTTGAATGATTCAGAAATAGGTACACCCAAGACAAAAATTCTACAACTCAAAAACATGAAAGAATTCAAATCTCCACCTTTTTAAAAAGGAGAAATGTATTTTTTCTGAGTGGCATAAACATTGTAACTACAACTCGCCTGAGCTGCAGTTGTTTTGGTTGTCCGTTAGACACAATTTTAGGCTACCTCTTTATCATAATAAGATAGCTTGAAGTCCTATCTAGCATACGGTTAATGTAGTTGCAATGTATTGACCACCCAACAAACAAAAAACAAGACCATCTGGGAGAAAAAAAAGGCAGAGTGTGAAAGCTTCCAGCATCTAAACCACTCAGAGCTAAGCTTCTTATATATTGTTCAACAGTCATTCTACCTTACTGCATATTAATTATTGAAATGCCATCATGACAGATTGATCTGTTCTGGACAAACAACCAACAAGAGCGCAAGCATGTGGATGCCAACACTCAGCTGTTTAATCCTTTCCTGTTTAATCCCTGTGTTTTTATAGTTGAGAAAACATTGTAGAAAAAGAAGAAACTGATTATGACAAGCTATAACTTCTTTTCTACAATATTTTCTTCCTTATTTTATGATTATGTTTCAAACAAGTTCAACTTATTATTTCGGTCTGCAAAACATTTTAATTTTGACCGCTCTAAAATTACAACAGAAAAGGGTTAAGTGATTGAAAATGGGTAAAATATCAAAGTTAAACAAGAGGGCCGTTGGCCCTGGGGCGCTCACCTGAGATAAAGGCTCTTTTTCTTTCAACAGTCTAATTTCATGTTAAGGTTTAAGGATTATGAAACAAGTGGGCCACAATTACATATAAACATTATGAACTTGGGGATCCAAGTCTAAATTACAAATTCCAAGGCTTTAGTGCTGATTTGAAAGAAGGAAAAAACTTTTTCCATGGGTTATCATTTCAGAAATAAGAAAGAAGTCTTGTGAACTGATGCTTCATGCCTATACCCCCCCCCCCCCCCTGGGTCGGCCCCTGGAGACCCGAGGATCATGATTTTAGCTATTTTGTAAGAGATCAATATACAGATGCTTCATGCAAAATATATAGGCTCTATGCCTTCTGGGTCAGGAGGAGAAGATTCTTAAAGATTATTTTAAAATTTCACTTTTGTTGCCATGGCAACCAGAGTTTAAAATAGATTTCAATTCTTTTAGCCAATTTTAAGGGGGACCATCTAAGGTACATTTCTGCCAAATTTGGTTCAAATATGCCCAATAGTTTGGGTGGAGTTGTCATTTAAAAAATCGTTCCTTATTTCAATATAACACCCTCCCCCCCGGGGCTCTGCCCCTGGGGACCCGAGGATCCTGATTTTAGCTATTTTCAAAGAGGTCAATATACTGATGCTTCATACAAAATATCAAGGCTCTACGCCTTTTGGGTAAGGAAGGAAAAGATTCTTAAAGATTATTTTAAAAATTCACTTTTGTTGCCATGGCAACCAGAGTTTTTAACGGATTTCAATTCTTTTAGCTATTTTTGAAGGGGACCACCTAAGGAACATTTCTGCCAAATTTGGTTCAAATTGGCCCAGTGGTTTGGGAGGAGATGTCATTTAAAAAATCGTCCTTTATTTCTATATAACCCCCCCCCCCCCCCCGGGGCTCTGCCCCTGGGGACCCGAGGATCCTGATTTTAGCTATTTTGAAAGAGGTCAATATACTGATGCTTCATGCAAAATATCATGGCTCTACGCCTTCTGGGTCAGGAGGAGAAGATTTTTAAAGATTATTTTAAAATTTCACTTTTGTTGCCATGGCAACCAGAGTTTTTAACTGATTTCAATTCTTTTAGCTTTTTTTGAAGGGGACCACCTAAGGAACATTTCTGCCAAATTTGGTTCAAATTGGCCCAGTGGTTTCGGAGGAGATGTCATTTAAAAAATCGTTCCTTATTTCTATATAAACCCCACCCCCCTGGGGACCTGAGGATCCTGATTTTAGCTATTTTGAAAGAGGTCAATATACTGATGCTTCATGCAAAATATCATGGCTCTACGCCTTCTGGGTCAGGAGGAGAAGATTTTTAAAAATTATTTTAAAATTTCACTTTTGTTGCCATGGCAACCAGAGTTTTTAACGGATTTCAATTCTTTTAGCTATTTTTGAAGAGGACCACCTAAGGAACATTTCTGCCAAATTTGGTTCAAATTGGCCCAGTGGTTTGGGAGGAGATGTCGTTTAAAGAAATTGTTGACGGACGACGCACGACGGATGGACGCCGGACAAAAGGCGATCACAATAGCTCACTTGAGCACTACGTGCTCAGGTGAGCTAAAAAGGGGCATAATGAATTTTGAGTTATCTATCTTCTTTGTAAAGATTGCTCTTTTGATAGAACATATATTCTGAGTTTCAAGTGAAATGTCTTCTGTAAACCCAGAGATATTACAAAATGTCAAAGGTTTTGGACAACACTGCTAGAGAATGAACACAGATGAAATTTGTTATAGCAATACCTTTGGTTTTCTCCAAAACTGCACAGCTAGAAATTAAATTCTTTGACCATAAAGCTATAATAACCCATTTCCATACAATCACACTTTTTATGGTCAGAAAGGATATATGCCCCCGCTGAGGATCCAACCCATGACACCCCATGATTGAAGTTAGGGAGTCTGATGTGCTATGAAGGTGGCAACTTATTACAAGAAATACCATAGTAGTCCACAATTTCTGTCCATTCGGACCAGTCTTGTGGTCTAGTAATGGGTTCACCTATACTTCTGCGATGACGCTTTTAGGCTCCCCTCAAGAAAAAGACATGGGCAAACATTGTGTAAAATGAAGAAATTGCTTGTTACAAGCAATTCCTTCATTTCTACAATGTTTCCTACAATGAAAAAAAGAGATATTTTCAAATTACATCAACTTTAAATAGACATCCACAACTTCTCTTACTTTAGGCAAGTCTAAAATTTTGTCATTCTGATAATGGGTTGATTATTGAAACCCAATGGAATTACCTTGTAAGACAATTGAAATGAGAATCCTCAGCAGAGGGTGTTGCAGGCAACTGACAGAAATTAATTGTAGAGTGTTTTCGTTCTTTAACCCATTCCCACTCAGTGACACTTTTAGACACCCCCCAAGAAAAAAAGCTTTGGAAAACATTGTGGAAAATGAAGAAATTGCTTGTTACAAGCTCATGCAAATGACCAATCGCGGCTATCAATAAAGAAATCAAATGACCAATCAAAATATTTATTCAGCCCAGACCTGAGCTTTCAACTCTGACATTGACCACCTTTTTTGTTAACCTTTTTTGTTGGTTTGGCAACATAAACATCATTTGTTACATGCTGCTGGCCATAAATTTTTCAAAATAACACCCTTAAAAATTGAAGCGGGACTTCCGGTTGATGTAAATGGGCGTGGCCAGCAAAGTAAGTGGTTGGGGGTCAGTGATTGGTCGATTGCAATACAATAGTTTTTGAGTCAGGCCTGAATTTTGTGGGTACACCTTATTATTTATGCGTATGTATTTTTCTTTGAGCATGCACGACTCAAAGTTAACTTTTGACCTGTCAAGTTTACCATATTCAAGAGCTCAAAAGCTTCAGCACTAAAAAATTCAGGACTCATTCATTTTATCCCTCTGAATTATTTGATGAAATGGTTTATATGATACAATCTTAATTTCTATCCAGGTGTGCTTAATACTTGATGCAAAAACATTAACTTCACGATCATTAAGTGTAAACAGGTTTTACTGTTTTCTGCATTTTGTGAGGTTAAACTAGTGCACGAACATTTCTGAATGGAAACTGTACTACAACTGATGAAATTGAAAATATTCAAGACATAACTAAACCACTGCATGATCTTGCATAGGTCTTCCACTATTTCATTTTACTCATTCCCACTCGATGACGCTTTAAGACGCCCCAAAGAAAAAAAGCTTTGGAAAACATTGTGGAAAATGAAGGAATTACTTGTTAAAAGACTTTGAAGACTTCATCAACTAAAAATTGTTGTCTGAAATTCTTTGAATTTGGATCAGTCTAAAATTTTGCCATATGGTAATGGGTTAATGGCCTTGAAATGTGTCAGACATCGATGCTGCTGTCTAACTGCTTGTCACATGACCTTCATTGTGACCTTGAGAAACTGGGAGTGCCAAACCGAAACCTTAAGCATGACACTCTTTATCTTTATGGGGAACAACTGTGCCAAATTACTTTGAAATCCATCCTTTCATGTAGGAGAATTTATCCTTTTGTCACGTTTACTACCCAAATTGGCCTTCTGTTCTCAATTTCAAAGGGATCTGAAATGTTGTCTAAAACTTATTTCAATTTGGACCAGTATAAAATTTATACCATCTTGTAATGGGCTAAAAAAATTCCATACAGTATTTCATCCAAACCAAGAGTTCAATTATTCAGTCTTTTTTTCTTTCTATTTTAGATTCACCAGTTTTTAGATTCTCTGAATGATAACAATAGACTTTCTGTCTGCAAACAAATTATATAGTGTTCTCCAACTATGCTTGATTTATTCTCTATTTGATTCACAGTTAATATCTTTCATGGAAACCCTTCACATCAAGTGGCTTTGTGAACATTGGCTAGACATGTCATATTGCATGGGCTGGAGCACCTGACGATTAATTCCTGGTATTTCTCACACCAGTACTACCACTACATGCTTTCCTAGCCTCCAGTTGCTATTCCACTTAGGTTTACGATTATCCACCCATTTGTGGGCAAGACCCGGAAAGTGGAATCCACGGTCTGTCCACCCCCACTTAACACCAACAGGAAGTTCAACATGGATATTAACCCATTCCCATACAATGATACTTTTGAACTCCCCTCAAGAAATAACAATAAAGACATTATTATGTAAATTGAACAAATCAATTTACACAGTATTTTCTTCCCGAAGAGTTGAAAAAATCAAGAATCTCATACTTAACATTGTATTGTCGTCTGCAACTCCTTTCAATTGGACCATTCTAAAAGTTTGCCTTCTGGTAATGGGTTAAAAGGCATTATTTTGAAAAATTAACAGTCGTTATAGTAGCTGTAGTTACAACATTTAAGTCGCCAAACCAACAAAAACGCTTTACAAAAATTGCGGCAAATGTCGGAGTTCAAACCTTAATTCTGGGCAGAATGATTTGATTGGTCAATTGATTTCTTGATTGACAGCTGTGATTGGTCAATTGCCTGTGATAGTAACAGAAATAAGACCAAGGGAAGGCATTGATTCCAAGGTGATGGTAATCTCTTTTCTTTGTAAACCCATTACCAGACAGCAAAATTTTAGGCTGGTCCAAATTGAGAGGAGTTGTTTTTAATTGATGAAATTTTAGTTTTTTTCAACAATAAGGTAGAACACATTGTGTAAAATGAAGAAATTGCTTGTGACAAGCAATTTCTTCATTTTACATAGTGTTTTCCCATTTGTTTTTCTTGAGGGGCGTCTAAAAGCATCATTGTGTGGGAATAGGTTAAAATCTGTTTTTCAGTATCCCTGGCATAGAGCAGTCATAACGTACATCTTTCTATCAGTTTACCCAATTAATAACAGCCCATAAAATAATTATGTAATCATATAGCCAAATTGAATTTAGGCTCAAATGGCATAACACAATAATACACCCAGGGGAAACTACTATAGTTTAATAAATCTTTGAGAGAAATCAGACTTTTAAGTAGTCAAGTAGAAATAATTCTTGATTTGTTTGTAAAGGCTATTATACCACTTTATAATATGACAACAATGTGCAAGAGTGAAAGGAACCCATTTTTTTCATAACAATGCGAAGGAGATGAAACCTACGTTAACACCTTTTAATTACCGTAAAAATGACCTCATAATGAATTTTACAAACAGTGATTTTCTTAGAGATAATAAGTTCCAGCTGGATTGGCCTGCTGGTTTTGGAGGAGGGCATAAACTGTGGATGAACGGACTGATGGACAGACAGACGGATTGCCAACGGACAATGACCAATCACAATATCTCACCTCGCATTTTGTGCTGCAGTTAGCTAAAAAATTTTGTGGATATCACAGGTGGAGCTACTATAGGGATGGAGTGTTTATTTGGAGTAAAAGGGTAAAACCTATTCCCAGATTTTCTTTTAAATTTTAAATTATCATCAAGGTAAAACATACAGAAAACAATCAATCACAGGGTGCCTATTCATTTACAGTAAAGTTGCATTTATTTGCAGAAATACTGTAATTGCACATTAACCTTTGTCATGCTGAATTATAAATCTTCTACAGATTTCATTAAAATCAAGTTGCACTGTAAGTACACACCCCCCCCCCCCCCCGGTACTAATCAACCCATTCCCACACAGTGACCCCTTCAAGAAAATTAATAGGGAAAACATTGTGGAAAATGAAGAAATTGCGTGTAACAAGCAATTTCTTCATTTTGAACAATGTTTTTGACCCAGAAAGTTAAAAAAATCTAAAATTTCATAAACTTTGAATTGTTGTTTGCAGCTTCTTTCAATTTGGACTAGTCTAAAATTTTGCCGTCTGGCAATGGGTTAAATTTTTTTTTGAAAATTTATCTTATTAATATTTCTGGCTTAAAAGGGACAAGAAGGTGGTGTAGACTAAGATCAGACTGCACATATATGCAGGCTGATCTTTGTCTATACCTCCTGCAATAGCCCGAATATTTTGGGCTCAGCATGACAAGGTTTAAAATCATACTCTCAGGTTTTCTTTTTCTTTCAAAGTTCTGATTTGAATTGAGTTGAAATGTATAGAATACAAAACCTCAGACTAAAATTTTTAGAAGTGGTGTTAAAACCCCAATCAATCAATCAATCAATCAATCAATCATTGAAAATGTACCCATTTGTGTAGCAGTACTGCAGTACATATAATTCTAATAAAAATTTAATCCCCTAATTTAGCAAAAGTACTTCATGGCAAGGTGTAATTTTGATACAAATTTAAGTGAATTTTCAAATAACATGGGAAGATTTCTATCTATAAAGCTATGATTAACTGTTGTGATTGGACTAACTTGCATTCACTGCATCCTAAATTCAAATCAAAATTGAATTTTAATTGAAAATGATGTCAAAATATTACTGCTTTATCTCAATTATGAAATAAAACCTAGGCATATCCGGCTACAATTTATAAACTAGCATTATAAACCCTTGTCATGCTTAACCCATTCCCACACAACAAAATTTCAGACTGTTCCAAATTGAAAGAAGCTGCAGAAGACAATTTCAAGTTAATAGAATTCTAATTTTGGGGTCATTTTGGATAGTAATCATTGTGGATAATGAAGAAATTGCTTGATCCAAGCAATTTCTTCGTTTTACATGTTTTCCAAAGCTTCTTCTTGAGAGGATTGGGTTAAACACATTACTTGACAACAAAATGTTAGACTGGTATAAACTGAGAAAAATGCAGATAACAATTCTAAGTTGATGAAATTTTACATATTGTCTTTTAGAGTTAAAGAAATTGTGGATAGAAAAGAAATTTCTTCTGAAACAAGCAATTTCTTCATTTCCCGCAATGTTTTCTGAACCTTTTTCTTGGGTGGAGGGGGGGCAGGATTGTGGGTTGAATGGGTTAAACCATTGTCATGTTTTACATGGATTACTCCGGTTTTAAGCAGAATATAAAGACAAAGGTTATCCTGCACTTATATATATTAGGCTTAATACTTAAGTAATAATCTTTCAATTAAAATTTTAAGTCAAAAGAGAATTTCTAAGTCAGAAAAGGGTTGAAACTCAACTAAAATAAATGTAGTTGTAGTGAATCATTGCCTAGAAGATGATATGATGGTCACAAAACCGGACGGAAGGACGGACGCACACAAGGCGGACACAACACTACGACAATAGCTCTCTGGCTGAAAGCCAGTGGAGCTAAAAATCAACTAATATGAATGTCAGAGTAATGAAATCTTGTCTAAAGGCTGATATTATTGCCACAAAAGTATGTGTAAAGTTTCAGAGCAAGAGCAATAGTAGAAACTGAGATATGATACTTGCATGTAAGGTTTAACCCCTTCCAGTTTCTCGGAATTTTAGACTGGCCCAATTTCAAAGATGTTGCAGACGACAATGAAAAGTGAGTGCAATTTAAAACGAAGCCATTCCATGTGGTAGAAATTGTGATAAAAGAAGAAATTGCTTGATAAAGCAATTTCTTCTTTTTTCACAATATTTTCTTAACTATAAAATTGCATGGACGCAAAGACCAGGGATTGTACAGGAAAGGGTTAACCAAACCATTACGTGGACGCTGAGGACAAGGTGACTGGAATAGGCCCCTTATTCATCGAATAGTCGGGCTAAAAAAAGAAAAAGAAAACAAGCACTTCAGCACTTCAGTTACCTGTTATTTCTGCTATGATCAAGTATGACCCCATCTTTCATCCAGTAGACAAGAGGTTTGGAATTCCTTGAGTAATGAACGGAACAATTCAACGTCAACTCTGATCCTTTATAGGCAATGAGATCAGAGGGTTCCAATGTGAAATAGAATTGCACGAAGTCTGGGATGACATCTCCTGCAATGTAAGAGAAACACTTGATTGGTTGTTTTGACTATATGAATATCTAATTTTCTGAAAAACTTGGTCCTTAATTCCTGAAAGTTTATTAACGCTTTTCATGCCCACTTACAGTATTCCTGCTTTGGCAGAAAGTTTAGACAAAGATCAGCCTGCACACATGTGCAGTCTGATCTTAGTCGTCGTCATATGCTTTTCCCCTTAAAGTCAGAGTTGTTTATAGAATAAATATTTCAAAACAAATAATAATCCACCATTGGTGCTTCCAGTTCATTCAGCCCTTTTATTTTACTTCAATTCTGTATAATTCAGAATGACAAGGATTAAACTGTCATGATAACTCTTCAACAATAATTCATTCAAATAAATTGAAGACCAAAGATTATAACGGAATTTGGCATTTTCTCATTAAACCAGGGGTCTAGATTAACCCATTACCTTAAAACAAAACTTTAGAAAGGCCCAAATTCCAAGAAGCTGCAGACTGCAATTTCAGTGTGATGAAATATCAAAAATCTTTTTATTTTGATTTAGAAAACATCGCAGTTGATGAAGAAATTGCATGTAAAAAACAATTTCTTCATGTTTCACAATGTTTTCCAAAGCCTTTTTCTTAACCCTTTCCTATTCAATATCTGGTTTTTACGTCCCTGGGATTTTCATCATTGAGAAAACATTGTGAAAAGAAGAAATTGCTTGTAGCAATATTTTGTACCCTACTGAATGGTTATTTTTCAAATTAAATCCACTTAAATTTTTTATCTGCAAATCCTTTGAATTTGGACAGGTTTACATTATTTTAATACAGGAAAGGGTTAAGAGGGCGTCAAAAAGCATGTAGGAATGGATAAACCCTTGTTGTGCAAATAAAATCCTTTTTCAAACTGCATTAACCCTGTCATGCTGTATAAATTACCTTACTGAATTGCTGTATAATCAAAGGGCTGAAAGCACTGATAGAACTTGTTGTTTAATAATCATTATTTCTATTAGAAATTGATTTCATAAACAGCTCTGGAAGGAAAACTACAAGCAGGAGGTAAAGACCAAGATCAGACTGCACTTATGTGCAGGCTGATCTTGGTCTACACCTCCTGCCAAAACCAGAATATTCCAGGTTCAGCATGACAAGGGTTAAAATCAAAAGACTGATGGCTGTAAATAGCCCTGATGAGGGTCAATTTTCTTCTGATAATTAACATAAACAAACTCTGGCTGAGAAGTGACATAGACTAAGACCTGAATTGAAATATTTGCAGACTGGTATGTGTCTATATCTCCTGCCAAAACAGGTATATTCTGGTTTCAGTATGACAAGGGGGAATATCAGTCTATAATTTTTATTTTCTCAATAAATCCATAACATTTTTGGTACACTAATACACATTCAAATTATCTTCACAACACCATTCCAACAAGAACACACAACATAGGAAATTATTAAAATAATTGAATCTAGAATCCGCAATCCCCCTAAGTCAAGCTCTTTCTGAGAAGAAATATGGTAGGTACTTCAGATTTCTTCCAAACTAGAACAGTGTCACAGTAGTTGCTTGAAATATGTCCTTTAGTTGTGACAGGTTACTTGGGATTTCCAACACATCTTTTAATCTTCAAAGGGAAATAACTGTGCCGAGTGACACAGGCAACCAAGCCTGCACTCTCACACAGACACAGACGTAACGCAATATGCCCATTATTGTCCAGGTGCTTAAACATTATTATATCTAAAATCAAAAGTACTCCCATCCATCTACCCATAGCCCTGGTCAACAGGGAAGCAACTAGGAAACAAAGTCAACCTTCTTTATGAGAACCACAGTACATCAACAGCCAAATTTTCTTCCAGGAAAGCTGAGTTCCAGACATAATTGTTTCTAGGTCAGAAGCCTTATAAGAATGAAGTGAACCAGTGAAACAGATTCTCCTGCGAGAAATGTAATTATTATTTTGATCGTTAATACTGAACCATCCAAACTGACTATAAAGATCCACTCATCCCAATTGTTGAGTGCGTAAAATGGACTTTAACCCATTACCAGACTAAAAAATTTTAGACTTGTCAAAAATGAAAGGAGTTGCAGATGACAATTTCAGTTTATGAAATTATAGATTTGTTCAACATTCTGTGTAGAAAGCCTTATGTAAAATGAAGATTTTGCAACGTTACCCTTTGTTTTTCTTGTGGGGCGTCAAAAATAGTCATTGTGTAGGAATAGGTAAATCCTGCAATACTCCTTCTTTTTAATTCTTCAAGAAAAAAGTTCGGAAAAACCTAGTGAAAATTAAGAAATTGCTCAAATCTGTTCCTACAATCTTTTTCTACCACAAAAGACAATAATCAGAGTGGTGTCCCTGGACAAAAGGTTAAGCTTTGGCTTCCTGATCAAGAGTTCCTGATCAAGAGGTCCCAAGTTCCATTCCCTTAACATCCCATTTAAACGACAATAAGTTAGTGTGGTCAGCCCGGGCTCAAACCTATGATGAAACTGACAATACATTTCTTAAACACCATTTAGACAAGGTGAAAATTTAAAATGATAAGGTGTCAGACATGTTTAGAGAAAATGTGAATTTCTTTTCAGAATAGGATTTGTTTTGTTTTATTTTAATCGAGTAGACAAAATGAGATTAGACAAAGTGAGGCTAATCCAAGAGGTCATTTTCAAGTTGACGAAAAAATCAAATTTTATGTGCACCTGGCTAGAAACATGGTGGGAAACAAAGAAATTGCTTGTTACAAGTGGGATTTTGTGGAAATGGTTGAGGCCTGTGAAAATAAAAAGCTTTGGAAAAATATTAGAAAATAAAGAAGTTGCTTGTTTCAAGCAATTTCTTCATTATCCACAATGTTATTTACCCCAAAAGTAAAAAATATCCAAACTTTCATAAGCTTTTTATTGTTATCCGCAATTCTTTTCAATTTTGACTAGCCTAAAATTTTTCCGTCTTGGTAAGGACTAGGGTAAAATTTTGCCATCTGGTAATGGGTTAAGTGTTAAAATTGGCTACAATAACAAATTGAGCCATTCATTCATCCATCAATTATTGTTTTGGTAGGTTTAATTTCTTATTTTTTCTTGTTTATGACAAGACATGGTGGCACCTGGTAATCCTTATACAAACTCTTTCTTTCATTTGATTTCAGTAACCTCATTTACTGTTAACCCTTTACCAATAACTCAATTTTACACTTGCCAACCTTGAAAGAGGTCGCTGTCTGACTTTATTCAATGCAAGATTTAGATAAAAATCAAAAGTGATATAAGGTACCTGTATGATTATATTGTGTTACAAGCATTTTTTCCCTTTTTAAAATACTTTTTTTAGTTTATTTTCTTTGGCATGTCAAAATAAAGGATTGCATTGTACAGTATTTTTTAATCTAGTATAAAACCCCTTAAAGCTAAATGCAAAACTTTGATAGCTCTAGGTTGAGCTTTATGTGTCATGCCTTAATACCCAATTTGTGATGATTAGATGATGAGCTAGCTTGAGAAACAAAATGAATCAAAATTTTGACCTTGAGAGCAATAAACCGAAGTACTGAAAGTACTGTTAGCTTGCAAAAAATAGTTTTGTTAAGTATTTTTCTTTGTTAAAGGATATCATGATAAATAAACAAGGTTAAAGTAACCTAGGAGTTTAACCCATTACAACACCACCAAATCCTAGACTGGTTAAAAGGAAAAGAAGTTGCATCCGACAATTTCAAGTTGGTCGAATTTAGAAATCTTTCCCGTGTTGGGTAGAAAACCTTGTGGACAATGAAGAAATTGCTTGTAAGAAGCAATTTCTTCATTGTCCACAATGTTTTCCAAAGCCTTTTTTCTTTGGATGGATAAAAGAGCAGTATTGAGTGGGAATGGGTCAAATAGCATGATTTTGAAAGAGTTCTCTACAATTTGAATAGTGTTTGCACTATTCCTGTAATACATCCTGAACTACTTTTTATGGCGTAGACGTTCAGTGGATTTAGAAGTTAAGCCTCTAGAAGCATTTTGCACTCGCTGAACTTAGAGAAGACCTCAATTTTTTGTCTGTTAACTTAAGCTATCAAAGCTGACACTTTGCTAGCTAAAAAGCATCTGTCAAGGTCACTTTTCCCATGATAAAGAATTCAATGTCACCATTCTTGACAGGGATCATCCTCATAGCATTAAAAAACATTTGCAGTAAGTTTGAGATAGATTGTGCCAAATGATATTTTGTGACCTACAAGGAGTGACAAAATGAATATTAGTTGTTCACCTTTTCCCACAATATTAGATGAAACATGGCCTTTTTAACCCATCCCTACATAATGAGGCTTTTGGATGATACTTGTGAAAAAGAATTTGGAAAACATTGTCAAGTGAGGAAATTGCTTGATACAAGCAATTTCCTCATTATTTTCGCAAAGCCTTCGGCTTTCGCATGTATACACTAGCATGTCGTCCTGACGCTCGCGCTATTTAAAAAACACCGTGATTTAGTCTAAACCCGCCCATAACCGGAAGTCCGGAATACCACATGTTTCATAGTTGTTCTGGCGTTCACCATGTCAACATCGGTAAGCTGAAATAACAATTTTGTTTGTACCGAGGACGCAGTCCTGGTCATTTATCATTACCTAAACCTAAAAAGAGCACAATAGATTTGAATAATTTGTCTTCAAAAGACATTCAGAATTTACGGGAAAGATTGGGACTTGTGGAATCCCAAAGTAATTTTGACATGGGTAATATGCCTGAGATTCATGTTGAAGTTGACCCTAATGACATTCAGTTATCTGATGAAGAAAATATTGCCCCTAAAAAACGTAGGGCTCCTGATGATAGTTCTGCCAAGAGCAATCTTATTGATGCTCTATTTGGGAATGATAACAATTCCGATTCTGAGGATGAATGGGGTCTGCCTAAGCTTAAGTCTGTTGAAAAGGATAAACCGATTGCTCAGTCCCTGGCGTCTCTGATTAATTTGTCTTGTACATCTCAGGTTGATACCGATGGCTTAGTCTCCAAGTACAAGGTCCCGTAAAATTGTGATAAGCTTGTACCTCCTCTCGTAAATAATGAGGTCTGGAAAATTCTTGACAAACGAGCCAGGTCATATGACCGTGCTTTCGTTGACATCCAGAATTTAGTCGCTGCAGGCATGGTGCCTGTTATTAAATTGGCAGAGATTCTGAAGCCACATATAATTGCTAATAATGAGGCAAAGCAAATGCTAAGTGATGTTTTGACTTTAATGGGACAAATACAATACAATCTTTCTTTACGAAGGAGATATTTGATTCGCCCAAATTTGAAAAAGAAGTATTTCAATTTGTGTAATGTCAATGTTCCTATTACTACTTCCCTTTTTGGGGATGATGTTATGAAAGAGATTAAAAATTGTGAAGCTGGTATTTCTTTAGCAAAAGACAGATTCAACTATGAACAAAGACCTATGAGAGGCCGTGGTAATTGGCGGGGCCGTGGAAGGTTTAGATATCAGCCATATGGCAGAGGACAGTCAAACCAGACTTCTAGTAATGCCCAGAGAGGCAGTTATAATTCCTATGGTAGGAAGCCACGCACTGCTACAGCAACCAGCACTGCCCCAAACGAGAACTGATTAATGTAAGTAATGTTGGTAGGTTGAAACGTTTCTTACATGTTTGGGAAAATTTTACAAATGATCCTTGGATTTTACAAACAGTTCAGGGTTATTGCATAGAGTTTGATTGTTTGCCTTTCCAATCAAGTTATCCCAAAGAAATCAATTTTCCAGTAGACCAGAGGCAGGTTGTTGATGCTGAGGTCAATGAGCTTTTGAATAAAGGAGCAATAGTTAAGTCCTCTTGGGAACAAGGGCAGTACATTTCTAACATTTTTGTGGTGCCCAAGCCTAATGGCAAGTTCCGTCCCATTATTAATTTGAAACATTTGAATAAATTTGTTCATTATGAGCATTTTAAGCAAGAACATTTTACAATTGTTTTGCAGCTTATTCAAGAAGGGGACTTTTTTACCTCTGTAGATTTGAAGGATGCATATTTTACTATACCTATTGCTGAGTCTAGTAGAAAGTTTCTTAAGTTCTTGTGGAATAATACCCTTCATCATTATGTGTGCTTACCGTTTGGGCTCAGCTCTGCGCCCAGGGTTTTCACAAAGATCCTCAAACCTATTTATGCATGGTTTAGACATATAGGTTTAAGGTGTGCTTATTATATCGATGATTCACTTAACATGGAACAATCTTGTTCTTTGTGTTCTGACAACACTCAAACTCTATGCAATACATTGAAATCTTTGGGTTTTGTTATCAATGAGAATAAATCTACCTTTGTGCCATCCCAAAGAATTGTTTTCTTTGGTTTTTTTTATTAGATTCAGTTCTTTTTATGGTTTTTCTTACTGAGGAAAAGGTACAAAAGATTATATCTAAAGCACAGGGCCTTTTAGGTGTGGATAGAGTCTGTATAAGGGATTTAGCATCTTTCATAGGCTTAGTTGTGAATGCATTTTATGCAGTTTTGGAAGCACCTATGCATTATCGAGATATGGAAAGAAATAAGGTTTCGGCCCTGTATGAGCATAATTCAAATTTTGACCATAAAGTTGTTTTAAGTGCCTCATGTAGGAGTCAGATTAATTGGTGGCTTGATAATGTTGTGTCAAAGAATGGTAAGCCTATCAGACCTAGACCAGTTGATATTGTTTGTAGAACTGATGCTTCATTAGATGGTTTTGGTTTTTTTGTGGTTTCTACAAGTGAGTGTGGAAATGGCAAATGGACACCTAGTGAAGCTGTGCATTCAATCAATTTCTTAGAGCTGCTAGCTATTCTTAAAACTTTGAGAGCAGCATTTTCCAGTACAACAGATGCCCATATTTCTTTTCAAAGTGACAACACATCAGCTGTCTCTTACATTAATGATATGGGGGGTATGGTATCAGAAGAAATGGATCTTTTGGCTATCAAGATATGGGACTGGTGCATAGAGAGAAGCATTTATATTTCTGCAACTCATATTGCAGGGTCTGATAATTGCACTGCATATTTCTATTCAAAGGATTTCTCTGATTCAACAGAATGGATGTTGAAGAAAGATATTTTTGATAGACTTTGTTTCCATTTCTTCATACCAGATGTAGATTTGTTTGCCTCACGTTTGAACAGACAGCTTGAGGCTTTTGTAACTTGGTTTCCTGAGCCAGGTGCATGGAAAAATGATGCTTTTTCTTTATCATGGTCTTCCCTTAAGCCTTATATTTTCCCCCCTTTTCATTTGTTAGGGAGGGTGATGAACAAAGTTCTGTCAGATAAGGTAGACTTGGCTTTAATGATTTTTCCTTTATGGAAATCACAGCCATGGTTTCCTTTGGTCTTGGCTAATGTTGTTTCCTTTCCTGTCAGATTGCCAAGACATCGGGATTTGCTGACTCTAGTACACAACAATCAACCTCATCCTTTGTGCAAGTCCCTGAGACTGATCGCAGTGTGTGTATCCGAAAATTCTTCAAGGCGTCTCCTATTCCTAAAGAAGCTACAGAAATCATCATCAAATCATGGCGAAGTGGAACTAGGAAACAGTATAACTCAGCATGGAAACGGTGGTATATTTGGTGTATTAGGAAATGTTTCAGTCCCTTTTCATCATCTGAAGACAAGGTAATCTGTTATTTACATAGTTTATACAAAGATGGCAAATCCTATTCAGTGCTTAATACACACAAAGCTATGCTTTTGCAGACTCTTCCCTTTTTTGGCAATTCTTGGTGTCGAGGTTCCAATATTCTTATTTGTAGATATATGAAAGGTGTTTTCAACTCTGTACAACCTAAACCAAGGTATGGTGTTATGTGGGATATTTCTGTGGTGTTGAATTTCTTGAAAACATTGTATCCTTTGGATAGTTTATCTCTCAAAATGTTGACGTTTAAGACTATAGCACTTGTAGCTCTTGCTACCGCACCAAGGGCGCAAACATTAGCCTCTCTTGATTTAGATTACATGAAAAAGGAAGTGATAGTATCTCTTTCGTGTTCCCTGTATTGTTAAAGACTAGCTCTGTTAAAAAGAAAAGCACAATTTTTAAGATTAAACATTACAGGGACGAGAGGCTGTGTGCTATGCATACAGTTCTGTTTTATATTGAGAAAACTAGAGATTGTAGGAAGAGTAATAAATTGTTTATTTCGTATGTTACACATGATAGTGTCACAACTAGTACTCTGGCTAGATGGTTGAAAGTGGTCCTGCAGGAAGCAGGTATTGATACAGGTGTTTTTTAAGCACATTCTTATAGAGGTGCAGCTGTATCAGCTGCTATGTCTTCTGGATGTTCTTTAAATAGCATTCTAAAAACTGTAGATTGGTCATCTGATAAAAACTTCTATAAGTTCTACTATAGAGATGTTGTTAGTAAGGAACAAGTAAGCTTTATGAATTCCATGTTCTGTTAATAGATTACATTCCAGTTGTAAAGGTTCTTTTTGTTGCCTTTCTTTAAAGATGCTAGTGTATACATGCGAAAGCCGAAGGCTTTGCGAAAATAATGTCCCCTCATCCAAGCTTTAGTGCAAGATGAAGGGCATTATTGGAGTAAAGCCGGAGGCCGAGCATGTATACACCCTCCCATGTCCTACTAGGTATTTAGGTATAACATTATGATGTAGGTATTCAGATACCTGACCCAGCCCTTGTTTATATGATCGGCAACAAAATCTTTAAAGTATGAAACATGTGGTATTCCGGACTTCCGGTTATGGGCGGGTATAGACTAAATCACGGTGTTTTTTAAATAGCGCGAGCGTCAGGACGACATGCTAGTGTATACATGCTCGGCCTCCGGCTTTACTCCAATAATGCCCTTCATCCTGCACTAAAGCTTGGATGAGGGGACATTTTACACAATGCTTTCTGCCCAGAAAGTTGACAAATCTAAGAATTTCATAAACAGTCATAAATTGTCCCCTGCATCTCCTTTCAATTTGGACCAGTTTAGAATGTTGCCATCTGATATAAATGGTTTCACTAGCGGTCATCATAAACATATTCAGTAGGGATCATGGTCATGACCATACAATCATTTCAAGCAAGTTTAACAAAGAATGATCCAAACTTATTAAAATTAGATTGATTGATTGAATGGAGTTTGACACACCTTTTAACAGTAATTCAGTCATATCACTGAAGATGGAGCACCTAACAATTGATTCCTGGTATATCTCACACCAGTACTACCATTATATCCTTTCCTAGCCTCCAGCTGCTATCCCACTTAGGTTAACCATTATCCAACCATTATGAACTTTGAAATTGCAACAATGAATTGATGACATTATAAGGACAAAGCACCAACTCACAATAGATATTCAAGAATCACAAAAGCCGGCCATGAGCACATTGTATTCAGGAGCTAAAAAGATGAAATATCATTCTTCTACAACATTATTGACTGTTTACCAGATAACAGATAACTGAAGGATCGTATTTCTTGGTCTTTTGCAAAGGTTGCATTGTAATGACCAAACACATCAAGAGCCATTAATGGTTTTTGACAAAGTGAGTCAACTAATTGGAACAATGCACACAAATTGAGGTGACCAATCTAAAGTGGTGAGTCATAAAGATTCACCTGGAAAATAAATTGAGCTCTTTCACAATTATTTCCTGAAATCTGAAACAGTTTGGTGACTATAATTTCAACCCATTACCAGACAACAAAATTTTAGACTGGTCCGAATTCAAAGTTGCGGATGACAATTTAAAGTTAATGATATTTTAGGTTTTTTCAACTTTCTGGTTAGAAAGCAATGTGGAATATTAAGAAATTGCTTGTAACTTGATTGATTGAATTGGCTTTAATGCCGCTTTAAACAGTATTTCAGTTATATTGTGGCGGCTGGAGCACCTAACAATGGATTCCTGGTATTTCTCACACCAGTACTACCACTACATCCTTTCCTAGCCTCCAGCTGCTATGCGATTATCCACCCATTGGTGAGAGATAAAAGTCGGAAAGAATATGTGCCGCTGCCGGGGATCAAACCCATGACATCCCATAATTGAAGATAAGGGGTCTGGCTTGCTACTGACTGTGCTATGGCAGCTGCTCATTGCATGTAACAAGCAATATCTTTATTTTCTACAATATATTCTTAAGCATTTTTTCTTGAGGGGTGTCCAAAAGCGTCACTGTTTGGGAAAGGGTTAACCCTTTAAAAGAAGAAAGCAGTGATCTACCTAGACTTTGAAGGTAAAAAAGAATTTGAAAGGAGTTGCAGACGACAATTTAAGGTTTATGAAATTTTAGATTTTTTCAACTGTCTGGACAGAAAACATTGTCAAAAATGAAGAAATTGCTTGTTACAAGCAATTTCTTCATTTTAGACAATGTTTTTCCAATTGTTTTTCTTGAGGGGTTCCAAAAGCGTCACCCTGTGGGTTTCATAAAGCATGATTGTGTGGGACTGGGTTAAAATTGTCCATTGTGTGGGAATAGGTTAACTATTTCCTGTTCAATTACTGGTTTTTACATCCCTGTAATTTCATAATTGAGAAAACGTCCAAAGAAGAAATAACATAATACAATCAATTTCTTCTTTTCCCACAATTTTCTATCCTACTGAATGGTTATTTTAAATAAATTCTACTTAATTCTTATCTGCTAAACCATTGAAAATTGGACAGGTCTAAGATTTTACAAAACAGGAAAGGGTATAGAAGCCTCTATACAATACCCTCCTATATTCTGTACTTCAATTTATTCTATTTGAATCATTTACAGACAAATAAAATGTGTCTACAAAGATCATACAAGACATTTCCATATATTTTCATTCAGATGATTTATAATGCAATGTTTACAATTTGTTCAGTGATATACAGCACCAAATTGATGTTGCCTGAATGCCAAGGATATATTTTTTCCCTTCCTTGGTGATTTTCTCCTTTTCTGTGATTTATTGTCCTTTTGTGTGCTTTGCAAAATATTGACAGTTTTAATGGACCTAATGGATGGAATGTAACGGGAAGGATAGATTTATTCAGGAAAAGAATTAAGCTTTTAGAGCATTAATCTGTCCTTTTGTGCCAGAAATGAGACCTCCACAACCAAAAACTCCTTTCCTCTACAGGTGGTTTTATTCAAAATTTCAAATCAATTTCAGAATAAGCATTTGATTGAAAAAATACTTCTCCTTAACCCTTTTACCAGTGAATCAATCTATTAAGAATTGCCTTAGATTTCTATGACAATCTCTTTTTTGTATAATTTTGAGTGGTTTTTTTTTTCCCCCATTTTCTTGGGGAAGAATATGGAAAAATTTCAGGAATTGCTTGAAACTAGCAATGTTTTCATTATCTATAATTCTTTCAGGGATTTTTTTCCATGAGCAGTGTGAAAAAGCAAGATTGTGTGGGAAAATGTAAACAAGTTGAGGTCTGCATCGTTCAAAGGGTTGGACTGTCAAGTTTACAAACAAGACCAGAATAAATCCAGTCAGCTAGGTTAAAGGTCAATAATCAAATAATCCTAATGAAAGGACTATGGGAAGATCATGTCCAGAACTAATTTATCAGAGACAGGATAATAAACATTCATTAGCACCAGGACCAGCCCTACATAGAAAAAGTACAGAATCAAAGTACTGATGATACTGAGGGAAAAATATACTACCAGGTTGTTCCTCTTCTCACAATATTCTCTACCCTATGAATTAGTGATTAATTTTCAATTACAATACTCTTTAAACTGTCATCTGCAACTTCTTCCAATTTTCAAAGTTTTCTACAGCTAATTAATGTATTGTTAATTTAAGACATTCCTTCTTCCAGATATGTATACCATTTATATAGTTTGTTTGAATGGGGTTTAACGCCACTTACCCCTTTCCTGGTTTAGACTAGTCCAAATTGAAAGAGGATGCAGAATACGATGAAATTGGATGCAATTCAAATAAAACCATCCTATGTGGTAGAAAACACTGTGGTAAAAGGAGAAATTGCTTATAATAAGCAATTTCTCCTTTTTCCACATTTTTTCTCAAGTATAAAATCACAGAGACTTAAATTCCTAGGTTTATCCAGGAAAGGATTTATACAGTATTTCAGTCATATTGCGGTGGCTTGAGCACCTAACCATGGATCCCTGGTATTTCACACCAGTACTACAACTACATCCTTTCCCAGCTGCTCATACCAGTTAGGTTTACGATTATATGATTATCCACCCATTGGTAGGAGACATATGTTGGAAAAGATATTTGCCGCAACCTGAAATTTAACTTGGACCTCATGATTGAAAGTCCAGTGCGCTACCAACTGCGCTCAATGGCCACTGCGTACCATATAAGGGAACAATAATCGCAACATCTGGACAATTTATATTCTAATGGGTGCTGTAAAAAGGTCAATAGGTAATCAAGCTTACTACATTAATGCTGCTTATGACAATTTCTAATATTTCTGTGTCAGAAAAAGGACAGATTCTGACTTGGAGGCTTCGAAAAATACCTTACTTTTCATGGAAAGCTGGTGGTGAAATTGGAGAAAAAGGTCAGACAGGCAACAACTGTCCATCTGTCAACTATAAATTGACATAAAAATTACCGACATTATTATAATAAGTATCTGGTTTATTGTTGGGCTAAAATACAGAACTATTCTCTTGAGTGTTCCAACATTGTGAAATGACATTATCTCTTAGAAAGAGTCTAAAACATGAAAATAGTTCTAGATATCTGTGGAACAGTTCCCAAACAATATCACCAAACTGCTCTATAATTCTTGTAGTTTTAGGAAAGAGACTTTTTAAAAGTAATTTTGCTCCAATAGTGTTCTATAACGTAATGCATTCTAAGGCTGTAAGAAATTCTAAAACTTTAGTTCTTGAAAAGTCATAAATAGTTTCAAAAGAAGGTATAAAATAGGATAGACTAAGTTCTAGAAACCTTGAGTTTAAATTAATGTTCCGTGAAGATTTCAATTAATGGGGAATAATTTCAGACCTTTTAACTATTTCATCTTTGCGGCAAAAAACACCATCATAACACCACAATGATCTGAGACCAATAATTAAACCTAAATATCCTGTTTTCTCCTAAATCTGGTAACAATCAAATGAGTTGTAAGCCATCACTGTAATTACAACATAATAAAGATAAATCCTAGGGGAATAGTTATAACTCAAGTGATTAATTGCCTTAGTAACTCTCCTTGTTACTTTTGTATTGGTTCATTTCCAATGGAAATTGCTCGCAGCCGATATTTCTATATTTTTGTGTTTCCTTTATTATGTCTTGATCTCCATTTTTTTCCTTCAAAAACAGTCAAAATTGCAATCCCTTGTCATGCTGTATAAATTACCTTGCTGTAAAATCAAAGGGCTGAAAGCACTGATAGAACTTGTTGTTCAAAATTCAATATTTCTTTTAGAAATCAATTTTATAAACAACTCTGGCAGGAAAAGTACAAACAGGGGGTGTAGACCAAGATCAGACGGCACCTAATTTGCCAAAACTGAAATATTCTGGGTTCAGCATGAGAAGGGTTAACCCTTGTCTTGCTGAATTAAAATCCTATACTGAATTACTTATAAATCAAAGGCGTGACAGCACTGGAAGGTCTTAATGAGGGTCAATAATTTTTTTGAAAATTGATTTTATAAACAACTCTGGATGAAAGGGAACAAGCAGGTGTAGACAAAGATCAGAATGCACTTATGTGCAGTGGTATTTGTCTATACCTCCTGCCAAAACAGAAATATTCCAGGTTCAGCATGACATGAGTTAATAATCAATTGTTAAGTTAACCTTTGTTACACTGAATAAATTCCTTTCTAAAATTGAATCAAATCAAAAAGCTGAAAAGGCGGCCACCACTGTTGGGGCAGTTAATGCACTTGTTATGGAACTATATTTCTTTCGGAAACTAGACTATCACTAAATTGATGGGTCAGCACAAAGCGGTTGTCTTGCGCTGACCCATTGAAATTTGATTAATACCCCCATAAGGTTCCTTATCGCAGAAAATACATTTTGTTACTACAAGGAAGACTTTCTTCCACAAAGGGCCAAGCCTCCTTGAAAAGTAAACCATTGTAACAAGTTCACATCTTTTCTTTGTACTGCTTGTGCGAAATTTGAATCGATTTCAACCAGTTGTTTAGTACAAAACAACTGGTTGCCGAGAAAATGAGTGGACAGGATTTTTTATCAAAGGGCCATAACTCTGCAAAATGTAAAATGAACCATAACTGAAATAGGATATGCAACATTGTGTTTGGTACTGGGTTGACCTGTTAAGATTGAATTAAATCCAATTGTAAACTTGAAGGGAAAATACATTGACAAGATTTTTCATCAAAGGGCCATAACTCCCTAAAAAGTACACAGACCTGTAAATGCACTATATTCTGTGCTTGCTACTGAGTATACCTGTTAAGTTTGAATAAAATTCATACAGTAGTTTATGAGGAATAGAGGGCACAAAGAGCTACAAACCAACCAATGGACTGACCGCCCAAATGATTAGCTGACTCCTTCATACCCCTAGAGTTTTGAGTGGGTTTAAAGGACTAGTCCTGCCCAGATATGCATTTTCTACTTTTTGCATTTCCTATTCCATTATCCTTTTTTGTTTACTAATCTGCTATTCCAATGGCAATGTGAAAGCTGATTTTGTGTTAATCAGCACAGGTGTGCAAACGGAAAAATCCAATTAGTGAGCTCCAAATCGATTTGGATGATAACCCCGTGTGACGTCACGATCTGTACCGACGCTTTACTCTTACAGTGTTAACATGTATGAATAGGAAGTTTTCTGGCATAAAAATCACTCATAAAAGTGAATAAGAGTTAATCATGCAAAGGGAACGAAAGAGGGTGCTAGTAAAATTGCTGGCGGCATGCGTTGCGTCGCTGCAAATAGTGGAAACAGATATAAAGACGGGGTTTCTATTCACGCTTTTCCGAAAGATGCTGTGCGGAGAAAACAGTGGACAGATTTCATAAAAGCAAAATGGGTATGGGCTGGACGAACGAATTATTCTATGCTTTGTTCAGATCATTTTGAAAGAGATTGCTATCCTTTTAAATATTTTTTTTGAAAAAGAACACATGGGTATAATGCTCAAAAGCTGGTTCAACAAGGATGCTGATCCGATATTATTTTCAATGTTTTCTACCTTAAAAGACAAAGCTTTTTAAAATTCATCAAGTAAAAATAATCGTCTGCAAAGTTTTTGAACTTAGACCAGTCCGCGGTTTTGTCATGTGATAATGGGTTAATCGTAACCCCAAATCAATGATCAACAATGTTTTCTACCTAGAAAGACATTCTTTTGAATTTCACCAAGTAAAAATAGTCAACTGCAAATTCTTTGAACTTACACCAGTCCATAATTTTGTCATGTGATAATGGGTTGATGGTAACCCAAATATTACGGGTCCTCTCATAACAGATTATTCTGAAATATATTATTGCAAACACCCTTGTTTCCATTGGAAGTAAACATTTTATGAAAAGAAGACACGGGCTTTGCAAGAAATCTCTCCCTTTTACATATTGTTTTATTCTACGGGATTTTTGATTTGAAAAAAAGGGAAAAATCTTTATATCTTTTTGGTCAGTAAGTGGAACCATGTTAAGACATATTGGTTGACTAGTCAAAATCAAAATACTGCGTTACAGACGAAAATCCAAACTTACACAAATTGAAAGTGTGGTGCCAGACAGGATAGGAAACATTGAGAGAAAAGACGAAATTGCTACCAAGTTATTTCTGCTTTTCTTTTTTATTTTCAAAATATTGATAAATATTTTGACAATGCGTAAAAATGCGGGATCGTATTTTCATGGTTAACTATTGTGAAAATTCTAATTCGAAGGGACTATAATTTTTAAAGCTACAGCAAGCCCTCTCCGAAAAGGCATTTTGTGTCTGAGGACGGGTGGCATAGACAACCACTGGCCATATTTCATTAAGAAAACTCTGAACATTTCCCGAAAGGTAATATGCCGTACATCAAGGTATAAAATCAGGTGCGAACGTAATCTGGTTTCAAAAAAGGAAATTGACACGAAACTCGATTTTCTTACGCAACGTACGATAAGTATTTTTTCTGCAACAAATATACAATCTATACCCTGTTTTTATTTAAATAAATTAGTTAAATTCAATCAATTACCATTCCTTACTGAGAAGTCTCCTTTCGTCACTCGTCGATTCGTCACCCTGCATGGATGTTTCATGGTCCGATGTATCGGACAAGTACGGTTTGAATTGATAAGGTTGGATAGATTCGTAAATGTCTGCCTGTTGTCCATATTCTAAATCTAAAGATTCGGCATCGGATCCGAATGGTGAGAACAAACATGAAAGTGAAAGATTGCAACTTGTGTCCGATTTACTGTCTTCATTGGCCATTCCCCCAGTGTGTAAATAAAGCATCTCTACAGAGGCTGACGTCATCAGATTATCGGAGATTAACAGGTGGCGATAGTGGAAGTGTACATCTCGACAGGTAAAAATCGAGACATTATACAACAATTACTGCAAAACTACAAATATTTGAATGATGCGATAAAGTGTAGTGTCCTATATAAACATCGCTTTGTTTAGATTTAAAGAAAACAGAAAAAAAAATTCTGGACTAGTACTTTAATTATTCACAAGAACAATCTAGTTTTAAAGGGACAAAAAGGTGAAGTACACTAAAATCCACACTACACATAAATTAAAACTGATCTTAGGCTATACCTCCTGCAGAAAAGGAATATTGAATAATAAGGATCGAGCATGTCAAGGGTCAATAATCAATGGATAAATTTTAATTTAACTCCCAGTACCAACAGTGAGGTATAGCAAGTGATTGTTAAGCTGGTAAGGACTCATGAAACCTTTGATTAACCCATTTCCAGACGACAAAATTTTAGACTGGCCCAAATTCAGAGAAGTTGCAGACGACATTTTGAAGTTTATGAAATTTTGGATCTTTTCACCTTTCTGGGTAGAAAAACAATTTCTTCTTTTTCCACAATGTTTTCTAACGCGGTATTCCTTCGGGGCGTCTAAAAGTGTCACTGAGTGGGAACGAGTTAAAGCTGTAGGTATTGTATCTTTTTTTTTCTACTACAATTGAACAAAGGAATGAGCTAATTATCTTAGCAATTCCAATAGGATAGATAAATCACACAACTATCACAAAGAAAAGTGTTTAGGGCAACTACTCAACTAGTTAACTCATACAATCAAACAAAGGTTGAATGTGTTTCCATAGTCTGGCTACCGGACTCTTCTTAACCCATAACCAGAAGGTAAAATTTTAAACTGGTCCAAATTGAAAGGAATTACAAACAACAATTTGAAGTTAATGAAATTTTAGATTTTTTCAACTTTCTAGGTAGAAAACATTGTGTAAAATGAAGAAAATGCTTCTTACTAGCATGTGTGGGAATGGGTTAAAGGGAACTACATGTAAATGTTTCTATTGTTGGACAAGGATTTGTTTGTTTATTTGAATAGAGTTTAACACTGCTTTTAACAATTTTCAGTCATAATGCAGAGGCTGGAGCACCTATTAATGGATTCCTGGTATATCTCATACCAGTACTACCATTACATTCCTAGGCTCCAGCTGTTTTCTCACTTAGGTTTAAGATAATCCACCCATTGGTGAGATTCAAATGTCGGAAAGGATATGTGCTGCCACCAGGGAACAAACCAATGACACCCGTGATTGAAGATTGGGGGTCTGATGAGTTACCAACTGCGCCATGATGCCAGCATTTGTTGGACAAGGATGCCAGTTAAGTGGCCCGACTCCAACAAAAAGTGGAGATTTTTTTCGGCACTAGCAATAAACATAAACTTGGATTAACTCTTGTCATGCTGAATAAAATCCTGTTTGGACTTGTACTTAAATCAAAGCACTGAAATGTCCGAAGGCACTTGGTTCAGGTCAATTTTTTTTTTTTTTGAAAACTGATTTTACATACAATTCTGGCTTGAAGGGGACAAGCAGGTGGTGTAC
This sequence comes from Fragum fragum, assembly GCA_946902895.1. Lineage (NCBI taxonomy): Eukaryota > Metazoa > Mollusca > Bivalvia > Cardiida > Cardiidae > Fragum > Fragum fragum. The sequence continues at coordinate 8,288,412 of OX336383.1, read as the reverse complement.
ACAAAAATCAGACTGCATATATATGCAGGTTGATCTTCATCTATACTTCCTACCAAAACAGAAAATTTGGGGTTCAGAATGACATTCCTTGCTTCAAGCAATTTCTTCACTTTTCACACAATGTTTTCCCAATTGTTTTTCTTGAGGGGCTTCAAAAGGTTTCATTTTGAGGAAAAGGGTTAGAGAGACCTGCATGAGGAAAAAATATCATACATTAAAAGTCAAAATAAAAATGGCTACAGCCAGTCTAGCGTAGAAAAATGCAGAAAAAAACAAGATGTGTTTGTGAAACTCTATGCCCCCGAAACAGGAATTCTTTAGAAACGGGTGATTTTTATTGGGTTTTTTTCTTTGTTTGAGGGAAAAGGGTTAACATTTTGACCTTGACCTTGATAAAATGACCTTCCCCAGTTGCGCCTTGTTGAGACCTATCTACATACCAAATATTAGCATTGTAACTTAATCAGGGTTGAGGTTATAGGAAAATGTTTAGTTGGCAGGTTAAGTTTTGCAGACAGACAGACAGATGGACAGACAGACGGACACGGTAAAACAATATGCCTCTGATCTTATCGATGCGGGGCACAAAAAGAAAATGGTAAAGCAAATATGTAAACATTGTAAAGCACCAGATGATATAGCTTGATTGCCTCCAATTTTTCTCTAGCTGCTATCCCAACTTAGGCTTATGATTATACATCCATGAGACAAAAATGTCGGAAAAGATATGTGCAGCCGTCTGCAATCAAACCCACGACACCCCATGATTGAAGATTGGGAGTCTGATGCGCTACCAACAGTGCTATGACAGACGCCCTCTCCAATTTGTGGAGTTGTGATCCAATATCTTTAGGGTGTTTTGGCTTTATAACCCATTCCCACACAAGAAAATTCCAGACTGGTCCAAATTGAAAGAAGTTGCAGACGACTTTTTTTTTTGTTAAAGGAATTTAGAAATCTTAGTCTTTTTGGGTAGAAACCATTGTGTAAAATGAAGAAATTGCTTGTAACAAGCAATTTCTTCATTTTCCACAATGTTTTCCAAAGCTCTTTTCTTGAGGTGCGTAAAAAGGAGGGATTGTGTGGGAATGGGTTAAAAGAAAAATAAGGGACATATGCGGAAGAAAACATTGTAAGAAAAGAAGAATTTACATTTTACAAGCAATTTCTGCTTTTCTCACGTTTTCCACATTGTTAGATTAAGGGTTAATTGAAACCCTTAAAGTTAATTTTGCTAAAACTAAATACAAGATAAGTCCAAATTAAAAAGACTTGCATGCATAAAAAACACTGCAGAAAATGAATAAATTGCATGTCGCAAGGAATTCTTTCATTCAACTCAATCTTTATCCCAATGTTTTTCTTGAGGGGCATCAAAAAGCCTTATGATGAATGAACAAGTTAAAAAGAGTTGGGTAGTCAGGCTAATTTTCATGGTTTGAATCACAATTCTACCCCACACTTAGCTCTGATATCATTTCTCAACAACTGGCAAGACCCAAGTCAAAAAATACTATCAGAGTGAAGCCCCGAATAGAGGGTAAATCACAGGGTAAGTGTGACCAGTAATTATCCAACCCTGAGTCAGAAATTATCAGCAGGTATATCAGTGTACAGAATCAGCTGAAAAACATACATAACACCAAGGGCCAAATACTCTTCACAAACAGCCAGATAAAACAAGAAGATAAGGTTTTGACAGATGCATTTTCACCATTATCAGGAATACATACAATGTCATGTGCAAGATAGATACTACAATCTTCATGTCTGTAGAGCTTTAACAACACACTGGGGTATTGTGTCTAAACTTAAACTGTTGGTATTTATCACACCAGTATTACCAAACCATCCTAAATTCTGAGCCTCAAGCTGCTCATCCCATTTAGGTCTCCGATTATCCACCCTTTGGTGAGAGACATATGTCAGAAAAAAATATTTGCTGTGACTGAAGATCAATTGATTGAATGATTGAATTGGGTTTAACACCACATTTAACAGTATTTAAGATACATTACAGTGGCTGGAGCACCTAACAATGAATTCCTGGTACTTCTCACACCAGTACTACCATCCTTTCCTAGCCTCTAGCTGTTATTCCATTTAGGTTTATGATTATCCACCCATTGGTGAGACAAAATTAATGACTGAAAAGATCGAACTCGAGACCAAATGATTAGGCAGTGAATAATCTAGATTTTGTAATTTTGCAAGACTCATGTATCTGAAATTTGCACAGAAAAAATCAACAAGTCCAGCATAGAAAACGAGAGTCCCACTATTAACAAATTATAATCAAGTGCAAAGAAACAGTGATCTTAATTTTCTTTAGCTAATATTAATTAGGCCTTCTTTCAAAGGGAAGATTCATCTATTGAAAATAATCATTTGACTATTGATTATAAAAACATAAATAAAATTTATTTTGAGTTTATATCCTGCAACTTCCTCCCCTTAATCAAATACCAAAGCTTAAAACTCATAGCTAAAAGGGTAATTTAGCAACGGAGGTCAATACTAAAAACATGACACATTATGATCACAATGTTTTGCCTATTACCAAATGTCAGATAAAAATGTTTTACAATTCGATTCAGGGATGTGGAAATACAGATTTTCTCTACTTGTCCATGGACAAGTAAAATGTGATTTTCTACTTGTCCAGGATCAAAATGGACTTGCCTGTAAAAAGATGAAGAACACATAAATTTTGAGGAAACATTATTTTTAAAGAAGAAAATGCTGGACCTTTTCTTCATTACAAGAGGACCATGATGGTCCTAAATCGCTCACCTGAGGCATCTCCAAATTACAGTACTTTTTAGTATAAAAAAGACACAACTTGAGCAAAATAAATAAAAGATATATAAGATTTTGGGCTTTGTACAAAACAATCCAGTAATGCTTTACAATAATAATGAATGCCTTTGGCTTTATAGTTTAATCCATTACCAAACTATCCCAGAATTTGTCACCCTCAGGGAAAATTAGGTTTGAAAAATACATAGTGAGAAAGGGAGTGACAAGCAATTTATCCATTTCTAACAGTGTTTTCTACCTGAAATTCTTTGTATTTAGATTTCAATCAAACTCTAATTACTGTCTGCAACTTCAATGGATGTAATTTTAGCAACCTTGGTAGAGAACAATCTGGATGTACTATAAATCAAAATATGAATGCATTACAACTTATACATGAGGAGTGGAAAATATTTGAACATGCTCTTATTGAGCGTTTTTCATATCCTTGGATGCCTTGGGAAGGGCCATGTTTGTCAAAAGGATATTAACATGGTAGATAACAATAATGTTATCCTTTATTTTTAATGTAAATGCTCTGGAACCTATTTTTAAGAAGAAGAATTCTTTCAATGCAATTTACGCAATTTTCAACCCCAGGAACAGAGACATTTTTTATCCTAAGAGCATATTTTCCTGTTACGTAGTACAAAATTATTTAGTCATGCTACATACCAAATATGTATGCCCTTCACCTTATTTTTTAGAAGGAGAAGACTTTTGATGTTGCTCTAATTGGGCGTTTTCAAAAATTTTTGACCTCTGGGGCAGTGCCATGTTTGATCCCAGTGCTAAAATTTTAGCTAACATGGTAGGGAACCATCTGGATATGCTATATACAAAATATGAATGCCTTAGACTTTTTAGATTGGGAGGAAAAGACTATTGAACATGGTCTAATTGAGCATTTTTATTAACTTTGGACACCCAGGGAAGGTGTGTTTATTAACCTACAAGCATAATTTGATCAAAACAGATAGATAACAGCCAGGCTATGCTACACTCAAAATAATAAATGCCCTCCTCCTTAAAATGAAGAATTTTTTTTAACATATTCAAATTTTGCGTTTTTCCAAATTTTGGACCCCTAGTGCAGAGCTTTTTTTGACCTGAAGAAGACAACTTTTGGTGATATGGTACAAAACCATCTAGTTATGCCCCATACCAAATATGAATATCCTAGACCTTATAGTTAAAGAGGAGAAGTCTTTTGAAATTGCTCTAATTAAGCATTTTTCCAAACTTCATACCTCAGGGGCGGGCCAATTTTTGACCCCAGAGATTAAATATTTAAAAAAGCTTGGTTGAGAACAATATGATTAAGCTATATATAAAATATAAATGCCTTTGGCCTCGTAGTCTGTTAAAAAAAAGACAACAAAGATTTTCTAAAATTTCCCATTTTCATATGCCGCAGTTACAAGAGTTCACAGAATTAAATTCTTTTAACAACTTTTGAAGAGCTTCACCTAAAAAACATCCCTGCAAAGTTTCAGCTTGATTGGCCTACTGGTTTAGGGGGAGAAAATTTTTACAGATTTTTACAGATTTACTAAAGATTCCCATTTTCACATGCCGCGGCAACCATAGTTTTTGACGGAATAAAATTCTTCCAACAACTTTTGTAGAACTTCACCCAAGGAACATCCCTGCTAAGTTTCAGCTTGATTGGCCTACTGGTTTAGGAGGAGAAAATTTTTAAAGATTTTTACAGATTTACTTAAGATTCCCATTTTCACATGCCGCGGCAACCAAAGTTTTTGACGGAATTAAATTCTTTTAACAACTTTTGTAGAACTTCACCCAAGGAACATCTCTGCAAAGTTTCAGCTTGATTGGCCTACTGGTTTAGGAGGAGAAGATTTTTAAAGATTTTTACAGATTTACTAAAGATTCACATTTTCACATGCCGCGGCAACCAGAGTTTTTGACGGAATTAAATTCTTTTAACAACTTTTGTAGAACTTCACCCAAGGAACATCCCTGCAAAGTTTCAGCTTGATTGGCCTACTGGTTTAGGAGGAGAAAATTTTTATAGATTTTACAGATTTATTTAAGATTCCCATTTTCACATGCCGCGGCAGCCAAAGTTTTTGACGGAATTAAATTCTTTTAACAACTTTTGTAGTACTTCACCAAAAGAACATCTCTTCAAAGTTTCAGCTTGATTGGCCTACTGGTTTAGGAGGAGAAGATTTTTAAAGATTTTTACAGATTTACTAAAGATTCACATTTTCACATGCCGCGGCAGCCAGAGTTTTTGACGGAATCAAATTCTTTTAACAACTTTTGTAGAACTTCACCCAAGGAACATCCCTGCAAAGTTTCAGCTTGATTGGCCTACTAGTTTAGGAGGAGAAGATTTTTAAAGAAATTGTGGACGGACGGACAGACGGACAGACGGACAGACGGACGGACGGACGACGGACAACGACCGATCACAATAGCTCACCTCGCACTTTGTGCTCAGGTGAGCTAAAAACCAATATTTTCTAGCCTTAGATACAAATAGTATGCTCATAAATCTCTTCTATCTATTTAGTACCATTCCAAGATTTGCCCTGATATTTACTTGTCCGTTACTTGTCCACAGACAAGTAGCCTTGAAAAATGTACTTGCCCACAGGTAGAAAAGCCCGTGTCGGACAAGTCGGGCATGGGAATTCCACACCCCTGCGATTAATTGATTATGAAATTTCTTAGTTGATTATCGTATTTGGAAGCCCAAACCAACTGATTAACGATTATAATCAATCAGCCAATCACTAGTAATGAAAGAACAAGATGCAAAACATGAATGCCCCAAATCAGCCAATATCCTTGACCTGTGGGTATGACCTTGACTTGGTGCTAAAAACGTGGTTTATACATCTTCTTATAAAGGCAGACAATTATGCTAAAAAATTTCAAAATCTACAGATATGGCAGAGTTACGGATTTGCTTCAAGTATAAATCTGTAAAATTTACCTTTGATCTTTCACCTCAAATTGTGACCATGACATTTGGAGCTATTGACAGGTTTCTAAAATACATATTGGGTTGGGAGATGAACAAATTGAAAGTACTGTGTGTGAAATGCAAGACCTATAGCTCAAGGCAGACTACTTATGGACAGATAGTTTGGTATCAATGAGGGGGAGGGGGTAGATGGTAAATATTTCATGTTTAATGCAGAGCAATACTGTAGAGTGCCTTCTTGGATTTGATGCCGTAAATCGATGAAAAATCATTTTTCAAAGCAATAACTTGTAGAAGTAAAATGCATACATATTATGTTGAACACTAATTTATTGCATTAATTATATACATAGAGCGTCATTGACATGAATATTGGGTACAAAATTTTGCTGTGTATGTATAATATATTTGGCGCATAGCTTTTGTCATACAGGGCTTGAAACTTCCAAAACTATTTACTCATCCTACCCAATGAGAATATAATCATTAATTGCTTTCTATATTCAAATTTTTAAAATTCCACTTGTCCTCCTTATATGGACAAAGAAGGAAAAAATTGAGCAGGACAAGTTGACAAGTGTGATTTTCAAGCCCTACCATATATATATTGTGAAAAAAGCTCTTGCCATATATATTGAGCATAAAACATTTTGCCATTATGTATTGTGCATAAAAAAGCTATCTGATTCAAACATAGCTATGAACCTTTGATTAATCAGAAGAAACAAATTAGTTTGTATCTTTACCCAGGTGAGAGTTGTTTGGGAGTTAATTGGTTTAATTGGACTGAACTGCCCCCATGTGGAAGGCAAACAGGTTGTTTTTGTATTGATGAATTTTTACCCTTGTTGCCATATTGAACCCGAAATAATCTGGTTTTCACGGGAGATATAGAAAAAGATTAGCTTGCACATATATGCATTCTGATATTAGACTACATTAACTGTTGTCACTTTTAAACCCTCCACGCTTTCATACTATTAATTTTAACCCATTCCCACTGAATTCAGTTTCTAGATAACTTAAAGAAAAAGCATTGGAAAACACTGTGGAAAATGATGGAATTGCTTACAACAATCAATTTCTTCATTATCCACAATGTTTTCTACCCCAACAGTAAAAGAAAATCCAAAAATTCGTAAGCTTTGAATTGACATCTGCAACTCCTTTAAAAATGGACCAGACTAAAATTTTGACGTCTGGTAATGGTTTAAAACAAATCTGAAAAGGATTTCTCTCAGCATGACAAGAGTTAAGAGTGAGATCTTATACTTCCTGGTTATTGTCAATGTAATATTCTTGGGCTGGGATTATTACTTCCATTACATTGCAACTACTTTGCACAACAAGGGAGACAACTCATGCTAAAAAATTAATTTGTCTAGCAGTATAAATGTTGTTGCCTTGTTCAATTCCTAGTAAACTCTTAGGTAAAGACAGGCTTGTCTGCAAAAAGAGATTTTTTGCAATCAATCAAAATCGTGTAAATAATATGATTAATGACAACATGAAACATGGTTATTTTGTTGAAAAGCACTTATAAGTTACTGAGGGAAAAATTTCAAAATTTTCACTAATAACCTTTTGCAAAATAAGGGCTGGTCATAAAAGCCATTTTTAAATAGGGGTGCAACGATAGATCGATAGGTCGATGTATTGTGATAGTGACAGTCACGATATCGATGTATCGATTGCAATTCCCTGACATCGATAACTATCGCGATTGTTTGTTCAAATATCGACAGTTTCGATAGTAAATATTCAAAGCTTGCTTACACCGAAATTCAATGTTTTCTTGGTCTCTTGGGTTAAAAGAGAGAGAGAGAGAAAGAGTTTTCTGTGTAACTTATCCTACTTTCACAAACCACGTGATAGGCACATATGATTTGTGTTTCTTTCGTACTCCGTTTTGGTTTAGGAATTGATTTTCAACTTTCAATTTACGAAGTGAAAAGGTCCTAAAAATTCCAAAGCACGTTTAGTTAAAGCTTGTTATCAATGTTTTATTAATTCACAATGCTAAAATTGCCGAAAACTGAAAATAAGTCATTCATAAATGATATTCGATTAATTACCATAATTAATTACTTATTTCGAGCACACTAATCGAGTTATTTTGTTTTAATTTTTGGCGTCTGACATGGCTGCAAATTTCGAGATTGTGAAAAAAACAAAGTTGCTAAGGCCCGTGTTGGGACCATTTTGGCTTCGTAAAGAAAGGTGAAAATATAGATAAAAAGAGTCGCCTGTAGACTATGCTATTTATAGAGATTAACATAGAAAATAAACAAAGTAACATATACCGATAGTATCGTGATATATCACGATTGATTTCTGACGATAGTGATAGTATCACGATATCAAAACTGCGATTTTAAAACTATCGCGATAGTGATTTTCTAAGCCGATAGTCAGCCCTATTTTTAAATTGGATCAAAGCTTAAGACAGGGTCAACTGAGGAAAATCCTTTGGACTCTTGGTCTAACTCAAAGCATGAGCTTACATTGATAAATTCCATTTTTTCAGCCGGTCCTCCTTTTATCTGTAACTCTGAAATAACCTCTGTAAAGTGATCCCCCTTATCTGTAATCCAAAGCAACATTAGTAACTGCTGTTAATCTAGAATTACTCTCAAATTGCTTTTTCCCCCAGTCTTTCTTGGAAAAGTTTCCACTTTAGATACCAATAACTATTCATTAACTTCTACATGATGAGACAATTTCTCCAAGGCAGAGGAAATAGTTTATTCTGCCCCGACAAAAGTCATTGTAGCTTTTGGAGAGCATTTTTCAAAACTCCTCAATTCAAATCCATTCCCAAACAACAAAATTTTAGACTGGTTGAAAGTGCAAGAGGTTGCAGACAACCTAACCTAATCTAACCCATTCCCACACAATGATGCTTTTAGACACCCCTGAAGAAAAATTACTTCTTCGTTTTTCACAATGTTTTCTACCCAGGAATTTGAAAAAATCTGAAATTCTGTAAACTTTAAATTGTCATCAGAAGCTCCTATCATTTGGACCAGAGTAAATTGTTTCACATGGAATGGGGTAATTCATTCAAAAATGCATTTAGAGTTATACCCCTTGTTGGTATTGATTGCTCTTTTGATAGCAAACATATATTCCTAATTTCAAGTGAATGAGTACCAGAACTATACAAAATATTAAAATTTTTTGGACAATGTCAAAGCAGATGCTGATATGGACGCAGATGACAACTTGGCCATAGCAATACCTCAAACTTTCTCTGAAAACTGCCAAGCTTATAATTTGGAAGGAACAATTCTTGAAGGGGAAACAGCTTTCATTCAGTATAATGCTAAGCAGATGTTTTGTATCTGAAATAGGCAGAAAATTACCCACTTAATTGAAATATACTGGGCAAGAAATTTGTCAAAATTTTACTACCCAAATCATAAATCAAAGTCTTTGATTTATGATTTGGGATAAAAGGATAAAACTTGTGGCACTTAACTTTAACTCCAGATATCTTTTTTCCACTTCAAACTGAATTGTCTGTAGGTTCACATTTTTTACAAAAAGACATATGAGCCTATGTGTAACATTTCCAACCATTTCGCATGTGCGTGACTCGCAAACATTGAGCAGCCATTTGGGGTATTAAGAACATTTGCTGATTGTTTAAAGAAGCTTTGGGTCAGTATTTATCTACAGAGCGCAGAGTGAAGACTCTGATCAGACTGTGCGGATGCACAGGCTGATCTGAGTCTTTAATTGGCGCACATGTGTAATGGTTGGAAATGTCACGCATGCACTCATATATTTTCGAGGTAAAACAGTGGAATCCTCTTAATTGCAACCCTGATAATGGCAATTCACTGCCAAGCTTAATTTCAACTGGATATATACACAAATATTGATTTATTTCCTCTACCCTGGTCATGTTGAATAAAATCCTTTTTCAAAACTAGATTTAAATCAAAGGACTGAAATCACTGAAAGGCCCTTATTGTATGTAAATATAGTGTTTTCTTTTTTCAAAATTACAAACAGCTCTGGCTCTAAATGTAAAAACATATAGTGCAAACTACGATCAGATGGTAAATTATGTGCACTCTGACATTAGTCTTGCTCCAGCAAAAGCACAAATATTACATGGTTCAGCATCACAAGGGTTTTATTGCAACTACCTGAAATTTGCACCAAAAAAGATGACAAATTTTAACTGTTTTAAGGTTTCTACATTAAAGGCTCTACAGCTCTCATAGGGTAAACAACATTTTGAGACAAGAGGACCATGATGGTCCTAAATCGCTCCCCTGAGTATGATGGTTCATGGCTTTATGATATTTACAAAATAGCAAAGCCCTCTGTCTAATTATTTTGGAGAAGATGTTAAAGGATTTTCTCTTTTAATCCTAGGTATATTGATTATCCCATCATATAGTGCTATGGTAATTCTTTGAAGTATTTTGTTAGAGGGTCAATAGACATCAATACATACCAAATATCAAAGTTCTAGGCCTAAGGGTTTAGGAGAAGAAGATTTTCAAAGATATCCTTCTTTATTCCTATCTAAAATTAGGGATCACACAGAAAAGGGCTAATTTTCAGAATACAGTAATTCTTTGAAGTATTTTGGTAGAGGGTAAATAACTGATGATATGTACCAAATATCAAAGCTCTAGGCCTAATTGTTTGGAAGAAGAGGATTTTCAAAGACTTCCTAAATCATTATTTATTTGTAAAATCAAGGATCACACAGAAAAGAGCTAATTTTCAGCATACAGTAATTCTTTGAAGTATTTTAGTAGAGGGTCAATAGCTGATGATATGTACAAATTATAGTAGCTTTAGGCCAGAAGGCTTTAGAGAAAAGGATTTTCAATGATTTCCTTCTTTTTTTCTTTTGAAAAATCAGGAATCGCACAGAAAGGGCTAATTTTCAGGATACAGTAGTTCTTTGATGTATTTTGGTAGAGGGTCAATAAGTGATGATACAAACCAAATATCAAAGCTATAGGCCCAATTTTTTGGGAGAAGATTTTCAAAGATTACCTTCTTTATTACTTTGCAAAATCAGGGATTGCAGAGAAAAGGGCTAATTTTCAGAATACAGTTATTCTTTGAAGTATTTTGGTAGAGAGTCAATAGGTAATGATATGTACCAAATATCAAAGCTCTAGGCCATATTTTTTGGGAGAAGAAGATTTTCAAAGATTTCCTTTTATATTCCTTTGTAAAATCAGAGATCACGCAGAAAGGGCTAATTTTCAGCATACAGTAATTCTTTGAAGCATTTTGGTAGAGGGTCAATAGATGATGAAACATACCAAATATCGAAGCTCTATCATTTGGGAGAAGAAATTTTCAAAGATTTCCCTCTTTATTCCTTTATAAAATCAGGGATCACAATGAAAAGGGCTAATTTTGAAAGAGGGTGAATAGGTGATGATTTGTACCAAATATCAAAGCTTTGGCCTTATGGTTGAGGAGGAGGAGATTTTCAAAGATAACCTTTGTAAAATCAGGGATCGTTCAGAAAAGGGCTAATTTTCATAGTACAATAATTCAATCACGCTTTTTGACTACCAACCAAGCCCCCCCCCCAAATCAAAGGCCTAAACGGCCTCAAATGCAGTCAAGACTGTATATTAACAATTTGTATGATAGATGAAGTCATTCTCTGATTTGTCTGTTAAGTTTTCCTTATTATGAAATCACATTTCTATCTTTCCCCCCCCCCCCCTAACAGAATCCCAACAGTGTTTTCTCTCCCATAACTGACTTGATCAACAACGTAATTGTCGAATCTGGACAAAAAATACGAAAGATAGTTTAAGGAGCATCACCCTCCGATATTTCGAAAGATAACAACTGTAGTTACGAGATTTTAGCAGAAACTGACAAAAATCAGCGTGCAGAGAATTATTAATTTCTACCCTTACCTTCCCATTCTATCGGAATTGAATAATCCGTAAATTTCTACAGGTCTACAAATTGTGGTTCTCTTTCGGTCCGTGCCAATATTTAAAAGTTAGAATTTTCACCCGAGACATGTTTTATTTTCATTGATAGTTGTCCGAATTAATCTAATTAAATTTAGCTTTACACCAACGTAAATATTTCCATCCTTGGACAAAAGGGATAAGATCTAAATATCCCGCATAGCGATGTCTCCTTAGGGACCGACTTGAACACCTGGGGTAACTGACTCGTTGAGAAAAACGTCACATGGATCGACCTTCGAACCTCTTTCGCGGCAATGGACTTTGTCTAATTTCTTTACCATTGTTAAAAATACGGTAACAATAAATCAACAAAGAACTCTATTTTACGAATCGGGACTTTAAACCGAACAGATGCATGTGTACAAAACTGGATTAAACTTTGCAGCTGGTAACTTTTAAAATCGTAAGAATGAAGGTTATGATAATTGAAAAAATCTGAGACGATGGAATGTCTGGTTTCAGTTTCAACTATGTCTAAGATCAACGAATCGTTGAGCACCGAGGCCTACCATACCCATTTTTTGTTAAATGAAATCCGTAATAATGGTAAGTTAAGGCAGTCGATTAAATGATGTCAGAGACATTAATATACATCATTCTATGTCTCTGATGATATTAACTTTTGACATAACGACAAACCCGGAGGATTCCCTCTATTAAGTGGCCTAGATGCAACACTGTTTAAGATAGTATAAGTAGAAGTATCTGTAGAGGTTGTGACCTTAATCACTGCCCACAATCTGTGATTTGGCTTTTCGCAGTCATTCTTTATGAATGGACTTACATTTGCAGATAGTACACTACAAGAAATTATGAATCAATTCACAGGCAAGGAAAAAAATTCAGGTCGTTGTCAGGTTCCTGGAAGCAAAGAACGAATTCGGCCAATTCCTAGATTACAGTCAGTATCCTGACTGCAATAAAAACACCCCCAAACAATAGTGAAAACATCGTGAAAATGGGGGGATTGCTTGATTGAGAAATCTAAATTTTCAAAGACTTAGCTGTCTGAAACTCCTTTGAGTTTGGATCATTCTAAAATTTTGCTGTCTGGTAATGGATTAATATGTTAAGAGATATATAAATTTCTTACCGAGAGAAAGAGGTAATATCCAGATATTTAATAAAAGTAACCAAGCCACAACATTCCGTTCATAACTTCCATTTACACAAGTTCTAACCATCATTCTTCAGCAGTAATATCCAACACCGTCCACCCAAAATCTGCCGTGTAATATCAACATTGAGCAAATAGATAAGAGAAAACTCTCTTAGTACTATACAGTGCTTTCAGGCCTTTGATTTACAAATATCTTAACTTTTTTCATAAATTCTTCCTTCTTTTTCCAATTTAAGTGACTGATTTGTAAGTGAGAACCATACATAGATATTATGCTTTCAGGATATTTTACTTTACCATCGTGCTTCGTCTTTTAAAAAAATTTGATCAATTAGATTTTTGTTTTCAAAATGCAAGACACTTTAGAGACTATAAATCCACCACTATTAACAGTAAATCAAATTAATTATCTGTTCATTTTGCCCTCCTTCTGAAAATCACACTTTCTTCTGAATTCAAATAAATGCTGAAAATTCTGAAACTTCACTTCATAAAAAGAATCAAAATCCAAGAATTATTACGACGCTATCAATCTATCCCATAAATCAAAAGTCAAAAAACAAATCATGGCGAGAAACATTTCAATAACTCTCCGCCACAAACCAATCTCACATATCGGCAGTTTTTATCGAGTGACAAAAAACTTGCTTATTTCCTTTAATGGCATTTCATCTCCTTTTTTACATTAGAAGACACACGTCTGAGGTTGCTGTAACATTCCTGGTGGCTTCATAGAAATAGTGTTGTCTCCTTTCTTTTTGAAAATCTGAACCGCAAAAAATCCAATTTTCCCTACTCTAGTGATAGGATCAGTACTATCTTCACAAGAGGGCAGCAGCCAAATTCATACTCAGTAAATCTTATTTCACATTTTCATCCTTCGATAAATCCTTACAAATTGAGTTCGTATAGGTTTTTCTGTGTGGTTAATTTCTGTCCTTGTGGTTGGGTTAAGAGTCCTTTTATGTCATTCTTCTTTCCTTGTCTGTCATTTTCTTTATTGAGTCCATTTCTGTAATGAAGAAAGAATATTAAGTACATATAGTGTTATAGAGACCTTTAGAAAGCTTTTGTAGTATTTTTCAAAGCTAAAATAAGAAGGAGTCAATCCAATACAACTCCTTCCTGTACAATCCAAAATTTTCATGTCCCTGTGATATTATACTTAAGAAAACTTTGTGGAAAAAGAATAAATTGTTTGTAATAAGCAATCGTGTTGTAATGGGTTAAACATTGCAACTAAAGTTTATTCAAGTTGTAGTTACAACCTTTAGGTTAACAACTAACCATTTTACCTTTTGGTTACGTTACTGGCCACAAATATTGAGAGAAAAAACTCTTGTCATGCTGGATGAAATTCATTCCCAAATTGCATAAGAATTCAAAGGGCTGAAAGCACTGCAGATCTTGTTTTCAGGGTCATATTGAATTTGTGATTTGTTCTTGTGAGCAGTTCTGGCTTAAAAATGTCAAACAGGTGGTGTAGACAAAGATCAGACAGTGCATATGCACAGACTGATCTTTGTCTATGCCTCCTGCCAAAGTAGGAATATTCCGGATTCAGCATATCTAAGTGGATCTTGCTGTTGAAGACAGTTGGCACGGCTAGCGGAGTCAGTACTAAAGGCTGGCAGAGCTAGTGAATTCCATCAATTACTAAAAACATGGACAACATAGGGTTTTGATGGACAAATATATATAATTTTCATTTTGAAACTTTAAATCATTCCTTCCTAGCTGTTTATCCCACTGTTTTGCTTAGAATCTATTATAAAAAGTGTTTGCAAATGAAAATAATGATCATTGTAACACATTCTACCCAGAAAGTTGAAAAAATCTTAAATTTCATAAACTGCAACTCTTTTCAATTCCAAATTCAAAGAAGTTGCAGATGACAATTTTAAGTTGATGAAATCTTCAAAGTCTTAATCCTTTAAGGTAGAAAATATTGTGGATAATGAAGAAATTGCTTGTAACAAGCAATTTCTTCTTTCTCCCCATTGTTTTCCAAAGCTTTCATATTGAGCTGTGTTTAAAGTGTCTGTATTTGGGAATGGGTTAAGAGAAGACTGCGTGTATATGCACACAGATACACAGCTACAGATAGGGGGTGCAATTGGTATTTTAGACTTTGATATTTACCCCATTCCAACACAAGAAAATTTCAGACTGGTCCAAATTGAAAGAAGCTGCAGACAACAATTTCAAGTTGATGGAATTATAATTTTTTTCGTCTTTAGGGATAGAAAACATTGTGGATAATGAAGAAATTGCTTGTTATAAGCAATTTCTTCATTGTCCACAATGTTTTCCAAAGCTTTTTACTTGTGGGGCGTAAAAAGGAGGGCTTGAGTTGGAATGGCTGCCATAAACCAGTGTTCAATTTAGTGGGGGCCATGGCTAAAATGGCCCTCTAAAATCCAAAATGACCCCCTTCTAAATGAAGACTGGGCCCAAATGGCTCAATTCAATCACACATTTAATAAGACTTCTCTGAATGAAGCCATGTAAATAATGTCTTAACTTTTTCTAGTAGATTTAATTTGTTCAAAACAATATATTTTTTATCAAATTGTTATGGTTTGTTACATTTCAAACCTTGTAAATTCAATAGTTTATCTATGTATTTGTATCGCATGACCCCCTTGACCAAGAGCCATGGGCCCATTGGGCCCCCTATGATACAAAGCTAGACTGAACGCTGCATAAACCTAAAGTTGTAGGTACTCATTTGAAATGTCTCACTGAGACAATTCTAATGAGTGCTCACAACATAGGGTTTGTTGAGAAATAAGGATTTTAGAATGCTGTTACCCCCTCTTATCAAGACCTCTGCTGTTGGCTATCTCTCCTGCAAAACAGGAATACTTCAGGTTCGGCATGACAAGGGTTACAACAATTAAGGTAACAATAGTTAAAAATGGGTCAATCATAGTTTCATGCATGTCTGAATATCATGAATTGATCCATTATACTTTTCTAATGACTCACGATTTTCATGGACTTCAATCACTGAATTAAATATGATACAGCAATAACAGAGCTTGATCATTTTTTCCATCAAACAGATGTGATTTAATTACAAAATATTGCTGATTGTTGCTTTGATTATGAAAACGAGTGGTTGAGGTAGTTTATTGTGGTAGTAACAGAAACTGACCAATACTTTTAATCATTCGGATTGATCAATAATTTATCCACCAGTTGTGTGGAAATACAGATATTCCCAACTTGTCCCCTCACAATTAAGACATGATTCAATTAACCCATTACCAGATGACAAAATAATAGACTAGTCCAAATTCAAAGATGTTGTAGATGAAAATCTCAAGTTCATGGAATTTCTCCAGTCTTTATCTTAACCCATTCCCAAACAGCGATGCTTTTGGACTTATGAAAACACTGTGGAAAATGAAGAAATTGCTTGTTACAAGCAATTTATTCATTTTCAACAATGTTTTCTAAAGCTTTAAAATGAACTTGTCCTCAAAAAAGTGAAATTGTTAATTCTGAGAAAACATTATTGTAAATGGAGAAGATAATGCTGGAGCCCAGCATTTTCTTCATTAACTACAATATTTTCTACCCTTCAAAGTAAGTCGCCATCGTAGCACAGTTGGTAGCGCATCAGACTCCTTCAATCATGGGATGTCATGGGTTCAATCCTTGGCGGCAGCACAATCCTTTCCGACATTTGTCTCTCACCAATGGGTGAATAATTATAAACCTAAGTGGGATAGCAGCTGGAAGCTAGGAAAGTATGTAGTTGTAGTACTGGTATGAGAAATACAAGGAATCTGTTGTTAGTTGTTCCAGTTGCCGCAATATGACTGAAATACTGTGAAAAGAGGCATTAAACCCCATTCAATCAATCAATCAATCTACACTTCAATGTAAAAAATTATGATAATTTCCCAACATATAAAGAGTTATCTAGAACTATTCCAAGATTTGCCATAGTATTTTCTTGTCTAGGCCTATGCCAAAATAGATTCCAAGATTTGCTCTGGTATGTTCTTGTCTCCCCCAACAAGTAGTGAAGCCCATGTCCGACAAGTTGGGCATGGGAATTCCACACCCTATTCATGCTTGAATTTGGATCAGTCTAATTTTTTTACTATCAAGTAATGGATTACTAGATTGTCATCAACGAAATTTCTGCTCCTTCCAATTCAAACCCACAGAAAAAGAAAGATAATTAGCAACCACCAGCACATGGCATATTAATAGCACCTTGTGCCCTACATTGTTTATTTATCAAAGTCATTCAGAGGGGATCTGTTTTTTGTGAAATTGAGAGAACAGAAGAACATAGGCTTTATGTCCACCTTGTTCTTGGAGATAAATTGTAGATAAATAAACTGATCAAAATGCCAGATGAGGATCTGCTTTATGAAGTTTGTACAGAAGTTTGAGTTGGTCCCCCTCCCCTCTGAACAATATATAAGTGTTATACTGAATATTAGGTCCTTAACCCATTCCCACACAACAAATTTTTAGACTGGTCCAAATTGAAAGAAGTTGCAGACGACAATTTCAAGTTGAAGGAATTGTAATTTTTTTTCGCCTTTTTAGTAAGAAAACATTGTGGATAATGAAGAAATTGCTTGATACAAGCAATTTCTTCATTTTCCACAATGTTTTCCAAAGCTCTATAATTGAGGCGCGAAAAAAGGAGGGCTTGAGTAGGAATGGGTTTAACCTATTCCCACACAAAAACGCTTTTTGATGCCCCCAAGAAAAAAGGTTTGGAAAACATTGTGGACTATGAAGAAATTGCATGTTACAAGCAATTTCTTCATTATCTTTCAACCTCTGAGGACAAAAACTTTAAAATTTCATCCAGTTTAAATTGTCAAATGCAACTTATTTCAATTTGGCCAGTCTATAATTTTCTCAAGCAGTAATGGGTTGAAGGTGTGTATAAAAATCAAGTGCTGAAAACACACAAGAAGCATCTATTGACAGTCAATATTTCTTAGCCCTTTCCTGTTTTTAGAAATTTTAGACTAGTCCAAATTGAAAGAGGTTGCAGACGACATTGAAAATTGGATGCCATTTGAAGTGAAACAATCCTATGTGGTAGAAAATATTGTGGAAAAAGGAGAAATTGCTTGTTACAAGCAATTTCTTCTTTTTCCACAATGTTTTCTTGAGTATAAAATCACAGGAACGTAAAATCCCGTATTTGAATGGGAAAGGATTAAGGAAATATTATATAAAGTCTGGCTTAACCCATTACTAGACAACAACATTTTAGACTGGTCCAAACTGAGCTAGAGAAGTTGCAGACAAGTTTTAGTTGATGGAATATAGAGAATCTTTGTTCTCTTGTGGTAGAAAACATTGGGATAATTCAGAAATTTTTTTTATAAGCAATATTTTTATTTCCAACACTGTTTTTTGAGGGGTGTAAAAAAGCGGAATGGTGTGGGAATGGGTTAAAAGAGATATATTTGGTGTAGGTCAAGATCAAACTGCACATAATGTGTAGGTTGATCTTTTTCTATACTTTCTGCTAAACAGGACAATTCTAGCTTCAATTCTCAATCAAATATTTTTCAGATCAATCCAAATTGAAAGAAGCTGAAGACAAAAATTTAAAGTTGATGAAATTTAAGATTTTTTCGACTTTCTGTATAGCAAAAATTGGGAAAAAATGAAGAAATTGCTTGTTACAAGCAATTTCCTTAATTTCCACAATGTTTTCCATAGCTTTTTTTTTTTCTAAGCGGCATCTTAGAGCGTCATTGAGTTGCCATGGCTTAAAAGGCAAGGTCTTTGATTTCTCCTTTCTCACAAGTTTCCGTGCACAACCAGTGAGCAAGCGCATGAAATTTCCAGTAAATTTACATATTTTCCAAGTGAAGAATCAGATCAGCCATTAAATATGTAGTCTGATTAGAGTCTATATAATGAGCTCTGTAGATGATGGCTGTTGAATTTCTAAATATAGGTGATCACTGAAATAACCTTTCGAATTTCTTACCAATTCTTTATAATCCAAAATATTTTACAAAACCTTATGTTTGTAACGATTTAATCCACAACCCAGTTAAACCACAATCTAACACAAATACAGAAAGGCAATTTGTTCATTTGTTCAACTGCAGTTACTATCAAATTTCAACATAAGAAATCCATTTCTCCCACTTCAAAATCCAATTTTACAAGGCCCCCTAAAATAAACTTTCAAACATGGATAATCTCTGAAATCAAGTGACCCTTAAATTTGAACAACCATTTACAGATCTTATCTAAAAGGCAGTCAGTAAACATTCTATATAAAGTACCCATATACCCCTTAACCCATCACCACACACAACCAAATTGTTCACACTCTTATAGCAATTAAACTAAATTAGTGGGAACTGGAGAAATTGTTAATGTAAAGCAATTTCTGACAATGTTTTCCTTCTTATTTAGTTCTTTTCCATGTTATAAACTTTGAAATAACGTCTGCAACTTCTCTAGTGCTTCCATTACTTTCAGTCCTTTGATTTTCCTTTACATAATTATGGATAAGATTTATGTGGCATGACAAATATTAAGGGTTGATATTTCATTTTTAGCTATTTGCTTATTTAAAATCACTATTTTAAAATCAATTCAAAACAGAAGATGTGAATTTCCAAGCCTTCCACGCATGCTCAGAAAATTGAAGTGAAAACCTACATGATCACCTCCAACTTGCTTTACCTCTGATTAAAAAATAACTTAAATGCTGAATGTTCACAGCCTGATTCTTTGCCCTGAACAACAAGGAAAGTCATTTAAACTTTTGAGAATGTATTATCTTATTGTATAAGAGATGAATTGTTTACTGTATTGTCCAAATGAATAAAAAAGTTTTACTCGTGTTTCAGAATAGAATCTAGATCAGTGGTCATAGGAGCCCAGCAAATACATGTCAACAAACTCTGAACTGTGACCTGACAGGGCGGAGCTAATTAATGAGCAGTGGTAAATCTCCTTTTGCTACAACAGATATGTATAGTTAATTGTGGTTCTAGTCAAATCAAAACACTCTTTCACCACTCCAATTCAAATTCTATCTTAGAAACATGCATGTTGTATTTCATTTGTAATAATAATGATAAGCTCATTTTGATTCAATTTTCTTGCCCTTTTGTCAATTAACCTTAATTACCTCACAACCAGAAATTTTCATGTTCTGGTGAAATGAAGTTCAGGAAATATTGTGATAAAATCAAAATAGCAAACACAGGTTAAACAGCAAACCTCGCATACCCATATAAATCATTTTCAATTAATAATTTCAGGCTTTATATCTATTCTTTTACAGAGGAGCATGAAGGGATGTGCTTTACCGACTTCCACAATGGTGAAACATTGGTGACTTTAAGACATTATTAATGAATGTTGTTAGTGATTAGCGAGCAAAATTGCTCTCAGGACTTTTAGTTCTTTTATTGAATATTATGGGACCAAATAATCCATTACCCAACAGCAAAATTCAAAAAGGTGCTTGTGCTTGAGGACAATTCAAAGGTGGATGGATGTAAAGTTCTTGATTTGTCTTTATTTAAGTTAATATCACAAGACCGCTTTTATTAGCCTTGGAAACCATGGATAACAAACAGATTTAAAATCTAACTAAATTCAAGTTATGTTGCTATGCCAAACAACCCTTAACCCTTTCCTGTTTTTTTGAAATTTAAGACTAGTCCAAACTGAAAGATGTTGCAGACACAACAATAACACTTTGATGCAATTTGAAACGGAACCATTCTCTATTGTAGAAAACATTGTGGGAAAAGAAGAAATTGCTTGTTACAAACAATTTCTTTTTTTTCTACAATGTTTTCTCAAGTATAAAATCACAGCAACGTACAGGAAAGGGTTAAACAGATTTCAGATCTTATAGTGATTATGATTAGGGGGCAACCTCGGAAATTTCTGCCGAATTTGGTTTAACCTAATCCCACACAGTGACGCTTTGAGGCCCCTCAAGAAAAATAATTGGGAAAACATTGTGCAAAATGAAGAAATTGCTTGTAACAAGCAATTTCTTCATTTTACACAATGTTTTTTACCCAGACAGATGGAAAAATCTAAATTTCATAGACTTTAAATTGTCGTCTGCAACGCCTTTGAATATGGACCAGTTTTAAATTTTGTCGTCTGGTTATAGGTTAATTGGCCACAAAGTTTAGGAAGATTTGCCTGAAATTTTAGTGATTTTGAAAGAGGCCAATGTACTGATGATTCATGTGAAATATCAACTTTCTTCGACTTCTGGGTTGGGAGGAGAAGATTTTTAAATATTATTTAAAATTCTCACCCTTGTTGCCATGGTAACCAGAGTTTTTCAACTAATTTCAATTTTTTTAGCAATTTAAAGGGCGCCACCTAAGGAACATTTCTGCTAAATTTGGTTGAAATTGGCCAATTATTTGGGGAGGACCTCGTTTCAAAATTGTTGGCAGACAAAGAATGATGAAAATACCTCACCAGGTGAGCTAAAAATGGGGCATAATTGGTCCAAAAATACATTTAGAGTCCCTCCCCCCCATGTTGGTATAGATTGCTCTTTTGATTGTGAATGTATAATTCCAGATTCAAGTAACACTAGAGATATTCAAAAAGTTTTTGACAATATTAATGCAGATGTAGAAGCAGACAAAAACCTAGCCATAGCAATACCTTGGGTTTTCTCTGTAAGCAGCCAAGCTAAGAAGTATAATCAGCTATAATTGTGTTCCCTTTCCCATCAAACTGAAAGAGCTAAGATTGTTCGACACCATTGGGGGTTTACTTCAGTAATTATATAGTAGACAAACCTGCCATAAAAATGTCCCCATTCAAATTTATCATCTTGAAGAGAAAATTATAATCTTCAAACAAGTTGTAAAGTGCTGGAGTAGGCTTGCTGCCATGCTATAAGTCCTTTAGTTGTTTTTGTTTGCAAACTTACGTGCAGGCTGATCTTAGTCTACAACTCCTGCCAAAACTGGAATATTTCAGATTCGGGTTGACAAGGGTTAATATTTGGACTGGTCCTATACAATTTACTTTGTTATCAGATAACGGGCTAACAACACAATGTTGATTCACCTGAATATATGGACAGAAAACCATACCACTTTGCCAAAGGGACATGAACATTAGGTCACATTAATGATATGTTTGATAAGTCATTGGACCCTTAGGGGCTGTATGCCCCTTTTTCCATCAACCCCTTACCAGAGAACAAAATTTCAGACTTGTCTAAACTCAAAGGGGTATCAGACAGCACTATAAAGTACATTTCAAAATGTAACAATCCTATAAGATAACAAGAGCACCACCTACAGGTGCCTACGCTGGTTTTTTTGGTGCTCAGGATAGTGGATAAAATGCATCTAGAGTTATCTCCTTTGATAGTATAGGTTGCTCTTTTGATAGTGAACAAGTGTGCAAAGTTTCAAGTGATTGCCTTTAGTAGAACCAGAGATATCACAAAATGTCAAAGTTTTTGCACGACGATGACAACAACAACAACAACACCAAGGCAATACCTAGGGTATTCTCCATAAAACAGCCTAGATAACAACAACAGTGGGACAGAAAGACGTTGCCTGTTACAGGCGATTTCTTCTTTTTTCACAATGTTTTCTCAAGTAGTATATCACATACCTATATACATACCTGTTACTACCTGTTGACTGCTAAAAATTGGACCATTGGACCATTTTAAAAGTAATCTAGACTAATTTGGTCTCATAGGCCCTTTGAACTGTGCAATGTGTATTAGCTTGACTGGATCCAGGGAAGTGAGAACCTGCATTAGATTGATTGAATGGGGTCAAAATAAAGCCACTTTTAACAGTATTTCAGGTGGCTTGAGCACCTAACCATGGATTTTGAGTATTTCTCACACAATTCAAAATTTCTTGTTTTTCAACAATATTTTCTACCCTACTTTTGGATATATTTGACTTTGACTTGTTGTCTGCAAAACCTTTGAAATTGGACCAGTCCGAAATTTTATATAAAGGGTTAAACTTTCATCCTTTCAATCTTGACTAGTCTAATATGTAGTTGTCTGGTAATGGGTTAAGTGAGACCATACTATGACATTCAGTGTGATCAAATATGATTTATGGGCCCTTTAATTACTTAACATTATCTTGCATGCCAGTCCAAGGTATGACAGCAACCCCATTGATATTATCTCATTCATGCAGGCATATGGTATGCTACTATAATTAACCCTTGACCCCTTTTTTAAACCTGATTTTGCTTTTCGAAACTGATATATTGGTGTGGTTGGTACTGGAGTTATCAAAAATCCTTACTGATTTAATATTTCAAAGGGGATAAAATGTCACATGTTTACAAACAAAAAACACACCCACTGATGTCTTGTCCATTTCGAAACACACTGTTTTATTTGAAGAATAACTAAAAGAAGTTTAAATAGAATGCCGTACTAATATTAATCAGGTAAAAATGCTACCCAGTACAAAATATGTATATAATATAAATGTGCAAATAAATTACCTCCCTTTAACAAAATACAAGTATCTTGGCTGTGTATTATATTCTATTCCTTTCCAATTATAGTTTATGATCAGTATGACTCACAGATTTTAACTTGCTATTTAGGATGAAACAAGATTCATAGATTTTAACAAACAATTTATAATGAAACATATCTTAAACAGCTCGGCCATGAGGTCTACAATAAACCCACGCATAGCAACATGATTAAGGAGCTAAATATGGTACAACATAACCTAACAATTAATTGATATACAAACTATGATTAAACAGATTGTACCTTAAATTCATTGTCAGCCTACAAAAACAGAGATTGGTCCAAACTGAAACAAAAGCATGTGCGCTAGAAGAGGCTTGTCACTGAAAAAGTGTATAGTTAACCCTTTCTTCAATTCTTGGTAATTTTATATGTGAGAAAACATTGTAGAAAAAGAAGAAATTGCTTGTAACAAGCAATTTCTTCTTTTACCACAATATTTTCTTTCTTACTGAATGGTTATTTTTCAAATTAAATCCACTTTTGATGTGTTTGTGAAACACCATGCCCCCGAAACGGGAATTCTTTAGATACGGCTGTTTTTCATTGTTTTGTTTTTTTGTTTTAGGGAATGGGGTTAAAATTTCGACCTTGACCTTGATGAAACAGATTGTACCTTAAATTCATTGTCAGCCTACAAAAACAGAGATTGGTCCAAACTGAAACAAAAGCATGTGCGCTAGAAGAGGCTTGTCACTGAAAAAGTGTATAGTTAACCCTTTCTTCAATTCTTGGTAATTTTATATGTGAGAAAACATTGTAGAAAAAGAAGAAATTGCTTGTAACAAGCAATTTCTTCTTTTACCACAATATTTTCTTTCTTACTGAATGGTTATTTTTCAAATTAAATCCACTTTTGATGTGTTTGTGAAACACCATGCCCCCGAAACGGGAATTCTTTAGATACGGCTGTTTTTCATTGTTTTGTTTTTTTGTTTTAGGGAATGGGGTTAAAATTTCGACCTTGACCTTGATGAAATGACCTTCCCCAGTTGCGCCTTGTTGAGACCTATCTACATACCAAATATTAGGATTGTAACTTAATCAGGGTTGAAGTTATAGGAAAATGTTTAGTTGACAGGTTAAGTTTTGCAGACAGACAGACACACAGACAGACAGACAGACGGACACCGGTAAAACAATATGCCCTCAATCTATCGATGCGGGGGCATAAAAATACAATTCTACGCTATTTTGCTAAGTTCAGCATGACAAGGGTTAAGCACCAAACTGAACATGTGAGAAAATTGCTTGTTAGAATCACCAATAATCACCAATACCAGCCTGGGACTCTGAAATTTCTTGCCCTGATCGACATGACCTTATGACCAAAGTTGTTATAATATTATGTATGCTGCAGCTAAGATTCGCACCTGTGGCCTTCTATACAAGAGCCTCTTGTCAAAAGTCTGCCCCTTTCCCATGTAGATGTTCTCTTCATGAGAAGATAGAGCCCATTCCAACACAATCCAGCTTTTTTATGCCCTCCAAGAAAAAAACTTTGTAAAACATCATGAAAAATAATAAAAAAAAAAATGCTTGTTACAAGCAATTTCATCATTCTTCATGTTTTCTACCCCAAAATTTGGAAGCACTTCATCCACAATATGTTGTGTCCTGGAGCTTCATGCAATTTAGAAAGTCAAATGTTGGTACTCCCAAAGTGAAATATTTAGATGCAAACATCAATCAAGAGTGTAATTAGCCCTTTCATATACAATCCTTGATTTTTACATATACTTGAGAGTACATTGTGGAAAAAGAAAAAATGCTTGTAACAAGCATTTTTTTTCTTTTCCTGAATATTTTCTATCATAGAAGATGGCTAGTTTTTTAAATTTTACTTACTTTGTAATGTTGTCTCCTACCCCTTTGAATTCGGACAAGAATAAAATTTCAGTAAACAGTAAAGGGTTAAATTGAATATTGGTATAAGGGGAGGAAAGACATTGTGAGAAAAGAAGGGTTTATTTTTTTTATTTCAAGCATTTTCTTCTTTTCTCAATATGTTATTAAAAAAATCTCTTCATAACATAGAAATGTTGGAATTTTAGGGTAATGGGTTATAATTGCAGACAAAAATCTTGCCTGTTTACCTATAAAAAACCTTTATCAGAGACGGTGATAAATTTAACATTATTAATCAAATAAAACCCATCCATTTTTCAAGAAAGATGAATTAGTTTTTTTTTAAACCTCTTGATTTCTGACTGACAAGAAATATCAAGTCATTCTTTATTTCTCTATCACACTCTTTAATTAACTCTTTCCAGTACAATCCCTAATTTTTACAATCCTGTAATATTATATTTCAGAAAGCATTGTGGGAAAAGAAGAAATTGCTTGTAACAAGCCATTACTTCTTTTCCACAATACTTTCTATCACGTAGGATGGTTACTTTTGAGTAGTATTTACTTTATAAATTCGTCTGCTAATCCTTTGAATAAACCCATTCCCACTCAGAGACACTTTTGGATGCCCCTCTTGAAAACAATTATGAAATGGGAATTCTTTAGAAACAGGTAAAGGGTTAAAATTTTGACCTTGACCTTGATGAAATGACCTTTCCCAAGTTGAGCCTTGTTGAGACCTATCTACATACCAAATATTAGCATTGTAACTTAATCAGGGTTGAAGTTATAGGAAAATGTTTAGATGGCAGGTTAAGTTTTGCAGACAGACAGACAGACGGACACCGGTAAAACAATATGCCCCGATCTTATTGATGCGGGGGCATAAAAAGGTTTTATATAGCCCATTAGCAGACCACAAAATAATAGTAAATGAACCTTTCAAAAGTGTTTTGAGTGTTTGGGGGTAGAAAAAATTGTGGGGAATGAAAAATTGGATTTTTACAAGTAGATTCTCCCTTTTACACTTTTTTTCCTACAATAAAAAAACAATACAGATATATATATGCACAGGCTGATCTTTGCCTATACCTCTTGAAAGGAAGAGAATATTCTGGGTTCAGCATGACAAGAGTGATGCTGCATAAATTCATCAAATATCTTCTTTCTAAGTCCAAATTGAAATTTTAATAACTTTATACACATAAAATACAAAGACATACTATATGATTCCGACATAACTCCAATTCATACAAAGGCATACTAATTATTTCCAACATAACTTCAATTCAAACTCCGAATAGCAAAATCCATTTTCAAAAACATAACAAAACACCAACAGACTGTATCTCACACCTTTCCCACAGAGCAACTAAGCAAAAATTACATAGCGGTAGTACAACCAGTCTAGATAACCATTTACCTTCCTTGATAAATTAGCCTTCATGACATAAGTTGAAACCCTTTATTTTGATCTTTGCTACCTTATTACCCCTTCCTGTTTTGCAAAATTTTAGACCTGTCCAAATTCAAAGCTTGTGCAGACTACAATTAAAAGTGGATCTAATTTGAGAAATTATCTATCAGTAGGGTAGAAAATATTATGGATAAGAAGAAATTGCATGTTACAAGTAATTTCTGCTTTTTTCGACAACATTCTTTTATAAAATCAGAGGGACATAAAAACAGGGATTGAGCAGCAAAGGGTTTCAACCAATTATAAGAGTACAAAATAGAAGACTGGGCCAATTTGAAAGACTGTAAATACAACTTAGACCCTTTACCAGACAACAAATTTTAAGACTTGTCAAGCTGACAATTTTTAGTTAATGGAATTTCAAAAATCTTGTCTTTTGGGGTAGAAAGAATCTTGGACAATGAAGAAATTGCTTCTGACAAGCAACTTTCTATTTTTCATTATGTTTGCCTTATTTTTTTTTTTTTTTTTTACATCAAAAAGCAGGCAATTGTGGGAATCGGTCAAAAATCGGTTTTCCAAAAGGGCGTCCAAACTGTTGATTGTGAGGGAATGAGGTAACCACTTGTATTTTCAAGTTAGCTCCTTTAATTTAGAGAAAACCTGTGGAAATTCTACAGCCAAGTCGTCTACATCTGTGTAGTTATCATCCGAAAGCTTCGGTTACAGACGACGAAACTGAGCTGGTTTAACCCATTCCACACACAGTGAAAACAATCGTTAAAACATTGTGTGAAATTAAGAAAATGCTTGTTACAAGCAATTTCTTCATTTTACACAATGTTTTCTATCCAGAATGTTGAAAAAATCTAAAAATTTCATAAACTTGAATTCATCGTCTGCACCTCCTTTGAATTTGGACCAGTCTAAAATTTTGTTATGTGAGAATTGGTTAAATTGAAAACAAGGGCCAAATGAGGTAGAAATCATTATGAGAAAAGAAGAAATTGCTTGTTGCAAGCAATTTCTTCTTTTCTCACAATGATTTCTTAAGCTATATTTCCTCAGCACGTAAAAATGCAGGACTATGTGGTAATGCATTAAGCAGTACAACAGCTGAGCATTGGCATCTGGATGCAGTGCTCTTGTTTTATTATTATCACTGTAACATAATCTTTTTGCTATAAGGCATACCAAGTCAAAGGAAAGTAAAGATTTTGTTGCTCCAGGCACATTTTCATATTACATTTAACAATTTTCTATAGATAAATAACTGCTGTGCGTCAAAATTTTTAATTTGCCACCTGGTGCCCCTTTGTTTTTATCCTTTAGAAAACACTCGCCAAGGACTTTGTTACAACAAGGGGTGGTTCTGAATGATACTCTTGTTTTCTTTTTTTTGGGGGGGGGGTGTTGACCCAGAAAATGTAACTGCAGGGATGTGGAAATACGGATTTTGTCTACTTGTCCATGGACAAGTAAAATGTGATTTTCTACTTGTCCAGGATCAAAATGGACTTGCCCGTGAAAAGATGAAGAACAGATAAATTTTGAGAAAACATTATTTCTAAAGAAGAAAATGCTGCAACTCAGCATTTTCTTCATTAAAAACAATATTTTCTAGCCTTAGATACAAACATTACGCTCATAAATCTCTTCTATCTATTTAGTACCATTCCAAGATTTGCCCCTATATTTACTTGTCCATGGACAAGTCGCCTCCAAAAATGTACTTGCCCGCAGGTAGAAAAGCCCGTAACTGCATTACACTATGGACTGGGGCTGCACTTTATCCCTGTAACAGGTATTGTGTAGGCACTCTCAACTGCCGTATCATGGCAAAGACTGTTATGAAGTTCTCCGGGAGCGATATGAATGCTGCTACATCATTACCATGGAGAACCTCAATTCTACAGCAATGTACAAAAATGTTTTGAAATTCCTTCAACACAATCATCAAAGACCTATCTGTTTATTTATTATACACTGGTGCCCAGTTGTCTTCCAGAAATGCTGAAGCAAAATTAAATTTATAGCAATTTGATGCCCTGCTTGAGTCAAACTGGTATATACTTCAAAGGGAAGAGTTCTGTATAGGAAAAACAGAAATTGACTTTAGCAAAAATCAGTATAAAATACATATGGTGTTTTTGTCAGAAAATATACAGGTGTTAGCCAAGACCTGTATTACTTAAATCCATCCCTACACAATGACACTCTTTGATGCCCTCAAGAAAAACAATCAGGAAAACATTGTGACCAATGATTGATTGATTGAATGGGGTTTAACGCCGCTTTTAACAGTATTTCAGTCATATCGCGGCGGCTGGAGCACCTAACAATGGATTCCTGGTATTTCTCACAACAGTACTACCACTACATCCTTTCCTAGCCTCCAGCTGCTATCCCACTTAGGTTTACGATTATCCACCCATTGGTGAGAGACAATTGTCGGAAAGAATATTTGCCGCCGCCGGGGATCAAACCCATGACACCCATGATTGAAGATTAGGAGTCTTGCACACTACCGACTGCGCTATGACGGCGGCTTGTGACCAATGAAGAAATTACTTGTGACAAGCAATTTCTTTATTTTTTAAAATGTGTTCTACTGAAAGAGTTGAAAAAATTTAATATTTCAAAAACTTTAATTTTTTGTCTGCAACTCCATTCAATTTGAATCAGTTTAAGCCTTTCCCACATGACAGAATTATATAGACTGGTCCAAATTGAAAGAAGTTGCAAATGACAATATCAAGTTGATGGATTTTTTTTTTTTTTTTTTTTATAAATCTTTTTGGTTGGAAAAACAGTGTGGATAATGAAGAAATTGCTTGATACAAGCAATTTCTTCATTTTCCACAATGTTTTCCAAAGCTTTTTCCTTAACCCTTTCCCGTTTTTGGAAATTTTAGACTAGTCCAAATTGAAAGAGTTTGCAGACGACAATGAAAACTGGATGCCATTTGAAATGAAACCATCCTATGTGGTCGAAAATATTGTGGAAGAAGAAGAAATTGATTGTTACAAGCAATTTCTTCTTTTTCCACAATGTTTTCTCTAGTATAAATTCAAAGAATTGTAAAATCCCGTACTTGAACGGGAAAGGGTTCAGGCGCTTTAAGTTTTGTTGTCTGGTAATGCGTTAAGTAGTTTAAGTTAAAAAATTCTAAGCTCCTAATACTGGTAATTTCTAAGGTCTTTAATCATGTAACCAAGAATATTCCTGATTTTGCAGGTGGCATGGCAGACATCAAACACATGATTTATGTGCACTCTCATCTTAGTCCACACCATCTATTTGTCACTTTTAGGTCAGATTTAATGATTTTAAACGGTATTGACCCACAAGTTTGTTTAAAGTGATTTCTTCATTTCAAGCATGTTATCTACAACAAAAGATGAGGCATTTGTCGATAATTTTTCTACAACAAAAGACAAGGAATTCAAGAATTCCATCAACTTTAAAATGCCATTAGTAACTTCTTGCATTGTGGACCATTTTAGAAATTTGTCTTCTAGTTATGGTTTAACTGCATTTATGTAAAACAGCACAGACTCAATAAATGTAAATTCAGTATGCAAGACATTCACAACCACACTGGACTCGATGAATTTAATTGCAGGTTGATTGAATGAGGTTTAATGCCACTTTTAACAGTATTCTATTCATATCGTGGCGGTTGGAGCACCTAACAATGGAATCCTGGTATTTCTTACACCACTACATCCTTTCCTAGCATCCAGCTGCTATCCCACTTATGTTTACGATTATCCACCCATTGGTGAGAGACAAATGACAGAAAGGATATGTGCCACCGCAAGGGATCGGCCTATGACTACCATGATTGAAGATTAGAAGTCTTATGCGTTACCAACTGCCAATGACAACGGCAACTTAATTGCATCATGTAAATCTTTAACCATTACATTTGACTCAATAGATTTATATGCAGTATGTAAGAACTCCCTATCACACTTGTCTATATCGATTTAATTCCAGTATATAAGACCTCACCATCACCCTTGAATTAATAGATTTAGTTGCAGTATGTAAGAACTCACCATCACACTTGACTCAATAGATTAAGTTGCAGTATATAAGACCTCAACATCATCCTTGACTAAATAGATTTATTTGCAGTATATGAGAGCTCATTTTCATGCTTGAATCAATAGATTTCGCTGCAATATGTAAGAATTCACCATCACACTTGATTCAATTGATTTGATTGCAGTATGTAAGAACTCATCTTCACCATGGACTAATTATATTTAGTTGCAGTATATAAGAACTCATTATCACAATTAACCCAATAGATATAATTGCAGTATGTATGAACTCCGTATCTACCTTAACTCAGAAGATTTAGTTGCAGGATGGAATAACTCACCATCATACTTGACTCAGTAGATTTAATTGCAATATGTAAGAACATCCTATCACCCTTGACTCAATAGATTTAGTTGCAGTATATAAGAACTCACCATCACACTTGACTCAATAGATTTATTTGCAGTATGTAAGAACTCCCTATCACCCTTGACTCAATAGATTTAATTTCAATATAAGAATTCCCTATCACACTTGACTCAATAGATTTAGTTACAGTATGTAAGAACTCACCATCATACTTGACTAAATAGATTTAATTACAATATGTAAGATCTCCCTATCACACTTGACTCCATAGATTCAATTGCAGTATATAAGAAATCTTTATCACACTTTACTCATTAGATTAAATTGCAGTGTGCAAGAACTCACCATCACACTTGAATCAATAGTTTTAAATGCTACATGTGTAAGAACTCCCTATCACATTTGTCTCAACATATTCAATTTCAGTTCATAAGAACTCATTATCACACTTGACTCTATAGATATAATTGCAGCATGTAAGAGATCACCATCACACCTGACACAGTCAATTTAATAGACAGATTTTGGCTGCCAATTACACAGAATCAATAGACCAATCAAATCATTTAATTAGACAAGAATAATAATGAACTTTGAACTTCAACATTTTCACATTTTTGTTGGTTTGGCTATTAAAAAGTCATAACTACAGCTTTCAAAATAAAGCCATTTGATATCAAAGTGGAACCTCCTGTCTGAGCCAGCAATCCATGAATAATGCATCATGTTAAGTACTCATTATCACACAGAAATGGATAAACTAAATTGAAGAATGTAAATACTGGGTATGTTTCTTTGAATGGGTCAACATCACTTTTAACAGTATTTCAATCATATCATGGCAGCTGGAGCACCTAAACACAGATACCTGGTATTTCTCACACCAGTACTGCCACTATATCCTTTCTGAGCCTCTATTTGCTCATCACACTTAGATTTAAGATTATCCACCTGTTGATGGTAGACAAATGTCAGAAAGGATACTTGCCCTGACGGGGGTCCTTGGATGTAGACTTGTGGAATTTTATGCAAAGTAACACACCAATTTGCTCGTTGGCTTGGGACATAGTGTTTCAGACTCTAAATCATAAGGTCAAAAGTTTGATCCACAATGAGATTATGAAAGGGAGCTTTAATGCTACACAGTCTAATAATAATGATTTTAATGTAACAAAATTTATCATCTAGATACAAAGATAATTCATGTTGCTAGGAATCATTCAAACAATAAACCACCAATTTGTTAAGGAAAAAGAAATGTCAGCCATATCTGTAGTTCATAATCCATCAAGATGGATTAAAGATTGAGATTTACTCAAAAAACTATACTTAATCTTTTTAGCTAATGTCTGTTAAATTATACATTTTAATCATTAAATCTTTGAACTGCCGACAGAAACAGTGTCTGCTTGATTGATCAACTTATTGATTGATTTTTCTTCATCATTCTACAGATAGAACAATATATTTTGCATCATAGTTTGTATTTGAGTCATCACTGAAGAAACAGATGTGATTGAACATCCAATATAGTGATGTCCATGGTCTGGAGGTAAAGCTTTGGCTTCCGGATCAAGAGGTCCCGTGTTTGATACCTTGGAGCAATTATCAATCATTTTTCTGTCATCTGCCCACATAAACGGCACAAGAACTGGTGTTGTTTCCAGGAAGCAGAATCAAGGGAGATTAATCTGAGTTGGAAATACTTTTTCCTAGTAGATGTAAAAAAATAGGTTTTTTCCATACCAATGAATATCCAAAAACATTTTATTCCAAAGCATTCTAAGCATCAGAGAGGTTGTTTAACCCATTACTAATCAAAAATTCTTAGATGAGTCGAAATGAAAGGACTTGCAGACAACAATTTAAAGTTGGTGTAATTTTAGATTTTTATTTACTTTCTGGGTAGGAAACAAGCAATTTGTGGCAAGCAATTTCTTCATTTTTACAAAATGTTTCCCCAATTGGTTTTCTTGAGAGGTATCAAAAAAGCGTCATTGTGTGGGAATGGGTTGTTACCCATTACCAGTTGAAAAAAAATTAAGACTGGTCTAAAATCGAAGAAGTTGTAGACAATGATTTTAATTTGATATTATTTCAAATAGCTCTGTTGTTCTGTGTAGAAAACAATATGGAAAATGTAAAATTTGTGGGATATGTAGAAATTGCTTTTTTGCTTGACAGCTGCAATCCCTCAATAGAGATGATCAAAATTGGTACAAACAATACAGGGTTTCGTTGATAAACAATGATGTTAGACTTGCATTACTTACCTTCTTACCAAGACCTCTGCAAAGTATGAAATCCGAAAAAAGCATTCTCTACCACCTGCAACCTTAAGTCTTAAAAACGCTTAGTCTATAATCATGATCATCTTTATACCACTAAATTTGACTGATAATTTTAAAATTCTAGAACTTCAAAGGTGTGAGTGTATATATTGAGTGCAGAATACTGAATAGTTTTAAGAGCATTTACTATAACTCATTCAAACACAATGATGCTTTTTGATGCCCCACAAGAAAATCAATTGAGGACATTTTGGGTTACAAGAATTTCTTCATTTTACACAATGTTTTCTACCCAGAAAAAGGAAATAAATCTCAAATTTCATGAACTTTAAATTGTCGTCTGCAACTCCTTTCAATTTGGACCAGTCTAAAATTTTGCTGCATGAATTGTTGTCTGCAACTCCTTTCAATTTGGACCAGTCTAAAATTTTGCTGTCTGGTAACCGGTTAACCCTTGTCATGCTTAATAAATTTTTCAGTTCAGAATTGCATTAAAGTAAAAGGGATGAAAGCACTGAAAGGCCCCAATTGTGGGTCAGTAATTGTTTTGATAGATGGTTTTATAAAAAACTTTGACTTGAATAGGTCAAACAAGGGGTGTAGACTAAGATCAGACTGCACATGTGTGTGCCTGCTGATCTTAGTATATAACTCCTGTCAAAGCAGAAATACTCCAGGCTCAGAATTACAAGGGTTAATAAGGGTTCCAAACAGATGCAATCAATCTGTGTAAGACATCTGGCGGCCTCACCGACATACTTTTGGACTCTCCACAAAGGAGAGTATCTCTGCTAGGGGAGATAACTTATCTTTTAAATTACATAAGACTTCTGTTATCTGATAATAATTCCAGTGATTTACTACTACCCCTTAACCCATTATCAGACAAAAACTTTTTAACAGATCAAATTAAAGGAAGATGAAGACAACATTTAAAGTTAAAGAATACTAAACATTCTTAATAAGGGCAGACATCATTGTTGGAAATAAAGAAACTGCTTGTCACAATGAGTTTACCCTTGTCATGCTTAATTTGCATTAGAACCAAAGGTTAAGCGAATGATGCTTTTTGACTTCCTCAACAATAAGAATTGAGAAATCATTGTGCAAAATGAAGAAATTGCTTGTGACAAGCAATTTCTTTGTTTGCCACAATGTTTTTCACCAAGAAAGTAGACAAATTCTAAAATTCCATTAACTTGAATTCACGTATGCAACTTCTTTCTATTTGGCCCAGTCTAAAATGTTGTTTACTGGTAATGGGATAGACAATATAAAAGCCTCATGTTTTATATCCATGGTAATAAAGACAGAGAAATGTCCACTTCTTGCATCTCTAACCTTGTGAAGTCATTTACATTGTCTGCAGTTCCTAAAGGACATATCCTCACATCAGCAGCATGCAGAATCACAACACATTTTGTATTGAGCTTTTGCAAGCACTTTCTTCCCAAATTAAAATATGCACAATGACTACTAGCCTGTCACCCAGGCTGTCAGTGAGTGTGCATTTTAAAATACATAAAGTTTGTCATTAACCCATTCCCACAACATGACGCTTATGACACCAATCAAGATAAACAATTGGCAAAATTTTAGACTGGTACAAATTGAAAGAAGTTGCAGTGTAAAGTTTATAAAATCTTACATTTTTTCAACTTTCTGGGTAGAAAACATAGTGTAAAATGAAGAAATTGCCTGTTACAATCAAATTCATTTTACACAATGTTTTCCTAATTATTTTTTTCTTGAGAGGCATCAAAAAGCATCACTGTGTGGGAATTGGTAAAGTGAGAAATGCTGTCCCTATGAGGGTCATAGAACCTTTAAAGATATAAAAGCTTTCTTCCAGGCAAACTGATCTAAACCCTTGTCATTCTGAATTAACCCTTGTCATGCTGTATAATTACCTTACTGAATTGCTGTACAATCAAAGGGCTCAAAGTCCTGAAAGAAATTGTTGTTCAAAAATCAATATTTCTTTTAGAAATTAATTTCATAAACAACTTTGGCAGAAAAAATACAAGCAGGAGGTGAAGACCAAGATCAGACTGAACTAAATATGTGCAGGCTGATCTTGGTCTTCATCTCCTGCCAAAACCGGAATATTCCGGGCTCAGCATGACAAGGGTTAAAATCCTATACAAATCAAAAGACAGAACTAGGAAGTCTTAATGAGGGTCTATATTTCTTTGAAAATTTATTATTTAAACAACTCTGGCTTGAAGGGTCAAACAGGAGGTGTAGACCAAGATCAGACTGCACTTATGTGCAGGCTGATCTTTGTCTATACTTCCTGCAAAATCAAGGATATTCCGGGTACAGCATGACAAGGGTTAACCGAGTCTAGAAAAGTAATCAAGCTTACCAATGCACACTTATCAATAACTTTTATGCTGATAAAAATCTCGAGAAAGATTCAATAATTCTTTCAGGGTTCATACAAACCTTCTTCAACAAAATTCCATGATATTTCCATGACTTTTCCATGATGTTAATCTGATTTTCCATGATTCTCTTTTAACAAAGAAATTATTTATGTACAGATCTGTATGTTTCTCAAACCATCTTATGAAATGAAATTTACTGTTTTCTCTAAAAAAAAAGTTCAGTATTTTGGATTAAGTGCATCAAGAGAATTATTTATTTGATTTAACTTTTCATTCCAAAATCTAAGAAAAATGTCCGTCTGCTTTTCCTGTAGCTTTTTATTCAAGCTCTCATCAAATAAAACAACAAATGTTTCAGTTATGTCCTTCTTTAGTGTTCTAGCAAAGTAATGAGCTACCCCATACACTGCAAGGTATGCAGTTTTTCTTTCACCACAACTAAATTTGTTAGCAATCTGGCTATCTGGGAACATTTTTTTGAATAGTTTATCAGTGTCAGCTGAAGACTTGTAAGACTGATGTGATGTAATGACCTTCAGAGTCCATAATATTTTGGGGATTCTTACTTCTTCTCCAGAGATAAATGATGTAATAGAGCTTGAGGTAGACGCCACTGGATCTGGGGTGGGTGGGGGAATGGAAAGATCAGACAACTCAAGGTCTGGTCATCAGTACTCTTTTCCGTTTTCTTAAAAACATGTTTAGAGTTCCGGATTTCATCTGCTCAGTGAAGTTTCCCACATGTTTAGCACATTTCATGTGCGATTTCAGCGCACATTTGCCCATGTTCGAAAGCGGTCATACTAAAACAAGCCCTACAGAGATTTATAGCCCTACAGACGCCCTACGGAATTTGTACACACCCTACGACTATAGGACCAATAAAAGTGAATAATTAATAGTTTATAGGATTAAAAATCACATTTTTTTCTTACTTTCAAAAAGAATTCTGTGAAATTTGCTTATTTCTGATGATATTGATGTTTATAATAACACATAATTTGACCGGAAGTACTTGAGGAAACGCCGTATCGTTTAATTGATCACCCAACAAACTCATAAGCAAATACCTGTCTCTGTATTAGTATTTTTGAGAGACAAATTATTAATGTTTTGATTTTTATCTTTATTTTGGTATAATTTCATGTTAAAAAAGACTTTTTAGATACAAAGTGATCTCAATGCAATGCAAGGGAAGTAACTCTTTAATTGCAATCAAAACAGACTGGAAAGTCCTTTTTATGAAATATAGTATGGGACATTTAGCTTAATGAGACTATTTGTTGCAAGCATTTTTTTCGCAATGTTTTCCAACATTCTTCAGTTTCGCAAAAAAAAGGAGATTGTGTGGCTTGGTTCACTGTTTATTCTCAAAAGATAGAAATAATTTTTAGTCTTCCTGAACAATTCAATATGATTTAACTCAGACTTTAATGCTAATAATATTCATGTGATCTGTAAGCAATATAGTTAATTCTTTTCTTATAGTACGGCAGCCATTGTTTAAGGGGAATAATAGTTCGTTATTATGATGGTAATTGAATTTCATTGCATTTCGGTACAGGCAGCATAATAAATTTGTTTTTGGCAAGTGTTGATGAAAGAAATGCTGATAGGATGTGCACCTTAGCCCAGTACTATACAAACTTGTGTCATATATCGAAGTTGTAAATAAAGGTAGTTACTACTGTTTTGGGCTGTCCCATAAATATATCATTTATGTTAGTAGTAGTATTAATACTACTCATATTGTTGTTGTAATCAAGATCATTATTTTTTCCATCTTTGTCTTCGCGATTGGTTAATCAGTTACCTTATAAAGTAATGATAATAAATGAAATGAAATAAATAAATAAACAATTGATATACGACATTTTTAAAATGTGAAATTTAAAAATCAAATCTGGGTGGTAAACATTAAGGGAAAAGAAGAAGAATCTAGTTACAAGATAAAAAAAAGGGGGCTCAGAGTAGAACCACGTCCACCTAGTTGAATCTGGGAACATTTCATTCCTATTAACACATACCGAATTGAAATTCTGTAAATGGAAATATAAACAGATGGGTTGATGGCGAAGAGTTCTACAGGAAAAATGTTTCCGTTATATTTTCACAGTATTAATTCAATTGCAAATACTGTCCAAATGTATTGCCACTTGACGATCAAAACATTTAAACCTAGTTCAGTATTTTGTTCATCATGTTATATGCAACAAGTACAAAAACAAACAAACAAAAAACCTCAAATAATATTGACTTTTACTGGTTTTTAATTCTTACTTCAACACAATTCCGCATTGAACAATACAAGAACTTAACCCTTTCCTGTACAAGCCAGGATTTTTACATCGCGTTTATACTTCTGAAAACATTGAGGAAAAAGAGAAATAGCTTGTGCCACACAATTTCACCTTTTTCCACAATATTTTCTACCATATAGGATCAACTCATTGCAAATTGCATCCAATTTTCATTGTCATCAACAACCTCTTTCGATTTGGACTAGTTTTAAAGGGGTTTATATCTGAAAACAAGGTGCCAAATTGTCACAAGATACGCCCGTCACACTGCTTAATATTAACTGGGGGTTTGAATAGAACTGAGGTTATTTTGAATGAATATCTTTTGTCAAACAAAGTATGAAAAACAACAAAGGGCAATAACTCAAAATATACACTAGGTAGAGTTATGGTTCTTGTACACTGCAATCCCGCTTGGTAAGCTCTATCCATCCATGAAATTTCATGATTCTAGCTATTATACTTTTAGAGATATACTCCGGACAAGATTCAAGTATGATAAACAACAAAGGGCATTAACTCAAAAAATAGGCCAGGTAGAGTTATGGTTCTTGTGCACTGCACTCCCCCTTGGTGAGATCTATACACCCATGAAGTTTCATGATCCTAGCTATTATACTTTTAAAGATATACTCCGGACAAGATTCAAGTATGAAAATCAACAAAGGGCAATAACTCAAAAAATGGGCTAGGTAGAGTTATGGTTCTTGTACACTTCACTCCCACCAGGTGAGCTCTATCCATCCATGAAATTTCATGATTCCAGCTATTATACTTTTAGAGATATACTCCAGACAAGATTCAAGTATGAAAACAACAAAGGGCAATAACTCAAAATTTACTCTAGGTAGAGTTATGGTTCTTGTGCACTGCACTTCCCCTTGGTGAGCTCTATCCATCCAATAAATTTCATGATTCTAGCTATTATACTTTTAGAGATATGCTCTGGACAAGATTCAAGTATGAAAACAACAAAGGGCAATAACTCAGAAAAAAGGCCAGGTAGAGTTATGGTTCTTGTGCACTGCACTCCCCCTTGGTGAGATCTATCCATCCATGAAGTTTCATGATCCTAGCTATTATACTTTAGGAGATATACTCCGGACAAGATTCAAGTATGATAAACAACAAAGGGCAATAACTCTAAAAATAGGCCAGGTAGAGTTATGGTTCTTGTGCACTGCACTTCCCCTTGGTGAGATCTTTACACCCATGAAGTTTCATGATCCTAGCTATTATACTTTTAGAGATATACTCCGGACAAGATTCAAGTATGATAAACAACAAAGGGCAATAACTCTAAAAATAGGCCAGGTAGAGTTATGGTTCTTGTGCACTGCACTTCCCCTTGGTGAGCTCTATCCATCCATGAAATTTCATGATTCTAGCTATTATACTTTTAGAGATATACTCCGGACAAGATTCAAGTATGAAAAAAACAACAAAGGGCAATAACTCAAAAAAGGCCAGGTAGAGTTATGGCTCTTATGCACTGCACTCCCCCTTGGTGAGATCTATACACCCATGAAGTTTCTTGATCCTAGCTATTAAACTTTTAGAGATATACTCCGGACAAGATTCAAGTATGAAAAACAACAAAGGGCAATAACTCAAATCAAAGCCCTGAAGGGCCTGAGAGTCGCCATAACAGACAAATTGTTTTGTATTGGCTATTGAGCATTAACGTCAGGCTGTTGGCCTTTGATCACTTGAGATTAATTTCATGCATAAAACGGATTAAATCATGTAAATTCTGTTAATGAAGCTAGGCCTTTTTTCATTTGATTAAATGGTGGTATAACACTGTTCAAAGAACAACATTTCAGTTATATCACGGCCAAGTTCACCTACTCATGTACTTCAGCCATGGTCATAGCACAGTGGTAGTACATAGG
This sequence comes from Fragum fragum, assembly GCA_946902895.1. NCBI lineage: Eukaryota > Metazoa > Mollusca > Bivalvia > Cardiida > Cardiidae > Fragum > Fragum fragum. The sequence continues at coordinate 8,248,446 of OX336383.1, read as the reverse complement.
ACTCCTAGTCATGGGGTCCAGGGTTTAATCCTAGGCAACAGCAAACTTCCTGTCCGACATATGTTAGCCCACCAATGTGTGGATAGCCATAAACCTTTGTGGGATGAGCAGCTCGAGACTCAGAGAATGTGGTGGTTGTACTGGTTTCAGAAATACCAGGATTCCAAGGCGCTAGCTGCTGTGTGACTATAATACTGTTAAATTGAGTTGCGTTAAACTTCATTTAATCAATCAATCATGTACTTGCTCAGTATCTATAGTTCTATGTTGTGACTGAACGCCTTGCCAAAGGACATATCCAGGTCCTGAATATACCCACATGATCAGTAGCATGGCTATGACTCCCCATGAAGACAATTGTTAATAATGGTTTGAGCTTAGAATGTGACCTCTAGAGCGCATGGAAGCATGTTGAAAAAGACTTTCATTTCTTGCACTTTACCTCATTTCATACTGTAGGTTCTATGCATATAATTTATTCAACTGATTTGTGTTTAGAAAGATGAATAACATTTCTAGATTTCAAAGCATAAAACATCTTTTAATGTTGCATAAAAGCAGTAAATATTTCTTGTGGGATATTGCTTTCTCTTGGAAAATGTGGAGGGCTAAAACATAAGTTCTTGTTCTGTAGGGTCTTTTATTTACTATCTGTCATCTGTCTTTAATTCTATTTTTAGCCAGGTGTGGTATGAACAGATTATTTTTTATCCGTGGTCAGTCAATTCTGCAATATTTGGTGCCATTGTTTAAGAAATGTTTGTCAATCATTATTTGTCAGATTCAGATGTACAAATCCCTTTCTTAGAACAATATTTTATGCGTCCATATTGATGTTCCAAAGTAATTCAATAAGAACAACCAGCACACATATTTTACCCCTAACATAATAATTATCATTATTCATACCCATAGAATTTCCAAAATTGTTGACCAATTTTAATAGAATGGCTTGTTTTCAGACTCTTGACAATTTCACACCAACAAAAATTCTTAAATAGGCTACAAGATCGTCACATCACATGGGTAAAATTAAGAAGTCCTGAACATTTTTGCTGTTGGTTCCTGATGGGTCCTGGGTGCCGAGTTAAAAAGTTATAAACAATCAAAGAAGATGCTCTTGTAAATAATAAGACAACTTGATAAATATTATTGTTTGTCTTTAAAAGAAACAAAAAGCAATGTTTTATGTTATTACTTTTATGTGTATGGGTTACGGTATTCACTGACTTTTTTCAACGCCGATGACAATCTAAACTTGATGCACTGGAACGACGGCTCCGTTTTTAAAGGCAGAACTGTAGCCTCGCTAATCGTTAAGACAGCTATTTTTATCGGTGTTTGTTCTATGATATTTTTCTTATTATTTCTCGATTGAAGAAACATCATTTCAAGACTATTAAAATGAATAAACGTCGATAAAAAATCGAAAGTACAAAATGAACTTGAAATTGTCTCCATTCTTGTTGTTGTCGTCGACCATCCAATGTTCGCCCAAACGGATTGTTATTTACCGCGGGAAACCCCGGGCTACCTGATATATAGAATTATTGCCACATATTCAGTTGAATTTGGGGAATTATAATAAATAACTCTCCTGTTATACTCAAAATTTCATTTTGATTTATATGGGCGCTGTCCGTAATTAGCATTACATGGAACCAGTCAAACCGGCCCATCGTCAAACCGGCCCCTGGCCAAACAGGCCCAATAAAATCAGACCGGCCTCTCCATTAAAAAGCGCTAAAACGGCCCCAAGATCGTCAAACAGGGTCCAATTATTCTTCATATGCTTGATTATAAATGTATAAAATAAATGTTTGTAACGATACACAATTCACCTACCCGAAAGGGGAGTTGGGCAGTATATATAGATAGATAGATTAAAGTTTCCGACTTTCTATTCATATTTTTATTATGTAATTTAATTTTGTTGTTGCAGAAATCAAAACCTACATATGAAAAATCGATTTTTTTTTCGTCATTACAAGAATGCTTGTAACGCTATTCATTTACGAAATACGAATAAATAAAAAATATGATAACTGTTGATAAGGCTTTTCAATAAACTGTATGCTACTTTGAAACATGCCTATAACGGCCTTTCAGCATATTGATTTTCGACAATTATACATTATTCGATGAACTTTCAAACTTGTGGAATCATCGAGCAGTTATATACAGATGCTTTATAAATTCTTTATGAAGTATATGACAGCCGATAAGCTCATTTGGTAGAGCACTTGACTTCTAACCGCACCATAATGGGCTCGAGCCCTTGCTCGACCAAACCAGCAAACTGATTGTCTTTTGGGTAAGACGTTAAATTGAGACCCCGAGTGACGTTGATTTACAACTACGGTAGCGACGATAGATGAACGAAAGTACCCATTATGTAATGCAAATTTTAAATATATTTGGACAAATTGAATTACCGGTGTCCGTCCGCCTGACCAGTTTAACAGTTAAGTACACTACATGTCCTGGAACTAGATTTTGTTCAGGAGTTTTAAGAAAAGTCATTTTAAAAGAAGAAACATTACACAACCTTACTGCTTGAATTATGAAAAACCTTTTCAATATTAACAAGTTATAACACTGGATCTGTATTCAATACGTTGTCTAGCCACATCGTGTACCCCGGGAATTGGTTTCATCTCTCGTCCGGGACACATAATTCATTGGAACAATTTGTGATTGCACCAGCGGGATAATTTAAGTGATTTGAATTAAAAAATCAGAGTTATTGACTGTGTATATAACCATACCCCGGACGGATGCGTACTTTAAATAATGTTTGACTGAACCGGGATGAATTTAAAAGAGATATCCGAAGGTCAAAATTATTTTAATTGCATATCGAGTAAACAGAGACAAATTCAGTTTGAATATATTATAATTATGATTTCAGAAGATCCATGAGCATCCTGGGTAATTTAACTTTAATATATTCAAAGATAAGCAATGACGGTAATTTTAGTATAAAGTGCATATTGACTTCTTTGACAATTTCACCTACGCTCGGACTCCCCATAAGCAAGAAAATATATTCTTGAAAATATATCCTTGAATTCCCGTAGTATTTTCATATATAAACATTTATGAATATTTATTGTAATGCTCCGGGACCTTAATATCATTTTATTCAATTCTTAAGAATAAGAAGATGCATTCAGATCCATAAAAAGTCTATTACATCGTCGGATTTTTATCAAATACGTCATACCTACAGTTTGACAAGATATTGTTGCGCTCTTAATTAGTCAATTATAAATGGAAGTTTATGGAAATTTTTCCACTTCACACATCGTCATATATCAACCCGGTGGACTGATAATCGAATATGAAGTCCCAATGTTATAAGTTATATTTGTACAAGAAAGGAATTCCTATGTTTTGTAAAGAAATTGATATATGTGAAGTCTGAGAACATCTTTGTCGTGCATTAGAAGCCAAAATAAAAGCAGAAAACACTGTAACAATTTCGCCCCCAAAGAACATTGAGCGGAAAAGAAATATAGTGGAAATAACTTTTCTGAAATTATATGAATGCATAACTCTCCAATTTTATTAGGATAAGAGAATCAGTGACAAGAAAGACAAACGTGTTTTATATGGTGTCTCATCTTATCATACAATCTAATATCAGGGAGTAAATCCAATGACGATTGGTCACTTATCCCATTTTCCGCCGATCACTTCGTTTCTTAAATCACATGGGAACACAGGTACCTCAGGACTCTTTCTGCTTCATTCTGACGGCAATATTTACTCAATTTTGACATAGCTATTTATCTTTTCGCTGTACTGAACGTGTGCATTACCTCGGGACTCTTTCGGCTTTATTGCGACGGAAATTTTAGTTCAAAGTGCTTTCGTTCAAATTGAGAGCTTGACAGCGACAATTGTTTGTTTTTATCAAACATTTACTTAATGTGGCCTAGATTGTTTCATTCAAGATGATTTTTACAACCTTGTGAACTAACTTACCATTTTTCAATTATCAACCCGGTACTTGGACAATTAAGACTATGTTTGGTTTGTTTACTTTTCTCGCTATACATATATTTTTTTCATTCATTTAAATGTACGCTCAAAGCAACGACGAGGCCATATCAAGCTACGCAAAATAAATAATACCTATTGATTTCAAGCGATTAGTTCGTATCTGAATTTCCCCAATACTTTGAAATTAAACTATTCACAACTGGATTCATTGCCCCTATTCTGTGCAATCAATATCAATCATCCCAAAAGTAATTCCTTTGAAGCTTTACAAATGCTTACAACTTTCGTCGGTATTTTTTTTTTTTTTTTTTTTTCACCCGGAGACAACGCCTTCAGTACCATGATATTCTTTCTATTTTACTTACGGAAAAAATAAATCAAACTGGCTATCTAAATTTCTCACATAAAGAACGTATTCGTTACCCTGGGCCTCCCTCGATTTGCTTACAACGGCCATGGTAACTCTATGAGCCCAGTGGTAAAAGAATTGTTAAGATTGATAACATCAACCCAGGGCGTTTTTTCCCATTTATTACCCGTGAATGTCCTACTCATTTGTAAACAGGAAATACGGTTAGATTAAGAAATAAACATTCTCAATTCAAATAAAAAATAGAATTAAAAAGAATATAAATGAAAAATTGCCATAATGGACATGGATTTTAAGTTTTCTATATTTTTTAACAAAAATCACGCTAATCTTAAATGGATTCGAAGGTTAAATGCAATGTTATTAAGATTTACTTATATATAACTAATTATATAAAAATATTATTACATATGTCAGGCATTTCAGGGTGTCCTGGTTTACAGTCAAAACGACCGACAGTCAAAACGGCCCAAACTTGTATTTGCATTTGGTCCAAAATCAGAAATTCTTCATAAAAGTTTATATTTGGATAATTTTTCAAGATCTCCTTTTTGAAACTTTCCTTTTGATCCGTTTTGACAATCACTTTCGGGTCATTCCGACAAAATTACGGGCTTCTTTGGCATTTGGTCATTTTGACTTCGGGCCGTTTTGGTGTCCTGGGGTGTCCCTGGGTAAATAGTAACACAGTCCCTAACTACGCGGATGATTTATTTTACCTCCGCGAAGTGATGAATAGAAATGGTTAACACATTCAATTTTGATTTAAAATGAATTTTAACATCTACTTTATTTGAAAATGCAAAATAATTATGACGTTATGCAAAATACATAGGGAAGTATGGTCATTTCATAAGAACTGTCGACCTCAATTTTAGTACGTACTTTGGCTTTTTCCGCGCTATAAGTAGTTCGCGTTTAAAACTAAAAAAAATGACAAAGTTAACAATTGTTTTGATTCAAAACTGTTAAATATACAAACATCAATCTTCTAAATTTATCTTAATTTTTCTTATTTATTACATCAAGATATAATGGCAGAGTTATAACATAGGCATTCAGGGGTGGAAATTGGTTCGGGACTTTGTTTAAGAAATATCGTGCGATAGCAATGAGTCGCTTCCGAAGCTTTCAGCTTCAGCGACTCAAAAATAGGCCAGGTAGAGTTATGGTTCTTGTACACTGCACTCCCCCTTGGTGAGATCTATACACCCACGAAGTTTCATGATCCTAGCTATTATACTTTTAGAGATATACTCCGGACAAGATTCAAGTATAAAAAACATCAAAGGGCAATAACTCAAAAAATAGGCCAGGTAGAGTTATGGTTCTTGTGCACTGCACTCCGTATTGATGAGAAGAATATAACTGCCAAGTTTAAAGTCAATCGGACTTACGGTGACAGAGTTATGCTCCGGACAAAGAAGTGGACACCGCCGGACGCCCGGACGCCCGGACAACCGGACACCCGGACGCCCGGACACCACGGGTGATCCCATAATACGTCCCGTCTTCGACGGGCGTATAATAAAAAAAGAAAAGGGGAAAATAATTTCTGTTTTCGCACAATGTCTCCATAATCAGGCACTTGAAATTTGAACAATCTTTCGCCAACAAGGCAAAATCTTTCCAATTTTGTCGTTTGGTAACTAAATCTCCCATCCTATAGTCTTCTAGCCTACTCTAAATTGAGTTGCCTGCCTTATCTTTACAATTTCGACTCGAAGAATCATTTAAAACCTGACGATAAGTTCAAAAAAAATTAAACAATAAATCTATTCCTTTTCTAACCGAGGGGTTAAGTATTTTAATAGAAATTTGACTGTAGATTTGAGAAGTATCTTATTTAACGGTCTGAGGTTTCCTCAAGTTACTTCCGGTCAGGTTTCGGCATTTGTAAACATCAAAATCATCATAAAAAAGAAAAATTCACAGAAAATATTTTGAAATATAGAGAAAAATGTTAATAACAATCATATTAACTAAAGATTATACACCATTATCGCTCATATACTCGCAGGGCGTGTACAAATTCCGTAGGGCGTCTGTAGGGCTATAAATCTCTGTAGGGCTTGTTTTAGTATGACCCTTCGAAAGATCGATAACTTTATTACAAGCGGTGCACAACGCTTTTTTATTGTCCGATTTAAATGGTTTCAGCCATGACTTGTATTGGTTAATGCTTTCCACTTGGAGTTATATCTACAAGATCCTTTGCTGCTTATTTTCTAGAGAAAAATCCTTTCTTTTCACGTTAGATAAATCGTTTGGCATAGACAGGAAACGGTGTACTAGTAACCCGTCGGTGTATCCGTAAAAGTAGTTACACAGTGAAAAAAATCAATACGAGCTATTCGCACCTAGACTTTTGGTTCGAGGACTGATTATCGCCGATAATTAAGATAAAATGCTTCATTTTAAGACACTTTATTTCATTTTTTTTTCAATTCAAAATTTACTTAGATGAATTCCATGATGGTTTGAATATTTTCCATGATTTTTGACAAAATTCCCTGATTTTTCCATGAAAAAACCTCAATTTTCGAAATTCCATGATTTTTCCAGACAACACCCGTTTTCCATGACTTTTCCAGAACTGTGCGAACCCTGTCTTTATCAACAGTAGTCTGCCAAGGTTGCGTTTATGCACCAGTGTCTCCAAAAATCATAAATGTCCCTCAGGTTTTTTTTATAAGAACATGGGGCACTGTCTTTTTGGTTCCAAAACCCTGGTATATTATTAGTGTGATCCATCAATTTTGTAGAACATTAGACAAATGAGAGATTTTGGTACTTACAGAAGCTTAGTTCCGGACCAGTCTTAAATGTTGTTGTCTGGAAATGGGTTAAACAATTTTAAATGTCACCTGTAATTAGTTTGAAATTAGACCAGTACAGATTCTTCCATTGTCATGTATCTGTTTCAACTATTGCATGAGTGCCAAGGTTCCCCTATATGTTCAATTTTCTCAGTAAATCTAGCAGACTAAAGCTCTAAGGAACAATAAACCCTCATTAAAACCCCAGCTTAAGTGTTAATTATACTTAATTAGAACAACTTAATTGGTTAATCTCATCAGAAAAGTGGATTTTATTGTTCCGAACTTGCTAAGCAATAACAGTTTCACAGCAAAATTTCTTCCTAATTCCAGTGCTGCACTAAAAATAAGAAGCTATAAAATTTTCAAAATAATTGTTATGAACTTTAAAGAGCTTTCTGTATTGAACCCTTTAACTCATTACCCAGGGCTTGTGCTACTCTTTGAAAATGAACAAGAGCCATGTCGGACATGGCCATCCCCCGCCGTAAAAGCTTGAAAGTAAACTGAAGCCAGTTAGATTTAGGCTTCTCATACACTGCATTTCTTGTCAATGAGTTCTATGATAGCTATTATACTTTCAGAGATATGCTCTGGACAAAATCTAAGTCTTAAAAAACAACAAAGGGCAATAACTCCAAAATTATGCAAGCAAGGATTGTATGTATTGTGCACTGCACTTCTCCTCAACGAGATATATCCACCTATGAAGTTTCAAGTTAATAGCTATTATACTTGCAGATATTTGCCCCGGACAAAATCTCAGTTTTTAGAACAACAAAGGGCAGTTACTCAAAATAATACAAGAAAGAGTTGTGGTTCTTGTGCACTGCACTTCTCCCTAATGTGATCTATACACCTATGAAGTTTCAAGTTGATAGCATATATACTTTAGGAGATATGCCCCAGACAAAATCTAAGTCTTTAACATAACAAGAGGGCCGTTGGCCCTGGGGTGCTCACCTGAGATAAAGGCTCTTTTTATTTCAACAGTCTAATTTATGAAACAAGTGGGCCACACTTACATATAAAGACTATGAACCTTGGGATCCAAAAGTCTAAATTACAAATTCCAAGGCTTTAGTGCAGATTTGAAAGAAGGAAAAACCTTTTTCCTCCCTCTGGATCCATGGGTAATAATTTCGGAAATAAGAAAGAAGTCTGTGAACTGATGCTTCATGTCTATACCCACCCCAACTCAACCCCTGGAGACCCAAGGATCATGATTTTAGCTATTTTGTAAGAGATCAATATACTGATACTTCATGCAAAATTTTAAGGCTCTACCCCTTCTCTGTCAAGAGCAGAAGATTTTTAAAGATTATTTACTTATTTACTTTTGTTGCCATGGCAACCAGTTTTTAATGGATTTCAATTCTTTTAGCTTTTTTTTAAGGGGACCACCTAAGGAACATTTCTGCCAAATTTGGTTCAAATTGGCCCAGTGATTTGGGAGGAGATGTCGTTTAAAGAAATTGTTGACGAACAGACGCCAAACGAAAGGTGATCACAATAGCTCACTTGAGCACTTCGTGCTCAGGTGAGCTAAATCAGGGAATAACTCCAAATTTATTCAAGCAAGAGTTGTGATTCTTGTACACTACACTTCTCCTCAACGAGATATATCCACCTATGAAAATTTAAGTTGATAGCTATTATACTTTCAGAGATATGCCCCTGACAAAATCCAAGACTCTAAAATAACAAAAAGCAATAATTCCAAAATTATGCAAGCAAGAGTTGTGGTTCTTGTGCACTGCACTTCTCCTCAATAAGATCTATCCACCTATGAAATTTCAAGTTGATAGCATTTATACTTTAGGAAATATGCTCAAGACAAGCTTAGTGAAGGATGGATGGACACCATTACTATATCCCCTTCGACGAAATGGCGGGGGATAATAACAATAAAATTCTAGGGGTCATAACTGATATTTAAAGTGACAAAAGAAGGATGAGTTGCGCGTTTTAAATTAGAATGTTCAACCAATTACCAGACAGCAAAAGTTTCGTTGGCTCTTTTCCGCCACTGAAAATTATCTGAATGATCAAGAATCATATATACAGCTAAAACCCTCCTTACAACCACCCCAGAAATACAGGAACCCAGTTATTTAGACTGAATTTTGATAGACCACATTTTTTTGTTTTTCATTTCAATGATGGCAAACCCCTCTTAACCAGGCACCCTTCTATTCCGATTACAACTTAAAATTTTATATCAACTTAATTGCTGTTTTCTATTTGCATTAAAGAAGATATGATATCAACAATTTCACACTGTAAACCTGTACTTATGTATAGGTCAGACTTCTAGATCAGATCTAAACGGAGAAACAATTGATAAAAGAACTAACTTTTATAAAGAAAGTAGTGGCGAATTCATAGTAATGGTAGAAATAGAAAATGACATAAGGTTCTCAATAATACATATGTTTATTTGTTTTATTGTTTGCATACATTTAGTATTAACCCCAAACAAAATTAACGATGATGAAAATAATAAAGATAAAAATAACCATCCACACCTTCTGATAATAAAACCAAATGACATTAGTTCTTAACAACTTTACTCATACCTTCCTTTTGTATTTTGATAATTCTAAAGCCTTTGAATGCTATATATAAATGATGCTTTTTTAAAAAAGATTTTACCATTTGTCAGAGGGAAAACTTGGCTTTTATACTTAGAATTCCATTCAAATACAAACATCTTTAGTAAAATCAACCCAACAATGCCAATGCTTACAGCACCTGGGGACCATGATAAATTGAATTATTTTCCAAAATAAGAGAGCTATATATCTATCTAAAGAGGGTGAATAGACACTTTATTCATAAGACACAATGGGAAAAGAATATACAATGCATCTCCTTTTGTCATACAATTTTTTACTTAGACTCATCTAGAAGTGAATTTTCCAGTGCTTTTATCACTTTTTTTTCAAATTTGGATTGTTGGATTGTCTATATTGTATTGTTTGTTAACCCATTTCCAATTTATGATGCTTTCAGACACTCCAAAGAAAAAAGCTTTAGAAAACTTTGCAGCCAATGAAGAAATTGATTGTCGCAAGCAATTTCTTCATTATACACCATCTTTTCTACTAAAAAAGTAAACTTAAAAAAGGGATCCTAAATTTCATAACGTTTAAATTGTTATCTGGAACATCTTTCAATATGGACCAGTCTAAAAATTTTGTTGTCTTAGAATGGGTTAAAAAGTTCAGATAGGACTCTACAATAAAACAGCAGAAATCAGTCTTAGAATTAACTATATATCACATTCTCTCAGCGAAATTACATTTCCCAGCGGGTATGTGGTTTAATTTGCTTTTGTCTTCTTCAGAATATATCAGAGATTGTTTGGCTTACTCTTGATCTCATACTTCCGATGGGCAGTGTTCTGGCAAGGTTGGAAAAAGTATAAGACAAATGGTTTAACCCATTACCAGACTGCAAAAATTTTAGACTGGTACAAATGAAAGGAGTTGCAGAAGACGATTTAAAGTTTATGAAATTTTAGACTTTTCATATATCTGCATAAAAATCATTGTATAAAATGCAGAAATTGCTTGTTACAAGCAATTTCTTCATTAAACTCAATTTTCCCTAATTGTTTTTCTTTAGGGGCATCAAAAAGTGTTGTTGTGGGGAAAATGGGTTAAGACAACTTAAAAGTTTGGGACAATTTGGAAAAACAAGCACAATCATTTCCAGATTCCAACGCTCGGCAGTAGACAGAGATACAGGAAATACCAAAGTTTTCAGATAATATGCCCTTGGAATATGACCTTTACCAATGAACTGTATAACAGCAGAAAGTTCTTATCACACGTAAAAGACATGTGAAATAGGTCCTAAATACACTAAAATTAGAGATATAAGAAATGTCAAAGTTTTCGAATAACACTCGATGAACTTTTTTTTCATTTCAATGGAATTAGGAGCCTCCAACCAGTCATAAGTACTAATCAATACTTGTTGATTATCAGCACACCACCATCACCAAGACTCAATTCCTCAGACACCAATGGCAATGCCTACACTCCCAACATCACCATGTAAGATGATAACAATTAATTTCAGTACATCCATCCCTTTGATTTCACATGTATGTCATAGGTGTTGAAAATTAATTATTTACCTAACATCTTTACAAGAAAGGGTCATTTAGCACTTTAACCTTTAAATTTCTAATCTTTCTGTTGGTTTGACCCCCCCCCCTTTCAAAATAAATGACCCCTAGAATTTTACGGTAAAGGAGTCAATGATTCCTCAATTTCAAATGCTATCTCGAGCCCTGCATTTTAGGATAAACAGAGCAGCCAATCATCATACAGGCGAAATTCAAGGAATTTAGGACATAATCAATCAATTCTTAAGGAAATTTTTATCAAGATTTAATCACAGTGTTATGGTCTCATTTGTTTCTGTCAGAATTTTCAAGATGGAATTCTTTTGAAAATCTAGTTGTTTGTTGCCAAGTGTTCAGAGTTTTCTCATTTCATCCCTTACAATACCTGAATAGGAATGTTCCTATTTGGCAGGCGATATAGACTAAAATCAGCCCGTTTGTTTGTTGAATTGGGTTTAAAGCCGCTTTTAACAGTATTTCAGTCATATCTCGGTGGCTGGAGCACCTTTATAATAATGGATTCCTGGTATTTCTCACATCAGTACTACCACTACATCCATTCTTAGCCTCCAGCTGCTATCCCACTTAGGTTTACGATTATCCACCCATTGGTGAGAGACAAATGTTGGAAAGGATTTGTGCCACTGCCAGGGATCGAACCCGTGACATCCCATGATTGAAGATTAGGTGTCTGGTGCGCTACCAACTGCACTATGACCGCGGCTCAAAATCAGCCTGTACATAAGTGCAGTCTGCAATCTTAGTCTACTCCACCTGTTTATCTCTTTTCAAGCCAGAGTTGTTTGTGAAATTAATTCTTAAATGAGATGCTTACTCAAAACTAGTGCCTTCATTGCGTTCTGCACTTTGAATTTAGGGCAATTCTGGAAAGGACTTTTCTCAGCATGACAAGTTAATTTCAAGTGTGTATAATGAATTTATAGAAAACTTCTATTTAGAAAAAAAAATCTACTGATAGTTCAAATCCAGTCCCTTCAAGTTTCAAATCAAATCCCTTTTAACCCATTCCCTCAAAATTTTAGACTGGTCCAAATTGAAAGAGGCTGCAGATGGCCATTTCAAAATGATAGAATTCTATTTTTTTATATTTTTTTTTCATCTTTTTGGATAGAAAACATTGTGAAAAATTGCTTGATGCAAGCATCTTTTTCCTTTTCCACAATGTTTTCCAAAGCTTTTTTATTCAGGGGCGTAAAAAAGAGGAATTGGTTAGGTTATTAATCTGAAAGAGCTCTAACAATTTGGACTTTTCTTAAAGACTGCACAAGAATTTAAAAAAAAGCCATCAATTTATGCTTTAAGGATGGGAATTTGCATGATGAAATTGAAAACAGTGGTTGTTTCCTAGAAATTCTTTACAAATCATTAGATACAATTTTATCATGCATAATTCATTTCATGAAACTCCTGTTAAATTTTGCCCTTTTTGATTGCAACACATTTGCGAGTCAAAAATTTTTCAACAAGAAGCCTATATGCTTGATCATATGTTTGATTTATGAAGAAGTTTGGTTACAAGGGCAGATAATGATTTCTGTAAAGGGGGTTCAAATTGGCCGGGGGGGGGGGGGTCCCATTATGCTCGATTTTCTATTGAATTTATCCACCAAATGATAATTGACTAACCCCATCAAATTCTTGTTTGTAATGCCCGATACTTATTAAAAACAAAGGGCTCAAACACCTGAAATCTTAATTTTGAGTCAGCATTTCTTTAGAAAAATATAGAGGATAATGGTTTGTTTCAGTGTAAGTTGGATTAATATTTCATTGAGTGAACAACAAAAGATTTATTTTTACGAGTGGCGAAAATTCTATTTCTTTAATGCACAATTTAGAAAAGATGCGAAAATTTTATGACAAATTTTCTTAAAGCGTGTCATTTCGCACGTGACTGCTATGCAATGCTTATGATGACGTCACTTATTTGGCTCTGCTTAGATAACGTCAGATAGGGTGAAATGCACGAAAGAGGCGCATAAGTTTTTGATAATTTCACTGGATAGGCGGTGAGTTTATCAAATGATAATCTACTGTTATTTCTCGATAATCCACATTAAAGCATTAAAGAAAATTTCATAAACAACTCTAGCTTTGAAAAGACATACAGGTTGGGTAGACTAAGATCGGTCTGCATCAATTTCAAGCTATTCACTATCTTAATCCTTGTCATGCTGAACCCAGAATATTCCTGTTTTCATAGAATGTAATTAGCCAATCTTTATAGGGCCCCTTTTCCCATGATACTTTACAGAACAAACCAAATTTCTAAAGGAACAATTCTAATGAAGGTATCATCATTCTGTAAAAGTGAAAGAGAGTCAATGAAAACAGTGGATTGAAATGTATCAAGAATTTTTGGTGATAAGGCTCCTTTTCCTATGATAGTCAAGGATCAGGTCTCATGTCTGCATCAACAATTGTAATTATTGTACAATGATTCTTTGAAGATTTGAAGAAAATCCAATGAAAGCTCTGGACTTGGTTACAAACTGTGGACTTATTTGTGATACAAGATTTTAAGATTAAATTTCATAAGGCTCCTTTTTCTGTGATACTTGATGGATCAGGTCTAGTGTTAACATTAACAATCATTATTATTGTACAATTATTCTGTGAATGTTTGAAGACAACCCGATGAAAGCTCTGGACTTGGTAACAAGGATTTCTAAATGGAATTTTCATAAGGCCCCTTTTCCCGTGTTTCTTGACAGGTCAAATCCTTTTATGTAAAGAATGATCGTTATTTGCTTACAATCATTCTGTGAAAGTTTCAACAAAATCTGATCAAAGCTGTGGGCTTCATCGTGTTAACAGGGATTGTTAATTAAATTTTCATATAGCCCCTTTTCCCAAGTTACTTGATGGATCTGAACCTTTTCCAAAGGGAACTATACTTACAAAAGTATAATTATTCTGTTTGAGTATGAAGACAACCCAATGAAATCTGTGGACTTTAAAGCATTAATTAAGATTATTTTAATTAAATTTTCATAAGGCCCCTTTTCCTATGTTTCTCAATGGATCAGACCCAATTTGAGAGGAACAATCCTTATGATGAACAATCCAATGGTGATCCTTATGATGGTAATATCATTCTGAGAAAATTTGAAGGGAATCCGATGAAAACTGTGGACTCTAGAGTGTTAACAAGGAAAGTTAACAGACAGATGACGGACAGATGGACAGATACAAAAAAGGCATTGCAATAGAAAAATAAAATACAAGAAATTTCTTCATTTTACACCATGTTTTCAAAAGCCTTTTTCTTGAGGGGCCTAAAAAGGGGGAATTGTGTGGGAATGGGTTAAGCCAGAGTTGTTTAACCCCATCCCGTTCAAATACGGGATTTTACGTTTCTGTGATTTTATCCTTGAGAAAACATTGTGGTACAAGAAGAAATTGCTTGTAACAAGCAATTTCTTCTTTTTCCACAATGTTTTCTACCCTATTGAATGGTTATTATTCAAATTAAATCCACTTTGAAATATCGTCTGCAAAACCTTTGAATTTGGACAGGTCTAAAATTTCCAAAAACGGGAAAGGGTTAAATAATCAATGTTCAAAAGAAATATTTAATTCAGCATGAAAAGGGTTAGAATAATAAAACTCTGTCAAAAAAATTATTTAACTTAAAACCAGAAAAATATGATATTTAAATCAAGTCCCATAAGATTTTCTTTTCCTGTAAAACATCTGTCCCTTGCAGTTAAATCTACTAATTAGGGATAATTTATAATCTCCCTAAACAAAGAGTATTCCTTTTCTGCCTTCTTTAATAAATCATGAAGAGCTGTGCATGGGGGATACCAAAATTTGATTTATGATTTCTCTCCTATCTAACAAAGAATTCTTTAATAATTCATAGTCTGATACTGCTCTTTTTTCCCCAAGTCATATTACTTCATAATTACAGGTTTCTTAATTTACAATGTAATAACTTTTTGAACCATGGAACCCTGCCACTTGAGTCTTGAGCAACCACTAAACAAAATCCATCTTCACCCTTTTTGTTCTTTATCAGCCAAGCTTTCGTAAGATTAATGATGGAGGAAGGGAAAAGCCAAGAAGACAATTTTATTAATATCAAACATTAGAACTGTTGCCAACATTTGGTAGCATGGAGACACAAAACTGGTTTTATTTTCTAGTTAAATTAATAAGTCATCTTTTTTACAGGCAGGTGATTATTTGAGATGCTGAGATAGAAAAAAAGAAGAATGCTGGGAAACACACATTTCCAGGAAATGAGTATTTCATTTAATACAATTCTAAGAGGAGATAGTGTATCTAGAGATAGCGAATTCTTTTACACCTTGAACAATTTCTTTAAGTTCACAATGTCGAATCATCAATTTTATTCTAGAATTTGAAAGACATAAAAAATTAATTAAAAAAGTTGCTAATTACAGATGCTTGAGAAATGGAATCACTCCACCTGCCAGGATTCAAATACCATATGGGTAATTTAGAGAGGCAAGACATTTTAATAAGCATTACTTTTCTTAAATTTACTGTAAGGGAAGTAGCTTTCGTCTTCAGTCAATTAGGCCAAGCCTGCAGCACAAGTAATTTCCCTTGCATCACTATGTGATAAGGTTAATTCTCCAATCATGCGATGTCATGAGTTTGATCCCTGGAATGGAATATCCTTTCCCACATTTTTCTCTCAGCAACAGGTAGATAAACGTAAACCTATGTAGCAGCTGGAAGCTAGGAAAGGATGTAGTGGTAGAACTGTTGTGAGAAATACCAGGAATCCATTGTTAGGTGCTCCAGCCGCCGCAATATGACTGAAATACTGCTAAAAGTGGCGTTAAACCCATTCAATCAATCAATCAAAATCTGATAATGTTACAAAGGGTCAACAAATGATCAAGATTTTCTACATACTGCCATGCTTTTACCAATCAAATTATGTTTTTGATAAGGAATCATAAAAGGTCATTCCTGTAAATTTCAATGAAATCAATTGACTGATTCTAAAGAAGAATATGTTTAAAGTTTGCACTGTACACCATTAATTATAATGAACAAGAGGCAAATAAGGCCTTATCGGTCACGTGAGTCCAAAGAGCACAAAAACAGATAAAAGTCTACCAGTTATGCTACATACTAAACATCAAGCTCTAAGCCTTTTAGTTTGGGACAAGAAGATCATTTCACTTAACAAGCCTATGTTAAACTTGGGACATCTTTGAACGGGCTAATTCTGCCCCTGGAGCCATAATTTGTTCAATCTTGATGGAGGTCCACCAGATGATGCTACATACAAAATAATTAAGCTCTAGGCCCTCCTGTTTGGGTGAAGAAGAGTTTTACAAATTTCACTATATAAGCCCTATGATAAATTTGTTATGTCTTGGAATGGGCTAATTATGACACTAGGGCTATAATTCACACAATATTGATAGAGATCCATCAGATGATGCTACATACCAAATATCAAAGCACTAGGTCTATCTGTTTGAGAGAAGAAGATTTTTCAAGTTTTAAATATATCAGCCTATGTTAAAATTGTGACATCCGGGAATGGGCTAATTTTAATCCTGTGGCAATAATTTGTACAATCTTGACAGAGGTCCACCAGATGATGCTGTATACTGAATATCAAAGTTCTAGGCCCTCCTGTTTGGGAGAAGAAGACTTTTAAAAATTTCACTATTATAAGCCCTTGTAAAACTTGTGACATCCGGGAATGGGCTAATTCTGTCTCTTAAATCTTGACAGAAATTCACCAGATGATTCTACATACCAAATATAAAAGCTCTAGGCCCTCTAGTTTGGGAGAAGAACATCTTTGAAATTTTCACTATATAAGCCCATGTTAAACTTGTGATGTCTGGTAATGGGTTACTTTTGACCCTTGGGTTATAATTTATACAATATTGATAGAGGTCCACTAGATGATGCCACATACCAAATATGAGAGCTGTAGGTCTTTTTGTTTGGTAGAAAAAGATTTTCAAAGTTGTCACTATGTAAGCTTATGTACCCAACCAACCTTTGCCCCCCCCCCCCCCCTACCACGGCAATTTCTTGACAGATTTTTTTTTTCTTTTACAAACTTCATAGTCCTTGCTGTAACGACTCTTAATACCAAATATGAGTCTAATCTGACAGTCAGTTCATGACAAGAAGATTTTTAAAGATG
Organism: Fragum fragum; assembly: GCA_946902895.1. NCBI lineage: Eukaryota > Metazoa > Mollusca > Bivalvia > Cardiida > Cardiidae > Fragum > Fragum fragum. Next base: position 8,230,936 of record OX336383.1, on the reverse strand, counting down.
TACCCTTTTTTGCCCCTTACGGAGCCCCAAGGGGAGATAACTCTGATGTCTAAAAATCTGAAGCGCCTTCCCATAAGGATGCTTCTTGTCAAACTTGGTTGAAATCCATCCAAGGGTTCTTAAGAAGAAGATGAAAATGTAAAAAGTTAACGCAAGACACACTATGCACAACGATGGACAGACAAAACACGATCGCAATAGGTCACCATGACCTTCGGTTAGGTGACCTAAAAATAGTCCCTCCACCATCCCCTAAAGCCATGATTGTCATCTAATCATTTTTCTTTTTAAGGAATCTGATAAAGGGTCACACAACGATCTTTCCTGTGAAATTCGGTTGAATTCTCTTCCATACTTTCTGGAAATATTTTTAAAGTAAAAGAGTACAGACAAACAGATGGAAGCACACATGGACAGGCACATGGCGGACACAACAACATAACAATAGCTCACTGGCTTTCAGCTAGTCGAGCTAAAAAAAGGAAAATTTTTGGTCACAATGTCTCATGACATACGTGACACTGTTCAATTCAAAAACACTACTAGTGGTTGTCTATAACAAATCTCAATTAGGACCAGCCGAAAACTTTGTTGCTTGGTAATGGATTAGAAAGCTTCTGGATTATGAAAATGAAAGAATTCAAGCATCAATAGGGTTGTGGATTTGGCGCCTTATTTTCTCAATCTACTAGAAAATAATATTCCTTGAGAAATAAGAAAGCTTTTTAGTTCATTTTCTTCACAAGCTAATGACTCTCATTTCAAGCTTGGAAATTTAAATATTGTTGTTTTACTACAATATTGTAGTAACTTCAGGTTCATTATAGCTCTAGTTACAGGGGTTTTGAAGTGTAACTTTGATATGTATCTTTGGTTGGATTAATTTTTGTCTGCTTTTCAATCATTTGGCTCTTTTTCCATCAAGAGGTTTCCCAGACAAATTGACTCTTTTCCATGAAGATTTCTTTTCCGTCGAGAATTTTAATCGAGTCTACTAATAGTAAGACACAGTCAAATCCTCTCGATAAGACATCTGACAGATCCCTGAACTTTGACAAGGCAGTTGAACAATATAAGGTTCAGAAATATACAACAGAAAGCTATTATTGGTTGACCAACTCTAGCTCGGGTAATCTGTAATTGAAACAAAAAGCATCATTGTGTCTCCCAGAATCGGTTTAAAACCCACAATATAGGTTCAAAGTCAGTTTTCTTTAAAAGTTTCCCTCAGGAATCTGAATTACCTTGTTCATTGGTATATCCCTATTGGCATAAATATGCAAAAATATGCAAATTAATAGCCCTCATTTTCGCATAAAGTGTGAGGGCTTGATCCTGATTTTTTATCTGTCCGTTTTAAGAATTCTACAGAATAAATTAGATGGAATATAAATGAAGTAATTATCTAGCAGAATTTGAATGACTATACAACTTTGAGGATAATTGACAGATTGGGGGTGTTAATCGAAGATTGATTAATTGAATGGGGTTTAATGCCACTTTTAACAGTATTTCAGTCATATTGCAGCGGCTGGAGCACTTAACAATGGATTCCTGATTATTCTCACACCAGTACTACCACCACATCCTTTCCTAGCCTCCACTTGCTATCCCACTTAGGTTTACGGTGTTGATTGAAGAATCAATCAACCCATCAAATTGTTCAATTAGATACGAAGTGAATTTTGAAGGCCCACATTGGCCAACATTCGTGCTCAATGTGAACTTTATGATGCGTTTTGGTTGGTTTTGGCTACTTAGAAATTATAACATCAGCTTATTCAAGCGGTTGTTACAACACTTAGGATGCCAACAACCATTTTACTTTTTGTTACATGCTACGGACCATAACTTTTGCCAAATAACACCATTTGATATGGAACTTCCTGTCAAAGCTCAGTGTGTGTGGCCAATGATCTGCCATCTTTGTCATTTTATACAACTTTTGATGATTAACCCTTGTCATGCTGAACCCGGAATATTTCTGTTTTTGCAGGAGGTATATACAAAGATACATAAGTGAAGTCTGATCTTTGTATACATCACCTGTTTGTCCCTTTCATGCTAGGACTGTTCATAAAAATCAATTATCACAAGAAATATTGATTCACAGTTTGAGCCCTACTTCCACCTTTTTGACTATGATTTAATTTTCAATCAAATTTTCATTCAACATGGTAAGGGTTGAATTTAAAGCACAGCCTGTTCATTAATATTAACTAGATAATTCTTTTAGCAAAGTATACCGGTAAGTTTGTCAGGCCAATATGCTGCCAAAGCCATCCTAGTAAAATTGTGTATAGCATGGACAGTCTAAAAGAAAAAAGGGTCACAATGGCCCTAGGTCGCTCACCTAACTTCTTCTATGAAATATCTCTTTTTTCTTTCTCTTTTCTCTTTTTCTCTTTTTAAGAACTTTGGCCTAAAGCATCTTTCTTCCAAACAGGCCATAAAATAAACAGTGGAAAAGTTTCTATTGTCCTATTTTAATCAAGTTGCTGAAAACCTTGTTAAAAAATATCAGAAGAGAATGTAATCAGATTTTAAGATCTTAAAATTCTCACCACAGAGTTACAACCCAATTACGGGGCACTCCATCTTGCATCAATATCTCTCCTCTTTGTTTGGGAAGTCTCTTAATCATTCATTTTCTTAACCCTGTACTGTATAAGGCAATCAACTCTGAGAGAACACATCAATTTTGTGAGATAATAATTTTATGAGGCTTCAATTGCTTTACCCATTTCAACATTGTCATTTTTGGGCGCTCCTAGAGAAATAAAATTAGAAAACATTGTGTAGAATGAAGGAATTGATTGTAACAAGCAATTTCTTCATTTTCTACAATATTTTCTACCTAAAAAATCTACAACTTCATAAACACTAAATTGTCCTCTGCAACTCCTTTCAATTTGGATCAGTCTAAAATTCTGCCATCTGGTGTCAATCCATTTCTACACAATCCCACCTTTTTATATCCATTAAGATAAAAGCTTAATAAGGCAAACACTGTGGAAAATGAAGAAATTGCTTGAAACAAACAATTTCTTCATTACCCACATTGTCTAATCCAAAGAGACAAATATTTTTATGCTTTCCATCTATCATAAAATGTCACCTGCAACTTCAATCATTTTGGACCAGCGTATTATTTGTTGTCTGGTATTAGGTTAATGGTATTGGGTTAATAACAAGTATTTTATCATAACCTAGAGGAAGTGCAAAGTTGTCAACAACTACCTTCCTTATGTAAGGTTTCTTAATGAGTTTCTCCCACTAAATAGGATCATTCAATTGATTGATGTATAGGGTTACACCCCACTGGAAACAAAATTTCAGTTATCTCAGCGACTGATGCACCTCACCATGGCTTCCAGTCATTTCCCATACCAATACAACAACATTCTTACATTCTGTCAAAACCAGCAGCTACTCAAAGCACTACGGATCATCCCTCCATCATTGAGAAACTTTCATCAAATCTCTGGAAGAATATTGACTGAGTGAAGGTTCTATTCACCTTACCTTGATATTCATGACTAAAAGGAAGCTGTTGGCATTCAGCAAGTAAGCTATTTTCTTCATCAGCCATGAAACAAGATGGAGGCGATCACATAGATTTTCACTTCAAGTTAATGTGCATGTGTGGAAATGAGCGGAAATGCGTGAAAACTTATCGATTCGAAATACCGTTTTTTTCCTTAAAAAAAAAACCACTAAAAACTGGGGACATTTTACAAAATGGATGGATCACATCAACAATCTAGTTACCATGGCTGTGCAACCTCCCATGGTCTTAAAAAAATGGGTACATTTATGATCTTTTCCAGACAATGGTGCAAAAACACAGCCTTGGCAATAACTGTATATCAATGTAAAGGTGAGGGATAAACCTTTGAAATATCCCCAATGGGTCAAAATTACCTCCTTTAGAGAAATTGCTAAGGGTCAAAATAGTATATTCTTTCAGATTTTCGAGAGTCAAAACCCTGGTTTACATGTCAAACACGAGCCCTTCAACCTTAGCTCACTTTGAACATGTTCTCAAATTGATACTCATCTTTAAATTCAAGAAACACAAGAAAAAAGCTTTGGAAAACATAGAGCTCAGCAGAGTGAAAAATTTAGTGTCACAAGGAATTTCTTCATAATCAAAAATGTTTGCAGCCCAAAAAGCAATTTTCTTACAAAAAATATTAACTTAAAATTGACATCTGCCTTGAATCTTGACTAGTCTAAAAAGTTTTACTGTCTGGTAATGGGTCTAAATTGCAATGGGACCAGTCTAAGAGTTTGTCACTTGAAGACTATAACAACCATTCCATCAGAGAATGGTTATCTCATTAGTTCGAGGCTTACCAATTCTATAACACTTCATGGTCTGATGCATTACTGCTGAAAAACTCATGTCAAACAAATAATTATTGAAACTTTCTGAATATTGCCTGAAGTAAAATTTATTTTAATAGCACTGACTTTGAATTGAGTTTGACTCATTCTCTTGCAATCCTGCTTTTTGAAACAAGAGTACCATGGTTACAATGTATCCTACAACTTAATTGCTTTTTAAGGGAGGAAGCTATATGTATACAGGGATCTATACAAACACTGAACAATGTACCAGGCTCCCATGGGTTTAAAAAGTTTAAAGGGATCCTATCTATTCCAGGCATGGGATTCAATCAGGATTCCTCAATATTTCTCAAGTACAATAAATCATATTGTATCAACTAATGCTCCTGATTGGCCAAAGTTTAGTTTGAGTAGCTTTCAACTTGTTCTTTCTTTCAGATTTGATAAGTTACCAAACAAAGGTCCTAATTCGAAGAAGTTGAAGACAAAATTTTAGTTGATGAAATTTAGGATCTATTTTATCTTATTCATTTGTTTAGTTATCTTTTTTTTTTTTTTGTGTGTGTGGGGGGGGGGTAGAAACATCATGACAAGCAATTTCCTAATTTTCCACAATGTTTTCCAAAGCTTTTTTTATTTGGGAGGGGGGGGGGATTTTAGATTTTTTTATTAAAATTCTGGATAAAAAACATTGTGTAAAATCAAGAAATTGCTTGTTACTAGCAATTTCTTAAATATTCACAATATTTCCCTAACTGTTTTCCTTTAGGGATTTCCAAAAGGGTCATTGTGTTGGAATGGGTTAACCCCCATTACCAGATGACAAGACTTAAAGACTTGTCCAAAATGAAAGATGTTGTAGACAACATTTTTAGTTTTTAAAAAATTTAAATAGTCGGCTAGATCATAAAGAAAAGTGCTTTTAACAGGTAAAATCTTCATTCTCCAGAAAGTTTTCTAAAGCATTTTTAAGGGGGGGGGGGGAAGGGGGGTCTAAAATTGTACAGTGGAAATGGCTTAACCATATATTTTATAACACAATTCTAAATATCACAAGAAATATTCCTTTAGCTCCTTGGATCTTCAATTAATACAAATTACTGGAAATTCATGATGCAATAAATGTCTTGTGAAAAGGCCTATAAGTACCGAATTTAACCCCTATCAGATTATAAATTTGCTAATCACAAGAACAAGGAGTTTTCACAGTTACAAACCATAAAAATTCCGTGAGTTTGTTATTACACAATAAAGCTGGTATGCACATGCTGAACGCATTGAGCCTTCATTCTTGCATAACAAACCACAATTCCTTCTGGTATATTAAATGACAAGGAGGAAATTGGAATTTCTGCCCATTTTCTCATACAAATTTGTTTAAGAATATATTAACCCTTTACTGTTTTGAATGGTTACACCGGTCAAAATTCAAAGACTTTACAGACAATGATTTAACCCTTTCCTGGTTAATCCCTGGTTTTTACGTCCCTGTGATTTCATAATTGAGAAATCATTGAGAAAAAAGAAGAAATTGCTTGTAACAAGCAATTTCTTCTTTTTCCACAATATTTTCTACCCAACTGAATGGTTATTTTTCAAATAAAATCAACTTTAACTTTTCGTCTGCAAAACCTTTGAATTTAGACAGGTCTAAAATTTTGCAAAACAGGAAAGGGTTAAGTCAGGGCTCTGCAGACTCCCAGAATTTGGGGAGAAGTCACTTCTCACTAGTCTGAGAATTGGGAGAAGTTTTTCAAAATGGGGAGAAGTGGTGAGACTTTCAGGAGAAGTGGATCGCGTCAAAAATTAAGTTTTTGCGCGTATTCCTCATTTCTGTCAGAAAATAAAATAGCTTTACAAACAAGAAGTTGCATTTTATACTATGTAACATGCAATAAACATAGAAAATACTGCTTATCCTTTCAGTCCTCAATAAAGATCTTATTCCTGTGAACAAATACTTTTGTTTTTTTCTTTTTTTAGGTTTGAGAATTCAAGAGTTTGATTCTGAATTTATTTTTTTTAATATTTCATAATAGATTCATATATGACAAAAAAAGTCAACTAATAAAAAAATGCAAATAGTGTATAGGCAGTCTGAATGAAATGAGTAGTGTTTCTATTAGAAGCAGAAAATGAGAAAAGATTTTATTGTAACAACATGTATTTAATCAAACCATTACCAGAAGAAAAAAATCAGACTGGTACAAATTGAAAGAAGCTAAATAAGAAATTTCACAGTGAGCTTAAATAAGAAAGAAGGTGCCAAAGAGGGTAGAAACATGTGGGGAAAGGATAAATTGCTTGCTGCAAACATTTCCTCCCTTTTTCACAGTTTCCCATAAAAACATTTCAAGATGTCAAAATGGGGTAGTGTGTGGTAATGAGTTAAAGTCTGTGCACATTACCTGATAACATAAAAATGGATAAAAAGTGTCATTAATTGGTCAAAAAAGGTCCTCTGTGATTAAGTCAGTTATAGTGTGTAAAGGGTAAGGGTTACTGCTCAGTACACAAAACCAGACTGTTCATGCAGAGGTTTAAAGTTAACACAGGATAATTTGCTCCATTTTATAGGATTACATGTTATTTAAAGGAATTATTACCAACACAAGTAAGTGAAATTTAGTTTTTGGATAGAATGTATCATAACAAGAATCTCAGGAAAAGATCGTAGCACTCTTTAAATTGTTTGCCATAATTTTCTTCACTTGTTACAATTAAAGCAGATAACTCAAATTGAAGGATTCTAATAAAAAATGAATTTACTCTACGTAGATTTTCGGCAGAATTATTTTTCATCAAGATTTCAAATTTTAAACAGAATTTTGACTTCTGTTAAATGACACGGCGTCCGTAAATGTCGGCCATTATTCTCATTACGTGAAAGTAAGCAACAAATCTCGTAGACTGATGATAACTTAATTTACAGAAATAATTAAAACTTAAGAAGGGAAAGGATTTTGAATAAAGATTTCTAGTGCCGAGAGTATACACAGCATTGCCGAAACCAATCGGCGTAGGTGTGAATGAAGCAAGCTTGTTGACTATTAGTTACCAGAACATACCCCTATTTCTGATAATCTGCTGGCCTCACGACTACAGTATCGATACACGCTTGATTTACGATCAAAGGGCTTCCGACCGACAGTTGTATATTTGCACACTGTCCCATGCTTTTATAGCCACTGGGCCAGATTTGGTTATCACCTATCGTATCCAGGCGACTTCCCGAAAATTCCAGGCGACTTCGACTTCGCTTTGATCAGCAAATCAGGCGAAGTTTTATGAAACCAGGCGACTTTTTCGCCTGAGTCGCCCACTCTGCAGAGCCCTGTAAGTTGATTTTTATCGGAAAAATAATCATTCAGTAGGGTAGAAAATATAGTAGAAAATAAAGATATTGCTTGTTACAAGCGATTTCTTTTTTTTCCCGCAATTTTCAAATATAAAAACATTGGGATGTTTAAACCAGGAAAAGGTTAACAAATTGACTTTTCATTGGCCACGCTCACTAAAACTCAATGTGTCAGTTTGAGGTATCAAACAAGGTTATTATCCTTTGGATGCATGTATATGGTCAAGCACATAAAATAAAAGGGAAGTTGTTGATGGGTAACTTAAATATTACAACTACAGCAAGGAGAATGTTTTACATAAATATCCGAGGTTTAAGGGCAATTCTGGTCTTTACAATTGATTTGATCGGACAGTCATGATGATTTTTTAGCAATTTCTCCTTTTCTAACATATTTGCTACTAAATATGGCGCTTATTTTTTTCATTGAATTGTCGTCTGCAGCTTTTTTCCAAAGTGGACCTATTTTTTAAATGATGTTTTATGAATAAAACAGATTCTAACGTAGTGTCAAATCAAATAAGGATCCTTAACATGTGCCCCCGTCATAGCGCAGTTGGTAGCGAGCGCGTCAGACTGTCTATCTAAAGGTCCCGGGTTCGATCTCCGATGGCGGCACTCATCCTTTCCGACTATTTGTCTCCAACCAATGGGTTGATAATCGTAGACCTATGTGGGATAGCAGCTGGAGGCTAGGAAAGAATGTGATGGCGGTACTGATGTGAGAAATACCAGGATTCCATTGTTAGGTGCTCCAGCTGTCGTGATATAAATGAAAGATTGTGGAAAGCGGCATAAAACCCCATTCAAACAAACAAAAGGATCCTTAACCCATTATCACACAGTACTCCAGTCTTGTACATCATGAATCTGTTGGATTTTTCAACATTGTAAGGAAAGGAGGAATTGCTGAAAAAAAATATTTTTACCATTACCCATTCCCACTCAGTGATGCTTTTAGACGCTACGAAAATAAGAATTTTAGAAAACATTGTGTAAAATGAAGAAATTGCTTGTTACAAGCATTTTCTTCATTTTCTACAATGTTTTCTACTCGGAAAGTTGAAAAAATCCAAAATTTCATAAACTTTAAAGTGTCGTCTGCAACTTCTTTCAATTTGGACCAGTCTAAAATTTTGCTATCTGGTGATGGGTTAACATAATGGGGTTTTTTTTACCTTTAAGCCACCAGTTATTCAATTTAATGAACTTAAAACTGTCATCTAAAACTTCTCCAAATTTGGACCAATCTAAAATTTGTCATGTGGTCAAGGGTTAATTCAATACAAAACTTTAACAGAAGTTTGCACGTACTGGAATAGTTTACAAGACAAATATTTCTGACAACAAAGAATTAAGCCCCAAAAATATACAAGAAAAACATCTACAGAACAGTTCTGTCTACGTGTCACTAATGGCATCCAGTCTAGAGGATAGATGTTACCATTGATTTTTAATAAACCAGAGAGAATTAATAAGCATTGTAAACATTCACAAACCATTAAGTAAACATGTCTTGTAGCGAGAAATATCAAATAGAAACCAACTTGAAGGAATTTCCCCAGAATCTTTTACTATATTCAAAAGCAGTGCTTTCAAAAGCAGTGCAAAGTAACAAATACTCCATGAGAATGATATTTTTGCACTACTAATTTATGTTCATAAATGTGTTCAAAACTTTAGACCCGTCCAAATTCAAAGATTTTACAGATGACAATTTAAAGTTGATATTATTTGAAAAATAATCATCCAGTAGGGTAGAAAAAATTGTGTGAAAAGAAGAAATTGCTTGTTACAAGCAATTCCTTCTTTTTCCACAATGTTTTCTCAAATATAAAAATCACAGGGACGTAGAAATCAGGGACTGAACAGGAAAGGATTAACACTCTCAATTTCAGTGGAATAGCATCATGTATATCCGGTTAGACTGAAGTTTTCCCAAGAATCACAGATTTTTACATAGATCTATAAATGTACATATATGTTTAATCCTGTTCTGTTTTGCAAAACGTTTTGTGAAAGATTAATGAAAGTGAAAGTTGATTTCTTTTGAGAATAAAGGAAATAAAAATTCAATTAAAAGTAATGTATATAAAAGAAATTAGACTGGTCGGAATTGAAAGAATTTGAAGACCACTTTTCAAAGTGAGTGTAAATCAAAACTAGAGGCGTTTGAACACCTGTATCGCTCCACGGGCCTGATTGAACTGATTAAGCAAATGGGGTTTTCAGTAATTCAATATAAACCAAATCATATTCACCATGTGTGGAAAATAAATCTTGCCAATCAAATCTTTTAATACTTCAAACTTTTCATTGTTTTACAAAAGTCAATTCATTTACTAAGTGAGACGTAAAAGGTATTAACATATTTTTTTAAAAAAGAATCACTGTATACCACAAGGACATAAGCCATGACAATAAAAGCCATTCTTTCAACCAATCAAAATTAATTGATGGAATCTGGAAAAAGACTCACCAGAGAATCATTCCAGTACCAATAACTTGTTTCTGAGAAAAATATTTTCAAAGCTTTCACCATATGTGGAAATTAGCCAGCCCATTTAAGCCGTACTTGTCATCCAATCAAAATTTTAAAAAGAATCTGGAAGAGGATCATCTGAGGATCATTTCTGTGGAATTTATTTGAAATTCACTAATTTTACTGGTTTCTGAGCAAAAGATTTTCAAAGCTTTCAGTGTATAGGGTAATTAGCCACGCTCATTAAAGTCATGTTTTTCATCCGATCAAAATTCTTTGAAGGAATCTGATAAAGGGTCACCCAATGATCTTTTCTATAAAACTTTATTGAAATCAATTCCCTTGTTTCTCAGAGCAAAGGAACAACTTTTGAGAAAGGTCACCCAAGGAAAATTCATGCCAAGTTTGGTTGAAATTGGCCCAATGGCTACTGAGGAGAAGATGTTTAAAGATTTCAAAGTCAAAAACTGCCCCACCCATATTGAGGCGTCAATCAAATTTTTCCTGAACAACTTTTGCCAAGGGTCACTCAAGACACATTCATGCCAAGTTTGGTTGAAATTTGCCTAATGGTTACTGAGGAGAAGATGTTTAAAGATTTCAAAGTCAAAAACTGCCCTGCCCTACCACGCCCAAATTGATGAGTTAATCAAAATTTTGCAAACAACTTTTGACAAGGTTCACCCAAGGAACATTAATGCTAAGTTTTGTTGAAATTAGCCCAATGGTTACTGAGGAGAATATGTTTGAAGATTTAAAAGTAAAAAACTGCCCCGCCATGCAACGCCCATATGTGGGCATACATCAAAATTTCATGAACAACTTTTGAAAAGCGTCAATCAAGGAACATTAATGCCAAGTTTGGTTGAAATTGGCCAAACGGTTACTGAGGAGAAGATGTTTAAAGAATTCTTGATGCTTTCTGACGCACGACATACAAAGCTTGATAACAAAAGCTGACCTTGAGCATGTTGTGCTCGGGTGAGCTAAAAAGCCTAGCAAATTACAGCGCAAACAATTATTGACACAAATCTAAATGTTATGCATACGCACAGCATACCCACTGGGTTTTCATTTTGGAGGTACATGTACCCCTTAGGTTTTGAAATTAGGGTACAAAGAAAAACTTGGGGTACAGTGTACCCTTTACTTTCAGAGGTACACCATATGAATCTGAAACCTTTACCAAATGACAATGTACTAGGTTTAGTTATACCACTTTGCAGACAGCAAATTATGTAGCTAAAACAAAACTACTATGTTAAGTATAAGGCTCTATTTTGTCACATCCGACTGACATGTACAGCGGAACTTACGAGTGGAACCTATTTCAAAATCAAATTCTGTAGTATGAATTATTGTCAGTTTCTCGCCCAAAACATGTAAAGATCTAGTGTTTTGTTCGAAGTATGGCACAATTTTAGACTTAATTCAAAACAAACTGGTAGGGCCATCAGGAACTGCATTATACGAATTTTTCTAACTGCTGGTTTCCCAGTTCTCTAGATGGTAACAGACCAGAAAGAAGCAATGATTCCCTTACATGAAAGAGAAATCACTTGCTCCTGATGAGATTTTGTTCTACTTTGCTTGCAACTTTTTGGGTTTATAGGAAAAATTCCGCATTTAGAGTTTCTCGTTTTACATGTTATTTCAAATGCACACACAGGTAATGGCATTTTTGTTTCTGCGTTCATTCATTTCCCTGTACGATCATGTACTTCTTGGTGTAAAATTTGTACATGAACTGACATAATTGTAGGAGAATTACGTACTGCAGTAAATGAATGGGCACCCTGCCGGATGAGTGTATTTTTTAGGCAAATGTCAAAATTTTCCTATCTAGGTTTCAGAAACATCAATACCTTCCTTTTGAACAATGTTTATTATCCGATCAAAATTCTTTGCAGGAATCAGATAAAGATGAAATTTGGTTGAATTTTGTTCAGTACTTCCTGAGAAAAAAAAATTTAAAATAAAGTTTAAGACTGATGCACAGATGCACACTTATATGGGTGCGCGACAGACACAATGCCATGACAATAGCTTGCATGCTTTCAGCCAGTGGAGCTGAAAATCAGGCTATTGCCTACAGGTGTCTTAAACTCTGTTTTGGGTGGTGGAGGATAAAATATCAAAGTCAAAAGAGGGGCAAAATTTTATAAAATGCATGAGACGCCTCTCTTGATAATTTATGTCATTTTGTCATTTTTTGCAGAAAACAAGTGTCACAACTATACAGACATTAAGACTATGTCATTGTCTTATCAACGACAAAGGCAAACAATTCTTGATATTAGTCTATTTATTCTAATAAACAGCCAAACCCTTCCTATGTAGAATTGTCTCTGGTTAGTTTGGAAAGGGGGACCTTGTTTTGTTTATGACAATTTCAGATTGTAAAGGGTCCTGTCCAAATATACAATGGATATGTCCCTATTTAATCATGTCATATACAGGACCTATCTAGAACAAAATTACAAAGCGCGCAAGTTCAGCCGACATTGTCAAAAAGAAAAAAGTTTTGACACGGACAGTAAACAATGTTTAAAACAATGGAATTCGTTCAACCCAAAAGCTCTGCATCAATCAAAAATTGCTACACAATTAACGTCTAATCTCATTACGACTCATGCTGTTTCGTAAATATGTAAACTTACGATTCCAATGTAAGGCCTGGGTAGTCTTAACACTCCAAATTCGGAACTTGTGTTTCTTCCACCGTTATATTTCCACCATTTTGTCAATACGAAAACGAGGCTACCGTTAGACGCCATAAAACGGGGGTTAAGAAAAGGCAACTCTTAGCTGACTGAAGTCAGAATCGATACAAAAGTTATCTACCTTTGGAGCGTCTCTGACGGTTAAGAAAAGATTTGGTAACGTGATATATTTCAATTTGTGGTATTGTTAAGACTTTTCAAAGTCTATCAGCTCAATGACTGAGTGAGTTCAAATTATCCCTATTTTCCTAATTTATACGTAGGACTAGAAAGTCCAAATCACCGTCGACGGGGTGCCGATTAACAAGGGCACCATTGAACCAAAGAATAAAAAGAGCGGACAGATACGGGTTATGCTTCCCGAGTATAGCCCTGTCATAAAGAATAAGATAAACGAGAAAAAAGGTTCGTAAACTCCACAGTGCTCGATTTTAACGTTCGACCTTGAAATGTTGCATTGACCTCGGCGCTATCTGAAAATGTGTTTTAAATGACACCCTTACTCGTGATCAAGAACAATTGTGCAGAGTTATTTCGAAATCCATTAATAATTTTTGAAGCTATGCTCCGGGCATGCTTAATCTTAACGTTTGACATTGAGCTGTGGGCTCGAGCTTGGACCTATCTGAATATTTCTTTCAAATGGTACATCTACTCATGAAAGAGAACAATCGTGCCAAGTTACGTTGAAATCCATTTATAGTTGAAGGATCGAGTTATGTTGTGGACAAGCTCAATATTGTTGATGTTTGACCTTGAACTGTGACATTGACATTGGAGCTATCCAAAAACCGGGGAAAGGGCAATATAATAAAGAATTCACAAGTGAAATTTCACCCAATTTGGCCCGAGGGTTGTGGAGAAATCACAGCGGACGGGCGAAAGCACGGACAGACGAAGAGGCGACAATATACTCGCCATTCCGGAAGCTTAAAATTGTTCTAAAGGATAAATTAATTCGTTTATTCACGACGTCATGCCAGATGCCCTTCAGAAGATGGAACAACCTTAATGATTATAGACGTGCAGGACAGGCACTGGCTTTGGGGCTTCCGGAAAAGCTTCAACAAATTATGATTTTCATATCATTTCATGTGATACCCCAAACCTTATCTCGAACTGATTTATCCCAAAAATCAGGTATGTATCCTGGTCCCAATTCAAAGAAGTTGCAGACAACTATTTCAAGTTTAAGTTTAAAGTGTCTCCGTGATTCTGTGAAAAAAAAAAAAAAGAAAAGAAACACACACACGCACAATGTGGAAATTGAAGAAATTGCTTGTTACAAGCAATTTCTTCCCTTTTCACATTGTTTTCCTGAACTATTTTCTTGAGGAGCCTGAGGCGGGATTGTGTGGGAATGGGTTGAATAGCTCAGCACTTTTTGCTATTCAGATAAAAAATCGGTGGGCTTATAAGAATTCAAACAAACTAAAATAAAGATATATTGCCAAAATGGCGAAAACTTAGTACGTTTTAAGGATCAAGTTAAAAAAACGCTATATATTAATTACATTGAAAGCAATGATGAGGTAACTCCAAATTCTAACACGTCTCTAAAGAACTAAATAAGTATCGAAAGGGTCGCTGCATTACTACAAAACAATAAAACTATATAAGAAAACAAAATTTAGAATTTCTCCAGAAACTAAAGGTCTAATACAAGACTCATACCCTTTCCTGTACAAACCAGGTATTTTACGTCGCTGTGATTTCATACTTCAGTAGTGAACATTATGGAAAAGGAATAAATTGCCTTTTCACAATATTTTCTACCTCATAGGATGGGTTCATTTCAAATTGCATCAATCTTTATTGTCGCCTACAACTTCTTTCAATTTGGACCTGTCTAAAGTCTCAAAAAAACAGGAAATGGTTAAAACTGGCTATATCACACTTGTTCATAGAAAAAGAAAAGACGAAAAGGGTAGTAGACTGGTATACAAGGATCACGGTAGAATCTATGTTCGTAAAACTCTTCGAAAAGCTTCTCCTGCTACTAATAAGCTGTTTGAAACGAAACACGATCGGATCTGAAATTCGGCTTTACCAGCACCACCCACCAATTGACCAATCGCGGCTTTCAATCAAGGAATAATCCGACCAATCAAATAATTTATTTAGGCCAGACCAGAGCTTTTCAACTCCAACATTGGTCGCCGATTTTGTTAATCTTTCTCGTTGGTTTGGCGACTTAAACGTCGTAACTACATCTTATTCAAGATTAGGTCGCCAACCAACCATTTTGCTTTTTGTTACTTGCTACTGGCCATAAATATAGAAAAGCAACGCCGTTTAAAATCGAAGCGGGACTTCCTGTTGGAGTCTGTGGGTGTGGCCATCGAAGAAGGTAGGAAGGGCAAGCGATTTGATTTGTCAATTCCAGCTGCTTCGGTAGTCTCTGGAGAAGCCGGAACTAAACGCAAAATTTAAAAACATTATTTATATATATAGCAACTTTAGACACGCAATTGGCATTTGACGTTAGCATATTTTTGACGGCTATGTTTTTCCCAAATATTTACAGACTACGAGAGTATAAATCAAGATACTTGTATAACTATTTTGAAAGAAAGAATAATTGATATTTTCAAAACTGAATGGTGCACTATTATAATTAGTAGCCCGGTACCACAGTCTTACATTTACATTAAGAGTTCATCCGAAAATGAAATTTATTTGAATATAGAACTTAAACATTATAGAAAATATTTCACGAAGCTTAGAGTATTTTCTCTCTCTCTAAAACTTCAAACTGGTCGGCATTCAAGGAACAAGATTCCAAGAAATATGAGAAACTGTCTGTGCTGCAATAGTTTTGACTTAGAAGACGAGTATCATTTTATTTTAGTATGCCAAAGTTTCAAAAATTAAAAGAATCACTACTCAAACGAAATACGCTACTCAACGCATTATAACCTTAAGTGTATGGTCATCCTCTATAGAAAATCAGTACGATAATTTTATGAGTAGTTTAGACTTTTTCTTCCTCTAATTCTAATATTTTAAAATGAAATATTTTCCGAAGATTGACCTGTCTTCGGGACCGTATCACTTATCCAGATTGGGTTAAATATTACTACGTCGTACGCATAACTCCATATTATAACGCCTTAAAGTAGCAAGTGGATAATTGCAATAAAACCTATTATTGTGGGGATCAAACTTGACTGTCGCCCAAAAATAATTAGAAAAATGATTATTTCAAATTGCTAAAGCATTTATGCGTTACCTGTGCTCAAAGAAGAGGCACCAACATTTCGAAGCGTGCATTTCATTAGCGCTGACATTTTGAATATAGATCGACGGAATCGGCCGAACTGTCATGAATGACACTACCCAGAATGCTCAAATTAGATAGGTCAGTATTTGAAAATGCCACCTATCGGAAGATAACGATAATCGACTTACTAGTTAACAAACAAATTATAGAATGCCTTAAAATACATCTTCAAACGCATAAAATTGTAATAAAAATTATTGATCATAACTTTAAAAGATTAAAGAAAAGAAGCAAAGTAAATAATAATAGGCCTAGTGTAATAAGTTTGAAAAGAAATAGCACCCGGAACGCCAAATTTATAAGCTCAAGTACAACCAAATGGAACAGGTCGGGTAAATACGTTACCTTTTGATTTCATCGAACATCGCCTTATTTGTGATTTCCATGGCGTAATCATTTCCATGACGTATTGATTACGTCATTGAATTCCGCTATCAATTCAGCTCTATCGACTTCACTCGAAGACTAACGAACTCATCGATACATGTTTCAAAGTAGGGCAATATGAGTATACTACGTACATTATGTTACAATTTGTAGTGAATTAGAAACTTAGAAAGAACATGTATTGTAAAAATGACATTAAAAACTTTTTTCTTCACAGAGAGCTTTTATTGATTTACTTTCGTTTATTTATCTATATGCTATTTTTTTTTCGGGAAACGTTTTATTTTAGATGCATGGGGAAATAATTTAACATTTATTTATTTTCATTTTGCATTTCTCTTACTTAATTCTAACTTCATAATGGTGCCGCATACAGAGTGTTATTTTTCTAAACAATTAAACTAGGATTTAAAACAATTCTCAAATGAGTGGAGGAAAAATATTTGACCTTTCTGATCAATAAAAGACTTATAGTCTCAAAATTGGGAGATCTTTTTCCTTTAAAACTATTCTATTGTTTATTTTCATATACCGCTTGAGGCATACACATCTTGACCATATATGCGTCTGTTTGTCTGTATGTCTTTTTATTCTTGTTTCAGCTCAAATTTTACATCAAGATGGATTGGGTGAAAATTCAAAAAAAATCTTTATCAATCAAGTATAAATCAAGTGGTCTTACCTAAATTATTGGGGCAATACACGTTATCACTATTCGCAGAAATATATCCGGTTAACTATCTTGTTAATTTCTCTGGCCTATCCTGCTGGGTCGTGTTAGCTCAGTCGATGGTGCACTGTGCTCCTAACCCATTCCCACACAGTGACACTTTTGGACGCCTCTCAAGAAAAACAATTCGGCAAACATTGTGAAAAATAAAGAATCTTCTTCAAATTCCACAATGTTTTCTACCCGGAAAGTTAAAATAATCTAAATTTTCATGAACTTTAAATTGTCTTCTGCAACTCCTTTGAATTTGGACCAGTCTAAAACATTGTTGTGTGGTAAAAGGTTAATGCTGGAGTCGTGAGTTCGAACAATATCTTAGAAAAAGTTATTTCCGACCTTAAGAAAGTCGTTGCGATATTCATCGTTAGTCTCTCACCGACGGATGAATAATCAGTTGGATGAGCAGCTGGTGTCTCAGATTGAATCTTATGGTAGTTCAGGGGTTAACCCTTTTCTGTTTTGTAAAATTTCGAACCTGTCCAAATTCAAGGTTTTGCAGACGAAAATTTAAATTGGATTTAGTTTGAAAAATAACCAATTAGTAGGATAGAAAACATTACGTGAAAAAAAAAAAGAAATTGCTTATTTCAAGCAATTTCTTCTTTTTCTACAATATTTTTCCATTATAATTTTATAGGGACGTAAAAAACAGGAATTAAACAGGAAGGGGTTAAATTGATAGAAAGCAATCGCCAGTTTCGCCAGCCTGAAACTATGTTTAAAGCGGCTTTGAACCAATGGGTGGCTAATCGTAAACCTAAGTGGGATTGCAGCTGGTGGCTAGGGAAGGATGTAGTGGTTATACTGCTGTGAGAAATACCAGGAATCCATTGTTTGGTGCTCCTGCGATATGCCGCCGCGATATGACTGAAAAACTGTTTAAAGTGGCGTTAAATCCCATTCAATCAATCAATTTAACATTATATGAATGATTTTTTCTCTCTCAATTTTCCAATTTCTCAATTTAATGCTTTCATACATTGCAAAAAAGGGAATTAGGCCGATCTTGTGATGAATCCGACTATTCATAACTTAAAAAAAAAAAAGAAAAAAAAAAGTTCGCGTTACAAGACGCAAAATTATAGTCAACGAAGTGCAGCCAAACTGAATTCAGGAGTTCATCGCGTAAATATGTTATCCAAAAATTGGTTTATTTATATAGTTTCCATGACGCAATTTATACGTCACTGGTTTCTGCTAGTAGTTCAGTCGTTATCGACATTACTCGAAGATTAACGATCTAATCCGATAAATTCTGATTATTCAAAGATGGGCATAAGTGATAGACTATTTAAAATTAAATTTGTAGAGATTTGTAACATATTTAATACAAAAAGGAAGATTTTTGTGAACATGGCATTCATAACTTTTAGAAAAGCAGATACTTTTCTATATCAAATGTTCATGATGCTGATGGACTTGGATGTTCTTTCCATAATGTGTTTATCATCAAGTGGCCTTTTTCAAACTGAACATATTTAGTTTCTTAGGCTAGCAAAGCGTCAGCTTTGATAGCTTGAGTTGGTAGACCAAATTTTGAGGCCCTTTTAGAGTTCAACGAGTGCAAACTGCCACTGGAGACTTAACCACTTAATCAGTTGAATACATACGCCAGAAAAAGTAGTTCTTATGTAAATAAGGCATATTACAAAGTCTGCGTGCAAGTTCATCACCTAGGTATTTTAAGCTCACTTGAGCTCATCGTGTTTAAAATGACTGATCAGAGTCTTCAAAGAAGTTGCAGACGATAATTTCAAATTATTGGAAATTCTAAAATAGTTATCTCCTTGTGCAGAGATCAGTGTGGAAAATGAAGAAATTGCTAGTAACAAGCAAATTTTTCATTTTCGACATTGTTTTCCAGAACTATTCTCTAAAGGGGCGTGAAAATAGGGATTGTGTGGGAACGGGTTAACTCCTTACTAACTTTAACCTCGTTCATTTATCATGATAACCTTTGACAAAGTAGATTACTTACCAATAACCATGCTTTGCTAGCTAACAGTGCTTTCAGTACTTTGATTTTTACCCAGTCACAGAAAAAAGGGGGACTCAACCAGTTCTCAAACAATCCTGCCCTTTTTCGCTCCTCAAATACAAAAGGTTCGGGAAACATTTAAAATAAACATGAAAGAAAATTTGAAAGACTGTCTTTATAAAATAAGCAGCTGTAAAATACAATATATATAAATGTCGGATCGCCGGTCACGTCTGTTGATCTTCGACAGCAATAGAACGGCTTTATTTTGCAAAATTTATGGTCGGTAACGCGTAACACAAAAAGTACATGTATTCACTTATTTAGGTTTTTAGAATGATCCCACTAATGGGATTTTTTTTTCATTTCTTATGATTCAATTCAAATCCATTCAAACAAAACAAAGCAAATACTTTACTAGTTTTTAGTTTAAAAAGTCCCCTCCTGGGTTAATTCCAACAAAATTTCATCGAAATGGCCCTTGGATGATAATTTACCAGATTCCCTCAAAGATGGAATACATACACAGAGGGAAAGTGAATGTTAAAGTAAGAGCGAGAAAGTGAAAGAGAGAGATAGAGATAGAGAGAGGTAGAAATAGAATGATAGTTTTCGATTAAGAGAATCTGCCAAAAGTAAGTTTTTGACCTCCTTCGGACACTTCAGACACCTTGTACAGACAGACAAGCGTCCATATCGTTCACATCCCAGAAGGCACCTTTTCGCACCACGAGTCATATCTTAACCCATTTCCAAACGGCAAGATGAAAACTTTTCCGAACTTAAATGAGTTGAAGACGATAATCTAAAAGCGATGAAATTCTAGGTTTTTTCACATCTCTCTGGGTTGAAAATATTGTAGAAATGAAAATACAAGCAATTTCCTCATTTTATACAATGTTTTCCACATTTTTTTTCTTGGCCTCATTGATTGGGAATGGGTTCGTATTCTGGGGAAATACTTACAAATTACGCAAGTCAATCAACCATTAACAATTTTATTGCAAGACACCGTATAAATAGATGACAATGATAGATGAGACAGACAGTATGAAAATGAATATCAACCAATCGCCGCCCCAACCCCATAACTCCGTTGGCCTCACGAATAGATTCCAACAGGAAGTTTCCATTTCGATTTTAAACTGCGTTATTTTGCATATTTTATGTCCAGTAGCATGTAGCAAAAAAGAAGAATGGTTGGTTGGCGACCTAAACGTCGAAACTACAGCTTGGATAAGCTGCAGTTACGACGTTTAAGCCGCCAATCCAACAAAATTGCTTCACATAAATCATGGTCAATGTTGAAGTTCAAATTTCACTTCCGGTCAATATGAATGATTTCATTAACCCATTCCCGCAATAGAAAAAAATAGACCGGTCCAAATTGAAAGGAGTTGTGGACGACATTTTAAAGTTTATGAAATTTTAGATTTTTTCAACGTTCTGGGTGGAAAACATCCTGTTAAATGAAGAAATTGCTTTTGACGAGCAATTTCTTCATTTTACACAATGTTTCCTCAGTTGTTTCAAGTTCTTGAGGGGCGTCAAAAAGCGTCATCGTGTGGGAATAGGTTAAACGATTATTTCTTTGAATGACATCCGCGATCGGTCAGTTATTGTCAGTATTATAATAATAATTACTGAAAGTGTTGATAAAATATATACTGACAGTAAGACATTTGCCGGATCGCCGACGGATTCAAGTCACCTTCAACAGGAAGTTCGCCATGGATATCAAGCGGCACTTTTTAGCAAAAACTTCAGTAAGTAATAATTTGTGACATAACCGTCGTGACTACAGCTTGAATAAGCTGCAGTTATAACGTTTTTATCGCCGCAACAACAAAGAGTTAAAATTCACTCCCGGTCTGAATTAATGATTTTGATTGGTCGATTGATTCATTGATTGACAGTCGCGATCCGTCAATTACAATATGAAATGAGATGAAAAAATAAATAGACAAAGAAAAAGAAAGATTTGACAAATTAACACATGAAATTGTGTACATATATTTCAATGCTTACACAGTAAAATAAATAAGGTTCACCCCCACCCCCTTAAAAAGCAAGAAAATGAATGCGTAGATACTCAAGAGATACTCTCCAATTGACAAACTAACATTTAAGAGATTAAGAGAATATTTTTTGTTTTCATGGAGGTATGAACCGAAAAATCTAATCACACTGTATGTGTGCGAAGCGGATTCATACATTGTGTGATTAGGTTTTTCGGTTCATACCTCAATGAAAACAAAAATATTCTCTTCATTTCTTTTAATTAATAGCATCGAGCGGCAAAAAAAGCTTTACACATTTTAATACCTTTTTGCATGAGACTATTTTGTGCGGAAGCATACAAAAATCGCTAAGTGCTCAAAATTGTGTTCATGGAGTTATGAATAAATATTTTCGACCAATCAGAACGCTCGTTTTTGATATACGAAACTAAAAATTATATTATAACATTATAACAGAAAAACTCTGTTCCACATTTTCCTAACTCCTTTATTAATGGGGGCGTAAAAGAGGGAGATTTTGTGACAATGGGTTGCACGAGGCCGGTGCGGTTGGTAGCGCGCCGGACATGCAATCATGAGGTCCATGGTTCGATCCCCAGTCACGGCAAATATCCTTTCCGACATTTGTCTCCCACCAATGGGTGGATAATCGTAAACCTAAGTGGGGTGAGAAGCTGGAGGCTGAGAATGTAGTTGTAGTTCTGGTGTGAGAAATACCAGGAATCCACGGATAGGTGCGATGTAACTGAAACACTGTTAAAAGTGGCGTTAAACCCTATCCAAACAAATCATTAAACGACATAATGAAACAGGAAAGACCAGGGTACACTTAAGCCATTTCCGCCCAGTCCCTCTTTGTTACGCTCCTCAAGAAAAAAAGCCTTGGAAAATATTGTGGACATAGAAGAAATTGCTTGTTTCAAGCAATTTCTTTAGTGTCCACAATTTGTTCTACCCCAAAAGACAAAGAATTTTAGAATTTCAACAACCTAAAATTGAATCTGCATCTTCTTCCAGTTTGGACTGGTCTAAAATTTTCTCACGTGGGAATTGATTATAGTAAAATAAATTAGTCGCTTTTATAATGTCAAATGAACTAAAAGGATAAACCGAGTTTATAAAATTTGCACACAGAAACTGTTCGCAGAGGATGACAAATTCTGTTTTCGTTCTAAATGAACGATTTAATCGGTCAATCGAATATTTGATTGTCTGGAGCGATTTGCCAATCATTTGACTGGTTTTATTGTTGTTGTCATCGGTTTCTCTGTCGTAATTGCCGTTTTCTTATAAGACCGCGAGTTCTTTAGAAACTTTTTCTTCGCATTCTTTACATTTGTCTCTTTGCTTGTTGTCTTGTTAGGTTGACAAGATGGGCAATTTGGCTTTACCTTTCCTTTTAGTTTTGGTGCTGGAAATAAAGAGAAAATAAAGGGTTGGTTTGAAAAAAAAAATCATGATAGAGATTGAACAATCGAACAACAACCGCCATATTTGCCCTAAATAGTTTTGGCCGTTTTCGGCTGGTACTAATGTCCCTACTATAGTAGATACAATCGGATGCCCTCGATCAATTCTACGAATCAAATTCGAGGTTAGAAGGGGTTAATTGGTTTAATGACGTCATTTTCGTAGCTACTTTACTTGTTTGATTGGAACATTAGATACAATGGTAGGAGCGTTGCTCCCAGTCGAAAAAGGCCACTATAAAAACCTTTTCGTCGATTAGGGCCAAACGAAAATTTACTTTTCGCACTGTCCTCAAAGAACAACAAACCACTGCCTCATGTGTCCGACAAACAGTGCTTTATGAGGCACGATTGCAGTAGGCTAACGGACCGCTAGCTAAGACTATTAATCTCCAACATGGCCAATCTGACTGACTTAATATACGACAAATTGTTTGAAAAATATTCGCATAGGGACATAAATAAATGGCAATCCGTTGGTTGGCAAAATAAAAATCGTAACTACAGCTCGAAAGAGCTGTGGTTACGATGTTTAGGTCGCCAAACAACAAAAGCGCTTGACTTAAATGTCGGAATTCTGTATAAATGAATTACTTGATTGGTCAATGATTGTTCTTAATTGACAGCTTCGACCCATCATATATATATGTATAAAGACCTTCTATAAAGCTAACATGAAAGTTAGAAATCAAACCCCTGAAAGTTCTGAGAGAGGTATATTAAAAACGTTTTACTTACCATGTAGTATTTTAAATTCCGATAATCAAGCCGTCATTGCTGAGCATAATGTATTTGGAGTCACTTACCTTTATGCAATACACGGAATCTTATACTTGTACCCTTAGATCTATGAGCTGTGTCTGGGGTACTTAAGATTACGATTGTTTTCAACGTTAATGAAAAAAAACCAAAAAAAAACATAATAAAAAACAACACCAACAATCCAATGCAAATTTAATATCCGTTTTAAAATAAATGAATAATCAATCAAATAAATAATTAAAAATACATGTGCAAATAAATACATGGATAAACATATAAATACACGTGTAAATAAGTAAATACATGTGTAAAAAAATGTCCATCGGCATTTTTTGAAATGAAAACAAAAAACAAAACAAAACAAAAAAAATAATAATAAACTGGACAGAATCGTATATTTTCAATAAGACAGCGATTGGTAATTTCAGTGCGCCGTTGTATCGGAACGACTTATCGCTGTCTAATTTTGAACACTGTTTTTTTGAATATATCACGTGACATTGTAACTTTGGAAGTGTCTTGAATATTACACTCCACCCACGACAAAATATCGTGCAAACGAAGGTGACATGAAATTTGCATCTTCCTTATACAAATAATAATGTGATTCTATTCATTGATTTTCGCAGGTAAATATGTACATTATGAAAGATAAGAAAAAAAAGATGTCCACCACAAGGAGATTGATAATATCACAGACCGGACGTTCTTGAAATTTTGTGATTTTCATGACTTCGGGGTTCGCTGCCAACGCCCACTGCATCCAACATGGCACTGAGGTAATAACCGAAATTGTTTAATTCAATATATGGCCAAAGGCATGTCGTTGTTTGGCGACCCCCATTTTTGTTACATGTTACTGGTCATAAATTTTACAAAATAATACACTTCCCTATCGAAGTGGAACATCCTGTCGGAACTCAGTGGGCGGGGCCAGCGATCCCTTAATTAAAAATGTTATTGAAAATGACGTCATCGACAACGCCATCTTGTGTTGCTATCAAAGACCATTTGAAGAAAATGAATGTCATATCATTTCGAATCCTATTCTCGTGGTATTTATCGTTTTACGCTGTAAATTCGCAAGGACAAGTTTAAAATAATGAAATAGGGTTTATTCGATACATACTCTAATTATGTGTACAAAATAGTACAATTAAGAGATAGAAAAATAAAACGAACAAAGTCGAACCAGTCTGTTTTGAAATTTAATCAAATGTATTTACAATATATACAATGCTCAAACTTATAAGTAATATTCTATCAATAAAGCACAGAAGAAA
Source organism: Fragum fragum (assembly GCA_946902895.1). Classification (NCBI taxonomy): domain Eukaryota; kingdom Metazoa; phylum Mollusca; class Bivalvia; order Cardiida; family Cardiidae; genus Fragum; species Fragum fragum. Next base: position 8,206,107 of record OX336383.1, on the reverse strand, counting down.
AGAATTAATATGTACCCACGTCTCATATAAATTTACCAAGTTAATCCGAGTTTTCATATCTACAAGTTAAAACGTTTTCAGATAGTTTTGAAAATAAGCAAATTCCGTAATTTGCCAAGACAGAAAAGTCTACAAACGTTACCAATGCATAAGTAAATTCATTCATGTCTTAATATTAAGATTTATGCATTCTATTGATTCACGAAAACAATCTGCATTCTGATGCCCAAAATTGTTCATTTAAAAGGCTGTCTTAAACTAGCTCAATATTGGCTTATTCATTCATTTCAAATACGAATGACTACGTAATGTTCAACCATGGGAATTGGGGGTATTTTGTTGTTGTTGTTGTTTTTATGGAGAGTATATCCAATACAATAAAAATATAAATAATAACGTTTTGAAAAATAATAACATATCTTATTTACAAAACGGCTTTTCGCAAATAACGAATTTATGGTAACACACAAAATCATGAACAATTACCAAATCTTTTCATGCTATGATTTCATTGAGTATTAAATAATTCTGATTGTCAAATAAAAAAGCTTTTTAACGCGTATTTACTGAAATGTCAGTAAATTTCAACGTTAAAAACTATTGTCTATTTTATGTATTTTTTTTTCTGTTTGAATATATGCCTTCGAATAAATATGATAAACATCATCCAAGAAACCTGTATAACGACAACATGTTTTAGAATAAACTACCTTTTAGATTGACGAAAATGAAAAGCCCTACGAAAACTGACAAAGTTACAACTGTTTTTGTACATATACCAGGTGAAAAAGAATTAAGACTGCTCCGAATTTAAAGATGTTGCAGATCACAGTTTTTGGTTTATAAGATTTATAAAATCTGCATTTTTTTTAAAGAAAAAGCATTATAGATGAAGATAGTGCTTGAAAGACGAAATGTCTCAGTTTTCCGAAATGTTTCCCAAAGCTCTTTTCTTTAATGGCGTAGCAATGATAAGACATGGATGACGTCAACAAAACAACTGAATTTTCTAACGTCACAAAAAACGTCATTCAGACAGGCTTTCTTCGGTAATAATCTTTGGTATTTGAAGCCCGGATTTGCATCTAGTTTTCTTTCGTACACGGACAAGAGATAACACTGTCAGATACGTCTTCCCTAATCAAAAATCTAAACCCTTCAAAATTTAGAGCAAGTTATAATAAACGGCAAAGGTATCTGCTCAGATAATTCATATTATTTCCTACCGTTACCATTACCATCAAATTATCTTTAAATTGTTCTGGTTGATCGAGTATCTAAAGAAAAGTCCAATGCGAATACATGTATTGTAACAAAATGTAGTTTGCACTAAAATGAAATAGCTTCATATCTACACAGAATGTCATTATTATCCTTAGATACATGTATTTACAATAATATCTGTCATCCTAGGATGCTCACAACGACATAGGAGACTTCCAATCATAATTCTTGTAACTGGAAATGATTTGGACCAATACGTAAGCTTCACCTTTATTCTTTTTGGTTATGAAAAGTTTTAAATGGATGAAGAAAAAAAAGGTATTTGAAGTGTGTGTATGAACTTATTTCAAATAAGGGTATGTTGAAAACTTATTCATGATTGTCATTTAAAAAAACACCCCTATAATAAATTGAACTAAACAGATATCTCTTGGAGTTAATGTGTTGTTCAGCTAAAGTATCCACTAACAAAGTGAGGGGATATACTCTAGACACCATGTTTTTCAATACGATTGTCTGTCTGTTCCATTGTCCATCCGTCTGTATGTCTTAGTTACGTTATAGATATTAGTTCTTTAGTAAGAAAGCTTTCAATTTGAAACTTCCCAAACTTATCTAGCATGACCAGTAGTAGCGCAGTGGTATCTTATTTTGTTGAGCAACTACCATTTGTCTCCAAAAGTTCCATTTTGTTGCATTAACTTCAAAAAAATAAGCTATCTGCATGAGACCTTACACACTGATAGAGTTTGACATGGAAATATGCAGTGTATATCTCTGCTTTCATATTTTCCAAAGCTAATGACCGTTCCTCTTTTCAAAATTTCACGATTTCTTAAAATTGCCAGTAGAATTTTATGATGTCATTACATGTGAATACATATGTTTCATAACAGTCACGACTGGCAGAATTTCATGAATTTGTGTAGATTTTCAGTGGATCATTTGTGTATAACCCTATATAAATCCCCAAAAGATTATATCCCGAGCAATACAGTTATAAAACGGAAATTTTATTGTTTAAAAATCTGGAGACAATCTCAAATAAATATCAGTCTTTGGGATGGTGCTGTTCTAGTGACAAAATCCTCGTTGGGCATCGATCAGCTTGCGAAAGTCCTAGTTTTAACAAGCGATTGTATCTTACAATCACAAAGTAATGTTGTTCTTATTCAAATAGAGGATACTGGATGTGTGGTCATGAAATACCCAATGGTCGAGAGGTAGAGGTGCTTGTCTCTTCATCTGAAGGTCACGGGTTCGAGCCCCACCGTCACCGGGCTGTGTTCATGGGCAAGACACTTAATAACCAGCCCCAGTCTACCCAGCTGTAAAATTGGGTAGCAGTGTGCTTAAGTCACTGCCTCTCTTTCAGGGACGTGAAAACATCTGGGTTGTGAGTGTTCGAGAGCAACAATATCGCAATCGAACTAAAATAAATCAGTATAAAACAAATTCCGAATTTATTAGACGACATCTATAACAGAAAAATGTGGTTTCGTTAAGTTTTCATCTGATTTAGGTGACGCAATTTCATGAGCATGTAATTGATATTCTATGTTTTATATGACAAATTTTTTCTACAAAATCTCGAACTTTATCGATATGAGATATTCCATTTGCAAAATGACGTCATCATAGACGGTCATATAGACGGTAACGAAAAGAATGAATGAATGGGGTTTAACACCACTTTTAACAGTATTTCAGTCAAATCGAGGCGGCTGGAGCAACTAACAATGTATTCCTGGTATTTCTCACACCGGCACTACCACCACATCCTTTCCTAGCCTCCAGCTGCTATCCTATTTAGGTTAACGATTATCCCCCAATTGGTGAGAGATAAATGTCGGAAAGGATATGTGCCGCCGCCGGGGCTCGAACCCATGATACCCCATGATTGAAGATTGGGAGTCAGCGGCGTAAAGAAAAGAGGTTATCAAATGCATATGAGCTGAAACCTGTGATAGCGCCTATTCATTACAGTAGTTTGACGTCATAATGACTTTAAAGATGGCATTTTACAATCAGCCTTATACGGGTCTCTGAATAATCAAAGAGTTAAACATCAAGACGTTCAATTGCTTTTGGCAAAACTTTAAAAAATGTTATAAATTGGTCGCCCTCTTTATATAAAACTAATAAAACCCAATAGAGTCATGTATCCAATATCAAATGACAATTCATCCAATATCCTCTAGCAAATCACTCATAGAATGTTAAATCCAGAATATGCTGCAATCACCAGATATCCGCTTTGTATCGCCTGTTTAATAAAACAAATCTAATCTATTCCTCACAGCTCATGTAGTGAACCAGCTTGTTCTGAAATGTATATGAATAAAATTACGACATGGTATTTAATGATATGAAATTCTTGATAATGCTATTTAAGCAAACAAAACATGAATGTATAAAAAGCAAGTGTCCTATACTTGGCTTTGACCATTAGAACTTGTTCGCGGCATTTATGATGTTGCAACAGTCCATACAGAAGGCAAATGAAATATTGTACACCACGAACAAAATAAATAATAATTTCTTTTTAACACTTGAAAGTCTTACTATATTTTTTAGTGTTATACTTCATACGTTTGCTTTTTTAAAACAATAACTGGAGTATCGTGATGTGGGCAACCGATGCCCCGTTTTTGATGAATCTTAAGGTACACAAATCTGATCAAATATATAAATATGTCGTTCAGAGTATATCGAGGTATGTTATCATCAGGCAAGCAAGTTCATGTAAAGTATTGTTAACCCTTGTCCTCCTGATTATATTCTTTTTTCACTTTATTTTGAAACCTTTATATTATTTGATCAAAGCTGTGTTCATTTTTTCAACACACAAAAGCAAGCAGGTAGTGTAAACTAGGATCAGTCTGCACATCTGTGCAGGCTGATCTTACTTAGTTTATACACACTGTCCAAGCCATTGGCGAAACAGGAATGTTTTGGGATCAGCATGACAAGGGTTAGAAGAGCATATAGAGTTAAAAGTTAGAGTTAAAAGCCCCATGGATTGCAAAGCTTTCATTAAGAAATAAAAACAGCATAATAATTGCACAGAGTTGAAGATATTACAATACAAAATATACCATTTAGAAAAAGATTATAACTGTATACACCCTTACCTCTTTCAAAACCATGTAGTACCATAGCGGTTCATGCAGCAACAAAGCGAAATCCTCTCTTTAGCGGTATATGTAATTGGCGATCATTATATACATCAGTCTAAATCGTATGTCTCACACATCGAAATTTACTAGCATATTAAAAAGCTGTTTCCTAACCTCTGATATCTCATGTTAGAGGTTAAAAAGGAAAAAAATCTCAATCAAACAAATAAACGAAAAATCAAAAAACAACAAGGAACAAGAGCCGTCAGAGACGGATTATGTTCCCCGAATAAGGCTTTTGTCAAAAAACTGTATGCCATTACTGGACAAAAAACTTCCTACTGAATGCAACTATAGTTTGAGAGTTCAGTTCACAAGAATTTGGAAGTTTGACAAAAAATGAAGGAATCTGTTTGGCTTCACAGGCCTGATTCTAGTAAAATTCAATATAATTATATGGTAAAGGGTTAAATATTTTACCTTGACCATCAAAGTTATCAATGAAAAATGTCTCCATACAAAAAATAAAGACTAATTTGAGTAGTCTTGCAATCACTTATCAGTTAGAATTTGACATTGACCTTGACCTTGAACTTTATCTAAGTTTATGCTGAACAGGTCTTGTCATAAGAAATAAACATATGAAAAATGCTTAAATATGATGGCTATATCACTTACCATTGCAAAATTATGGCCAATTTTAAAGTTTTAATAACCTTGAGAAATGACCTTGACCTTGAATGATGACCTTGAACATGATACCAACAGAAAGGGTGTGTCACAAGCAATGCACATGTGAAATATGAAGACTTCATCTGTAACCAATCAAAAGTTATTGCCAATTTTAGTTTTTGCGAGGAAAAAAGACAGTTAACGCAAAGGTAATAACATTAAGGCCCCTTTTCCCATGACGCATTTTTATAAACGAAAAATCCCATTTGTTTAAGGTAAAGGGGATCTAATTTGCTATTCAAATATGAAATTTCATAAAATTCTAACAATTAGTCTAGTTTTTACATTAAGACCCCCTTTTCCATGACGCAGCCTTGAAATGAGAAAAATCAAACACGGGTCTTGGAAATTTCCTAGGAAGATTATATATGAAGTTTCGTCCAATTAGGCCCAGGGGTTGCTGAGATATGACTTCGGACGGACGGACGGAAGGACGGACGGACGGACGGACGCACAGGTCGGAGACTATATGCTCCCCCCGAAATTTTTTTCGGGTAGCATAAAAATACAAGAAAGTGTTAAACATCTGTTAATTAATAGGAGCGACTGCATGCACCGGAATGAACGGTTGACAGGCAAAAGCACACAGTCCTCAACTAGATTTAAATATTCTTTATTTCCTTTTAGTTTACTTCCTGACCGGAGCTTTTTCAAACAAATCGTGTTAATGTTAAGTTAGTTAGAAAAGTAGTTGTACACTAAGAGATATAGACGACAATACGCTTTGAGTCATACTCTGAAGGACCGATGCTATCTATATTAGCTAGTCCACTGCATATTTGTTTGCCGAAACTAGCGCATTAATATGTCAATTTACACCAATATTGCATTATGCAAAAATCGTAAAAATAAGCTACATGCTTGTTGTAAGTACAATGAATATACATGGTATGCAAAAAAGAGAGAAAAAAGCCATATAATCAAGCAAATTATGTAATGCGTAACAAAGCTAGTCTGAATTGCGCTAGTAATAAATTGAAGCAGCAAATGCATGTAATGGGACCAAAATGTAGCACATACATTGACATATCTTGGACATTTTAAGGCAAAATGTTAATATATAAACAAGATGCCTGCGTTTTCATTATTTCTTAAACAATTTCTCGGACAACTTAGATTTTCAATACCCATTTTCTTATACCGACACTTTTCTATATTGCAACTTATTATCCTCGGAGCATCTGTCGTCCATGTACACTATGCAGGCAGAGACGGGTGAATTTCACCCATTATCACACAATTTCTAGTTTTGACTTGACCTAAATCTACATTTGAGGCCTTGTATGGCATTTCAAACCATTCCACATGTGGGCGAAGCACACATCTTTAGCGGCCCGAACACCTACTCAGTGTATTCAAAATATATGCTGGTTTTTGTTCAGGATCTGCTGTTAGAGCGCATAGCGAAGACTCTGCCAGGCATAATCATCGGAGTCTTTACTTGGTGCATATATATGATAGTTAGGGGCCAAAATGCACATCATATCTATAAATCGGGAAATTAGAAATTTCTTGATATTGAAAGTCTCATTTTCCTTTCAGCTTTTATACTATAAATGATTTTTTAAAATTTTAAAATTTCATATCCTTTAAAAAATCGTCTGCATTTTCATGAAATTTGCTTCATATGGAAAATGGCGTCTGATAACTCAGAAAACTTGTACATGATAATTGTTGTCCAAATGCAACTCAGAGAGCGAGACAACAGCAAAACAACAGCACCCGATTGCCTTACGCTCAACTGCTCGGTGAGTGAAAGTGAATGAAAATTGAAATCGAAAAAGAAGCGCACTTTGAACAAAATTACAAAATGATTTTGACAGTGAACATATATTCTAAGTTTCATGTCCAAACCACAAGTAACATTCATATATGTGGATATGATATAATGAACTTCAAACACCTGATAGTCGGTCACTTTATTTGTTTGTTTGAATTGGGTTTTACGCCGCTTTAAACAATCTTTCAGTTATATCGCGGCGACTGGAGCACCTACCAATGGGTTCCTGGTATTTCTCACACCAGTACCACCATTACATCCTTTCTTAGCCTCCAGCTGATATCCCACATAGGTATGCGATTATCGACCCATTGGTGGGAGACAAAAGTCGGAAAGGATGAGTGCCGTCGTCGAACCCGGGACCTCAAGATTGACAGTCCGGCGCGCTACCAACTACCAACTTTGACGGCGGCTTCGGTCACTTGAACGAGGGATTACAAAATATTACTAAGTGTGATGTAGCTTTTTCTTTTGTTAAATTCTGTTAGACTATTCTCTTGATGAACAATCAGAAAATCCTCCCATTGTATAGATTTCAATGGATATGTGTGTTGTAGGAAAAGCTGAGTGAAGAACATTTTTTCTATGCTGATCCGTATGCTGAAATAGATTTCCTACTAAAACCTTTATATCTTGTCGAAAGTGAGACGGATTTGTTTTAGATGAAATTTAGAAAATGAGTTATATGGATCTTTTAAAGGATGGTTAGTTTCACCGTTGCGTGCATTTTGTCACCAGTTCCGAATATTGCTGTACTGCACTAGATCCTTTTGTCTTTCAAAGACAGCCAATCATTATTTGACTTAAAATTTTAAATATTGACTGACCGATTAGGATGTGGTGTTAGTTTAGATGATGGTTATAATAGAGTTAGAAAAATGTCAAAGTATGTTTTGAACGGTCTTGATAACGACAACAACCTCGAGCCAAGGCTATAGTTCCACCTATTGGTTCCGCAAACAATGAGGAGCTAAAAAGAAGTCCATTCTAAAGACTAAAAAATATAAAAGAACTTACCAGCATTTTGTTCTAGAATTTCCTCATATAACTGGGGGTTGGTGCGTTTCAGAGAAGCTGGAGGAAGCTTAACACTGTAGGATTTGTTCGCAGAGTTAGCATTTGAGGAACTGGCACCTTGCTTTTCAAAAAGTGAAAGAAGTCTGTCTAGTTTTGAATTGAGATCATTTTGAGGTATATTTCGAGCTAATCCGCCAGTATTTTGAAAAACATCATTTGAATTTCCCTGCACCAGTACGCCTTTTTCTGCAATAAATAGAAAAACATTACAAAGAGTGATAATAAAAACTGAAGAGATCAGATTATCTTTTCACAGAAGTTTAAAAATCGTTTGAAGAGAGACATATGCATTTGACCTGGCATATATTTATCCTTCTATTACGGTTACAGAGGCAAGATACTATTGGAGATCCTCTTGTGTGTTATCCCCCCCTCCCCTCCTCTTTAAAAATCCCACCTATTGAAGGATGTTTAAGACTAGATCCCAGCACCATGCCAAAATAGGTTCGTGTAATCGGAGATGTACAACACCATAGCAGACGACTTGAGGTGCTAAAATCTAAACAATTCCCACCAGAGTAATAATTGTAGAGCGAGGTTTTCGTCGAGCTTCAGGAAATATACAAAGCACATTTGTTTTCTAAATAAATCATTTTTCATGATAATCTCATGTAAAATTTACGGCGAAACTGCCTAGTTAATGACATCACATTGAAATGACGTAATTGCTTTCGTGACAAACATCATTGTATTAATGTCCAGGCAACTATTTGCTCCAGCTTTATCCTTTTTATAAACAGTTTGGAAATTATTTTACAACATATGATTAATCAGCACGAAATGCAATGGTGTACGACCCAATATTCACATGACCATATTACAGCAATTGTCAAAATAAGAATTATATAATGTTCTTCGTAATCAAAACACTGCATCTGAGTCAACGGGACATAATAAGGAATTGACTGCCCATTTTCAGCATTTGACAGCCAAAATGTAAATAGCGTGAATTTAAGGTAAATGTAACTATATTTTTTATATCATCTGCTTAACATTTTGATATCACATCGCATAATCACATGACCAACCGGATAAACCTTTGAAAAAAACTTGCTTGTAGTAATTCTTAAAATCTTCACTCATAAATTATGAACAAACGAAAAAAAGATTACTCTTGTTCTTTTTCATAGGTGTATATAGAATATATAACAAATGTCGTAGTAGTCATCGAGGCATATTCACAAGTTTGAAAACATCGAAATGAATTAATCTTAATTTTCAGGGTCGAATGAATTTTGTATTAAATTTGATGGACTGCTAATCTCTGTCAATTCTGTGAAATTAAGTCCGGTGACATTTACTTAAATTTCCTTTTTATTTATGCCTTTCTGTCCACTTGTAACCATTAGAAATTCAATATTAGGCTACCGTGCATTTCCCTTGTTTCCAGGTCTCTTTTACCAATGTTTAGTAGAAAAGCGCATGCCATGTGCATACTGTTTTCAATCATTGTGGTGTTTTTTTTTTATAGTTTGGAAGTGAATCTATGAATTAGCATCGGTATTTTGAGAGTGAACGTTGCTATCATCTCTGATTTATTAGCAGAAAAATGTAAAAGATATTTTTCGAATGATCAGTAATTGATGTTATATTTGTGAGCTTAATAAAAACAATTAAGTGGGTATCCATTCAAATCAATGACTCATAGATTACAGCCTAAAGAAGCTCTTTTATTTACATCTAATCGCGAGAGGGGAATCTCAATATATTTACACACGTAGAAGAGGCATATTTATTCAACTGCAGAGCTTAAATGATTTGAAAGTCAAATATGAATTTCCCCTAAAAGGAAGTCAATAAAAAGCTTACGGTAGATGAAAGACAAAGTGTATCTGTTAAACAAAACAAAACAAAGACAAACAAATCGACGGTAACGTATGTGACATAGAGGAAGACAAAAGTCAGATTCTATTGGTTAGACTTTATAGCTTTTGAATCGTTCTTGTGAATATCAAAGTTATTTTGATCATTTTGATGAATTTGATTCAAATCGTATTTTTGTAGAGAATTTCGTGTCATATGTATAGATTTTTATGATTTACATGTCACTTGGGTAAAACAATGATTCAAGGTAAAGCTTCAAATTTCATCGGACTCTCATATTGCATAGCTTCTGTAATCTGCCAAGTCAAAATAATTTCTGGTCGGTGGGCATATATTTTTTTTATTTGTTTTGTACAATAAAAACATCAAGGTATTACATGTATTGCTTATTTTGAAACACTGTCTTGAGTATCATATGTTACGACTTACAAATTGAAACGCAGATAACTAATACTACTTTATTTATATGATCTTTAAATGTTAATTGATGATCTTTGAAATTTCAATTAAAACCAATAATAATGAATGTGTAAATATCCTGTAAGTGTTACATACGTTACTCGTGGTCGTAAACTTCAGAAATCCATTTGATTGTTTTCCCGATGTCTCTTTTATAACTTTATGAACTGTGTCAAACGAATGAAGACACATTTCACCACATAGAGGGTTTATCTTTACATTTATTTGATGTCAATTAAATTTCCTTTATGACATTCGAGTAGTACTTTCTTAAAATTATTGATAACCAGATATAAAAAAGGAATAGAACAGAAACGTATGTAACCCAAGGAAGTAAAAAACGAGCATCAACTAGTCAGGTTTTCCTCCCTTTTAATTGATTCAGTGAATTTCATCCGCTAGATTTCAATCTTAAGTAAATCATCTCTGCGTTGTCTTGTATGAAACACATATTGCGGGCCAAGTGCGATGCCAACTTTGAAGATGAATCCTAAGAATTTCCAAGAATTTTCGATAAGTAAATGAGAGATTTGAATAGTTCAAACTGCATTACCATATACCAAAATGATTTCTCTGCTCATTTATCCCCAATGTGACTACATGTAATCTTTGCAACGTCGACATATTTTTCATATTTTGACTAGGACTACAACGGCTGTTCTAAGATGCGTTCTTCTATAGTAGGAGTTTGTCACCTGTTTAAAGCCAATAACTATGATCAATCAACGAACATGACGCGTAGATATATTGTTTTAAAAAAGCCATACATTATTTATATACATGCAGTATGAGACGTTTGCATTTTACATGTACATGTTTCGGATTAATTTAGACATCTACTTTCTCCTTATTACCGAATTAACTGCATGATTTAGCTCTTATTTTATTTAGCTCACCTTTGATATCCGTAACATCCAAAACCAATCCGTGTGGTTTATAAGAACTCGAACCCTGCACTTGCGTGTTCTGCTTTGAAAAGCTAGAAGCTGGAACTGATATCGAAGCCTTTTCTGGTACAGATGAGGAGGCGCCATTGGTTATTCTCAATTGATGTCCAGCAATGTTTTCGTTCATAGATGGCTGATAGGGGCCTGTCTGTCTAATTACTTGATTTCCTTCAATATGCTGTTGGGAGGAATGCTGGCCTTGACTTATACTATGTCCCAAGGTAGCAGCATTATCTGAATGTGGTATTATTTGACTCGAAGAAGTTTCCGAACCTTTAAAAAACATATCTTTTGAAGGCGCAATATGTACACTTTTATCAATGGGATTAGTTTGTAATAGCAGAACATTGCCTCGGTTTTGAGTATAACTTGGTGGCAATACATTCAACTCATTTTGATATTCAAAAGCCGACGCTTTAGCTTGAATGTTCTGATTTTGCAACTGAACGTGTGGTATTGCATTTGCATTGTTTGAATAATCTTGTACTGGTGAAGCCTGATCATACACATTATTTGAATTAAGTTCATTTACTTGTTGTGCATTGTTTTGCAATGACAGTGATGAGAAGTCTCCTTTAGTCGAACTAGGATTCGGTGGTTGAATGTTTACCTGATTCACTAGTTTGTTTGCTGTGGAACTCACCAATTGAGTTTGCTGTGACTGAATAGGGTCGTTTAAATGATTTACGAGCCCTTCGCTATGTAACGCAGATAATGAGTTCCTAGTTTGTCGATTGGAAAGATGAACGTTTTCTCGTTCCATATATGGAGCTCCGAGTTGGTTTGTGTTTATCGACTGTGGTAATGGCGGAAGTGTCTGGTAAGGAATGGGCGGTACCGATGGTTGATAAGGCGGAACAGTTCGATATGGGATTGGTGGTATCGATTGTAAATAAGGTAACTGACTGCTAAGCTGCGAATACGGCGCATTGCCTTTTCCATTCATTCTTTCCCGCGCTTTATCGATCTGTTGTTGCTGTAGCATTATTATCATAAGAGAGAGAAGCATTTGGTTGTACGCGTTTGGTGAAGGTAACGCAGTGGTAGGAGCATTGTAACCGACTGTATTTAGCTCAGATTTTATTTCAGGAATATTATCACTTATCTTTCGTTTATTTATCTTACCGGAGAAAGCTTCAGGCACATTTTGCCTCTCATATTTTTGCGACAGTAACTTAGAAGAATGAGGATGTTGTTTGGTATTTAATTGTGTGTTTATATAAGGACCGTTGACATTCCTTGATGGATTACTAGTTTTGTAAGGAGTGTTGATATCTTTCACAATAAGGTCTGGCTTTGAAGGATACGCAGCAGATGCCAAGGGATTCTTGTCTCCAGCTAATGCTGTCTTAACGATAGGTCCAATCGGCTGATCGCTGCTTTTGTAGCTCCCTTTGGGTTCTGGAAGAGACTTCCTTTCACCATGTGCGCCTAGGACTCCAAATAATCCTGGTTTAATCTTATTGTTCGCGTTCTGTCCTTTAAGAGAGACGACAGGTGCACGAAATTGTCCTAATTCATTTGCATTTACATGTTTCCCATTCTGAAAACCAAATGGTCTTATTTGTTGAGGCCGCCCGAAATGATTACGTGCAAGACGTTTGGCTTGTAAAGGTTGGTTTGAAATCTGTATGTTAGAATTCAGTGTGCCTTCATTCATGACGTGCAACGATTTCGGTGAGGGCAATTGCAAATAAAATGAAGATTGTGACTGTTCTACTTTTAAGACATCACGACCTTTTTGTTCTACTTCTGACAGACGTAAAGGCAATCTGCCCGAAATCCTGTTCAAAGGATGATTGCGATTGGTTTGTATATTTGGAATTGCCTTGGGTAAAGCTGAGATTTGTTTTCGTTCGATATTTTGATATAAACTATTTTCCTTCCGTAGAGATAGGGCGGCTTTTTCCTTCTCTATACGTTCTCTTGGGTCCAGAAATGTTAGTCTATTAGACGCGGGAGGTCTAATATTTATCTTTCTTTTTGAAGGCTCGTTATTTAAGCTTGTTATTTCTTTGATTTTCTCTAGATTCCTTTTACTCTTCTCAACCACGACTGATTTATGAGTTATCTTTTTCATCTCTTTTGGATTATGGAAATGAATAGTTAAGCTAATTGGTTGTTTTGATTCTTTTTCCTTCTCAGTAGGGGTATTCCTTTGAACCTGCTGAGACGATGACCCTGTGTGAATGAGTTCACCTGAAAAAACAAATCATTATCAGACTTAAAATATCGTGAAATTGACCGATCAAATTCGATATTAAACGGTTTTATTTTGCAACAATTATGAACAGTAACATGTAAAAAAGTAAAATAGGTGGTTATCGACCTAAACACAGCAACTACAGTTTGAATATACTGTAGTTACGACCTTTTGTTCGCCAAACTAACAAAATGCTTCACGTAAATGTCGCTCGATGTTGGAGTTCAAAGTTCACACAGTCAAAATGAATGATTTGCTTTGTTGATTGAATTTTTAGCTAACAGCTACGACTCATCAGTTGTAGAAGAATTATTTTGCATTGTAATTGAATGATCGGATGCTTGTGTTTTGAACGGATTGATCGTGTTGAATGAAATCAACAATATAATATTACCTCCCTTTATAAAAATGTTTTTTATTGATCTTAGAATATATTTGTTTACTAACTTGGACCAGTACGAAGACTTTAAATTAAGTTCAAGCAATGGAATCACAAAATGTTAACCCTCGGACATCAAAATCAGGGTTGAACAAGAAAAGGTTAGGGGATGGCCCAAAAATTTTGATTAATCCACCTTTTGTGACACTAGTATATGAAGGATTGATTCGAATGTGTACATAAATTATCGCCACTAAATCCTGTGTTGTTCGAACTCATAACAAGTGTCTGAATTTAAATATACTTATTATTTCGAAAAAATTAAAGCAATAGTTACGATAACCGATAACACTTTGAGGTTTTGCTATTAGATAAAATATGAATAATTCTAGTTACTTTTAACGGGATTACGACAAGTCAAAACTTAAGGTGTATATAGTCTATATTATAGAACTTGTATTTGGCTAGAAACTTGAAAACCGATTTAAATTATTTGTTTAGAGAATATTTGCATCAAAGGTGTGACTCACATCTGCATGTGTTCCAACGTCAGTAATCATACAGAAAGGTACATTCTGATAGATCACATGCGTTGTTTTATTTGCAAATTTTAAGAATATCCCTTCATGAAAATCTTACCTTGAAATCGTTCTCGTTCAAATGGTTGTCCTCTTGTCATATAAGACCGTGACATTAAACCAAATCCCATTGGAAACATTGCTGCTGGAATATAAATAACGAGTAGTCAAAATGACTTCAATGCATTCGTGAGAAAAAATATATCCTGTCATCTGCCATAAATACTGTCATCTTGATAGCACCCTTCAATATCAGGTCGCGGTTAAATGATCACGTAATTAGCTTTATCATGTCACTTCATAACTTGACCGACCGAAACTACTTTTACAGTGGGTAGGTCGCGTGTGTGTATTTCCGTTTATTTATCGTCGCTACCGTAGCACATGCCCATATGAGCGACGCCCCCAGAAGACGGCTAGTTGTTACGGGGGATAGTGCAAACATACTGGACGAAACTGCTGAGAGCTCCGCCTGGTTCTTTAACGTGCTCGATGGATAACATCGTCAAACGGGGCCTCGATTTAACGTCTTATCCGAAAGACAATTAGTTAATTAGTTGATATGGTCAGCCCAGGGCACGAACCCGTGATCTTGAGGTTAGAAATCAAGTGCTCTACCAACTGAGCTAATCGGGCTGACTAAGTCGTAAGGTAGATCGCCCTTCAAAACCTCGCTTTTAAACAATGTTGGTTTAAATATATGTCTGTCTCAAATGAAAACTCTCAACCTTTACCGGGATGACGTACAGATGACGTAATACATGACACGCTCAATTTCATGGAGGTAAACACACAACTTCATTGTTTTGAAACATTTTCTGAATTGATTTAACACGAAGGCATTTAGAGATCGCGACTAGGAATCAAAGCTCAAGTTTTGTCCATCCTTTGATGATCTGGCTTGAGATTAGGTTTTATCAAAATAAATGACAACGAAAAAATCTCCGACATTCAAAATGAATGACCGACAAGGTAATCAATTTAGGCATAATTTATCTTATTCGATTGTCAACACTTGCTTTCATTTAAATTAACTCATTACCAGAAGACAACATTTTAGGCTGGTCGTAATTGAAAGGAGTTAAGACGACAGTTTAAGGTTTATGAAATTTTAGATTTTTTCCCCTCAGCTCTCTGGGTAGAAAGCATAGTTGAAAATGAAGAAATTGCTTGTTGCAAGCAATTTCCTCATTTTCCACAATATTTTCATATTTTTTTTTTCATCAAAAAGGGCCATTGTTTTGGAAAGAGTTAGTTCAGGATCTTTCCGAAAGCATATCAGTTATTCGACAAAACAATACGTAATGGTTGCAAACGCCCATACAGAGTATAGTCACAAATTTTAAGCACTCGAACGTGGATTTACTTAGTGAAGATGTGAAAGGTCTAGGCGTGAAATAGCGGTTCCGAGTGCTCTGGCTGATTTAAAGAGATAAATAGTTTAAATCACACTAATGGCGTTTAAAATTACGTTAGATTGTTATTAAACAAAGCATTGAGTAGCGTCCAAGCTAGCAATAGTCTTACCAGGAAAAGGTTTCGATATTGTTTGAAGACTGTTGAGGGCGACGTAAAACGCTATAGAGTATTCATTATAAAGTATCTTGGAATAAAGATTAAAAAGTAAAATAATTCTGATTTCTCCAATTGTTATCCCCTGTTTACTATGATGAATATCCTTCACGAATTCTTATGCGAGAGACAGAATCTGTCTGTAGAATTTCTTTAACCAATTAACCAATCGCGGCTGTCAATCAAACAACCAGTTGACCAATCAAATCATTCATTCTATCCGGAATTGGGCTTTGAACTCCGACATTGGCCGCCTTTTTTGTAAGGCATTTTTGTTGGTTTTGCGACTTAAAACATCGTAACTACAGCTTATTCAAGCTGTAGTTACGACGTGTAAGCCGCCAACCAACCATTTTGCTGTTTTGTTTCATGCTACTAGCCATAACATTTGTAAAATAACGCCGTTTGTAATCGAAGAGGGACTTCCTGACGGAGTCAGTGGGCGAGACTAACCAAGTAACAGGGCGGGGATAGCGATTGGTCAACTACCAGACGATGAAGTTTTACACTGAAATTCTTTATCTTTTAGGGTAAAATAAAATGTAAACAACGAAGAAATTGATTTTTAAGAGCAATGTCTTCGTTTTCTACTTTGTTTTCCAAGGCTTTTTTTTCTTCGGGGACCTAAAAAGCGGGGTTGTGTGAGAGTGGGTTAAAACAAGCTGATTTCAACATCGTCTAGAACAGAAAATTTATTTAGCTCCCCAAGACTCGCTTAGTAAATATTCTATTAAGGTCACATTGTCTCAAAAGAAATCTCATAGAGATCCTTCAAATGTCAGATCACTCACCCACATTCTAACTCCGACAGGAACTTCGACTTGTTAATTAAACGGCTTTATTTTGCAAAATTTGTGGCCGGTAATATGTCCCCAAATATAACAAAATGGTTGATTTCGACCTTAACGCTGTAACTACAACTTGAATTAGCTGTAGTATCGATTGTTAAATCGCAAAACTTACAAAAAATGTCCAAAGCCACTTTATCAGAAGAAAAATAAGAAAACAATAGAACAATTACTTACGTTCAGAAAAAGAGCTAGGCGGAGGTAAAGGTGGACCTGCTATCGGTGGAAGTAATGGTGGTGGGATGGGCCCGGGTGGTAGAGGTCCATTAAAGGGGCGGCCGGCGAAGGGGCGCATAGCAGGTGTGCGTTTTCGTCGGACTTTCAAGGTTGCTGTGCGTTTTCTGCGAACTTTAAGAGCTGCACTGTGTTTTCTTCTGACTTTTAGAGATTTTGTACCTTTTCTCCGACCTTTCAGCGTGGATATGTGAATATCTTTTGACACCATAATACGACCAGGAACCTTGTAATCTGTGTTTCACATTGAGATACTAAATGTTAATTTCTATAATCAAATTATCGACCAATGGCGACCAAATCTACATTATAGCATCTTTAATAAGCTGACAATACGAGTTTTTATCTTGCCTTCGACTTATTGCTGCACATATATTAGATTGATTGCAAATATATACCCTACTTGCGTATTAGCTAATATTAATAATAATTTTTTGATCTGGAAAGTGCAATATGTGTACGATTCAAATTCAAATGAACCACCCGGGTATCTCTTAAATTAAATTTAACCCTTGTCATGCTGATCCCGGAATATTCCGGTTTTGGCAGGAGGAGTAGACTAAGATCAGACTGCACTTATGTGCAGGCTGATCATAGTCTACACCTCCTGCTTGTACCTTTCCTGCCAGAGTTGTTTATAAAGTTGATTTCTTAAAGAAATATTGATTTTTGAACAACAAGTTCTATCAGTGCTTTCAGCCCTTTGATTTGACAGCATTTCGGTAAGGTAATTTATACAGCATGACAAGGTTTAAAAAGAAAGGATCATGTACAGACCAATCAAAGATCGCATAGTTTAGAAAATTGCTAGGCTGAATGATTGGAAAGAATGACTACTCTACATCAAGAAATTTACAAATAGCGAGGGTTATCGACCCTGGTAGACGACACTGTTCGAACTTGGCAGATCCAGTATTTGTCATAACATAAATGGTAATGATAATAACGACAATAAAAACAATGGAAGGCAGGATGACTATTCCACATTCAGACAGTCAATCGAAATCGAAATGTGTCCAACCTAACGAAATTTTTTAGCCCTCGAGGTCTAACAGAAAACGGTACATTAGACTTCCAAAAACTCCACTTTTAGATGTTACGGTCGTGCGTAAAGGAACCATCTGGAAGTGTGAAAAGTATCGACACTGCGCGAGCTGCTCAATTTGATCAGTGTCAAACGCTTCGAATTCTGCAGAATTTTTCAGATTGTTAATTGGCAATTATACCTGATTATATCTTTATAATGGAAAAATACTAGTCCTGATCGACCTTTACTTGATCTAGTTTCGACAAAAAATTTTTGATTGAAACGCCTGTCACGAGTCACAGGATACATATTTATAATTTGACTGATCGTTGGACCCGCGCACTTACTCCGACCCAACCATAGACTCCAACAGGAAGTTCCTTTTCTATTTTAAACGGCATTAATTTGCAAAAGATATGGCCAGGAGTAAGTAAACAAGTAAATTGGTTGGTCAGAGACCTTTAACGTCGCAACTACAGCTTGACGTTTAAGTCGCAAAACCAAAAGTGCTTCACAAAAATGGCGACCTATGTCGGAGTTTAAAGTTCTCTTCTGGTTCGAATAATTTATTTCACTGGTGGATTGACTCTTTGATTGACAGCTGCGATTGGTCAATTTGTCTGTACCATTAGATGAATGGGTATTTACGAAAACTGCATATATATCTTTATATATTGAACTTGTTTCGGGGGTATTTAGAAAGACATTTTTGTCCAATTTAAAAACAGAAAGTTCCACTTCAATATCAAACGGTATTTTGGAAAATTTATGGCCAGCAAAGTGTAACAAAGATTTAAAATGGTTGGTTGGCGATCTAAACATCGTAACTACAGCTTGAATGATAGCTGTACTTACGACGTTTAAGTCGCAAAACCAACAAAATTGCGTCACATAAATGTCGGACAATGTCGTAGTTCAGAGTTAAATGAATGGTTTGAATTATCGACTTATTCTTGTTATTGACATCGCGATCTGTCATGTATCAGATTTCAAAAGACCTGTTCATTTTACATCGATTAGGAGACAAGTTCTTCAAGCCAAGAATAAACCCTGTCGATTCTGCTTCCTGGACTTTACAGGACTCCTGTCGATAGGGTCAATGACGGCATCAAGATTAAAAGCCAGTCCTGGGAATCGATCTCGGGGCCTCTTGACCGGGGAAACGCCGCTCTACCTCTCGACTAAAGTTATAATGGGTTTTGTGTTATTTAGACATTTTGTTCTTAAACAAAAAGTGCTTTTGGTGATAAAAGATATACACCGGTGTTCAACAGTGAAGAAAAGCGATAGGTGATCTCTGTGCAATCATTGTGTTACGTGTTTTATAGTGAGCCAAAAGCGAGGTAACTCTTACCTGTTTCCGGAGGTAATGTAATCTTGACATCGTCGTTGTCCTAGTCTGTGCGTTTGTGCGTTTGTTTGTTTGTTTCAATTTTATAAGTCTGATATTACAGAACTGATATGTCGTGCTCTTTAACTCAAAAATTTGTGTTAGGTTTTAAAAAATTAAGTAATAGATCAGGTAGGGTCAATTTATCTGCATTTTGTAAGAGTTATGTCAACCTTTCCCTTAAATACTGATTTTTTTTCACCATTAAACACCAAATATTTGAGCGTAAGGCATCTGAATGTGCTGCTATTGTTATAAACAAGATTATTGAAAATTATTTTTAGGCCAGGAAATCGCTCTTTCCCTGACCTGAAGCGATCGCAAGCTTTGCATGGAACTATTTCTCTGGATGAAACATAAACCGATGAGTCCGCTGAAAGAAGTAGCTCCCGAATGTGATAGGTCGGGTTAAAAAGAACAAAATGTAAGAAGACGTATTATTCTTAGTGCTATTCTGATTTCTTCAGTAGTTGACATGTTAAAGCGACCATGAAAGTGAAACACTTTAATAATACACGTATGTCTTAAATAGAAACTGATATAGTTATGTGTAGAGGCTTGTAACAAGCAATTTCTTCTTTTTCCACAATATTTTCCTCACTACTGGATGGCTATTTTTCAAATAAAATGAACTTTAAATTTTCGTCTGCAAAACCTTTGAATTTGGACTGGTCTACAATTTCGCAAACCAGGAAAGGGTTAACTAAAAAGAGCTCATAAAGCGTATAAATTGTAAATTGTAAGTGCTGAAAGACATTTACTTGCTTATGCTGAATATTTTTTTTATAAATGTCATTTAAAGATACCGGTATGCAGTTAGCAATAGATTGATACAATTTTCAATGTTACATAAAATGCATCACTGAGGGATCAAAATTCCAAATTTAGACCCGAAGAAATTTCTCTCAGGGGGGGGGGGGGCAAAATGGGGAGTAAAAATAGGGCATTTTCAGGTTTTTAAGGGTTAAAAACCTGGTTTACGAGACATGATCGTTTTTATCCCTCGAAATTTGCTGAAGACGAAATTTATCAAACTCGTATAAAAGGCGCAGTTTTCATATTCTTACACTCTTGCTGTAAAAAAAAAATGGTAGTTCAGTTAAAAAAAAGTAGAAAAAAAGCTGATATGACCTCGACTTTATACGCATTATCCCTTAATACCACAGAAAGTTCAAGACAACTCAATGATCTCTAAAATAAGGCATGTTTCCGTGTCTCCACAAGTGCCTAGGTATCCACTCGTTATGTCCAGTGATACGTTTGCGTAGGCCTACACTCCGTAAAGTGGACCGAACTTTACCAAGAAATCGCCCTCAGCGATAATGTTGTTGGATTTCGTCTTTGAGTGGTTTCAGCCACTCGTTGCATCAGACAACCAAAAGAAAAAACAAACAGCAACACCCCCCCCCCCCCAAAAAAAAAAAAACCCCAACAAACAACGGCAACAAAAACAATAACAACAACAACAACAAAAAATGATAAAATAAAAGTAAAAAAATGATAATCAAGATACAAGTATAAATGTACAAGTTAAAGTGGGTACCAAAGGTCTACTTTACCTGTCTATACATGCGCTTTTACTTACGGACTTTTGAAAAAATACATCTCGGCTTTCATCACCAGGACAGTTATTGATTATATGGATCCAATTGACAACGACGGTCGTTTTTAACCCTTTCCTGTACAAACCCGGGATTTTACGTGGCTGTGATTTTATACTTGAGAAAACATTGTGGTAAAAGAAGAAATTGCTTGTCACAAGCAATTTCTTCTTTTTCCACAATATTTTTTGCCACCTAGGATGGTTTCATTTCAAATTTTATCGAATCTTAATTGTCGTCTGCAACTTCTTTCAATTTGGACCAGTCTAAAATTTCTTAAAACAGGAAAGGGTTAAACGATCGGCAAAAACCAATCGGTATATCGATCAGCTCTGTGCGGTGTTTAATTTCGTGAGAACGTGAATTTAATTCCTTGAAAACATGAAAGCGAGCAGAATATGAAGCATTTTTAAACCTTGTGTGCCTATAGTGTAGAGTAATTCAATATGTAAGTGAGAAAGTGAGGAACTATAAGTGCTGAAATAAATAAAAACTTGTGTCAAACGACGACCCAAGAGCCTACAAAAGAAAGGTCTCCTAGCGAGATGCTCGATTAACCCATTACGACACAATTCCACATTTTAATGCCCTGAAAGAATATTGAGTGAAACACATAGTGAGAAAAGGAGAAAAAGCTTGTAAGAAGCAATTTCTTCTTTCTCACAATTGTCTATTCTCTACCCGGCACATATTCTTCGATTATTACACTCTTTGAAGTGTCGTCTGCAACACCTTTAATAATTTTGACCAGTCTCTATTAATAAGGTTAAAGAAAAACTCCAGGGAGGGATACATTCTATTTAGAACAAGTTAATTTTTAGTTTCGTCCATCAAAAACGGTCGATCTGATTGGTCGAATAGATATATTCATTACCCAATGTACAATATTTTGAGCACGCAGCGATTTTTTATGCTTCCGCACAAAATAGTCCGTACAAAAAGGTATTATTTTTTTAAAAAATATTTGACTTTTTCGCTCGATGCTATTAAATCATAAGAAATGAAGAGATTCTTTTTGTTTTCATGGAGGTATGAACCGATAAACGTAAACACACTTATTCGCGTATTCATACGATGTGATTAGTTTTCTTTTTGGTTCATACCTCAATAAAACAAAAAAACATTATTTCCATCTCTTAAATAAATGGTCCTCATTTTTAACACATTCCCACACAACAAAATCTTAGACTAGCCCAAATTGAAGGAACCTGCCGACGTCAATTTCCAGTCGATGGGATTTTAAATTTCTTCGTCTTTTTGGATAGAAAACATTGTGGATAATGAAGAAATTGCTTGATACAAGCAATTTCTTCATTTTCCACAATGTTTTCCAAAACTTTTTTCTTGGGGGCTTTAAAAAGAGGGCTTGTGTAGGAATGGGTTAAATGTGGTTTAGTTGAAGGAAAGTTTATTCTATAGGCGGTAGGCTATGAATTTTCTCTCTATCAGTTAGATTTGCCTTAAATTTTGAAAAAGAAATGAAATTTTTTAGTGAAAACTGATTCATCATTAATGCTACGGTCACAAATCACTAAATGCCACCGGCCGGCGTGATAACTGCCAGTTTTCGTATAAATTCGGCCGGTGGCAGCCCGGCGGCAGGCAAGATCGGCAGGCGGCAGTTGGCGTTTAGGACGCTGCTAGGTGGCAGTTATAATTTTAAGAAAAAGTTAAAATTGTAACTGCCACCGGTCGATTTTTTCCAATTTTGCAAGTCGCCCGGGCGCCGGCCTGGTGCATTTCGAAGTCGCGCGGTGGCTGTCAAGCGGCAGGCGGGCTGCAGCGCGATTTTTACTCGGTCTTGGTGCTAGAGGGCCTTCGAAAATCGGCCGGCGACCGGTAGGAAGTAACTGCCACTTTCCTTCACCCGGCCTGCTGCCGTTATGCCATTTACATGCCACCGTCCGATTTCAAAATATCTGCCGGCGGCAGGGCGGAGATCGAAAGGCAGCAGGGATGCGCCCGTTGGTGTTGGTAGGTGGCAGGACGGCGATCTACCGAGTGCAGACTGGGCCCCTGAATATAAATCCGCAAACATCCATCCGCTATACAAAATTGTAGTCATGGCGGTTCTAGTAGCTCCACAACGACTCAGAGACTTTCGAATCGCCGAATTGAGATGGAGACTCGGAAGAATTGAACGCAGACAACAGTTGCTGTTGACTTTCCTGATGCTGGAAGAAGAACAGCGTGCCCAACAGCAGCGACGACGACGGACTTGTTGGGTGCGACCATGGTTGCAGCGAAGAGTGCTACTCGGCCAGTACGACACACTCATGAATGAGCTGCGGATGGAAGACCGTGGGGGCTTTAAATCATTCCTACGGATGGATTGTGACATTTTCAGGGACGAACAGTGGGCCACCCTAGCACCGAAGAAGAATGGCAGGAAGTTGCCGAGAAGTTCAGCGCCAGATGGAACTTCCATCATGCCTGCGGGGCTTTGGACGGGAAACATATCCGCATCCGGAAGCCAAGGAAGTCGGGCAGCCTCTATTATAACTACAAGGGCTTCTTTTCTATCGTGCTGCTGGGGCTTGTTGACGCGGAGTACAAGTTCCTCTGGGTCAACGTGGGATCCCCTGGATCGTATTCAGACTGCGGTGTCTTCAATAGGTCTCAGTTAGAGCCTGGACTTCGGCAGGGCATCCTCGCCATCCCAAGGCCGAGCCCACTGCCCAACGACGACAGAGACATTCCGTATTTCCTCGTCGGTGATGACGCATTCCCACTTCGTACCTATATGATGAAGCCGTATTCGGACAGATTACTGGACCACGACCAGCGTATCTTCAACTACCGGTGTTCGCGGGCCAGGCGCGTGGTAGAAAATGCTTTCGGCATTCTAGCTTCCCGATTTAGATGCCTTCATTCATGCCTGTGGGTTAAACCACGAGTCGCTGCTAAGATAACGAAGGCCTGTGTGACCCTCCACAATGTGTTGCGTGACCAGCGCCCTGCCATCGCTGCAAACGAATTGGACGTTGAGCTGGAAAACGGGGACATAGTACCAGGGGCATGGAGAGATGCTGGAGTTTTGGAAGAGATTCGTAATGAAGGACGTGGACCACGACAGACTGTACAGGGAAAAGAACTGCGCGCATACCTCAAGGCCTACTACAACAGTGACGTTGGCAGTGTGCCATGGCAGGAGGCAGCCATCACACCACGTGATTGACAATTGGTTTGAAAGTTTTAGTACTAGTATGCATCTATGATGTGACATTTCCTGTACTAGTAATAGTAAAATTATCGACATAGCTTGTATCCATTATGCAATAAAGTTACTTCAGTACAACTTCTAGAAATTTTCTTGAAATACAAGTCGTACAATGTTAACTTGTTATTCTTTGTCATTCTCTGTTGTTATTCGCGCCGGGCGGTGGCAGTTAGAACGCCCGATTGCCGGCCGTTGGCAGGTGAAATATTGCCGGTGTCCGCCAGGTCGCCGGGCGGTGGCAGTTGACGGTGACGGTGGCCGGCCTGCCGCCTAACTGCCACCGGCCGACATCCTGATGACGGCACACGTACCTCGGAACTTAGAAACCGCCTGCCGCCGCCCGGGCCCCGTCAGGCGGCATTTTACTGGCAGTTATTCATGAGCACTCGCACCGATTTGTAAAAAATCGCCCGGCGGCATTCAAGTTTAGGAATCGGCCGATGTCTAAAAATCGCGCGGTGGCAGTTTCACATTGTGACCGTAGCATAAGACTATTTTAAAAATGGAATATGGTTGAGATCATCTTAACTACAGCTTATTCAAGCTGTACTTACGACGTTTAAGTCACCAAACCAACAAGAAAAAAAAATCGGCCTTTGTCGGAGTTGAAAGCTCAATTCCGGTCTCAATGAATGATATGATTGGTTGATTTATTCTTTGACTGACGAACGTGATCTGTCAATTGTCTGAAACCAGTAAATTTTCACCTATTTGTCGTATCTTTTAACCATAAATGCCTTAGGAAATTGGGGCTTCTTTGTGTCAATAATTTAAAAATAGCTTCGCACTCATATTGAGTTGAAAGCTTCGCGTTTCGTCCCGTTAAGATATTTTGTTTTGGTCTTAATACTGCTTGGTATTTGAGATCAGGATCTCTTAGAAAATGCAAAAAGTATCGACCCTGGTTCAAAATGCGCGGATTGAGTAGGATGATCAGGGTTGAAACCTTTCGCTTTTTATCGATTTTCGGAATCTATAATGATAATTCCACTTTACTTTATCGGCATTTTTAACAAGCGACCTCTGGTTGTTCCCTTTAATACCAAATCTCTTTTTTGAGTAGGCATTTTGTTTAAGGTAACATCCGGTTAGTACCGTTCCTATTGACGGGGCAAGCTTATAATCAAGCACAATCAAGCACCCAATAATCATAGGCTATATTAGAACACAATTCAATTTCAGCTTCGTCTATCAAGATTCAAGCGTTTTGATTGGCTGAAATTTTATTTTCATACTTCCATTAACGAAATTTTGAGCACGCACAGTTTTTGTATGCTTGCACAAATTCAGATCAACACAATTTTCCATCCATTTATCCATACATCTATCTATCCATCCATCCATCCGTTCATCAACCAACCATTCAATCAATCAATCAATCAATCAATCAGTCAATCAATCAATCAATCAATCAATCAATCAATCAATCAATCAATCAGTCAATAAATCAATCAGCCAATCAATCAATCAGCCAATCAAGCAGTCAATCAAACAATCAATCAATCAAGCAATCAATCAAGCAATCAATGTAAGGCTAATGCTTTCAGTCATAAATCATACTTAAGACAAGTAACTCAATGATAATGTACAATAAAACTTGTATAAGGCGATCACTAGAAGGGGCGGACAAAAAAGTGGTCGCTTAAAAGAATGGTCGCTTAATACCGTTATCTTGGCATTTTCAAAGGATCGATTTGAAATCATACATGAATTATTTCAGAATTCGCACTTAATCCTATATGTTATTCAGCTTCTAACAACCAAGGACCTAGCTCGATACAATTTGTGCACGTATATCCATTTTTCATTAGTTGTTCCGTTTGGAAAAGGAAACTTGATGATGGTCGCTTAATGGAAGCGTTCGCTTAATAAAGGTTGCTTGTTGAGCAAGATTGACTGTACTTTCAAGATATCCCTGAAAACATACCACTTGTACAAGCTCAAATGAATACGGATAATGACATCGAGGTTAAAAAGATACATATAGCGTAATTTTAATGATGTACAACTAACCGATGTACGGTATTTATGTTAAGCTCTAACACAGAACATTAAAGTAAATAAAAAGAGAATAATCAACATTTATACAATTTTTATTCACAGTTTACTTCAGAAACGACTGGCATACACTGCTGTTATCAAAGTTAACGACGTTTATTTATGAAGGAGTCACATATTAATAAATATCTTTGAAGTTTCTATCAAAGATTGTGTGCAAACACATGTCACTTTGCCGTAAAGTTAGGTTGAATGCAAAAAAGCTGTTTTTTTTACAAATGAGCAAGGGCATGATTTCCAACCATTTCATAAGTGCGCCAAGTACAGACTCTGATCAGCCTGTGCATTCGCACAAGCTGATCAGAGTCTTCACAATGCACTCTATATATCAATACCTATCAAGAGCTTTTTTATATGACAAACGATTATTCTGAATACCCAGAATGGGTGTATAGACTGCTCAGTGTGTGCACTTCATGCGCATGTGAAAAAGTTGGAATGTCACGCAAAGGCTCGAAAATACCAGTACTAACTTGCTTTATTGGATACAGAAAAGCATCGAGGTGAACCAATTAACACTAAGAATATACATGTATATAGTAAATGCTGTTTCAGGTTTGATTAATCATGAAAGTCTGACAGATGAAATAACGATGGATTTTGTAATAGTATGATGACTGAAGATGAAAAAATCGTAAGTTGAGCTCTTCGACATTTTTTTACATGCCACCCATTCCAAGTAATGATAAGGGGGAAAGTCCACCGCGCCCACCCAGACCTCCTGACGAACCAAGTAAAGCACTCAATGCGCTCAAACCAGAGCTTGAAGCCCTAGCCAACGTACCGAATGGGTTTAAGGCAGCCCTATTAGACGTCGACGTTTCCCCTAAACTACCCAATCCTCTGTTGTTATTGTTGTTGTTCAATCCACTTAATGCGTTATTTGATGGACTCGTGGTCGTTCCAAGAAGCATTGACAAAATATCTGTATTAGAACCGGTTGTAGACTGTATGCCTGAACCACCAAGATTTGGTGTTCCTCCCATTGTGCTCATGGCAGCCAACATATCCATATTTCGACCGGTAGATCCCTGACCACTTGACGTGCCTCCAAGAAGACTCTGGCCACCACCAAGAAGGCTTTGGCCACCACCAAGAAGGTTTTGGCCACCACCAAGAAGGTTTTGGCCACCTCCGCCAAGGAGACTTTGGCCACTTAACAAACTGCCTATACCACTACCCATAGCGCCCATACCACCCATAATTCCTCCCGCGCCTATCATCATACGCTGCATAGGGCTCATGGCTTGTAGATTGTCCATCATATCAGCCATTCTATCAGCTCTATCAGCCCGCATGTCAGCATTTCCCATTCCAAGGCCCGATACCGCGAGTGGACTCGTCCTGCCCGATAAACGCAGTGTGCGTAACACTAGAGGATTTGAGAGCAGCTGTAAAATATCTCTCTGCGACGGTATCCTTTGGTTCCTGGTATTTACAGATTTGCTTGATGTTTTACTTGATGATAGAGTTGGGAATATTGTATTAGCAAAGTCTCTGCCACCAAAGGAACCAGAAGGATTCTTTGAAGATTGGAAGGTTTTGCTTGTGGGGGAAACACTAAATTGCGTGGATGGTTCTGAAGGGAAACCTGTTTGTGTTGGTCTAGGGTTAATTATGTCGCCTTGTGTTGGTGCAGGGTCGAGCACTCTCTCAGTTCTTCTTTGCAATACAGACATATCTGCTGGAATGTTGACAGATATCTTTGGGTTTCTTGATGGAGATATATCAAAAGGTACGCTAGCCGTTCCCTGCATTTGTTGATTTGATGTCATGGCATTCGAATTTGCATCCTGTGAGCTTATGGTAGGGACTACAGACGGATTTGTTTTTCCAAAAGTGCTTTTCGGAGATGTTGGCGGTTCTTGAGTAACAAACACGCGGAACTGTGTGTTTGAAGCATCAACAAAAACACCCGCGGGTTTCTTTAATTGTTTTTGATTAACATCAACAGCCAGTCTTGGTGTAGAAGTTTTAGCTTTCTTTGTGGCCTTAGCGCCCTCTTGCGGCTGAGGTGGTTCTGTCTCAACAGGCTCTGGACCTTGACCTTGATTGTTAGGGTTTGCTGTACTTTTCAAAAATTTTCCGGAAAGAATTTCCGGATGTATAGCTGAACCCGAAATAGACGGTGATGAATGCATTGATCTAGCAATACGAGATCCGTGAGTAGGTGGAGGTGGGGGAATCCCATTTTGTCCTTGGCCTCTAAATGGAGGCCGACCCCCACGGAAAGAAGGGGGAGGAGGGCCTCGTACAACAGGGGTTTCCATCGCAGCGTTATATTCTCCTGCTTGATTGTTCGGCGGTCCAAAGGTAGGTGGATAATCCCTTTGGGGAGGACCGAATCGTCTGTTAGGTCCTGGTCCCATATTAGGTCCTGGCCCGAAATTCCTGTTTGGTCCGGGACCCATTCTTCCTCCCATTCCAGGCCTTTGCGGTGGCCCGACTCCCATTAACCTTCTCAATTCCATGAGAGCTAATTGTTGTATAGGTGATAATTGATTGGCTTGTGCGCGACCTTGACCTCGTGCTCCTCTACCACGTGGACGAGCTGGTGGATCGGGAGCATCAGCTCCAACACCAAGCATGCGCATGAGCATCATAGTCTGCAATATATTCCCTCCTCCCATTCCACCACTTCCCCCACCAGAGCCTCCGAAGAGCCCGCCTCCTGTTCCACTGGTACCGCTTCCCCCAAATAATCCCATCCCACCACCCAAGTCTCCGCCCATTCCTCCAAATAGATCACCTCCTCCGAGCATTGCAGCACCCATACCACCCATACCTCCTAAACCTTCACCTCCAAATAGTCCTGGAATTGGAAAGAAAAATGAAATAGATGTATTTATCATTATCAACATTTCTTTTTTGTACTTTTATCATAGTATTCCGTGGTGTTTTAAATTACAAATCAAGACAGCCCCCAATTTGGTGAACAAGCGCTATATAAGTAAATTAAGTAAATTAAATATATGTACAGTAAAAACCCTCCTTACGACCACCCCGGAAATACGGGCACCCCTCTATTACGACCGAATTTTTACAGAACGGAATTTTTTGTTCTTTATTTCAATGGTCGCGAACCCCTCTAAAACGGGCACCCCGCTATTCCGAATTAGGACCACTAAATTCAGTACCAACCATAGCTGATACACTATTTTGAACCCCTATAAAACGACCAGTTTTCACACATCGAGACCGATCACCCGAATTTCACACTTGACAAGAGCGACACTAATTGGGTACGAATACATTGTAAATACATTATCGGATTTTTGATTATGTGATATCCATCCCTTATTATAATAGTGTTATGATTAAAGTGGTCGATCACTTTTAGAAATTATAGTTTTTATTATTTCTAATTGTTATTTGAATGTTTCACAGGTTTTGACTCGAGAAATAAATTCGAAAGTGAAAACGTATCCGAGAAGTTACGATTAGTTTGTTTACGGCGTTCCGAACAGTTAGATTTTGATTTCAACGTAATTGATGCTTGGTATTCACATTATAGAAGATATGATATCGACAGTTTGACACTTTGAACCTGTACTTTCGAATTAATAATCTGAGGTCGAAGTTCTTAATCAGATCCAAATGGAGAATAGAGAAAGTAGAACTTACCGAAGATCGTAAATTTGAAAATGACATAAGATTCCGCTGTAATACATGTTCTTATAGTTTCATTTTTGTATGTATTGTATTAATATATTCAAATTACGAAAATAAAATAAACATGCATTGCTTGACAACAAACGACCAAACCTCAGTAATACGACCACCCCGCTATTACGACCACTTTCTGAAAGTACCGCAAGTGGTCGTATTAGAGGGGTTTTACTGTATCTTTACAATCATTTCCAAAGAATGACCAGACAACAATCACCGCAGAATCATATTTGTTTCTCTGGATATTATTTGAATATTTAACAATATCGCTTTTAAATGAAATTTAATTTCGAAATTACGATTTTTTGCGTTCTTTCTATAGACATCGGTGATTCAAACAGTTTTGTACTTTACATATGTCGCACATTTCTAGATATACTAGGTCCCTAAGTAATTTTTCATAGAAAAGATGCCATTTATTTAAGTGACGAAGAGATTTTTTTTTTGTTTGCATTTCGGTTTGAACCGAAAACATAATTACACTTTATGAATACACGAAGCTCTCTGTTCTTTTCTTATAACTTAATGTCAACAAGGAAGGCAAAGCAAATATTTTACTAATTTGGAGTCAGTTTTTTATTGATCTACTTTGATCTACTACGCAAGCATACAAAATAGTTGCTTATTCAAAAATGTGTTCATGGTAGTATGAAAAGAAACATACAATATGTCAGATTGCTTTAATCTTGCTACACGAAACTAAAATTAAGATTTTTTCACATAGAACCATCAATGCTTGAATTAAAACGTCGCAGATTGAGCCTGTCTTTTAATGTGCTACTACCAAATAGATGAGTTTTAGTTTCGTCTATCAAGGTTCAAGCGTTATAATTGGTGATGTTTTTTCATACTTCCACGAACAAAATTTTAAGCACGAAATTATTTTATCTTCTTGCAAACAAAGTAGAACCATAAAATATTATTCAAACTGATTAAATATTTGCTTTGTTTTGCTTGATTGCGCTCAACTGTAAGAAATCGAGATATTTTTGTTTTGATTGAGGCATGAACCTCAACACTTAACTACACTAATGTATTCAGTCATTATGATTAAGTTTTAAGGTTCACATCCCAATGAAAACAGCAAGATCTCTTCATTTCTTAACAGAGCGTACTGTTTTACGAAATGAAAACTGCCACTTGTTTATGACAAGCAAGAAATCACCTAAAGATTATGTATATAAGTATATACAGAGTGATTTGAAAATTAGAATTAAAATTTCAATTTAGAACGAGGTAATAAACGTTTGCATGTTTACATACGTTTTTAAGCTTACGCTTCGGCCATTACCACAACATAAGCTTGTAACAAGCAATTTCTTCATTGCTCACTATAATTTCCGAAGCTATTTTTCTTCAGATGCTTAAAAAGCGGAATTGAGTGGGAATGGGTTAAAAAGCATCCTTTTGAAAGAGTTCTCTATAATTTGAATAGAGTTTGCAATATTCCTGAAATACATAAGAACTACTTTTTATGGCGTAGGCATTCAATTGAGTTAATGGGTAAGCCTCCAGTGGCAGTTTGCACTCGTTGGACTTTGAGAAGACCTCAGAAAATTTTGTCTGCTAACTTAAGCTATCAAAGCTAACGCTTTGCTAGCTAAATATGATCGTCGTTATAGAAGAAACGATGGAGATATCTCACATTTGGTTGATTGATTGAATGGGGTTTAACGCCACTCTTAACAGTATTTCAGTCATATCGCGGCGACTGGAGCACCTAACAATGGATTCCTAGTATTTCTCACTCCAGTACTACCACAACATCCTTTCCTGGCCTCCAGCTGCTATCCCACTTAGGTGTATGATTATCCACCCATTGGTGAGAGACAAATGTCGGAAAGAATATGTGCCGCCGCCGGGGATCGAACCCATGACATCCCAAGATTGAAGATTAGGAGTCTGATGTGCTACCGACTGCGCTATGATGGCGGCATCTCTCCTGTGGAGGGTTGCTTCAAACTTACTACGGTAAATTAAAAAAATCGTATATTTCAAGATCAGATAAATGTTTGATATAATGCGACTTTTCAGCTATCGAAACCTTGTACGTTGGTTACTTTTCAAATTCCACTCACTTTTAATTATCGTCTGCAACTTCTTTGAATTTGGACAAGTCGAAAATTTTGAAAACAGGAAAGGGTTAATTTTTAAAGACGCTCAGCATATATATAAAGCATTCTCTTATATCTATATAAGTCCTATCTACATAAGTCCTGGTTTTACGTCCATAATCTCTCTGCTAATTGATAATTATAGCCCTGTAAATGAATTTAAAAGTTTGTAACACTCTAAACCTTATTCGACACTTTTTGTAAGAACAATTCTAATACTAAAACCTATTTTCCCATGATTTATTAGTCAGGTAAAGCTATGTGTCAGATAAGATAAGATATCTGTCAGAAGAAATGGGTCAATCCTGGAACAGCAGCGGATACAGCAGAGGTAAATCGGCGATTTTGAAATTAAATACTCACAAAGTCCGTAAAAACGAACAGTTTCGATCCTGGTTAATCTGCGCGGTCCGCGCAGTTTTACCAGAATCGAAACTTTTCGTATTTCCTTTTATTTTCGCTAGAAGGATTACATACGTAAGTAGTACAAAATCTTACCTTTTGAGATTTAGGTCATAAAAACCGAAGTCACTATAAATCATGCACCAATCGTTAAAACTCCTCTTCCATCATGCGAGACACTGTTAATAATCTGACACATATTTTGAATACAAATGAACATGAAATATGTTTTTACGCTAAGGTTAAAGGTACTAAATCTAACAATCTGTCCCTTACTCCCAAAACCAACATCGCAAAAGTAAAGAGAGAAATATTAATGTAGATTCCATGTTTAGAAATGAAATATACCACATCTATGTTACGCTAGGGTTAAAGGTACTATATCTAACAATCTGTCCCTAAGCCCAAAAACGAACATGTCAAAGATCAAGACAGAAACATAAAGTTAGATTCTATACAACAAGAAGACCGCATGCGGATGCAAACCCTCGGCTGTTCAAGTACCTGATAGTGGGTAGAATTTTCAAAGTCGAAAAAGGGGGAGTAATTCGTTCTAAAGAGCATTTATAGCATTAAGGTAAAAATGTCAAAGCTTAAGAAAAAATATTCATATACCTAAAAAGGGTCAAAATGCCATTGGAAAATTGGTTATTGGTAAAAA
Source organism: Fragum fragum (assembly GCA_946902895.1). NCBI lineage: Eukaryota > Metazoa > Mollusca > Bivalvia > Cardiida > Cardiidae > Fragum > Fragum fragum. Next base: position 8,172,989 of record OX336383.1, on the reverse strand, counting down.
AGCCAGAACTTTTTCATTTATATATATTATATATTAGTGTTTTAATTACACATTTAAACAAGTTCTCTTATACTAAATGCCAACAACTTACAATAAAACGTCATTATGCTGATTCAGTCTATGCTTTAATATATTTCCGACATTTATACCTCTGGCATTTTTACTTATGGCATTATTACCTCTGGTATTTGTATTTCAAGGTTTGATCAAGGTTACCACTACGAGGATTGTAGATAGCTATTGACTCAAAGAGACGATCGGTGATTATTCTTCATGCACTGTGTAGATGCTCAGATTTCTCAATATCTACCGCTCAGACACATGTGAAATTGTTGAAAATGTCGCTCAAAGGCTTATATAATTGCCGAATCGATAGTAGCATCCACTTATGTCCAACAGGAAGTTGGACTTAAATATTAAACGGCGTTATTTGGTGACACCTATGGTCAGTAACATGTAACTGGGAGGTAGAATGATTATTTTGAGACCTAAACGTCGTGGCTACAGCTTGAATAAATGACGTTTAAGTCGCAAGGCCAAGATAAATGCTTCACACAAATGAAGGCAAATGTCGGAGTTAAATCAGTCAGTCAATAAATCAATAAACCTTTCATTCAATCATTCAACCAATTAAGCAATCAATCAATCAACTGTCTGCCAACCACATTTATTCTTAGACATAAGGTAGGTTGAACCTGAGTGATTTCGTGTCATAAACCAATATTGATTCATCAATCGAATCAACCATGAAATCGAATACACAGAAATGTTGAAAAGTTTAATACCGAAGAGCAAGGTTGGACCTCTTGATTCCATGAACGCTAAATATTACTCCACCAACTGATACATAATATCTCCCAACTTATGATGAATTCATAATTTCGACATAAAAACTTATCATTGAAACATAATGAATTATAGATCATTTGTCTTGATCCCCCTGATTATATGAAACACGAATCGTTAATGACCTGATAAGTACGTAAAGGCATTCACGTTTTCAAGTTACATCCATCTTGTTCCACAAAACGTATTCATAACACATTCTTACGAGATTTACATGCAGTACAGGAAATAATAGGGATATTGTGTTACGATAGAGATACAACATCTTGTATTGACTCTGAGCTGCCGAGGAAAATTATGACATTACACCAGACCGAAGATCGAGTGGAATATCAAATTTTCATCCGCAGCGATAAGCAAATACAAGATATTGTATCTCTATTGTAACACACTATTCCATTTGTTATATACCTAATATTTTCGTTGAATTAATATGATTAGAGATATTGTATTTCTGTCGTAATACACTGTTCCATTTATTATATACCTAATATTTCCTTTGAATTAATGTGATTAAAGATATTGTATCACTATCGTAATACAATATTCCATTTATTATATACCTAATATTTTCTTTGAATTAATATGATTAAAGATATTGTATCACTATCGTAATACAATTTTCCATTTATTATATACCGAATATTTTCATTGAATTAATGTGATTAGAGATATTGTATCTCTATCGTAATACAATATTCCATTTATTATATACCTAATATTTTCATTGAATTAATGTGATTAGAGATATTGTATTTCTATCGTAATACAATATTCCATTTATTATATACCTAATATTTTCATTGAATTAATGTAATAAGAGATATTGTATCTCTATAATACAATATTCCATTTATTATATATATATAATATTTTCATTGAATTAATATGATTAGAGATATAATATTTCTATAGTAATACAATATTCCTTTTATTATATACCTAATATTTTCATTGAATTAATATGATTACAGATATTGTATCTCTATCGTAACACAATATTTCAATTATTATATACCTAATATTTTCATTGAATTAATTCCATGAAATGATTCTAATACACATATGTATTTCTACAGATATTTCCCTTCTCCTTTACTATTCTGATTACGTCTATTCGAATTATGACGTCATCTACAGAATTAAAATGACGTCATCTTAGACTGCCTTATATTGAACCGTATTCGACATTATCAGCTATAGGATTTTTTCTTACGTGTCCGATTTTGTCCGTGTGGAACGTGTATATTTTACTCGAAATATCTATAGGTATATAATAAATAGGAAATATTACAACAGTGTCTTTTTCTATTTGTTGTTATCGTGTTCGAGAACCGTATGTAGGTATTTTTTATTGGATGAGACCGAAGGTCGAATCCAATAAAAAATACCTACACACGATCCGAGAACACAATAATAGAAAATAGAAAAAACACACTGTTGTAATATTCCTTTTATTATGTGCCTTTTAGGACATGACATAAAGAAAATTCTCTTATATGATTAAGAAATAACCAACTTTCCGGAAAAAAAACCCCGAAAGTCAATACACAAAAAAGGAGTCCGTGTTTAACTGTACTCAACGAATACGGGTTTTTTGTACACGCCGAATATTGATTTTTTTTCTGTCGAGTTGTATGAGATAGCCAGATTATAATCCATATCATTTATAGGTATATAATAAAAGATAAGACACTCTACTTGGGACTGAAAGAAACCCGTTGAATATTTTTGATATTCAAAAGTAAAATTCCACAAGTGAAATCGTCGGTGGACGAACAAAACGTCGTAACTGTGGCTTGAATAAAGCTTTAGCTACGACGTTTTCGAGCCCAATGACGAACTAACTATGCAAATAAGCTGAGTAAATGGTAACGTATTTTCGTTACCGTCGAAATGACCTCACATAATGCATGTGTTGATGTCATTTTGCAAACGGCGTTGTATGATTCGCGGAACTTGAATTGCAATCAAGCAGGGCGTTTGTACTTTACAATAGAAGTGGGAACAATATATCGAGAATAAATAGATAAATAAAGTTGATTGATTAATAAGTAAATAAAAATATATAATTCGACAGTTTATCTAGATATTTCCCTATTACCATTTAATAAAAATGTTAGTATTGTTTCATGCATTGTTAGAAATGCAACTGTTAAAATAAAGTAATCATGCACACTTCTGCTTTATAGTTTTGCTCTCTAGAAAAAAGGACCTACCTAGTCCAAGGGGTGATATCGGCCCTCCAAAAAGTCCAAAGGGATCTGTTAGGCAAATGATAAAAGCGTGCAGTTTTATATGGTTTCCCTATTGGAATCATTACATTAAATTTGACAGTTTTTTTTTTATTAGATTATGATAATGCATACATTTATTGATTGGAATAAGATTTGAATTTTAACGACAAAATTTTAGACTGGTCCAAATTGATCAACTGCGGCCGTCAATCAAGGTATCAACCGACCAATCAAACCATTTATTCAGCCCGGACCTGAACTTTCAAGCCCGACATTGGCCGCCATTTTTGTAAAACTTTTTTTTTTGGATTAGTGACTAAAACGTCGTAACTACAGCTTATTCAAGCTGTAGTTACGACGTTAATGTCACCAAACAACCGTTTTACTTTTCTTGTTACATGCTACTTTCAATAAATTTTGCAAAATAACGCCATCAAAAACTTCCTGTCAGAGTTAATGGGCGGGGCCTAGGGAGTCAGTGGGCGGGGCCAGTGATTGGACAATTGAGAAGAGATTGTATCCGACAATTTCAAGTTGATGAAATTTTAAAATCTTTGTTGTCCTAGGTAGACAATATTGTGGACAATGAAAGAATTACTTGTTCATACATTTTCTTCATTGTTCGTAATGTTTTCCCAATGTTGTTTTCTAAAGGGATGTTAAAAAAACTGCCTGATGTAGAATTTCTTTAAACACCTTTCATCCCTTCCTTACCCACTTAACACATTCCCTCTTGCCAAAATTTTACACTGGTTAAAATTGAAAGAAGTTGGAGACGGTAATTGAAAGTTTATGAACTTTTATATTTTTTCATCTTTCTCGGTAAAAAACATTCTGTAAAATGATTTGATTGTTTGTTTGAATGGGGTTTTACGCCGCTTTCAACAATCTATCAGTTATATCGCGGAGGCTGGAGCATCTAACAATGGACTCCTGGTATTTCTCACACCAGTAGTACCATTACATTCTTTCCTAGCCTCCAGCTGCTATCCCATATAGGTCTACGATTATCGACCCATTGGTGAGAGACAAATAGTCGGAAAGGATGAGTCCGGCCGTCGAGGATCGAACCCGGGACCTCTAGATTGACAGTCCGACGCGCTACCAACTGCGCTATGACGGCGGCGTCTTCTGTAAAATGAAAATAAAAATGCTTGTTACAAGCAATTTCTTCGTTTTACACAACGTTTTCCCAATTGTTTCCTTGAGGGACGTCAAAAAGCGTCATTGTTTGGGAATCAGTTAAGTAAAGATTGAGGAAGGTGTAAAACGAATTAAATATTGACATATTTTTTGGAAGTCTATGATAATTTAAGCTACACATTTCAATTTTAGGCTACAAATGATTATTTGTAAATTTAATGGCTTTTTCTATATGTGACGATGTACTTCGTACAAGGTTTCTTTTTGTATGCCTGATTGTCTGAAAATTCATGACAAGTCGCTATTTTGTCATATCTTTGTCTGCAAGAATATGTATCATCAGTTGACGAGCAAAACGTCGCAACTCGAGCTCATACAAGATGTAATTACCAGGTTTTGGTCACTAATCGACGGAATCGACAACAAAATAAGATAATTGAAGACTAGATACCTGGCTGAGGTTCGGGAGCTACTGCAGCTGGTTCAGTAGGCTCTGGTTGTGGCTGGGACTGTTTCACTGGGATTTGTTCCGGAAGTTGAATAGGTACTTGTCCCGGAAGTTGTGCAGGCGGTTGTGACGCAATCTGTTGAACTTGGTCGCTACCTGGCTGCTGTACTTGCCATGCTGCTGGAACTGTAACATATATAAACAGGTTTTGATAATTTGCGATTAATAGATCATTAAAAGAATCTATCCAATCAAATAACACATTTAGACCGGATGTTAACCTTGCACTCCAACCCCCGTTAGCATTTATGTGAAGTATTTCTGTCGGTTTTGCGACTTAAACGTGGAAAACATTATGATGCTTTAAGGAAATTCGTTTATCGCTTTAAACAAGAGATGAAGAGAATATTTTTTGTTTTCATGGAGGTATGAACCGAAAAAACTAATCACACTGTATAAATACGCGAAGCGGATTCATACATCGGTGATTAGTTTTTTTCGGTTCATACCTCCATGAAAACAAAAACATTCTCTTCATTTCTTTTAATTCAATAGCATCGAGCGAAAAAAACCGAAGTTTTACAAATTTTGATACCTTTTTGTATGGAACTATTTTATGCGGAAGCATACAAAATGGCTGCGTGCTCAAAATTTTGTTAATGGAGGTATGAATTAAATTCTTCGACCAATCAGATCGTTCGTTTTTGACAGACGAAACTAACAATTAAATTATTAGACTTTGAATCAATGGCTACATAATGCAAAATGAAATCACTGATCAGAATGTGCTAGTTAACAAGCGGTTTTGAGACTTTACTTGTGCACATTTGAGGTGTCACATGTATGCTTAATTTATCCCTGATGAGTATACGACTTCAATTGGTTATTAAATCAGATACGTATCTAGATAATAAAACAATCGATAGATAGTATTTTTTTCTGTTAGTTTATCCACACAGTCTGATCGGAATCTTCACTGTGAGTTCTGTAGGTAATAAATATCTTGCCTGTTCAGTGCATTCTCATGAAACACGTGTGAAATTGATGGATATAGCATTTTGATCGCGCGTAAATCATTTTTTCAAAATTAAGCCTCACCATGAAATGACTGAAGTGTGATACTCACCTCCAAGTCCGGTAAATCCTATTGGCGTGAAGCTCCCTGATCCCTCTGCTGTTGGTATTGGCTGCTGTGATGGGTCACTAGCGAGAAAATCTGTAGGGATGTCAGAGGGTCTTGCATCTTGTTTACTTGTACCCTGAAATGTAGATTTCAAATTACATTGTAATTAAAAACAATAGTCACAAAATCTTGAGAGACAGTAAATCGTATGATAATTGACGGATAGAAGCTGCAGATAGACCAATCGAATCTTACCGAAAGTGAGCTTTGGTATCCAAGTTTTGTCGACATTTATGTTAAGCATTTTGGTTGGTTCGGCGACTTAAATGTCGTAACTGCAGATTATTCAAGCTTTAGTTACGACGTTTATGTCGCCAACCAACTAGCATTACTTTTTGTTGCATGTTACGCATTTTACGCAAATGTTGGAGTTCAATGGGCGTGGCCAGCGATTCAGCAATTATGTTAAACCTATAAGTGGTACTAAAATCTGATGATTCAAAAGCACGGCGTGGTTTTGTATTTCAAAAATGGATATGCGGTATGGTAGAATAACGATTTTACACTAGTCTTAGAAAATCCTTCAAATACGCAAAGTTTTGACCTCGTTCATCCTGCGCAGTCCGAAGAAGAACGCATCCTTTTGGCGCACACTGTATATTTTGGATGTCAATATATACATTCGTGACTTTCATGTTATTTGAGCTTTCAACGTTTCTTTCGGGCTATTTTTGACTTTTATTCTCTACTTGACTTTTGACATTTTGAATCTGTCATGTTTTAATGTCTACAAACAATGAATATGATATAAAAGAAAATTCGTAGTCTTTTTTTTTAAATTGACCGAAATAGAAACCTTTACCATTTTCTAGATATTGTTGGCAGATGGGATGATTGATCGTTTCAGTGTAAGTTCGATGTATGAACAATAAAATCGAATTTTCAAGATAATACATCATTCAATAATAATAAATCATTCATTTAGACCGGAAGTGAATAATGAACTCCGAATTTTTGTTTTAGATTAGCAACTTAAACACCGTTCATCAAGCTGTACTTTTTGTTTTCATTTAACCCTTTCCCGTTTTTGGAAATTTTAGACTAGTCCAAAATGAAAGAGGTTGCAGACAACAATGAAAATTGGATGCCATTTGAAATGAAACCAACTTATGTGGTAGAAAATATTGTGGAAAAAGGAGAAATTGCTTGTTACAAGCAATTTCTTCTTTTTCCACAATTTTTTCTTGAGTATGAAATCACAGGAATGTAAAATCCCGTATTTGAACGGGAAAGGGTTAAGTGCGAACCTAAAAACCTAATCACATTGTATGAATACGCTTCATTGATACACGAATCTAAAAAACGTGATCACACTAATTTATGAATTCGAGTATTCATACAGTATGATTGAGGTTTTAGGTTTACCCTTCAATGAAAGAAAAATCTCTTCGTTTCTTCTGATTTATTGCATTCAAGCAAAACAAAGATGTGAGTCTGGATCTTCTTGGTGCGTAAGTATGCAAAATAGTTGCGTGCTCAAACATTTTCTCCTGGAAGTATGAAAAATCAGCCAATTAAAATGCTTGAATATTGACAGACGAAACTAAAATCAAATTATTAAGAGTCCAAAGCCTGGTATCTTACAAACTGTCCTGTTTTGGAATAAAAAAAAATCAAGAGGCTAAAGTGAATTTTCTGCATCTAAATCTTGTCATGCCGAACTTGGAATATTCCTGTTTTGGTAGGAGGTGAAGACTAAGATCAGCCTGCAAATAAGTGCAGTCTGATCTTATCTACATCTTCTGGTTATCCTTTTAATCCAGAGTTGTTTCAAAAAATTAATTCCAAAACTCATATTGACCCTGAGTGAGGGCTTCCAGTGCTGTTAGTCCTTTTATGTTAATTCAATTTTGTAGATGATTGTATTCAGCTTGACAAGGGTTAACACCGCTATGCCACTTTACCCTGAATCCACCGTATCGTTTTGATAAGAATACGAGGATGCAATTTTGAAGATCGGTGTTGTGTGTTAGTGTAAGCATTACATTTACAGATAATCTGAATTAGTGCTTTTTATACAATAGCCTGTTACTTAAAAAGGAGTAGTTATTCTATTCTATGATATGAATAGAATGTAGGTCAATATTTCCTCTTAATTTTTTGACAAAGGGAGATAACTCTTTATATTTGTCTAACAAGAAAGACAATGGCTTATTCATTTACGGGTGTCTATGTCTTCCTTGCCTAAAACCTGGACTTGCTAGATCGAAAGTAAATTTGTTTGTTTTGTTTGAATGGGGTTTTACTCCGCTTTCAACAATCTTTCAGTTATATCGCGGCGGCTGGAGCACCTAACAATGGACTCCTGGTATTTCTCACACCAGAAATACCATTTCATCCCTTCCTAGCCTCCAGCTGCTTTCCCACATAGGTCTACGATTATCGACCCATTGGTGAGAGACAAATAGTCGGATAGGATGGGTGCCGCCGTCGGGGATCGAACCCGGGATCTCTAGATTGAAAGTCCGACGCGCTACCAACTGCGCTATGACGGCGACTAGATCGAAAGTAAAAGGCCAGTTCTACTCAAACGAGCAAAACTGGAACTTTGTGCTTAAATTACCGTCTATCTTTTCGTGACAAAGATTAGAATGTTCCGAAAATATTGACTTTTGTTTGATTGACATCGCGATCCATCAATTAGTCAGATGTCTGACAAGGAACAATAATATCATGCATTTACCCTCTACTTTCTCACTGTATGGAAGTTTTTTACGCCAAATTGTTGGGTTCTTCCAAGATGGCGGACGGGATTTGTTAATAGGGTAAGTGCCGTTTATATCTAGTAGGAAACTATTGCATATGCATTTTATACAAAGAGTTTGATATCGTCGTGAAGACATTTGGTTGGAGAAGCAATCAGCAAAACATTTTGAAATGAAATAGTACCGTTTATCTGTATTGTATGACAGAACACGGTGTGTTGTGACATTGAAAATCGAAGAAATAGATTTTGAAGAAATCGGACTGAATGCAGAAAACTCCTGATATATGCCAGATGGTTAGAAAAATGTCAGATCTTCGCACTAATACATAAATAGTTCGCACTTATACCTTTTTTGTAAATACTCTATAAAATGCTGTTCAGTCTAAACCGAAACTGACCTGCTGTACAGTTCGGCGGAACGAATTTCTGTGCGTTTGTGTCTGGGAGAAATGTACTTCGAGATTACAACTATTTTAAGTCCGCAAGCCATTGGTACGTCATAAAGGGTTATCGATGACGTAGTAGAAATGTTAACTCAATAGGTTGATGAGGGTTAATGTCGCGTCATATATGACACCCTATATCAGCCTTAATTGTCAGTTTATCGCAGTTTAACTCCCGTTTGCATAAATATGCATACTAATAACATTCTTAAATTTTCCTAGATTAGACCTTAGACCTTACTTTTAAACTTCCGTATGAGTAAGCTGTAATTTTACATGTAATGATTTGATTTGAGTTTCGTCCATCAAGTCTTTTAATTAACCTTTTTTTCATACGTCAATAAACAAAATTTGAGCACACGGTAATTTTGTATGCTTGCACACAAAGTTGATCCGTAAAAGTTTTACTCAAAACTAGCAAAGTAATTGCTTTGTTTATATGGCATTCGATTATTAAAGATGAAGAGAATAATTCTTGTTTTCATTGAGGTATGAACCTAAAAACCTAAACGCGCTGTAGGAATACACCTTGTGGTCTATACCTAAATGTTAAAAAAAAAAAAAAAAAAAAAACACTTCATTTATTTCTTATATTTATTAAAAAACTATTAAGTTATTTTCATATTTGAAAATATACATTGATTAGTAGTTTTCTTTCCAACAGACATTAAGGAGTAATAATCCACGGCTGGAAAGCTAGATGGATTAATATCATATCTGGTTTGTCACAAGGGTCTATATTTGGACCAATTCTCTTTGTACTACATATAAGCGATATCGTTTAAAGTATTTCTTCGTCGTGTGCTGGTGACACTAAGTTGTATAGAATAATTTTATCTCAAGTACAAAATAGTGTCGAATGCGTGAAGCCTGATTACTCGGATTGCAAGGAGTGATAATTGTTAATCTGTACAGTACGGTAAACAGGTGCTCGATTCTAAATACGGGATGCCTGGTACCATTTGTACACCTTCAACAATACAAACTAAAGAATCAGAGAAGAGCACCGGACTGTACTTCATGGACAGTTAAAAAATTGACGGATCGCAGGCCACGTTCACTAACCTCCTATAACTCAATTTTCAATGAGATTGCAGACGACAATTTTAATAATCTTTGTCTATTTTGATAGAAAATACTGTAGTAAATGAAGAAACTGAATGAGTTTTCTGAGCTAAATTCGCCAGGGGCATTAGAAAGCGACATTGTGTGGGACTGGATTCATTTTCATGAATAAAGGGTCATTTAATAAAGAAGAAGAAAACAAACAAACAAAAAAAAATCGCTCGTTTTGCCTAACGTGATTTTGCTTTATAGGAAACACGGCCAAACTCGAATAAGCACCGTCATCAAACCATTTACCTTAAAAGGTATTGCAGGCATGACTATAAGTGTAAGGCTTGATTGAAATATTGATCCTGTTTAAACATCCGCATTCTGGCATCAAGTTTTATAGAAGTATTCAAAACTCACTAACAAAATATTCAACTACGATACTTTGATTTGAAAAAGACCAAGGTCCATTTTGACAACCGAATCAATTCAAGAAAGTTCTTCTTAGATATTAAAAGGCATAATCTTAAAAAGATTCAGGCCTAGTAATATGCAACAAATTGGTTGTTTTGTGACCAATCGTTTTATCATTTTTCAACAAGAGATATCAACCCACAACTAGTAGTTCCAGCGCTTTCAGCCCTTTGGCTTTAACAAAATAAAATAATTTCTTTCAGCATGACAAGGGTAAATATACCTTTATGAAGAGAAATCTACATAGTCTACATAACTTCAAGAGATCCGCCATCGAGCCCCGTAGCTCAGTCAGCAACGCACTTTGTCCCAATCTTGGTGCCGTGAGTTCGAGCACTGGTTTGATCAACACTCACTCCGACATTTGACAAAAATCACCGCGCCAAAATGTGTCTGTCAACAATTGGCAGATTATAAGTAGTGCAGTTTAATGGGATGAGCAGCTGGTGGCTTAGAGCGACCAGGATCAAATATCCCATTCTAATGTAGGAAACTATTAAACCAATGTCGGAATGGGACTTTTAATCCTGTTAGCTTAACCCATTACAATACGGTAACATTTGGTTCTGGTCCAAATTAACACTTTACCACAAGATGACGCTTTTGACACACACACACACACACACACACCCAAGAAAACATTGGGAAAGCATTGTGTAAAATAAAGAAATAGCCTGTAACAATGTTTGCTACCAAGAAAATTGAAAAAATCTAAAAATCAATAAACTTTAGATTGGCGTCTGCAACTCCTTTCGATTTGGACCAGTCTAAAATTTTGACTTCCGCAGACTAAATTTTGAATTGTTAGATTTTAAAAGTCTTCGTCTTCCGAGGTAGAAACCAATATCTCCAATTACTACAATGTTTTCCAAGCTTTCGCTCTTGGGCTGGTCAAAAAGTTGGATATTGAGCAATAGATTAAGAGTTAAATACCTGCAGGTCTATGGCTTTGTTGACTGGAGTTTGTTGTGCAGCGGAAGTTTGGGGATTCGGGATTTCCGTGTTACTTGTAGAGGTATCACTCACTGTTTTGTCTACCGACTGACTCTGTGCAGACACTGAAAGTATAAATTATAATTAAGAATTTGAGCACAGGCTTAACCCATTATCACACAATCACTTATTTACCGTCGTCAATTATTTATTATTATATATGAAAATAAACAACAATACGAAAAAAAGAATAAAAGAAAATGTAAATTGTTTCTGGTTTTGCAAGACTAAATGGCAATCAATTTTCAGTTTTCACCCACTTTTATTTGTTGCCCGTAACTTCATTCAATTTGGACAAATCTTAAATGTTCTGAAAATAGGACAACATTTGATAATACAGAGAATAAAAGTATGGTAACGGGTATCAATTTTACTAATCGAGTATTCCGTTAACCATACGAACGAGTACACGTGCAGTACTCGAGTACTCGGAAGAATAGGCACGCGATTTCACCTGCCCCCCAAAACCGGTGAAATGGTTAAGTAATTATTAAACGAACAGATTGTGTTGTTGTGTACAAGAATAAAATGCATCTAGTAATTTGTTCACAAATGAGATTTTGTAACATAGTTTTAGAAACAATACGGCGATATCTATTCCGATCGGATTGAAATAAAATGAAGAAGAATTGAGGTCTTTTTTTTTTGCAATATTGCTGCGCATCGCGCAAAAATTGTTGTTTATAAATTTTATTCTAACAAAAATTACTAGAAATAATTCCCTACGCGCGACATAATTTGTCTAAATGATTGAATAATTTGTAAGGTTCGTTTAATCTGCAATATTTTAAATTTTAGTTTCGTCCATCAAAATTCGGCGTTCTGATTGGTCGAAAAAATATTTGTACCTCCACGAACAAAATTTTTAGCACGCAGCCATTCTGTGTGCTTCCACCCAAAATAGTTCCATACAAAAAAGTTAGAGAAAAACATAATCACAAATTATGTATAAATCCGCTTCATGTAATCATACAGTGTGATTAGTTTTTTCAGTTCATACCTCAATGAAAAAAAATTCTCTTCATCTCTGAAATGATATCTTTCTCATGGCAAAGCTCTTTATCATGATTTCTAAACGATACTTAAATGAAATTCGTACCTTTTCTTATTCCATGCTATTTATTTTTTGAATACGAAGAGAATGTTAATGAATAAACGTAAATTAATAAATAATTGAATATAAAGATTGGATATATTAAAAAATGTACAATTTACAGTGAGTGAACATAGATCAGTTCTGTCTATGCCTGTGTAGACAAAATTGACCTTTGATCATTCACATTAACTTGTACATCTATAAATCGAAAAAAGTAAATAAAAGGATGGATAAATAAGAAATAAAAAAAGTCAGTTACAGATAGCAGTAGATGGATAAATAGATGAATTAATAGATAAATAAATAGATAAGTAAATGAAGAAAATAAAAAGTAAATAAACTTACAAATCAATCAATCAATCAATATGAAAATGGATAAATACATAAATTGATGAATGAATGAATGAATAAATGAATAAATAGAATAATTAAATAAATAAGTGAAAAAAACAAAGAAATCAACAAAGCAATAATAAAATAAAATAAAAGAACTAAAAAATCTTAATCATAATTCAATGATAACAATATTAATTATAATAATAATTATGAAAGAGTAAATAGATTTTTTTTACACTTTAGAACACACATCGAAACCCTTTTAAGGACGAATATTATTCCTTCTTTTTGTTGTTGTTGTTGCTTTATTTAGTGGTGGCTAAAAGAAAAAAAAAGTTTTTATTTTAAAACCCCATGCCAGCAATGATGAATCAACCCAATTGCTCAAACCTGAATGATCTATCGATGTGCATTTGCATGTTATAGTAATAAGATAACATGATAGACTGATGGAGAAGTAAAAAGAATGTAACACGTCACTGGAAAATGAACTATCTAGGAGCTACGTCTAAACTAATATTGGAAAAAAGAGATCGGATCTAGCATAGGTGAAAAGCGGTAACATGAAAGACTGGTGGAGAAGAAATTATGATAAGTCACCGGAAAAAGAACAATCCAAGAACGACGTAAACAAATATTCGAAAAAAGACATAGGGTCTAGCATAGGTCAATTGCGATAATATCTCGAAAATGAATTTATAGAAAGGAAGAAAGACCTAAGAAATGAAGAGAAATTTTTTGCTTCACTGATTCATACATTATTGTAATTAAGGTCTAAGTTCATACCTAAAAGAAAACAAAACAACAACAAACAATTCTCCCCAGTTCTTATAATTCAATGCCACGAAGGATTGGTAGATTTATAAAATCTTACATTTCGACCGGAAGTGAAATTTAAACTAAAGTTCGGACAAGGTCAGAGTTCAAAGGTCACATTCTGTCTAAATGAATGATTTGATTTGATTGGTTCTTAGAGTAACAGCGGCGATTTGCCAATTTGAACCAGTGCGTGAAATACCAACATATTTTATATGTGCGTAAAATGATCGGTTTAAGCATCGTGAACATCGACACAGTTCATTTAGATTTTTTTGATGCATAAGGGAACTTTAACCTATTACCAGACGATCATATTTTAGACTCGTTCAAATTGAAAGCAGATACAGACGACAAATTAATGCTTACGGGTTTTTTTTTGTTTGTTTGTATTTCCGTTTATTTATCGTCGCTATCGTAGCACATGCCCATATGAGCGACGCCCCCAGAAGACGGTTAGTTGTTACGGGGGATAGTGCAAGGATACAGGACGAAACTACTGAGATCCCCGCCTGGTTCTTTAACGTGCTCGATGGATAGCATCGTCACACGGGGCCTCGGTTTAACGTCTCATCCGAAAGGCAACTAGTTAGTTGATATGGTCAGCCCAGGGCTCGAACCCGTGATCTTGAGGTTTGAAGTCAAGTGCTCTACCAACTGAGCTAATCGGGCTGTTTTTTTTTTTGTTTTTTTAATTATTCATTTTGTTTAGATTTTGGGGTATATTTCCTTCATTTTCCACAATATTTTCCAAATTTATTTTTCTTTGCGGCGTCAAAAGGCATCAATGAGTGACAATGGGTTAAATAAATACTTATATACAAAGTGCCTGGTAAAGATCCTGATCAGTCTGCGAAGTCGTGCAGGCTCATCCGAGTATTCACCAAGCGCATATATAAAATCGCTGAAAATGTGACAAGCAAGCTCATTTCAGACACCTGATTTTCATAGAAATCAAATGACATCTTTTTATCTGAAATGGGAAGCTTGTGCATTAGTATTTCATTGATCATTTACATGATAATCATGCCATCATTTAAGATCAGCACGATTTAATGTTATTTGTGGTCTATAACTCATTCTCGTGCAACAAATACATTTTAGAGAAAATGATGGAATGTGATTTAAACCATTACTACAGAGCAAACTTGTAGACTGGTCCAAATTCAAAAATTTTATATACGACGATTTACGTTACTGATTTTTTTTCTTGAAGTAGAAAACATTGTGTATAATGAAAAAAGTGCTAGTCACAAGCAATTTGTTCATTTTCCACAATGTTTTCCAAATCTTATTTTTTCTTAGGAGCGTCAAAAAGCTTCATCGTGCGGAAATTGGTTTTACCTTGTCATGTAGAGCCCGGTACATATCCTATTAATCCTAACACCAATTTTTTCAAAGTTTTTCTTGCAATTGACCCATCGCGGCCGTCAATCTAATAATCAGAAGGTCAGCTTGAACTCCTACATTGGTCGCCAATCGGTGAATTATCTTTGTTGGTTTGGCCACTTAAACAGCCTTACGTAATGAAGATGTACTTACGATCATTCTACTTATTTGTAACATACTACTGACCATAAAACTTATGTACAATAACGCCGTAAAAATATCGCCGTTAAGATTCGAAACAGAACTTCCTGTTGGAGTCAGTGGGCGGAGCCAGCGATTTGTCAATCAAGCAGAAACTACCATTCAAATGGAGTTTATTTTTTCTATAAATCTTATGTTTGTGAAAAATGTGAGTTGCAATTAAGCAGTGAATTGCGATTATCAGGGTTGTAATTAAGAGAATTCCACTGCATATATTTTCTGATTACATAGTGCTACAGTTTGCACACACTTAATCAAGATTTAAATTCCCCGATTTCTCTGATATTTTTCTGACCAATTGAACAATAACATTTTCTGGTATGATTCGATGAAATATTATCGATAAAGGGTAAAGATAGTGGGTTTTTTCAGTTTGGTACCTTTCCAGTTATTCTGTTGAAGGTAAAATTTTATTCGGCTTTAACCAATTCCGACTAAGTGACGCTTTCTGACGCTCAAGTAAAAACAATAGGAGAAACATGGTGTAAAATGAAGAAATTGCTTGCAAACAAGCAATTTCTTCATTTTCCACAATGTTTTTTATCCAAAAACTTGAAAAATTGAAAAAAAAAAAAATTCATTAACTTGAAATTGTTTTCTGCACCTCATTTCAATTTGGACCAGCCAAAAATTATGCGGTCTGGTAATGGGTTAACGCGCTTTTCCTATCATCTTTCTTTTTCATCAGTGACAAGAAATCCAAATATATAGTCTATATTGTTTCTGAACATGTACAGATCAGACTAAGCCCTGGTCACCCTTTATAGTTTTTAGATCTCCGATTACAGTTATACTCGGATACTCGCCGGGGGGAGTGGGGGAGGAGGGGCGACAAAATCATATTGTCATATCCTTACTACAAAAGTGAAACTGATTTCGCTTCAAACTAAATATTGTTTATAGCAATATCTTTATGAACGGGATTTACTGGAATTCTTTGAACGTATTCATGTGAAAATATCAAGTTTGAGACAGGTGGCTTCGAATCTGAAAACTCATTTCTATTAGGATTAGGTTCTTCTGGTTTTAAATCACGTCTACACGTTTTCGCACTATATTTCTGTACCGACGGAATTTTGACAACTTGCACCGAAAACATGACAAATGTTTATGCGGTGCACAATTTCTGTTTAAAGTCTACCAACGAACACCGATACACAAACATCATAAATCATTTGTTATGGTTTCCATGACAATGACGAGGAGTCTGTCGCCAGTAGCAACCGGTGTTTGATGCAATTTCATAAAGCTGTCATCTTTAATATTTCTGATCATTAATTTAACTCACACCGTGACCAGGTTAATTGTTACGGGCTAAATACCGATCCTTGGCGTATACCTTACGCTTAAGTCTAACTTATAAAATTTGATATAATAAAGAGTGTCGTATCTTTTCTTTTATTACGTTAAATTCTAAATACTAATAATATGAGAATTATCGTTGTCTTTGTTTATTTGATAATGAATAAAACATCGAATAAGTAGAGGAATCACTTTTAATGACAAAAAACTGGACAGAATTCTCGAGATACTTAAAAAAGAAGAAGAAGAAGAAGAAGAAAAAAAAAATCAATCCCAGAAGAAAATCAAATCTACAATTTCCGTGCAACTCTTAAATCTTAAATCTTGTATTTGCACTTATATGTTGTATTTTGGGCCGGAGGCCTTCATTTACTTGAAAATAAAATAATTCAAAATCCATTCAATATAACTCTAATTAAAACGGCCATATACCGTTGGTCTGTATGTGTTTGAAATGTCTTACATATTTATATAAACATAAATCAGACCCCCCCCCCCAAAAAAAAAAGAAATAAAAAAAAATCAAGTATCAAGTTTAGACTTCATCCGCGCATGATCTCATTTTTTCCATTGTCGATGATTTCATATCAGAGAACCGGAAGTGAGACGCATCCATTGATATGGCGCTAAACACCAAATGGCGCGACATTTCGAACGATTAATTAATCACGACTGTTAATCAAGGAAACAATAGACCAATCAAACCGTTCATAACACAGAAAGTGAAATTTGATCTTGAACGACATTTATGAGAACGGAATGTTGCTAGTTTAGCGAATTAAACATCGTAATTCCATCTTATTGCAGCGATAAGGTGGCCAACCAAATATTTTATTTTTTTGTTATATGTTACTAGCCATAAATGTTGCAAAATAAAGCCGTTGAATATCTAAGTGGAACTTTCAGTCAGAGATAAGAGGGCGGGACCAGCGACCCGTCAATTGTAGGTGAGTGTCAAGTATAGACTCCGATAAGTCTGCATATTGGCTCAGTATGTTAAGAGCATTCACTCATAGATCGATTGATTGAATGGGGTTTAACGCCATTTTGAACAGTATTTCAGTCATATCATGGCGGCTGGAGCACCTAACAATTCCTGGTATTGCTCGCACCAGCATTATTTATATCTTTTCCTAGCCAGCAGCTATCCCATTGGTGAGAAACAAATGTCGGAAAGGATATGCGCCGCCCCCGGGGATTCAGTCAATGTTCTAAAGCACAGTGTAGATACCCCATCTCCAAAATCTCTAATCTTCCAGCCAGTTTGAAATTGTTGGGAACGTCACACGTAGGCTCAAATATTTTAGCTAATGTTAGCCACACATTTCTTATTCCTTTCTCCCTATTTCAAGGACCACTGAAACCATCCAACGATCTCCGACTTGGCGGTTCTACTGAGATATTAACCCTTTCCCGTACAATCACTTGTTTTCACGACCCATAGGTTTTGTATTGGGGAAAATATTGCAGGGAAAGAAGAAATTGCTTGTTACAAGCAATTTCTTCTTTCCCTACAATGTTTTCTACCCTTTAGAATGGTTATTTTTCAATTTAAATGCACTTTGAAATCTCGTCTGCAGCCTCTTTCAAATTGGAGCAGTCTAAAATTTTGTTGTATGGGAAAGGGTTAAACAATATCATTTCCCAATATCGTTTATAATGTCTTGAAAAGTCCTTAAACTATCCCCAAACATTGACGCTTTTTGGACGCCCCAAAGGAAAACAATTGGGAAAATATTGTGGAAAATGAAGAAATTACTTGTTACAAGCAGAAAAACAATTTAGAAAATATTGATGAAAATGAAGAAATTGCTTGTTTTCTACACAGAAAATTAAAAAAATAAAATAAATCATAAACTTAAATTGTCGTCTGAAACTCTTTTCAATTTAGACTGGTATAAAATTTTGCCGCCTGGTAATGGGTAAAGTATTGGCTAAAAATAAAACGTGTTTCCTTTGCTTATGGTACCATATACTATGTCTACGTTGATACAGTTAACCTTTTAACCCATTCCAACGCAAGAAAATTTTGGACTGGTCCAAATTCAAAGAAGCTGCAGACGACAATTTCAAGTTGATTGAATTTTAATTTTCTTCATTGTCCACCATGTTTTCCAAAGCTTTTTTCTTGTGGGGCGTAAAAAGGAGGGCTTGAGTTGGAATGGGTTAAATAATACTCGTCACAGTAATGTATACACAATCAAACGACTTTTGAATAACTTAGGCCTAAATTTCATTTGAAGCAGTTGAATTACTTTCCACTAAACCAACAACGATTAACGGATCAATTCGTTCAGTAGTTTTCAGATATATAGAGTTCTCGAAAACTTACTAACTATAAATAATTTTAGAAAAATCTTTCGAATTTGAACTTTATTTGCAAAATGTAAGAATTGACCATCAAAGATGATATTTATAGTAAGTAAGTTTTCAAGAACTCCATATTTGTGAAAACTAGGCCTTATCTGCGAATTTCTCACCACAAGCTTGAAATCGAAACCGGTCGATATTCAAATATTCATTGAGAATAAAGACATTGTAAACTTTGTCAATTGATTGATTGATTGAATTTGGTTTAACGTCACTTTAAACAGCATTTCAGTGATATGGCGTCGGCTGAAGTACCTAACGATGCATTGCTTGTATTTCTCACATCAGTACCAACACTACATGCTTTCTGAGCCCCAGCTGTAAAAATCTTACTTAGGTTTACGATTATCAATCCACTGGTGGGAGATAGATGCCAGAAAGGATATGTGCCGCCGCCGGGGATCGAACGTTAACTCTATCTCTGGAATCTGAGTATCTTTTTATTTGTTGTTGTCCGACATTGAGAGAATTAGTAATAAAAGCACTTTCCTTCCGTACAAACATTTTTAAAGATTAATGAGATCAAAGAATGCTTGTGTGAAAAAAAAACTTTCAAAATTCATAAGAGAAGCATCAATTTTGAGTCAGAAATTAATATCAACCCCTGCTGTTTGATTTTATTTGTGTCTACAAAATAAGAGAAAAGCTTGAATAAATGAAATAGGAAAGTTGAAATTGGTGTGTTTTGGTTGTATATTGTTTTGTGCGAGATTAAACTTATGCTCTATAATGAATTTTCGGCCATGAGCACTCTTTGTGTCGTTTTGCCAGATAAAGATTTTTGAGATTTGGGTGTGTATTTTGTTCTTTTTTAGTTAGGTATGTTGCTATGGTATTGAAACAAAATTAGATTCGAACGGCTTTTGAACGACCTACGGGTCGTTATCATAGCATGACTCGTGATCTGAAGGTCAAGGGTTCAAGCCCCACCATCAACGGGATGTTTACATGCGCAACACACTTAACAGCCAGTCCCAGTTGTAAAATTGGTTAACGATGAGTTCTAAGCCACTGCCTCTCTTTTAGGGATGTGAAAGTATCCGGAATTAGAGTTTTCGAGAGCGACTCTTTAAAATAAACGTCAGAGATCAATTTTTTATCCTCGCTGATTTGATTGGACAATCGAAATTTTTAATTGAAAACGGCGATCCGTGAATTATTTTTAAGGTATGGATAAAGTATGCAAACTTCATTATGATTGTGATAATCTGACCGCAAATAAATATGAATATTTAACTATTTCTTTAGCATTTCAACCTCATAACCCATTACAAAATTGAAAGGAATTGCAGATGACAATTCTAAGTTTATAAACATTTTATATTTATTTCAACTTTCTGGGTAGAAAATATTATGTAAAATGAAGAAATTGCTTGGGACAAGCAATTTCTTCATTTTACGCAATGTTTTCCATACTGTTTCCTAAAGGGCGTCAAAAAGCGTCACTGTGTGTAAACCAAGCGATTTCACCAAATAATGCGTTTCAGGAGACTTGTAGTAACTTCGCTCTTCTACTTAAGATTTGACCGCCGAAGCGTTCATAACCATATAAGGTTAAATCTTCATTAGATAACAAATACGAATGTTGACAATCTGTCGTGTATTTCAAGACAATAAATGTGAAACGTCATGCCAGCTGACATAAATGTTTTCAAGGTCTGTGGTCTTGTATCAACAACGTCTCAATCCCTTTATAATATCTTATTTTAGTTTCGTCTATCAAAATTCCAGCGTTTTGATTTTCTAGATTTTTTTTCATACTTCCATGAAACAAATGAGGATGCAATTTTTTTTGTATATAGACACATATTTCTAAAAACTATCGAATGCTAAGCTTTGTTTTGAAATATTCAAACATAGGGCGTTTAAAATCGGAACGAGACTTTCTGTCGGAGTAAGTGGGCGGGGCCAGCGATTGATCAGTTCTTTTTCATACAAATTTACAAAACAGGGAAATGAGTAATTCAGAAGCACTTCTCTCTTTCTTTCTCTCTCTCTCTCTCTCTCTCTCTCTCTCTCTCTCCATCTATCTATCTATCTATCTATCTATCTATCTATCTATCTATCTATCTATCTATCTATCTATCTATCTATCTATCTATCTATCTATCTATCTATCTATCTATCTATCTATCTATCTATCTATCTATCTATCTATCTATCTATCTATCTATCTATCTATCTATCTATCTATCTATCTATCTATCTATCTATCTATCTATCTATCTATCTATCTATCTATCTATCTATCTATCTATCTATCTATCTATCTATCTATCTATCTATCTATCTATCTATCTATCTATCTATCTATCTATCTATCTATCTATCTATCTATCTATCTATCTATCTATCTACCTATCTATCTATCTACCTACCTATCTATTTATCTATCTATCTATCTATCTATCTATCTATCTATCTATCTATCTATCTATCTATCTATCTATCTATCTATCTATCTATCAGTCTATCTATCTATCTATCTATCTATCTATCTATCTATCTATCTATCTATCTATCTATCTATCTATCTATCTATCTATCTATCTATCTATCTATCTATCAGTCTATCTATCTATTTATCTATCGATCTCTCTTTCTCTCTCTCCCTCTATGTACCTGTTTTTTCTCTCATTTTTTTTTCTCTCTTTTTTTCCCTTGCAGTTTTAGTAAGTACTCCTCTTCATAGATTAGTCAGCTGTATATCTTTACCTTAGGTTTTTTTCCCGTTAATCTCCATGAAAATAATCTTATGGAATTTCGTTCTAGTCCTTTTGATTTGCATTTTTTACATGACATTTTTAAATCTTTTAGATGTTTAAGCTTACGTTGTTTTTTTTTTTTTTTTTTTTTTTATTTTAATATATATACTTTTTCGTTAATAAAAATACGATCTTAATGACGTTTCTTTATAACGCTGGTCAATTCAAATGTATTGAGGACGTCATAATTTTCCGATTATCGCTACCCCCCGTCAAGAAATTAAAAGTTTCTTCACAAAAATACAGATTGAAAAATACATAAACAAAAATTGTCGTCAGCTACTGTTTTGAATTTGGACCAGTCTAAAATTATGTCGTTTGAAATAAGTTGATGTACAAAATAAATTGCGACTCTACTCTTTTTTGAAACACTGACATTATTTTTGCCGATCTTTTTTTAAATTGGAAAAAATTGTTTGTTCTAAAACTGGAAAATAAACAAATGAAAAAAATCAATAAATGAATAGACAAACAACAACAACAGCAGCAACAACAACAACAATGTTCGTCATTTAGGCAGGTTTACTAGATCATAAATAGATCATAAATATTTACAATTGAAATGGTAAAGAGCGCAGTTATGCGAATAGATATCTTTTTAATGGAAATCTATTTCTTAGTAAAATCAGTTTTTAGAAAGAACTACATTATTACTAATTATGATATGGATTTAAGCCCTCAGAGACATTCCTTTTCTTTGGAGCTGTCCGATTGAGGATCGAATAACTCTGTGAAAAATCTCACGATAATTTATCAAAATGATAAAGCACCGTGTTTTAGCGAGACAAACGTTACTGATGGCGTCATCGTGTACCATGAAAGCGAAAAATGGCGGGCTTTTAGAAATTTTACGGCATCACAGAAATAGAACAATTCTCGTGCTTTTCGTGTAAAATAGATATATCTTTTATTTCGCGAACATTAAGGGTATATTTTCAATCGCGGCGGATCTATTGTTATTCGTGAATTATATGATAAAGCGATTTTACGAACAATTATTTTCTAGGTCTTAATTAGAAATATCAAACACTCAAAGCAACTAAAATGATCTTGAAGAAACTGGCACATTTTCGTTTGGTACCGTAAACAAAGATAAGACGGTCTTGTCAAATTCAACTGATAACATTATAAAACAGATAGGCCTACGCATTTAGATCTTTCAGCCTTTTTGTTCAAATAGACGGATCGCTGGCCCCGCACACTGACTCCGCTGGCCCCGCCCACTGACTCCGCTGACAACTCCCAGTGACTCCAACAGGAAGTTCTACAAAGATTTAAACAGCATTGCTGCAAAATTTATGACCAGTAATAAGTAAGAAATAAGTAGAATTGTTGGTTTGCGACACGAACGTCGATACTCTAGCTTGAAAACGGTGTAGGTACGACGTTTTAGGCTCCAAGCCAATAAAAATTACTCACATAAATAGCTGCTGATTACGGAGTTCAATGTTCACTTCGAGTCTAAATTGACTATTCGATTGGTCGAATGTTTCTTTGATTGACAGGCAAGATCAAACTGTCTTTTCAAACAAATTGATTCATTGAATGGGGTTTAACGCCGCTTTTAACAGTATTTCAGTCATATCGCGGCGGCTGGAGCACCTAACAATGGATTCATGGTATTTCTCACACCAGTACTACCATTACATCCTTTCCTAGCCTCCAGCTACTATCCAACTTAGGTTTACGATTATTTACCCATTGGTGAGAGACAAATGTCGGAAAGAATATGTGCCGCCGCCGTTTCAAACAAATACTTTTTTTTTTATCTTTTAACGACATTTTAATAAGGCTTATACAAATCCGGGTTTTATACAAATATGAAGTCCGCAATATTAATACCCTACAGAATGATAGAATTTATTAATCAAAAGCCGTGTTTATGACAAAACATATTCACTCCGTTTTTATTTCTTCCCAAACATTCGCGAATGGTTTTAATAATTAAAGAATTCTCTATATCAATCAAGTAAAAAAGCCTTTCACCTACCGAAAATCTAGCCTTAGTCTAGAGACTTCATAAAGTTTATTTGATGAGGAATAATTTGAATTAACATTTCATATTAGCTTTGTTCGTATATTGGGGGTTCTGTAATTTAGCAAAATTGTATTTAAGATTAAGACATATTGTTGGGGAGACTTAATCGCAGGATTGTCGAAAGAATGCAACTTGCTTTATTAAACTACTGTCTTTTTAAGCTTAGAAAACATGATGAAAAGAGAATGCTTACCGAAAAGAATTCCTAGAAGAAAAATCCTACAACAATCGGGAGCCATGTTTTTCCGCTTGATGCGCCTGGCTCCGTGGTTTAAACAGTTCTAAAGATGACAGGATTCATGCACGCGGTTTTTATTTGTCAGCTTTCTTTGTACCTAATAAATTAAGTATATATAATGGATGACAATGACATGTATATTTATAGGTAGCTTTAGTCCCTACCTTTGTTCATACAGCTTTAAGTTTCCTATACCTAAGATTCGAATTTAAAAAAGACTGGTTTTGCGATAGCATCAATATAATTTTTACCTTATTTTTCCCTGTATATGTGCTTCACTAGTAGACAAAATCGTATACTTCAGGATAAGTGCCATAATATGACAATGTCTGTTATGGTTAGTATAATAAGACGTCATTCACTGGTGAAATGACGTCACTCTGATAACGAATATTATCATGATTATTGATAACCTTTTTTGAATACAATTTCTGCTAGCTTCTAATTTCAAATTGAAATAGTAAATAGTTGTTTTATTTTGATAAATAGAGTATATTGAATTCTAGTGGCGAAGAAAAAAATCTTACAAAACTCGAATCAAATACAAGAATTTAGTTTATAGTTATACTGCAACACAAAAATAGGCAACACCTAGATCGAGGGCGAAAGAACATTCCCTTATAGCAATAAATTTCACACAAGAGATTTAAGTTTTACGCTTTAATTCTATAACCTTGTGAAATTTAGGACATATTTCATAGCCTGACAGGTTCTTTATACTCTGGCTTCATACAAATGCGCACTAAAGAAAACATAACAAAAAAAAAAAAAAAAAAAAAACAAAAAAAAACCACAAAAACCCAACAAAAACAAACTTTACCTTGCAGCGGCGGCTGCGGTCACAGTGCAGTTGGAAGCGCGTAAGACTCATAATCATGGGGTCTCGTGTTCAATCCTGGCCGCCTGAATATTCTTTCCGACAGTTGTTTCCCATCGAGGGATTAATGATCGTAAAGCTAATTGAGATGAGCGGCTGGTTGCATGGTAGATGTGTGTGAGAAATACCTGAAATCCATGGTTAGATACTCCAGTCACCGTGATATGACTGAAATACTGTTAAACTCCATCCAATCACTCATTAATTGCAATGGCAACAATATCTTAGGAGAACAATAAACATAATTACAAAACTTTCTTATCTGACAAATCATGAGGGCTCTGCAGGCTTTCAGAATTTGAAGAGAAGTATTATTCATATGTGTAAGTTATTCAAAAAGCGTCCAAAAGATCATGAAGATGTAAAACAACATTCCCAGAGCTACAGGTAGAGGGTACAATTCGTAATTAAGACTTTGATATGAAACCAATACTGCCATAAACCCTATGTTGTAGGTACTCATTTGAATCGTCTCACCGAGACGATTCAAATGAGTAACCACAACATAGGGTTTCATTGAGAAATACAGATTGTAGAATGCTGTTACCCCCTCTTATCTAGACCTCTGCATATCAATACCCTTTCATATTTCATTCCTATAGCAATTGCATTTTCAGCAAGCAAAGCGTCTGCCTTGATAGTTTAGGTTAACAGACAAAAGTTTTGAGGTCTTTTCAGAGTTCAATGAGTGCAAACTGCCACTGTAGGCCTATCCACTAAATTCATTGTAAGTCTAAGCCATAAAAAGGCAGTTCTTATGTTTTTCAGGAATATTGCAAACTCTGCCTGCAAGTTCATCTCATTGGTATTTTAGCTCACTTGAGTATACCGTGTTCAAATGAGTCAAATGAGTCTGATCAGAGTGTTCGCTATTTGCACTGCTTGTATGGACTCAGATATTACCTTTATTCAAATTGTAGAGAACTCATTCAAAACCATCCTATTTATCCCATTCCCACTCAATCCTGCTTTTTTTCGCATCTTAAGAAAAAGGCTTTAGAAAACATTGTTGACAATGAAGAAATTGCCTGTGATAAGAAATTTCTTCAATTACCACACTCTTGGCTACCCTACAAGGCAAAGCTTTTCTAAATTCCACCAACTTGAAATTGTCGTCAGCAACTTCTTTCAATTGGAACCAGTCTAAGATTTTGTAATGTTCTATCGGGTTAATTCCTAGGTAACTTTAACCTATTTTATCGATCAAGGTAACCTATGACAAAGAAGATTACTTTACTGATCCATGCTTTGCTAGCTAACAGTACTTTCATTACTTTGGTTGTTAAGCCTTTTGATCGGAGAAGAAGATATAAATATATAATGCATTATTCATACAAATTGTGTCAGCCCGATTAGCTCAGTTGGCAGAGCACTTGACTTCAAACCTCAAGATCACGGGTTCGAGCCCTGGGCTGATCATATCTACTAACATACTAATCGTCATTCGGATGAGACGTTAAAACCGAGGCCCCGTGTGACGATGCTATCCATCGAGCACGTTAAAGAACCAGGCGGGGCTCTCAGTAGTTTCGTCCTGTATCCTTGCACTATCCCCGTAACAACTAACCGTCTTCTGGGGGCGTCGTTCATATGGGCATGTGCTACGGTAGCGACGATAAATAAACGGAAATACACACACATACAAATTGCCTGTGTCACAAACCCTAAATGTTTATTTTGATGTCCATAGCTGTAAACAGAGAGGCTCTGAATCTTACTTTGTATAGGTAATCCTGTACCAGACTTTGACCTAACCACTACGATTTTCAAAGATATGTCGATGTGTATTATTTATAAAGCTTAGATATATGTTTTGGCAACGCCGTTTATCTCGGTCCGATTGTCCATGAGTCCATATATTCCTTGTTTGTTTCAAGACAGAATCTTTTAAAGTTTTGTAGTTTTGATTAAAGTTTACACACTTGTCACTCTTATTCCTAGTTCTGAAAGAAACAAAATTTAACAAATATCATTCTTTTGACCAAAGTTCAGGGTCAAAGTCCAGCATACACTTACTTTTTCTTGTTGACAATTATTTAATTCTGTGATTCTACCTTAATGTGAAGACAAATTTGTTTTTAAGTCTTTTTGTGCGCATCGAGTACCCTTCGTTAGAGAAGGAGAAAGAGGTAGAGAGAAAGACACTACTACATGAACATAGTTCTCGCTAATGAATAATTCCTTTGAAACTAGTGCTTGTAAAATTGTAAATTGTGATATTTATAGCAATAATTTTCGAAAGAAATGATAACCCATAGCTAATGCTTCCAGTGCCTTCAGCCCTTTGATTTTGAACAGCCCCAAATAGGATTTTACACTGCCTGGCAAGGGTTACAAAAACATTTCTACAATTACTACAGAAATCCGATTTTTGACACACTGTAAAAATACAGTTATTGAAGACTTTGTGCTAAACGGAGAAATTGCTGGTATAATACAACTTCTCTCTGTCCCATAATATTCTCTACTTTGTTTGGCACTTATTTTTGAATTTAAATACATTTTGAAATATTGTATGAAATTTTCTTCAAATAGGATCAGTCTAAAAATTTGTCGTTTCGAAATGATTTAATTCTGAATTCATTTTTTGTGTGTGTGTGTGCTTTAATAATTATTCTAGTGAAACTGCAACATATATCCTAAAAGTTGTTTTACTTCATATAAATCTTGCTTTTGATAAACAATTTGATATATTTTTAAGGCCTCTATTCAGGTCGTTTCTTCCTATTAATTGGGCGAGCACTCTACTTGTACATACACCTTTGATGTTAATAAATTGTGTTTATATTTCTAAAATCATAATTTCTTTTTAAGAAATGCAGTGTTTAGTCCGGAAATCTGAATTAATCGTGAAAATGTAGGTGCGGGTGGTTGAGCAAACATACCGTATCGATAAAAAAAATCATTACTCCATGAACAAAATTTGAGCACGCATCCATTTTGTATCCTTTCGCACAAAATAGTCCAATACAAAAAGGTATCAAAATTTGTGAAGTATTTGTTTCTTTCGCTCGATGCTATTAAACAATAAGAAATGAAGAGAATTTTTTGTTTTCGTGGAGGTATGAACCAAATTTAACTTCGCGTATTCATACATTTTGATGAGTTTTTTCGGTTCATACCTTCACGAAAACAAAAAATATTCTCTTAATTTCTTAATTAAAAAAAATATGTACGTGTGAGTGTCACAGTTTGCGCGCGTATTAGTATGATTACTATATTGTATCACAGTTTTCAGATTTTACTGGAAAGTTTTCAAACTTTTGTCAGGGTTCGATTAAGCAGGTACAAAAGATATTTTTTTCTTAAATGTATTCAGATTGATTGAATGAATGGAGTTCAGCGCCAATTTCAACAATATTTAGTCATATCGCGGGGGCTGGGGCACCTAACAATAGTATTTTAACAAAATCTGTTATCTCTTTTATAAATCAAGCTTGTTTTGCTAAATACAGTCAACGATTGAAAACATTTTGAAAACACATACCCACTGCCACATCCTTTAAAATTTTCAACCAGTGTTGTCGTCATGTACCGATCTGTGTTCTCGGAATCAGATTGAAGTGTGCACAAACAACTAGCAGACAGAGACCTGTACAAGAGGCTATTTAAAGGGATTCTGTCTTACTTTTACAGGATTTAAAAATAGTATTCACGGTGTGTTTAACGGAATTAAAACAAAAATCT
Source organism: Fragum fragum (assembly GCA_946902895.1). Classification (NCBI taxonomy): domain Eukaryota; kingdom Metazoa; phylum Mollusca; class Bivalvia; order Cardiida; family Cardiidae; genus Fragum; species Fragum fragum. The sequence continues at coordinate 8,144,347 of OX336383.1, read as the reverse complement.
TGAAAACATCGCTAAATGACGTGAAAATACTTGTTTATAATAACGTTATATGACGTCATCACGGGACTTTCAAATAGTCAAGTTTAATCTTAAATAAATGAAGAGAATATTATTTGTTTTTGTGGAGGTATGAAACGAAAAAACTAAACACGTTGTATAAATACGCGAATTTAATGACATCAAGCAATTAACAAAATACATTTTAAAAATTTTGATACGTATTTATGGAAATATTTTGTGTGAAAGCTTACAAAATAGTTGCATGCTAAAAAGTTTGTTTATTTAGGCATTTCGTACCTATCTCTTCGAATTTCATGTTGGTAGACTTTTGTTTCCAATAAGATAAGACGCAAAACATCTTCAAAGGTAACTAATTAGTTTCGTTCAAAAATAAAACTCCTCTATTAACAAAGGGGGGAATATAAAGTTTTGACATATGTTTTCAAGTTCGCGCGACCTTTGACAAAAACACACAAACGGAGTATGACTTCCTAATATAATCATTCAAATACTTTTATGATTTTAATTATAATGCTAAAATAGTATTTAATTCGATAATCGAGGAACCCATTTATCAACATTTAGAAATTGAAACCTAGTCATCGAAAAGCCACGTGGTGTTTATATTTCCGCCCTCAGTTGGAAAGGATTACTGGCCCCGCCCATCGACCTCCCACAGAAAGGTCAACAGAGAAAGCAGCGTTATTTTGGTCAGTTACGTGTAGCCAAAGAATAAGATTTGCAACCTAAATGTTGTAACTACAGCTCGAGTTAGGTTGCCAAACCATCAGAAACGCTTTACATAATGTTGGAGTTTAAGTTTCAGTTCCGGTCTAAATGGATGATTTGATTTATCGATTGAATTTTTTGATTTGCAGCCTCGACTGTCAAATGGTAGAACGCCTCACTTCAAACCAGGTAACCCATTCATCACTCCGAAACACCAACGTCATCATTTTTTACGGTGTGAAAAAATAAAAAGGACAAGAAATACATCTATAAAGATTATCGAACACGTCTTAATAAAAATCAATATTTCCAATTACTACTTTATCAAGAAAACTTTTTGTTTGATTTTCCCCAAAAATTTCAAAATTAAACAACAACAACAACAACATAAAATCCAGGCATGTACAAAGCAAATCCAGGCATGTACAAAGCTTTCAATATCTTTATTTAACAACAAGATCAAGTATATCCTTTTAAAAAGGCACTTTCTTATTGTCTCTAATCCCTTTGAAGCTGAAATAATTCTTTGTAAATTTAGGAAGAAAAGTTCTGTTACAGGGAAACGATTTATACATAATTATATATAGTGGCTTATTTCCGTTTCTTTTCGAAATGTTAAAGCGATTTGCATTTCCTAGGTGAATGATATTTGCTTATTAAATAGCTGATGACTTTTTTCGGAAGGTTAATTCTGAAATTATGATAAATGGATAAAAGTCGAATCTAAATACGATTTATATTTGCATTCCTTATAATGATACATATTAGAAGATATTAAATGAGTGGTCATGAAATTTGCATCATCAAGGATAAGTCATTTAAAAACAGACATATATCGATGGCTTAGACCAAAATCATAGTATGGCGCTATACATTGTAGAGAGCCATACTATGTTTATGCTCTTAGCCATCGATATTTTTTTTATATAATTCAACGGCGATAACGTGTCATCTTATTAAGACTGACTTGGGTCTACGTTTAATAGCTTGTATATCGAGAACCCATGATAAGTTACTTTAGACGCTAATTGGTTAAACCTTTCCTGTACAAACCAGGGATTTTACGTTGTTGTGATTTTATACTTAAGAACATATTGTGGAAAAAGGAGAAATTGTTCCTTGTCTCATAATATTTCCTACCACTTACGATGGTTTTTTTGTTTTCAAATTCCGTCCATTTTCATTGTAGTATGCAACCTCTTTCAATTTTGACCTGTCTTAAAATCGGAAAAACAGGAAAGGGTAAAAACAACACAGTTGCCAATGTTGCGATGATGCAGAAGACGGTTATTTGGTCGAAAGAGAGGGATATGCTTCAGCCAGGCCCTACATAGAAATCTATTTGAAGCAGCAATGGTAGAACGAGTTAAAAGTGTTTCAAGTTTCAGTTATCTTGGATGCCATTTCTCGCTAAATATCAGCTGCACATACGCGGATGCAGGGAGGGGAAGTGGGGCCACCCCCTCCCCTATGGAATTTCGGCCAAGATATGGCTATATGTTTTGAAATATTTTTTTTATAAAATCTGGAAATGAAAGTGTCACATTTTCAAAGGGCAAACCAAATATTATAACAACAGCTTAGTCTGAGCTGTAACTACGACATTTTTTATAAACTGAAAAATATACTATAAAACAAGTCGTTTATGGGTGGATCTGCCCCCTTCCCGTAAAAAAAATCTGGATCCGTGTGATGCATATTCTGTTACAAATAATTACACACCCAAAGCTATAATCCCTTGTAACTTATTTCAGCTCTGAGATAAATTGGTCATAGCTATTGATCGATTGATTGATTGGGGATTTAAAGCCACTTTCTCAGTCATATTTCAGTAGTAATTCTCACACTAATACTACAGCACCGTCATTTTCGAGTCTCCAGCTGCTCATTTAGCCCATTCCCTTACAGTGATGCTTTCTGACGCCCTCCATTAAAAACGAGTAGAAAAACATTGTGTAAATTGAAGAAATTGCTTGAAACAAGCAATTTCTCCATTTTTCAAAATGTTTTCTACCTAGAAAGTTGACAAAGTCTAAAATTTCATTAACTTTAAATATCGTCTGCATGTCCTTTAAATTTAGACCACTCTTAATGTTTGCTGTCGGGTTATGGGTCAACGTAACTATCAAGATAATTCGTTACCATCCCTAATACCATCGTGACGATTCGTAAACAAATCTTAAAACTCAACGCTATGCTCCCGTCTGTCCGTATTAGCCCGTAACAGATCGTAAACATGTGTATATTTGTCGTTTTATCGTAATAACACTTAATGAAATTGGAAATTACGCTGATTACTAGTAAATCATTTGTAAAAATGGGCAGATCGTAACAATCCGTTTACTTTAACCCATTACCACACAATGAGGCTCTCTGACGCCTTGAAGTTATACAATCTTAAAAACTTCGAGGGCAAAGGGGATATTACTTGTACTAAACAATTTCCCCTTTTCTCACAATGTTTTCTATCCCATTTGACACCTATTTTCTAATATAAGCGCAGTTTAAAAGTCGTCTGCAACTGCTTTCAATTGGGACTATCCTTAAAATATTGTCGTCTGAAAATAGTTTAATTGGTATAAGATATCCGTAATGACTGTTAAAAAAAATTTGGGGCTGTACACCGGCCGTTATCGGTATTTATCCTTAAGACCTTGTCATACTGAACAAATTCCTTCACAGAGTTGCATTGAAATCAAAGGACTGACAGCACTGGATTTTTTATTTGAATGGGGTTTTACGCCGCTTTCAACAATCTTTCATTTATATCGCGGCGGCTGGAGCACCTAACAATGGAATCCTGGTATTTCTCACACCCTTTCCTAGCCTCCAGCTGCTATCCCACATAGGTCTACGATTATCGACGTAGACCACTGGAAGGCCTTGTTAGGGGTAAATATTTGTTTTGAAAGTATGGTTTACAAACAACTCTAGCTTAAAAGGGACAACAAGAAGCTGTAGACCAAGATCAGACCGCACTTATGTACACGCTGATCTTTGTCTAAAGCTTCTGCCAAAACAGGGGTATTCCTAATTTAACATGATAACGGTTAAACCAAATGACTTGTATTGTGCATAGCTTTTAGATAACGAAGAGATTGGTATACAATTCATATTTGACCTAACTGCTATTAAATTTATTCCACAAAATTTGCATTTCTCATTCGTCATTTTGTGCCGAATTATCATAATTGTGCTGTTTGGTATTTTTAAATAACAAACGGCGAAAGGAAATGATAATGGTTGAAAAATAAGCGATTAATTAATGAAAACTACGCTTTTAAACTTATTCTTATTCTTACAGAATAGACAATATTACTAGTTACAAATACCGCCTTGTCATTCACCTAGCCTTTGAAGTTGTAACTACAAAAAGGTTGAATCGACTGATCGTGTTACTACAGCATATTCAAGTTAAGGTTTCGACCTTAAGGTCGCCAACAATCCATTTTTTTAAATATTACTTACCACAAACTTTGCAAAATGATATCGTTTCATACTGATTTGAATTTCATGTTAGAGCCTAGTGGGCGGGGCCAGCGATCCGTCAACAGAAAGAAAAATACTGGTTTCATAACTTGTTGTTTTCATTTACAAGAATGTTCAACACTGGTACTTTAGAAAATTATTCTTACAACCCGGTTGAAAAAAGTCACAAAATAACATCTAAGATAACGAAGTCTTTTACTGGGCGGGTCAAGAATTGACCAATCGCTGGCTCCGCCCACTTACTTCGTTGGTCACGCCCACCGACACTTACAGGAAGTCCCACTTCGATTTTTAACGGCGCTATTTTGAAAAATCTATGGACAGCATCATTAAGCAAAAAAGTAGAATAGTTGGTTAGCTACCAAAACGTGAATAAGCTGTAGTTACGTCGTTTTGGTCGCCAAACAAATAAAAATGGTGGCAAATGTCCGAGTTGAAACATATGGTCCGGGCTGAATAAATGATTTGATGGGTCGGTTGTTTCCATGAATGATTACTACGATTGGTAATAATGTATTGCGACTACATTAGTACGGATAATAATCTATACTATAGGTAATACCATTGATAATTAATGTGATTATTCCGCGTGTGGTTATTTCATTATGGAACAAATAAATCGTTATATTAGTGTACAATCTTCCGTCGATGGCTCTGTCTTAACACATTCCCACACAATATCGCATTTAAACGCCATCAAGTAAAAAACAACTTTAAACATTTTAGATAATGAAGAAATCGGATATTTCGAAATTTAGACAACACATTACCAGATGAAATAAAAGACCTTTTAAACTTGAAAGGAATGCAGACGACAATTTAAAACTGGTGAAATTTTATTTTGTTAACTTTCTAAGTTGAAGATATTGCGGGAAAAAAAAAAAAAAAAAAAAAAATCCGTGATTTGACGGATCGCTATTGTTTTGTTTTTGGAATTGGGGCTTCACTACAAACTTCACTTACCATTGATTTTCAACGGGATTAACTCCGTCAAAGTTTGGCATCATTCCTTCAGTGTAACCCGGCAGTAAGTATGCAAGACTTTTTTTTAGGCTTCTGAATAATTGACGGCTCGCGGGAGACGCCCACTGACTCCAACATGAAGTTACATTTCGATATTAAACGGAATCATTTTGCATAATTTATGGTCATGGTAGTTACATGTAACAAAAAATAAAATCGTTTGCTCGCCACCTGAATGTCGTATCTAAAGCTTGAATAAGTCGGTTAATGTCAGAGTTCAAACGGTTCACATCCGGTCTTACTGAATGATTTGATTGATCAATCGATTCGTTGATTGACAGTCGCGATCGGTCAATTACGTGCAGCAAATTGTCTGATACCCGACAAGCCAGTTCGACCGCAGTTAAGCATGAATTGTTTTGTAAAATATAAGATCTGGATAAACTGCAGTTACGATGTTTCGATCATCAAACAATTATACAAAAGCTTTTTAAAACTAAGTAATTGAATTGTTATTATGCACGAGATTTTCGTGCTGACTTTGTGTTTCTTCATTAAAGTTTTTCAAAGATTACTTAGTGTTGATTGCAAGCCCGTGGGAAGCATTTAAGATTGGAAGGGGGCTTACTCCCTATCCTTAACCCCTGTGTTTCTACGTAAGACAGGAAAAACACCGTTTTTCATAAATAAAATCTAAAAAACAAAAAAACAAAAAAACAAAAAAAAAAAAAAAAAGAAAAAAGAAGAAGAAACAATAATTCAGCAATCAAATGACGACAACATCCTTTTTTTCTGTAACCATAGAGATAACATTTATTATTACGTAATATCAAAAAATTACATCGATGTCCTTCCTTATGTTATAGACTTATTTATATTTCTTTGTTCGACTTATAAATTAAAAGTCTTTTTTTTTTCTCTCTATACAACCAACAATCTAGGGGAAAAAGCACCCAAAACAGCATATATACAACTGAACATTTGCTAGCGTCATTTCAATGTCGCCCTTTCATAACTAATTTCAATTTGTTTCAATCTTTTATCGACAGAAACCTTTACAACGCATACTAAAACGGAACAAATCTATCAACGTTTATTGTCTGAGACTAGAATAGGAACACCATCGATCATATCCGACCCGTCCCGTGAAAAGGGCCCTCGAAATAGCAATCTTGTATAAACCAATTGAAAAAAGTTTTATATATCTAAAGTAAATGAAATAAACACCAATAAAATCAAATAAATCAATAAAATATAATAATAAAACAAGACTCAAATGTGAAAGGTAGAATGGTCTATTTCTGTGTAGAAGATTTTCAAAAGCGAAGAGTATCGCCTCTGTACAGGTTACGCGATTCGCGTTACCTGTCCAGAGTTGATACTTTCGCTCTTTCAAGACAGGCTGTTTTTGTTTGACGGGGGTTATATTTCGATGGTATATCAATTAAAAACAATGGCCGAGAACGTTCAAAGTGAATTAATTCTGAAACAATGGTAACGATAGGTATTTTAAACCAGCTCCTTACTTAGAAATAATAACACGATATGAAATGATCTTAGTGCGTCATTGCATCTTCTGAGATAATTTACCTTCTTTAATATATCAATTATATAAGCCCTCCCACTTTTCTTCACTCTTTTCAAAGAACTCACTTGTTTTCAAGACATTTGCTGTGAAGAAGTACTAGGGAATTTTCAAGAGAAAAATAAGACATTGCTTTTAACAGACAAGTTCTTCTTTTCCTACAGTGTTTACCTCCCTAATACTGCCGATAGTTGTCATTTCTGCACGTTTTATCCAATTAACCCATTCCCACACAAGCCCTCCTTTTTACGCCCCTCAAGAAAAAAGCTTTGGAAAAGCTTTGGAAAACGTTGTGGAAAATGAAGAAATTGCTTGTATCAAGCAATTTCTTCATTATCCACAATGTTTTCTATCCAAAATGACAAAGAAAATTTAAATTCCACCAACTAATTAATATTGTCTGCAGCTTCTTTCAATTTGGACCAGTCTAAAATTTTGTTGAGTTGGAATGGGTTAAAGGATGGCTGGCTACTCCAGAAAAATGTATGGTCATTAACAAAAGTCAAAATCGTTGGTTTACGACCAGAACATCGTAACCTCAGCCTTGAACGAGCTATCATTAGGAAGTTTAGTCTCCTTACCAACAAAACTGCTTGAAACTTATGACGTATGTTAAGACTCAATAAAAGTTAATTTAATTTAATTTTATAGTAGATGCGTTCAAACCTATGCTCGTACAACGACTTTGCAATACTTAACTCACGATCATCGAGCTCTACGTCGGTTGTCGACAGATCGTGCGATTACAGCCAGCACAATGTCTTATTATGTGTGTATTTCCGTTTAACCACACGTGTACCTATTTAAATTCCTGGGTGAAGAAGAGCAAAAAAATCGCACGTCTGGGAATTGGACTCGGGACCCCCCCCCCCCGGTCCCAAATCCTGCGTATTACTACTAGACCATGGACGCCACGATTTACCTCACATCTAAATTTACCCTTGCAATGTAGAAAAATCCATACCTAAATTTGCATTACAGTCAAAGGCCTGAATGGACTAGTAGCACCAACTAAAGGTCAAAAGATATTTTGAAAATTAATTCATAAATAACTCTGGGTTGGAGGAGAGAAATAGGAAGTGTAGACTAAGATTAGACTGCACTTATATGCAGGCTGATCTTAGTCTATACATACTGCTAAAACAGAAATATTCCGTGTTCAGCATGACGATGGTTGATTATTTAATTGTCCAATTGACTTTTGCTTAACAGCAGCGATTCGTCAATTTTTTTTCAAGCGATATATATATATATTTTTTTTTTTTACTTATTGCCAAATATTAATTTTGATGATGGCAGGATTGGCAGTAGATATATCTTTTTCCCGTTTGATTTGTATGCGGTAATCAATCTCAAAATTATAATCGACCTCAAAATACTCTCAACTCTTCATAACTCATTTGCACACGTTTAAAAATAATGAAATATGAAAAGCTAATTGATTGCATTCTTCTTTGAACCATTTCTAGACGATCAAATTTGAAAGGAGTTGCAGACGACGAATTTGAGTTGATTAAATTTTAAAAATTGCAACTTTCTGAGTAGAAAACATTGGTTTAAATGTAGAAATAGCCTGCAATGTTTTCCAAAACTTCTTCTAGAAGACGCCAAAAGAGTCGTTGTGTAGGAATTGGCTAAGAGTTGGAGAACTTTTTTCACAAGAATATGAAAGTAACTAGAGGCTCTTGAGCGCCTTATTCGCTCAACCGACCTGAATTTAATTATCTTTTCCGAGAAATTTGGTTGAAAAATTTGCTCTAAGCCCTCGATATGGAGACACCCCCCCTCAAAAAAAGCCATCTGAGTCCAATCCATTAAAGCAATGTTTAAAGCTTATCAATTCTTTTTTAGTAATCTAACAGGGACTCACCAGTGGACCATTCTAGTGAAAGTTGGTTAAAATCTACCAATAGTTTCTTAGAAGAATTTCAAAGCTTCACCATATATGAGAAATAGCCCCGCCCATCAAAGCCTTGTTTTCTGTCCCATCAAAATTCTTTGAAGGCGATGATAAAATATCACCCAATGATCAATCTAGTGAAATTTGGTTGATATCCATCTATTGGTTTCTGAGAAGATTTTCAAAGTTTTCATCATATATGGAAATTAGCCCCATCCATTAAAGCCATGTTTTTCATCCGATCTTAAATCTTTGGAGGAATCTGATAGAGAGTCACCCAATGATCATTCCTGTAAAATTTGGTTGAAATTCATAAATTGGTTTCTGAGAAGAAGATTTTTAAAGGTTTATCATATATGGAAATATGCCACCACCCTCCACCACCCCCCCCCCCCCAAAAAAAAAAAGAAAAAATGTTTTTCAACTGATCAAAATTCTTTGAAGGAATCGAATAAAGGGTCAACAAGGGATCATTTCTGTGAAATTTGGTTGAAATAAGTTCAGTAATTTCTGGGGAAAAAATATTTAAAGTAAAATGTTACGGGCGGAAGGACTGACGAACGGACGGATTCACGGACGAACGGATGCACGACGGACAAAACGCCATGGCAATAGGTTGCTGGCCTTCAGTCAGTGGACCTTATAACCTAATTATACAGAATTGCTTTTACCTTTATGAGATAAAAAGAAGTAACCACTATAATTCAATGTTAGTTAGGTTATCTTTACAATAAGCAAAGATAGAACCTAAGGTATAACAGTTATAACCACACAACCTGGATTTCTGGCGCCCCTCAAGAAAAAATGTTATGACAAATTCTGCCTTTTTCCTTTTTATTGTTTTAACCCATTACCAGACGGCAAACTTTAGACTGGTCCAATTTGAAAGGAGTTGCAGACGATAATCTAAGATTTATGACATTTTTAGATTTTTTCAACTTTCTTGATAGAAAACATAGTGTAAAATGAAGAAATTGCTTGTTACAAGCAGTTTCTTCATTTAACACTATGTTTTCTTAATTGTTTTTATTAAGGGGCGTCTAAAAGCGTCACTGTATGGGTTAAACACAATAAGTCGGATATATTTGAAATTATATTAAGTGTCGTCTGCAACATCCTTCGATTTCGATCAGATTAATTTTTTGTCGTCTGTTAATGGGTTATTTGTGAGACTATTTTGAGTGCAAACAGGCACAATATTTGCGCACTTTTTTTTCTTTCTTCATTGCATGGAACAAATTTTTCTGCCAATCAGGATACAGGATAGTAACAAGTCGACCAAACACGATCAAACAGTCGGAAAATAGTTTGCCTTAACCCATTCCTACACGATGACGCTTTTGAACGCCCCTCAATATGAAAGCTTTGGAAAACATTGTGGACAGTGAAGAAATTGCTTGTTACAAGCAATTTCTTCATTATCCACAATTATTTCTACCCCAAAAGAAAAAAAAGGGGGACTTTAACGAATTCATCAACTTCAAATTGTCGTCTGCAACTTCTTTGAACATGGACCAGTCAAAAATTTTGATGTGTGGGAATTGGTTAAACGGGAACTACCGTCTAATTAATCTATTTTCATCTGAATCGACCGAGATTTCTACACGAAATACTGAAGGATCGCTAGCCTTGACCACTAATCTCCAACAGGAAGTTCTATTTCCAAATCATGGTCAGGAATATGTCTGCAAAATGTAAAATTTTTTGTTCGCTTCCTAAACCCTTGAACTGCGGCCTGAAAAATGTGTAGTTACGACGTTTAAGTCGTAAAACCAACAAAATGCTTAACATAATGTCGGCCAGCACCTGAGCTTAATGTTCACTTCCTGTCTTAATGAATGATACATCACTATCCACCAACTGACCAATCGCGCTGTCAATCAAGGAATCAATCGACCAATCAAATCATTCATTCAGCCCGGAATTCAGATTTGAACTCCAACATTGGCCATCATTTATGTGAAACTTTTTTGTTGTATTGGAGACCTAAACGTCGTAACTACAGCTTGTACTAGCTGTAGATACGACGTTTAGGTCGCCAACCAAGCATTGCAAAATAACGCCTTTTAAAATCGAAGCGGAACTTCCTGGCGGGGCAAACGGAGTATGTTGGCGGGTCAAACGCTGTTCAATTCCATTACCCGAGTTCTACCTTATTCGCTCAACCAAAACTTGATCGATTCCCAATCACGAGGTCGTGAGGGCGAGGTCGAGAAGAGGTTCCTCCGGCTTGGAGGAGATTGTATGGTGATCTTTTGTCAGTCCAGATAATCGATTATAGGTGGATCGGGATAACCGTGAACAAATGACAAAATGGTGTTGAATGGCCCGTGACAGGCCAGTACTGAATTTAACCCTTTCCTGTATACTCCCTGGTTTTTAACGTCCTTATAATTTGATAATTGAGAAAACACTATTTGAAAAGAAGTCATTGCTTATAACAAGCAATTTCTCCTTTAAAAACAATGTTTTCTTCTCTGTAGGTTAGTATCTTTTCAATTCGCTCTTACATTGCATTGTCGTCTGCAACTTTTGGAATTTGAACAAGTCTAAAGGGTTTGTACGTGTATACTGTAACGATAAAGAAACTCAGAGCTTAAACTACCCCCCCCCTTCGAACGGTCCTATAAAAATAACCATTATCAGGTTTTATGTTTAATTGTTATTTACAAAGCTATAATTCGCCGGAGATAACATGTCACGTGACGAAGACCGACTTGCGTCCAAACTCACATAATACAGGTTGGACAGTTGAACTTTTATAACTTAACCACACAACAAAAATTTAGAACGTTCCAAATTGAAAGAAGTTGCAGAAGACACTACCAAGTTGATGGAATTCTATTTTTTGGGGGGTGTCGTTTTGGATAGAAAAAAATGTTGACAATGAAGAAATTTCTTGAAACAAGCTACTTCTTTATTTTCCACAATGATTTCAAAGCTTTTTTTCTTGAGGGGCGTAAAAAGCAGGGACTGTGTGGGAATGGGTTAAACCGAGAATACATTAGAAGTGACCGATGGAATTGGGTAGAACAAAACAGTCGCCAATATTACGATTTTTAAAGTTTTTTGAGGTCTGTTAATGGGTTAAAAAAACATTGCATTTGAAAATTCTAAGTCGGAAGTAATTTCAGAGTCACAGAAGTATGTACATTGTTTTAGAGAAATGTCAAGAGAGAGTAGGAACAGAGATAAGACAGTCTTGATTAGCCAAGACATATATCTTGTTGAGTAAGAATTCGCGTTATGAATTTTTAAGTTAACGTTTAAAATTAGAGTAATTGAAGAATATGAAAAAGACCTAAATTCTGAGTGATTATTCAACCATTCAAACACAATGACAATTTGTGACGCCTCTCTAGAAATCATTCGGGGAAAAAATGTGCAAAATGAAGAATCTGCTTTAAAGAAGCAATTTCTTCACTTCTACAAAGTTTTCTACCCAGTCTAACATTTTGGTAATGTTTCGACGATCTTCGCTCGGCAATCTCCGACGGCACGACCTCACCGAAAAATGGTAAAGTCATAATTCTTATAAACCATAATAAGGACATTTAAAGTTCAACTTTTTAATAAATTTATGAATGAGCTTCACATTTAAAAATATTCAATGGCGCCATTTTTGTTGCATTCTTTCTACCGTTTGTCATTCTTTTTGAACAGGGCTTTTTGATTGTAATTCATCACTCCTATTAACGCAAAATTGCATATTTGTTTTGCTTATTTATATTTTTGTTGTTGTTATTTCTATTAAAAAAGTCTATGGTAATCATAATACAATTGTTTGTTACGTATGACCATATAAAGTGAATAAAGCGAATATTATGTCATTACAAAACATTGTATTAGATTCGAGCCGAGTAGTAAAAATTTGGATATTTCACGAGATTTGATGTCAGAATTTCCTACGCGGCGAGAACCCATTCCAAGTATTAGTATCACTAATGCATAACAGTATTCCATTTACTATAAACCAAAGATTTGACTATTAAAGATAAAAATAAACTAAAGAAATTTGTTTGAAATAAAGCTGTTCAATCATAATATTAGCCTTAGCGAGACGCTAACTTACTTTTACTTTCCAATATCAAAATTTCCGAATTTGGCCTACTGGAAAATTTATTTCAAACCTCAGTTTAAAATTGACTACAGAACTACTTTGTTTGCTTACGCACAAAATTATTCCATTTTTTTTCCCTAAACTGTGGGTTTGTGTATGTGTTTGTTTTTGATTATGCGTTTTTTTTTAACTGTTTTTTTTTTTTTTTTTTTTTTGATAATTAGAAGTGAAGACATTATATTAATTCTGGTCGTGTGTTTGTTTTCATTGCGAAAGGAAACGAATAACCTTATCATATATGACTACTTCTTTAAGCCAATTCCTAGCAATGAAGTCCAGGAATGGAACTTTTTATCTTATTTTAGCTGTTGTTATGACATTTAGGTCGCCAACATATTATTTCAATTTATTTTATTTCGTTCTATTATTTGTTATTTACGCAAAACTGACCATAACTTTTGCAAAATAACGCTAGATACTCATTCAAAAATTCTTTATTGGCAGACCATATTTTACCCATAACCACCGACAAAATTGTAGACCGGCCCAATTACGAATTTACAGATGACAATTTTCATTTGATAAGTTTTTGAAAATGTTTGTCTTTTTTGGGTAGAAACATTGTAGATAATGAAGATATTGCTTCTTGTAACAAGCTATTTCTTCCTTTTCTCCACAATTCCTTCATTTTTCCAATGGTTTCCAGAGCCATTTTCTTGAGTGGGGGTCGGAAAAGCAGTACTGTACAGAATGGATTAAAGTAATTAATGTTGTAACTCCGGGAAAATTGAAACGTTGTTGTTGTCCAGTGAACTATGTGACCCCTCGTTTAACTAGGTCAAGGTTTCCCCAAAAAACCCTCTCATAGAAATAAAGTACGACCATTTCAACCTTATTTTCTTTCAACATGATTATTCATTAATGCCCGCATTGTCCAAATGCTTTTAGATCATCCGAAAGGTTACAGTGGAAGTTTCGCTCAAATTATTTTCGATCCTGGTACTATTCGTCTCCAGGTGTCTTAAGATAAGTTTTTTTCTTCTTCTTCTTAAAAAAAAATTAAATAAATAAGTAAATAAAAAATAAAGATGAATAAATATAAAACAAAAAATAAAAAATCCCAAAACAAACAAACAAACAAACAAAAATCCATTTGAAACCCTCCTTTATTAGGCAATTCAAATCCGGGATGACTACAAGAATCGCTGAAGAACAATAATTGATATTACTTCGACGGATACAAATTTCGAGATAGACGGGAATTTTATATGAAAAGGGGGCTGAAAAAACCCCAGCCGATCTTACACTTAAATACTGTAAGGGGTAAGTAAAGGTCATAAACAATTAATAAAACATTTGTTGACGTAAAAGGGTAACTTGACGTAATGCACGTCTGCAACGTTATTGATGATGATACTGTATCAACATTACGACGTGTGTTTCGGTGCAACTCACATGCATTTCAGTCTCGTACGCATGCACCGTTTGACCTCTGTCATCGTGAATAATTAATTACCAGTGCAAGGTCAATGCACGCTTAAATTTATGAGATATCTAGGTGAAAAGATAACATTCATGTAACACACAAGCAAATTGTAACGCATTTCAATTGAAAAAAAATTTAAAAAAATATTTTTCACAGTCTTTCTCTTGAGGGGCGTAAAAAAGCGGGTTTGTTTATCAATGGGTTAAATAAGAGAAGATTCTATTTTTTTTCAACCGAAATAGAAAAACAAATCTTCTTTAAACATCACCAGACGACAAATATTGGGCTGCTCCAATTTGGAAGAAATTGATAACAATAGTAAAACGTTTTTGCAAATTAAAAAGGAGAGAATGCATTGTGAGAAACGGAGAAATTCTGTGTATTAAGCAATTTCTCCTATTCCCAATGATTCCTTAATTCAGTTTTATCATTGTTTAAAATGCGGAGTTATATGGTAAAGGGTGTAATAAAAAGCCCTTTCTGTCTTCAAAGCTCTAGAAAATATGTTTTACAAAAGAAGTAAAATTCCATCTGCATGTTATATATTTTTTCAAGTACTTTTTATGTTATAACGTTATACTTTATAGGGCTTCCTCGACGGTCGAGTGGTATAGGAGCTTGACTCGTGATCTGAAGGTCACGGGTTCGAGCTCCAGCGTCACCGGGGTGTGTTCACGGGCAAGACACTTAATAGCCAGCTCCAGTCTACCCTGCTGTAAAAGTGGGTAGCAGCCACTGCCTCTCTTTCAGGGACGTGAAAACATCTGGATTGTGCCGGAGTGTATCACCTGCCAGTAATACCCGAAAGGGAGTTAGGCAGTATAAATAGATAGATAGATAACATACATAGATAGTTAGATCAAATAAATAAATTAAACTCAATGTCCAATGCAATAGGGGCATTTTTTATGAGAAACACAACTAATCTTTCGTCATGTCAATCTTGCTCAAGCGACCACCTCTATTAAGCGACCTCTTTCTCTTAGCGACCAGCATCAATTTTCCCTTTCCAAAAGTAAACGATCTTCATAATTTGACTATTTTTTCTGGCAGAATATTCAAACCTAAATCCTATTTTGTTCGATCTCAATAGAATTGTCTCATTGAGACGATTCTAATCGTTCCAACAACATAGGATTAATTGAGAATCCTCCAATAATTAAGAGTAGACAAAAGAGTGTATTAAGCGACCATTCTCTTAAACGTCCACATTTTGGCCGTCCTTTGAGTGGTCGCTTAATACAAGTTTAACTATATAAGGGAAAAAGGAGACTTTCACAACATCTCTCTTTCTTACCAATTATCTCAGAGTCTGGTAATGGGTTTAGCTGGTTCTCATTTATGGTTTCAAGATAAAAACACCGTTGGTTTGATTCAAGCTAAATTTACGAGGTTTAAAAATTACACCGACTATATGTACTTTTTCATTAATCATTGATTTTCTTCATTTCATGGTCTTTGATGTATCAGTTTAATCAATTTTCATACTTCAACTCAAATGCACATTTTTTATGCAATTCAGCCAATAAATCATATTTTGCACTTTCTTTTTGCCAATGAGACCTAGCTAGCTAAAAGGGACCATCTGGAAAGTGCGACGACTATCGACTCTTATGGGACTGCGCATACTGCCAAAACAGAAATAAAAACATAAGTTTTTCAGATTGTGGGGTGATAGTTCAAAATAGACCAATCGCGGCTGTCAATTAAGAAACATATCGACCAATAAAATCATTCATTCAGCCCGCAATGAAGATTTCATCTCTAACATTGGCTGGCATTTGAGATATTTTTATTGGTTTGGCGACTGAAACGTCTTAACTACAGCTTAATCAAGCTGTAGTTACGACGTTTGGGTCGCCAACCAACCCATTCCACTATATTGTAACATGCTAATGGCTATAACTTTTGCAAAATAAAGCTATAAAAAATCAAAACGGGACTTCCTGTCGGAGTCAATAGGCGTGGCCAAAAGAATAAGTAGGCGGGGCCAGCAATTGGTCAATTGTTGTACCAACCCTTATTGACCTATGCTAATAATAAGCTATAGTTACGACGTTTAAGGCGTCAAACCAAAAAAAAGTTAAACAGAATGGAGGCCAATGATTGAGCGTTCTAAGTTCAGTTCCGGACTTATTAAATGATTTGATTGGTCGGTTGATTCCTTGATTGACAGACGCGATTGGTCAATTTAGGTTCTAGGAGAGCCACAGAGCCTTTAGAATATTTATGAATCTGTTTCTAAAATTAAAATAGACATGCCTATCAAATACATTATCATCTGGATTCTAAAATATTTTTTCCCTAAGCGTGATTAGGGCTTTATCATAATACAAGTTAGACTGACTGTTCTAGATGTAGAATATCTTTTGAGGCGGCTCTTGATCAAATTTTCAAATTTAAATTTGAACCCGTTAATCTTTATCTGCTTTTCAAATAGTTAATAATGTCATTTGCTAGATAAATATTATTTCTTTGTGTTAAATCTACTATACTTTATTTGTCTTTAAAAAATCGGAATTTATGGCATGGGTCGTTAGACTTCGGGTAATGTAGATAACGACTAAATTGCTAGCGGAAGCATATAACGTAATTGATACGTCATGGAAACAACACATAAAGCAGCCGAAAGTTGACTTTTTTATTCCGGTTCCATTCAGATTGTACTTGGTTGACTTATTTGGTGTCTCGTAACGCCAATATTTTGGTTTCTTTTCTTTCTTTTTCAAAGCTATGAAACGTCATTTGCATAACAGAATCAGCTAAATCACATACTTTATAATAACTATGATAACTGAAAGCATTACGCTTAGAAATTTGATAATTGGAGACCATTTTTTTTTCTTTCTTAATTTGTGGAAGAATCGCTTTAAATAGCTAGAAGTTTCGACCTTGATCAGAATGCGCTGTCCACACAGACTGTTCAGGGTTGATAATTTTGACATATCTTAAAAGGCTCATTTTCGCTTAATTGGATTTCTGAATGTACACGTTTCGCCTGACATGTTAGTTACCCACCTTAAAAATAACCCTGTGAAACATGAACAAGTTCTGATGTTTTTGTACTATAAATGTGATGTCAACAAATCTCTAACGACCCGTGACCATCAAATGATGCAGAAAATATCTCAAGAGGGCCATATAAAATGTTTCGGGTACTTTTCCGTCTTTAGACGGTAAAGTAATAAGATCGTTTTGACGATATCGCGTCAAAAGGTTTTTGGGAGACACATCGCTAACAAGCTAAAAACCCTCTTAAATCCAAAGGATACACAATTTTCCCACCAATCTGGTTTTAGAGAGAACCATTCATGTCAAACTGCCCTTATTCGACAAGCAGATATATGGTTATCAGCATTAGACCAGGAAATTGTACTTTTAGAGAGGCTTTTAACCTTGTTGATCATGACATTCCCCTTTATAAACTAGCCATCGTCATAGCGCAGTCGGTAGCGCATCAAACTCCTAAACTTCAATCATGGGATGTCATTGGTTCGTTCCCCGGCGGTGGCATATATTCTTTCCGACAATTGTCTCTCACCAATGGGTGGATAATTGTAAACCTAAGTGGGATAGCAGCTGGAGGCTAGGAAAGGATGTAGTGGTAGTACTGGTGTGAGAAATACCAAGAATCCATTGTTCGGTGCTTTACCTGCCGTGATATATCCTGGTAGTTATCTTACCAGTACTACCACTAAACCCTTTCCTAGTCTCCAGCTACTATCTCACTTAGGTTTACGATTATCTACCCATGAGAGACAAATGTCGGAAGGATATGTGCCGCCGCCGGGAATCGAACCCATTCAGCGCTTATGAAATTTAAGGATAGTACAACATAAAACATAATTATAGAACAATACTAAAAATAACCACTAGAAAAATACAATGATAAATAAATAATAAATTAATAATTGAAAAAATGGTGACCGTTTCGTCGCCTCTTACTACATGTCAGTTGTCACGCTTGTACATACAGATATGACAGGAGATAGCTTGCAGTGGTTTATTTTATACTCCTTTTAACCTCGCAGGGTCTTGTAGACCCATGTTTTTCATTCCAAAGCTTATCAGCATCGCGACAAGAACATAAGTTACATAAGTTCTGAAATTAAAACAAAAATCAACAACCTGCCGCAATTCCAGGTTTACGAAGAAAGCAGTAGTTGGTCCACCAAATGTTTTAGTCGCCTCCTAGGACAGGCCACGAGAAAGACCGGCGTACTATACTGAAAACATGCCAATGTTGGATCAAATTGTAACAAATCATATATGTAACACCTGTTACATATATGATCACATATGTAACATGTGTTACATATATGACTCGGAAATCAAGCATAAATGTAACATATTTTGTGACGAATATGATCGATGCCGGTTTTTGATGTGACATGAAATCACATATGTCACAGGTCAATTTTGATTTAAAAACAGTACAAAAGAATGCATATTTACATCTGAAACACATTTGTAGCAGGTTTTTATTCACCAGATGGGCCAATATCTTGATACTGATTTGTTGTGTCACTTTGTCCATCGTCGTCATCGGCGGTGACGTCGACGTCACTCTTTCGCGTCCGCTCCATATTTCCTCAACTCTTTAAAGGATATTCATGAATATAATGTCCGGTATCGTGGCTGCTCTCTGTTTATATATATATAAACATATATATATGGGCCACAACGTGAGAAAATGTACCTTCGGACAATTGGTGAGTATTTGATAAACAACGTTATTTTGAATGTATAATATTTCTGGAGTATGTTAGTCTTTATTTGAACAGATTATTCAGGTTATTTTGTGAGTTATGACCAATTTACTATATGAACCCTACAAACGTCATTTACCTGAAAAATGAAGTCAAAGTTGCGTAGTGCATTTCTGCGTGTTAGCAGAACCTACAAAACTCGATGCATTTGCTTAAAACTGTTTAAGCACTTATCAAACCCCGTATTGTTACGGCAATATGTTGAAATTATTTTGTGTATTTTATTGCGATGTGGTTGCTATGGTTACCTTTTAACGATAGATATAGGAAAATATACAAAATGGGCTGAGACAAGGGCAGATAACTCCAAGTATTGAAATAAATATGTTTTAAAACTCATTCAGTTGAAAGATTACAATTACAGTGATATTTTTAAAACATTTATATTACATGATTTTTCCTCTTTTTGCAGCTTTGTACTAGTGATGACAGAATGTCCGAAGGTACATTTTGTCACGTTGAGATTCATGCGTTTGTGTGTGTGTGTGTGTGTGTGTGTGATTACACACATGTGTTACATATGTGATCATATATGTGTTACATATGTGATCATATATGTAACACATGTTACATTTGTGATCATATATGTAACACATGTTACATATATGATCGCATAACACGTTACAAATGGAATATGCAACGAAAGTAGTCTTATACATGTACATGTGTATGTTCTTTTTTGCGTTTTTTGTCTTGTTTGTTACGAATTTAATAACCCAGTGGTACAGCATCCGTTCCGAGTGCGGGAGATTCAATCCCCGGTCGAGCCTTACCGAAGACGTTAAAAATGACACAAGCAGCCCTTGCTTGTTGCTCAGCATTTACAGGATAGCGCTAAGAAAAACTGAGCTTCACTTGCAGCATAACCTTCGTGAAGTTTGGTCATGAGATATCTACCGCATTCTTCCCCTACCGATGTTGAACGCCGACTGAGATAAGAAATCTGTCTTGTTATCTTTTATTCAACAATTGATCGACAGTCAGTACGAGGCGCAGATTGTTGGAAGTTAAACTGTATGATGTGTGTTTTGCCTTGAGTTCCAATCTGCAGATCAATTTTCTTGCTGTTTGGATGTTGCTGGACACACTCACGTGCGCGCTCGAGATGCACTGGTACCTTGGGCAAAAAATCATTATTCCACACGTCCTCTCTCTCTCTCTCTCTCTCTCTCTCTCTCTCTCTCTCTCTCTCTCTCTCTCTCTCTCTCTCTCTCTCTCTCTCTCTCTCTCTCTCTCTCTCTCTCTCTCTCTCTCTCTCTCTCTCTCTCTCTCTCTCTCTCTGAGGTTGATTCAAGTTGGAGTGAGTCTCGAGAGCGATTAGCTTAATGTGCTAACTATTGTTTTGCAATCGAGAATAAAATCAATAGTGTAAAGAATATAATGATGTTGCTATTGCTGTTAATTGTTTGAATACAAATAGACAACTAAACCTGTTACATATATGCTTCTCATGTCAACCCCCATTTCGGACAAACACATTTGTAACACACTTTATCTGTTACGAATGTGATCATGTACGTAACAAATGTGTTACATATATGATTTGTTACAAATATGATCCAACATGCCAAGTACCCTACTCTGAGCGGCCGATAATATCAAATTCATCACTGATTAGAGATCCAAAGTTTGTTTTCCATATATGATTTGAAACAAATAGGGAACAAATCGTCAAATAGTATCAACCACCTTTCTGTAAATGCAAGTCGCACAGCATTGCGCGAAATACAAAAGCAATCGTGCTCCATCGTAAAGACAATTTTCATTTGTAAAAAGGGACGTTTTCACATGGTCGCTTAACAAAATGGCTGTTTATGGGTTTGTAGGTACATCCACTGTGTCCAATAGACCAATCGATGCCCCCCCCCCCCTATTTACTCCCTTGGCCCCGCCCATTGACTCCGACAGGAAGCTTCGCTTCTATTTTAAACGGCGATACTTTTAAAAATGTATGGCCAATAGCATATAACAAAAAGTAGACTAGTTAGCTGGCGAAATAAACGTCGTAGCTACAGCTTGAACAAGCTGTAGCTACGACGTTTAGGTCGCCAAACCAACAAACCTGCTTCACATAACTTGCGGCCAATGTCGGAGCTCATATCTGAATCCCGGGCTGAATGACTAATTTGATTGGTCGAATGATTCCTTTATTGACAATCGCGATTCATCAATTACTGGTTAATGTAAAACTTTAAACTTTTGTAACAGCCCACATAGGAAGTTTTGATTTAATTGAGTGGAAGTAGGGGTACAGGGCGTGAAATAATTGAGTGTGACATTTTGTGTAAAATAGAGCTATTTGTGTGATTGTAACAAAATATGGCGAGTAAGTAATAAACTTTGTTTTATATAGTTTTCGAACCGTATTTAACATTTAGCGTATCTTCATCAGAAACTAGAGGCCAAAGGCTCGAACCCTTTGTATAATTTGGTCGCTGTAATAACCATTACCCTTCAATGGATATGTTGATTTGTTTTTATATGCAAACAAGAAAAATAGAATCATTACATGAAAAATAATGAAATAACAACCCCCCCCCTTCTACACACAACAGCAAAATAAAACAAATATTTTTTTAAAAGTTTCTGATCCATTACGAGTACTTATCTAATGATTGGATAAATATATGGTCTAAGCACAAAGAGAAAGTGAGAGATATGGACAGGGAGGAAAATAGATACAAAGAGAGAAAGAATGAAAAAGGGAGAGAGAAAATCGAGAGAGAGAGTGCGAGAAATGGAAATACTAGAAAGAGAAAGGAAAAAGAGAGATTGTGCGTGAAAGGGAAAGAAAGAGAGTGGAAGAGAGGAATAGAAAGAGAGAGCGAGAGGGAGAGAACTAGAGAGGGGAGAAAGGGGGAAAGGGAGAGAAAGAAAGAGAGAGATCAAGTGAGAGAAAATGAGAGAGAGACAGACAGAGATTGTGTGCGTATGTATATCGAGGGGTTAGAGCAAAAAAATAGTATGGGTCTATACGTTCATACTATGTTTTCGCTCTAACCCCTCGACATTGCTTTGTTGGTATATGTATGTGTGCTTGTGTATCTGTGTGAACAGACGGCAGATAGAAAGAGACTAAAAGAAAGGGGATAGACTGTGGGAAAGAAAGTCGTCACAATAATGATGTTCACATTCATTTAAGTTGGGAGGTCAATGCCCGATATATGCTCTTATGGTTTTAGATGCTTTTCTTGAAAAGGTTTGTAGTGAGAAAAATAACCAAACGATAACCATAACTCTTATCCTACTGAACCCGGAATATTCCTGCTTTGGCAGAGACAATGACCTGCCTGTACATGTGCGCACTCAGATCTTGGTCTATACCACTTGTTTATCCTTTTTAAGCCCGAATTGTTCTCAAGATTAACTCTTAAACTAAATATTGACCCTGAAAACAAGATATGCAGTGCTTTCAGCCCTTTGATTTTGTGCAGTTATGGAAGGGGTTTTATTCAGCATGACAAGGGTTAATACAAAGAACCGGTTATTGCGATGACTTTCAGAGAACTGCCCAAACTGATTGTCGTATATAACTTTTCAATGAGGGATTAAGTTGGTTCTTCTTATATGTGTTTCGGTAAGCAGCTAGAAATGTGTCATAGACACGGGTGTCCCCGTTTAAGTGATTCTTACATGACCTTCAGTTATGACCTTGAACTTGGAAAATCCACTAGAACTTGACGCATGACACTATTACTCATCAAGGGGAACAACCGTGCCATTTTTTTTGTAATTCGTCAATAAATGCAGAAGACAGAATCGGACACACGCGCGCGTACTCACACACGGACAGGGGTAACTTTTTACACCCGTCACCTTTACCGGAGGGGAGGGGGGCGACATAAAAGCATGTGATCACATCAAAATACCGAGGTAGTTGTCCACTACTTTTTTGCTAAAATGTTCTCGAGGGTTCACTCAAGCATAGTTAAATACTCTTATTAAATTATCGACGGTGGATACAATAATAAGATCACAACCTCCGGTCCGATTTCACCATTAGATAAATATTCACTTCAGGATATCAGCGGGGTTCATGAATTAATCAAAGTACCGATTTGACTGGATTAAGTATATGTGATAAATCGGACAAAACAAGGATCTCATAGGCGTTCTGTTAAGCAAATATTGGAGGAGAGAGTGGGCGTGACTTTCCGAAATTATTCACTTATAGTAAGGTAGAATGATCCTTCAGGATTCAGAAAATCGTTGAAAAGCGAAAAGTTCCAACCAAGGTCAGACTGCGCAGTCTGATCTTGGTCGGCGATTTTCGCACTTTCTAGAAGGTCCTTTTTAAGCCTAATTCGGGTCATCTATGTTTTGTAAAATTCATTTAGACCGACGTTTAATTCAATAATAGGATTACGACTTTCCGTCTAAATTCATATGAATATAAATCAAAGCACCGAAAGTACTGTAATATCGGAAGCCCTGAAATTATAATGCAGAAAACACATATCGATAGACTGAAGGGGATTTAACGCCGCTTTTAAGAGTATTTAAGTTAATTCGCGGTGGATGGTGAACCTAATCATGGCTTCCTGTTGTTTTTTACACAAGTACAACAACAACATTCAATTCGCGCCAAAAGCTGCTGGTCCCAGATAGTCGAGCAATTCATCATTCTCCAAATTAGTGAGAGACAATCGAGGTATGTCGCGATAAAAAATCGGAAAGATTATTTGCCGAGTAGGGGTTCGATCTCACAATCTCAGGATTTAGAACCCAGAACGTTATGGACTGAGCTAACTAGGCTCGGCTTCTAGTTTAGAACTTCCGTTGTAAAACGGACGAAATATTTGTCGAGAAAACACGAGGTACGTTCATCTTTCAATATGGGAATATCAAAGCCATATTTTCAAACTTTTGTTGTTACCTTAATGAAAGATAAATCAACCTTATACTGTAACAAACCGTCGTTGGGAGAGCAACATGTCGTAAATACAACTGTATTTACGACATGTTGCTCTCTCAACAACGCAATGATTATCCTCTACAGCTTTAGCATTATTGAAGGAATTCGTGTGGAAATTGTAGTACATGTTTACTATCAAAAAAGCAGTTTTTGTAACCAATAGAAGTACAATGTAATTCTAAATGTATTTTGTTCGAATCATAATTTAATTCTTAGTTTCGTCTATCAAAAACGGGCGTTCTGACTGGTTGAAAAAAAATCATAACTACATGATCAAAATTTTGAGAACGCAACAATTTTGTATACTTCCGCACAAAATAGTCCCATAGAAAAAGGTATCATAATTTGTAAAGTTTTGTTTTTTTCCCTCGATGCTATTAAATTATAAGAAATGAAGAGATATTTTTTTGTTTTCATGGAGGTATGACCCGAAAAACCTAATCACACAATGTATGAATCCGCTTCGCGTATTCATACGGTGTGATTAGTTTTTTCGGTTCCTACCTCCATGAAAACAAAAAATATTCTCTTCATCTCATAAATGAAACCTACTCAGACTTAGATTTTTTTATCAGCTATCCAGAACCTAACATCCGGGCGTCAAGTATGCTATGGCGGTGCTCTTATTTTAATACATTACCGCGCGACAAAATTTTAGACTGGTCCGATTTGAAAGGAGTTGCAGACAATAATGTTAAGTTGGTGAAAATTCATTTTTTCAACTTTCTGGGTATAAGACATTGTGTTAGATGAAGAAATTGCTTGTTGCAAGCTATTGTTTTTTTGTTGTTGTTTTTTCTTTTCATTTAACAGTGTTATTCCAATTGCTTATCTTGAGGGGCGTCCAAAAGCGTCATTGTATTAGAATCGGTTTAAATGTATTGGGCGTTCTTTTTGAAACATTCTAAAATCTAAAAAGTGTAATACCGGTATATTTTAAATAGTTTCGTATTTAATGATGTGGAAACTGGAGATGTGTAAAACTGATAATCTAAACTTTAAAAAAATCATACTTACAATTGAGTTTATACTTTAATGGAGCTATAAAAGAGAAAAAGATCTTGAGTGAACGAAATATTTTGTATTTGTTGCATTAAACTAATATCTTTTTTATCTAATTATGATTTGGTATGAATGGAAATTTATTAATAAATTTACGATTTTACCCGATTACGAGACGGTAAAAATCTGGCCTCTTCTAAAGTGATAAAGTTGCTGACGAAACTTTTTAATTTATAAAATTTTGAAAATCTTTGTCTTTTGTGAAAGAAAGCATTGTGGGTAATGACGAAATCGATTGTAATAAGCAAATTTCTCATTTTTTCACAATGGTTTCCAAAAATCTATTATCGTAGCTTTTTTTCAATTTTTTTCAGCCATATAGTAATGGGTTCAGACTATTTCAATTTTTTTTTGTTTTTTTCCCACTTGTATCTGGTGTATCTGTGCGGAACACAGTCTGATCAGAGCCCAAGATTATATAAAAAAAATTTGTTCGTACTCATTTGAGAGTTTACTCAAAATTCGATTAGAAATTAAAGACTGTTTCTATGGTAAGTGCGTGAAAATGAAACATTATATTGTTGAATTATGATTTTTAACACAAATTCTACAGTTACATTGAAACACAACATTTATTTAAGCTCGAAGTTTGAATAAATTTCCAACTAGTAGAAAAAAAGTTTTATAATCTTGGGCCCAGAGTCATCACTGTGCGCTCTATATGTAGATTCTGATCCAAAGCTTTATAAGATCATCAATGAATAATCTAAATGTCCTTCTAGGCTGTCCAGTATGATCAATGTCTATGCTTCATTACAAGTGAAATTGTTGGAACTGTCACCAACTCCTTTAAACTATTTAAATCATCTCACCCATTACCGGACAATGTCGATTTTGAAATCCCTCAAGAAAAAACAATTGGGAAAACTTTTTTTTTTCGTTCTGGTTTAACGCCGCTTTTAACATTTTTCAGTAATATCGCGCCGGCGGCGGCACCTAACAATGGATTTCTTGTATATCTCGCACCAGTACCACCATTACATCCTTCCCTAGCCCCCAGCTGCTATCCAACTTTTACGATTTCGATTATCAACCCATTGGTGGGAGACAAATGTCGGAAAGGATATGTGCCGCCGCCATGGATCAATACGGGAAAATTGTGTAAAATGAAGAAATTGCAACAAGAAATTTCTTCATTTTTCAGAATGTTTTCTACTTAGAAAGTATAAATACATCCAAACTTTCATATAGTTTGATTTGACGTTATTTAGTTTGACGTTGGTTTATCGTTTTTTCTTGATCGTAGAAAATTATAAAACTTTACCGCGGAAATATCGAATCAATGACATAATGGTAAATGAGCTTGATTAGAAATCTGAAGGTCACTGGTTCGAACCCATCCGTCACAGGGGTGTATTCATGGATAAGACATATAAGATATTGCTCCAGTTAACCTATTTCAACAAATCAAAATTTTAGACTGGTCCAAATTGAAAGAAGCTGCATACGACAATTTCAAGTAAATGGAATATCATTTTTTCCATCTTTTTTAATAGAAAATGTTGTGGATAATGAAGAAATCGCTTGATACAAGCAATTTCTTCATTATCAACAATGTTTCTCAAAGCTTTTTTCTTTAGGGACGTAAAAAGGAGGGATTCTGTGGGAACGGGTTAACCCTGTTGTGAAATGGGAAACAGTAGGCGGATCGCGGCTGGCAATTAGAACATCCTATTAAAGGCATTGGCTTAAGCCGGAAGCGAACTTTAAACAACGATATGGTTCGATATTTATGCGAAATATTTTTTGTTGGTTTGGCGATTTGAACGACGTAACTACAGCTTATTCGAGCTGTAGTTACGTCATTTAGATCACCAACCAACCATTTTCCTTCTATGCGACATGTAACAGGCCAGAAATTTTGCAAAATAACACTGTTTTATCTCATGTGGGAGGTAAATGGGCGGGGCAATCGATCTATTAATTGTCATCATAATATCATTATTAGGATGGTAAAATTTCCCAATCCCCAAAGTTAACGAGCCGTGAGATTTTTTTTACAATTTATTGCAGCGACATAGAAAGGCAGTCTTCCGAAACTGTTGATTGAGAAAAGCGAATATATGTTTTTTTCCGATTCAATATACATAATTATACATTCAGGAGGGTTGTTCCGAAAGTTTTAGTACATTGCTGGTATTTTTTTAAGGAACGCTTTGCTCCGCCCACGGTCCCCAAACAAAAAGTTCAGTTTAGATTGCAAACGGCGTTATATTACAATAAGTATGGTCTGTATGGATTGTTTGCGACCTAAACTTCGTATTTACGAGTCAAATAAACTGTAATTGCGACATTTAACCCATTCCCACTTGACAAAATTTGAGACTGGTCCAAATTGAAAGAAGATGCAGACGACAATTTCATGTTGATAGAATTGTTTTTTTTTTTTTTCATCTTTTTGGATAGAAAACATTGTGGATAATGAAGAAATTGCTTGATACAAGCAATTTCTTCATTTTCCACAATGTTTTCCAAAGCTTTTTTCTGGAGGGGCGTAAAAAGGAGGGATTGAATTGGAATGGGTTAAGTCGCCAAACAAGAAAAAGTATGAATAAAAAAAAAAAAAACAAAAAAAAAAAAAACTTAAAATAAATGCCGGGCTTCAAAGTTCATTTCCGTTTTAAAATGAAATGATTTGGCCTATCGATTGTTTTTGAATGACAGCGGAGATCTATTAATAGAAAAAATGAGTAAAACTGAATTCATTAAAATAATTCCTTGAAAACATAATGCAATAAATACCAAGTATGTTCTTTCCGTTTTTTATTTTTCTTTTAGACTTACTATCTAGTGCCTTTTCCTTAATTAACCTTTACAAAAATACAACATGATTGCCCTAATTCAAAGAAGTTGCAGACGAAGATTCTTAGTTGGTGTTTTTCAAGAATTATTCGTCTGCTACGGTAGAAAACATAGTGGGTAATGAAGAAATTGCTTTTTACAAGCAATTTCTTCATTATCCAAAATGTGATCTCAATCTCAATTCCTGAGGGGCGTAAAAATGAGGGTTTGTGTGGGAATGGTTGAAGAGCCGGGACCAATTCGATTCCTACTACGCGGCTACGCAGTCTCGGCTCCCTTCAAATTAACACATTACCAGCGGCAACTTTTAGACTGGTTCGAATTGAAGGAGTTACAGAGGACAATCTAAAGTTTATGGAATTTTAGATTTTCTCAACTTTCTAGGTAGAAAACACTGTGTTACGCACAATTTCTTCATTTTCCACAATGTTTTCCAATAGTTTTTCTTGAGGGGCGTCTTAGGGCGTCACTGTGTGGTAATGGATCAAGAGCATTATGTAACCCGCATTGATATATCGGTGCTATCTTGTATTTACGGTGTTCACCTGTCCGTCTGTTTGTCTGCCTGCTGAAATTTTAACATGTCAACTTGATTTTTTCCCGGCAATTTCCATTCAATCCAAGATACAAAGCTCATATTCAGTATGCAGGTAGCTTATAACAATACCTAACTAGTCAGGGACATGATATCACCAAGTTCAACGTCATTTTTCAACCCTTAATTTATCCTCAAAAATTTACTCAAAAAACATTAGTTGTGATATTATTATTTTCCTATAAAGTCATACTATTCTAGGTTACAATGCTCATATCTGATATAATGATAGGTCACTTTAGATAACAAGGTCAAGGTCATCTGAAAAGGTCAATCAAAGTCAAACTTTCAAAATGGTAGTACGGGTCATTAGTGTTTCGTACACACATCTAATTATCTAGTTTCACGCTCGACTCATGCCAAATGTACGGAGTTTGAATGTAAATGTAACATGGCGAACAACCCTTTCTACAAAATCCCGCTCTTTAACCCTCTCAAGAAAATGGCTATGGAAAACAGTGTGCACTATGGAGAAATTAGACGTGTGTGGCGACCTGCCATCAAAATATTTATATTGTTTCAGAACTCTTTGAACACCCCTCGGGGAATGAATCATGTATATCCTGTTCGTCGAACAATTTTGAAATACCAGCAAGTTTGCTGAAATGTGAATATGCGTCACATTGATTCTCTATATCGGGAAAATCTACAAAGTGCCAAAAAATAGATCCTGGTCATTCTTTGCAGTCTGACCGGAATCCACACCTTTCGTAATTCCCAGAAGTTTCCTTTACTTTTGTTATTTCCTTATCGCTTGAAAACTTCTATTTCATACTGGATAAAATCGGCTCGTCTTGAGGAAAAATCTTCACAAGCGAAGGGATATTAGGACAACTTTTTGTTTGTTTTTTTGTTGTTGTTGTTGTTGTTGCTGGTTTGTTTGTTTTTTTGTTCTCGAATATGTTAGATAAGTACTAATGTTGAACCTCGACGATCCTGGTAAGACAAGATTTGAGGAAAATAGAATTTACAATGTGTAATTCATTAGATTCTTTCCGGTTTATTTCCAGATCGTTACAATGACCGGCGTCGGTCACTTTCGGAGGATTCCTATGATCACCTTCGGCGACGTCCGCCATCAGACGATTATGACCGAAGACCACGGCGTCGTTCATTAGATAGAGACATCTACAGTCGAGGAAGAAGGCGATCTCGGGACAGATCTCCGGGTGATATTTACAATCGAGTCCGGAGGCATTCGCTAGATGGTCCGCCTTCCGAATACTTTCGAGGACGACGATATTCTGACGACTACGTTTACGGTAGACCACGTAGATTCTCGGACGATTACGGAAGACCACGAAGATTTTCGGATGAATACTTCTACCGACTAAGGCGACATTCTATTGAGTCATACATACCAACAAGAAGAATGCGCAGATATTACTCAGAACCGTATCTTGACTATGTTACATATTCTAGACCAATTTATCCCGTTAGACGAGCACCAAGACCAGCCTATACAGTCTACACTCAGCCCACTTACCCCAGAGTAGCTCAGCAAGTTGTAAACTACGTACAGCGGCCAGTGCCGGTAGAATACAATCCCGTACGTTATGTCGAGCGGCCTGTTGTACAGCCAATGCGATATGTACAGCAAGTTCAGCGTCCAATACAACAACCAGTCCAATATGTCGAACGACCAGTCCGATATGTTCAGAGGCCAATGATACAACCAATAGAGTACACGGAGAGACAGGTCGTTGTAGAGAAACCAGTTGTTACCCGGATTCCTAAACGCTACCAGATAGAGGGCAGTCTGACGCCTGTTGTGGCTGATCCGGGTACCATTCACGTGAAATATAATCACGTGAACACGAACTATGACGTCACACCGTTGAATGGTTACCGGGAAGCTACGAATGGTTATCGAGAGGTTACAGATGGTTACCGAGCAGTGACGGATTACGCTCCCAGACAGATCACGTCTGGTCGGTCATATACGGCATACCATATTAAGAGTGGCGGGCGACAATTTGACGATGTTGATTATAGGTATAATTATAGGTAAGCACATTTTGCGATTTCGTTACACCATTTTTTTTATATATGTATGGCGGCATATTTCTGCAACGTTACACTAGATAACACTTAAATGATTAAATAATCTCGGTAAAGATTTTCGACATTTCTACCTGCTATCATGTTTTTCTTTTTTATTTTTTGCTCTATTGCCCAGAACTACCGTTCACGGTATAGATATTCAGAAACGGTTTCAGATAGATTTGCTTTCTTTTTTATAGATTTTAGTTTATTTCTGGAGAGCCTACACAAATGTCGGTATATATCCGAAGTATAAGTTTTTTTTTTTTTATAGAATTCAGGTCGGGTTTTTTTAACGTGTATTCGTAATGTCCTGCCACATTTCTTCGAAACATTGTTTCGTCATTTTGTGTGAATGAAAACTACATAAATGGCCGACCGCATCCGAAGCTATATATAAAAGACAAAATTATAACGGAACTCCTATGCTCCATTACGAAATACTTTGAATATTATTTTGTAATTATGAAAAAAAGTGTTTCGTAAATACGAAATAATATTTCGTGAATACGGACATGCGCTAGAGAATTTCGCGGTAGCAAAGGTGGTAAGGACGTCGGACATGTCCATAGAGATTCCTCGGTAGCGCAGTGTTTGAGGAGGTCTGACAAGTCCTTTGATTTTTCTCGGTAGCGCAGTGGTTAAGGACGGGAATTTCTCGGTAGCACAGTGGGTAAGGACGTCAGATATGTCAATGGGGACTTCTCGGTAGCGCAGTGGGTAAGGAGGTCGGGCAATTTCATGGGGATTTCTCGGTAGCGCAGTGGGTAAGGATGTCGGACATGTCCATTGAGATTTCTCAATAGCGCAGTGGGTAAAGAGGTCGGACATGTCTATGGAGATTTAACGCTAGCGCAGTGGGTCAGGCGGTCTGACAAGTACATTGGTACTTCTCGGTAGCGGAGTGGATAAGGACGTGAATTTCTCGGTAGCACAGTTAGTAAGGACGTCGGACATGTCCATAGAGATTTCTCAGTACCGCAGTGGGAAAAGAGGTCGGACATGTCTATTGAGATTTCTCTGTAGCGTAGTGGGTAAAGAGTTCGGAAAAGTCCATGGAGATTTCTCGGTAGCGTAGTTGGATAGGTGGTCGAACATGAACATGGAGACGGGTAAGGACGTCGGACATGTCTATGGTGATTTCTCAATAGCGCAGTGGTTAAGTAAGTCGCACATGTCCATAGAGATTTCTCGGTAGCGCAGCGGGTAAGGACGCCGGACATGTCTATGAAGATTTCTCGGTAGCGCATTGGGTAAAGAGGTCGGACTTGTCTATGGATATTTCTCGGTAGCGCAGCGTGAAAAGGACGTCGGACATGTCTATGGTGATTTCTCAATAGCGCAGTGGGTAAGAACGTCGGACATATCTATGGAGATATCTCGGTAGCGCAGTGGGTAAAGAGTTCGGACAAGTCCATTGGGATTTCTCGGTAGCGCAGCGGGTAAGGACGTCGGACTTGTCTGTGGAGATTTCTCGGTAGCGCAGCAGGTAAGGACGTCGGACATGTCTATGGTGATTACTCGATAGCGCAGTGGGTAAGGACGTCGGACATATCTATGGAGATATCTCGGTAGCGCAGTGGGTAAAGAGTTCGGACATGTCTATAGAGATTACTCGATAGCGCAGTGGGTAAGGACGTCGGACATGTCTATGGTGATTACTCGATAGCGCAGCAGGTAAGGACGTCGGACATGTCTATGGTGATTACTCGGTAGCGCAGTGGGTAAGGACGTCGGACATGTCTATGGAAATTTCTCGGTAGCGCAGTGGGTAAGGACGTCGGACAAGTCCATGGGGATTTCTCGTTAGCGCAGGTGGTAAAAAGGTCGGACATGTCAATGGAGATTGCTCGGTAGCATAGCCTAATGCAGACTGTAGTCACGACGTTAAGATTGCAAGTATTTTATAATTTTGCATAATAACGCCGTTTAACACCGAAGTAGAACTTCCTGTCTGAGTTCATGACCAGCGACCCGTCTATTCAAATACTACTTGTATACCTTAACCCATTTCCACACGATCACTCCTTCTTACTCCGCTTTAAAAAAACAAGCTTTGGAAAACATGGTAGAAATACAAGCAATTTCCTCACTGTCTAAAAAGACGAACAAAATTAAAATTCCATCAAATTGTCATCTGAATCATCTTTCAATTTAGACAAGTCTAAAATGTTGTCGTGTTGGAATTGATTGATTCAATTCTTTTCAGAACCATGAACGGGACCCCCGGAAAAGAGCTAGACCACGTGTTGTACCATGGCAACGGGAAAACAACGGAAATCTACGAGGAATCCGATTTCAACAACAACAACTATTTGAAATCAAGAATTCTTCGTTAAATGAACATATCATTTAAAGCCTTTAATTAACATTATCGCTGTTATCAGTTAAAGAATCAGTCGATTCAATTGTTCCGCTGTCTTTAAAATTTGCATAATAACGCCGTTTAATATGGAAGTGCATCTTCCTGTCGGAGTCAGTGGACTTGGCCATCGGATTCAGTGGGCGGGGCGAGCGATCCGTCAATTAAGTTTGTGTGCGACATTTCACATGTAAACCAACAGTTTGATTAGAGTCTTCGCTATGCGGCTTGTACACTGAACCTCCGAGAAAAATCCCAGTAAATCCCAATTTGCGTCAAGTAAAGACACAGATCAGCCTATGTATTCGCACAGTGTAATCTAAGTCTCCACTATGCGACCTGTTGACTGAACATGTGCGAAAGGTTTCCAATAATTTCCCATCCGCGTCGAATAAAGATTCAGATCAGCCTGTACATCCGCACTGTCTGGTCATAGTCTTCACTTGGCAGACGGTTGATACTACTTAACCCTTGTCATGCTGATCCCGGAATATTCCTGATTTGGCAGATGGCATAGTCAAAGATCAGACTGCACATATGTGCAGTCTGATCTTAGTCTACACCACCTGCTTGTCCTTTTGAAGTCAGAATTGTCAATAAGATTAATTTCCAAACTAAATATTAACCCTCATAACCAGACCTACAGGGCCAGCAGCCCTTTGATTTTGATGCATTTCTGAACAAGGATATTATTTAGCATAACAAGAATACTGATTCCAAGTTCCCAAGTATTCACAGTGTACTGTGTGCCTATCCTAACCACACTACCCTATGTCGGCGCTTTGCGCACAAGAGAAATTGTTTGAAATGTCAGACATACGCTTCATTGGCGGATCGCTGACCACGCCCACTGACCTCCCACTGGACAAATCGACTGAGATATCAAACGCTGTTATTTTACAAAATACATGACCATGGACATTCATCGAAAACCATCGTAGTTACGTCATCAAGTCGACAAAACAACAAGAAATCATTGGCATAAATTTTTAAGGTCACAATTCACTTCCGGTTTAAATAGGCTGATTGATTGGTCAATCGATTTTTTTTAAATGAATGACAGCGGCGATTCGTCAATTTAACATTTCTAATTCACTCAATTACTCCAGAAACGAACAACCCTTTACTGCTTTTGTCAAATTTTCGAACTGTCAAAGGGAAAGAAAACAATCAAAGGAAGAGCAAACAATGATAAAAAATAGTGCAAATCTGAGTAACCACCCGATATGACAGAAAAATTGTTGGAAAAGAAAAAAAATGCTTGTTACAAGCAATTTCTTATTTTTCCACAATACTTTCTCAAGTATGATATCACGTGGACGTAAAAATCAGGGATTGTACAGGAAAGGTTTAATATTCCTGCCACACGAAGTTTATCGTCTAGGAAGCGCACAAACAATGACCCGGGTCAGTCCAAACCTGTGTGGAATACGCAGTCAGGTAGTCTGGTAGGTCGAATTTTCTCATTGTACATTTTCTGTGTCTGAAATAGTAATGTTTCCTTATTCAATTTAAATATCAAACCGGTTGACCTGTGCTAGATCTTATCTGTTTTCAAATGATATTTTTACAGAATTCCTTGGTGGTACCATTTCGTGTGACGTGGTCTAAATTTATGTCGGCATTGTGGTGGTGGAGTTAGAGAAATTTCTTTCTAACACCCTTACTCTATTTTCCTAAAAATATTTTCACCTTTTTTAAATATTTTTGTTTATTCTAGATACATTGTAAACTGCCATCTATAGGCATCCACTTTTAATGTGGACCAACACGCGTAATCTGAAAATCCAAGAACGACTTTATCAATTCGAAAAGGGCTGAGACGGGGATATGCAGAAACAAAAAAACAAACAATAACGTGATTTTACGAATCGACATTAACCCTTTCCCACACAATGACGATTTCTAAAGCCCTTAAGGTAAAATAATCTTCGGAAAACTTTGTGGAAAATTAGGAAATTCCTCATTTTACTCAATAATTTCAAAAGCTATTGTCTTGGGGCCATATATAAAAGGGATTGTGTAGGAATGGGTTAAGATGCATTTATCAGCCACTTCATTCACATTGGCCAAGTCTAAGATTTGAGGTCATGAACAGAATTTATATGTGTTTTGTAGTCGATGTTAACTTAAGTTTTTGAACGCATTTATTATATATATATAAATATCTACATATATTTGTATTCAAAGTTATCAAACACTTGTTAATTCATCGAGATGTTCATCTTTCCGGTTCATTCCTCATTCAGCCAGTATATAGTTCCCCAATATGTCATCATTTCATCACATGACGTCATATACCGCAATTGAATTAAATTAAAAAATATGGCGCGTGAAAATGGAGTTGTTTTTTCACTGAATAATATTCATTGGTTTGGCAACTTTTATCTTACAAGCTTAAGACCACGAATTTGATCAAATAACGCCGGGTCGTTTTCTTCCGATAGGTGGCATTTTTCAAATACTGACCTTCGGAGAATATGACATGCGCAGACAACGATCGATGGTGATATTTCCTGTCATAGCTCTGGAGGTGTGGTCAAGAATCCGTCAAATAATCTGTCATCAGAAACAATGACAATGAGACTGATTTACGCAAATTATAGTGGGTATCCAGTATACAACAAAATCAAACCCCTCAAGACCTACGAGTTAGGAATGAAATAAATATATCATTTTTATATTACCTGTGTGATATAACACGAGGAAATAATTATGTCAATGAGCTGCAGCATAATGATAACGCCGTTTTGTTACCATGAAAATGACGTCACATGATGCAAGTAAATGACGTTACTTTTTAAACGGCGTTATATGTTTCGACAGGATTTCATCGACTTATCGCAATTATAAATAGCAAGTCAAATTCGTGAAGCAGAGCGGATTCATACATTGTGTGATTAGGTTTTTCGGTGCTTACCTCCATGAAAACAAAAAAATATTCTCTTCTTTTCTTAAAATGTAATAGCATCGAGCGAAAAAACAAAAAAACAAAAAACAAAAAAACAAACAAAAAAAAACCCAAAAAAAAACAAACAAACAAACAAAGGCTTTACAAATTTTGATACCCGTTTGTATGGGACTATTTTGTACTGAAGCATACAAAATCGGTGCGTGCTCAAACTTTTGTTCATGGAGTTATGGTTATTTTTTCATTCGACCAATTAGAACGCTCGTTTTTGATAGACGAATCTGAAAATTAAATTATAAAACTATCACCGAAAACAGATAAAATCTACGCATAGTCTAGTTTTTATCAGTTACTTGTTCAATAAATTCGGTATTTAACCCATTCCTACACAACAAAATTTCAAAAATACTCTGGAAATTTAGGGTGCATAAGCGAACGCATCCTTGTGATTCCATTATAGATAATTAAGAACTTGTACCCAAATGAGATGGCGTTACGATGACGTTGGTTTGGGTAGGCCTAAGTTCAAATCCAACGGTTATATGCACCACGTGAATGTTCAAATATCCATTGCAACTCGACTTAATCTAAAAGAGATTAAAAGCCCACGTAGGCTATAAGGGGAAAATTGCTTGTTTATTTTGATTAACGACCTCTGATTTTCGCAAAACTACCTCTGACATTTCCAATCCAACATACAAGTCTGTTTTTCGTGGAATTTATCTTTTGCATTCGAGCATTGAAATCTCCCCTGGGCTCTTTTAATGCGTCATTTTTTTCCCTTTTCTTATTGCGTATAAATCAAAGGTCCAAATTCAAAGTCCGAAAACGATGCTTTAAGTAGGCAAATTACTTTTGCAACGTGTGTTATAACTACATTGTTCTCTATTTTTCAAGGACACCCATAAATCAGGTTTCTTTTCGTAGAACCTACTCTCTGAATGACAGTAACATCTAGGATACGAGACATTCTTCGAAATTATCACTCAAAAGAAGCGAGCCATTCATGTAGCCATAACGTGTGTACCACTTCTCACGATGCTTTGCATATATATACTTTGTTAATTTTGCAAACTGCGGCGGTGCACAACCAATTCTACCAGCATGCTCGAATGATATTTTTCCTCACGAAAAGATAGGTACAGAGTAATATGCATGCCGAATATCAGTAGTTGCCATAAAACAGTTTAGCTTCACTAACTTTGCGATTCTGACACCACGACCTGTGTTACGAGAAAATCTAGTGTTCTCGGGTACCTCTGCACCGGAAGTTGGAGTGTCATGCTGAGTTAATATCATTGCTTGTCTGTTTCATTTCTTGAATATTTCTGACGTAGCTTTAAGTCCGTGTATTCCTTGTGAGTTTCAAGCAATCTAATGTTAAATCATTTATCAGCCTGTTACAAGAGTCTAAAAGCATTAAAACCCATTTCAAGACTGTTCTATATTTTCACCTTGGACAATGGTTAGTTGGATGATATTACATGTAGCTTAACTCTTTCCTGTTTTACAAAATTTTAGACCTGTCAAATTTCAAAGAATTTGCAGACGAAAATTTAAAGTGGATTCAATTTGGAAAATAACCATTCAGTTGGGTAGAAAATATTGTAGAAAAAGAAGAAAATACTTGTAACAAACCATTTCTTCTTTTTTACAATATTTTCTCAATTATAGAATCATAGGGCCTTAAGAAGCAGGGATTGAACAGGAAAGGGTTAAGGAGTTTTGTATGCCAAAAAGCTTAGAATCTCCTGTTTCAGTATGAATCAAAGTAGTAACCACACACTAGGGATGACTCTAGGTTTTCAGTGACTCAAAGTTTTAAGACACATTAATTACTTTAATAATGCCTCTTTCTTCAGATCTGAGGAAATACACCGTTCACCAATTCTGCAAAACCTTCTTTAGCTGGCTTGTCTTTAATATTGACTACTTAAAGTTTTTGAAAAATGAGCGAAAAATGTTTGTCTTTTCTTACAAGACTTTCTCCCCCCCCCCCCCCCCCCCCCCCAAGCCATCACAATTTGTCTAACTTCCATCATAAGACGGCTAAAACTGTTCGTTATCACAGTCCTCGTCTTCGACGTCATTTTCATAATACTCGCAGACAGACTACCGTTAACGTCAGCTCTTTCGCGTCTGCATTAGTTTGAGTATTATTACCGTTAATATCACGTAAAATAAGCGACGCTTTCTGGCTCAAACTCACAGCGCTAAGGGCCTTCGACGCCCCAGCTTTTCAAAAACAATCTGGTCTTACTAGTTACTGCATGGATTATGTCGTTTAACGCAGTTGTCTTGCTTGAATTTCAGTGTCGCTTCCAAGAGGGGGAGCTCTCCACTGAATTACTGAAATGTGGAGAGAGACAAATGTTATTGGGGGGGGGGGGGGTCAAAAAACCTAAGCAATATGTTGATTCATTGTTAACTCTCTCATAAAGATATGAAGTAAACAAGTAATCTAATAAGTCTTCACTACAATACAAGATATATTACTGAAAAATTGAGGCAAAAAAATAAGCTCTTGATGAATATGTTGAATTTTCACCTACTTTCAAGCCCTCTCTATTCTTGTATGACCAACATTTAAAATGGCAATATCTGTCTTAGTCATATAATAAGCAGTTCTCATAGCGCAAATAAGTTATTCTTTGACTGAATTTTATCATGCATATTAAAGGTAGCTCTGACAGACTCACTTTGATGCACACTGTCCTTAGTAGACTGAATGTGGTATAATGACTCTAAATGTTTAAATGTGTGCAAGTATTGTATTTTGTACATCCAGCAGTAAACGGATCATTCTCACCCGAGGTTTGTCACAAGACAAATAACAGTCATCAAAGATTTCATTTCTCCTCGTGTTTCGCTCTTATAATCTTTCAACCACGATATCTGCTTTTTTTTGGATGAAACAGAGTCCGTTTATTTTTCACCTCGAGAGCTGACTAGATTGGCTTTCGTGGTCTTTTTTCTTGTCCGTCGATTACGATGATACAGCGCCGATATCGAGGCCCTCACAGATGTCGGCGGTGCCTTTTGGTCGTATGCATATTGATTTAAATTATATCTTTTGGTCAAGTTTGACATGATTGTCTTTAACCGGAAACGGAAAGAATTTACTGCTCATGCTCTACTGTTGGGTTCCCTGTCTATTAAATACACTTCGATTCGAAATCCGGGACCAGTTAAATTACGATATGTGGATGGTTATAAATATCGATGATAGGAGCTACTTTTATCAAGTACGGTACTGTCAACAGACTGTTCTGTTATTAATTGTCATTTGTCTTTTTTCACGTTTATTTTATACCGCCCTTTTGGTTAATCGGTTCTGCGGGAGTCAGAACATTGTTGCGCGATTACTCCCTCATCAAGTTAGTAAGGTTGCGTGAGTGAATAAAACCACGGGGGATTCCCGCGTTTGCGCGGCCTGCCATGGATGCAACTCGCAGCAGCTTTGCATTTGACAGAAGACTGGCTGCACTATACTACTACGCTATACTACTATATAACTCTTTATTTGCGGAATCACTTCACATATGCCAACACAATGACGCTTTTTGATACCCCTTCAGAAAAGCAATTGGTGAAATATTGTGGTAAATGAAGAAAGCGCTTGAACTAAGCAATTTCTTCGTTTACTCTAGACACTTGAAAATCTGAAATTTCACAAACTTTGGATTGTCGTCTGCAACTCCTTTCAATTCGGACATGTTTAAAATCTTGCCGTCTGGTAATGTGTTAAAACATCCATAGTATGGGTATCTGTAAATCAATGAAAAACAAAAAAACCAGTATATATGTAAATCTGACTCCCTTTATTTAACAATCTGAATCAAGTCCTATAAACTTGCATTTTTTTGACAGGCTGACGAAACAAGGATGTGTCACAAAAGATAATTTAAAAGGTTATCTTTAAAAAGAATAAAAGTTTGAAAGTCTAGCACACTGAAAGGTTCCAGACCAAACCCTGTTCTCCGAGAATAATTGCCAATTATTCCTATTATATTGAAATCATTTTGGACCTTTCAGTTTAGATATATTATGATAACAGATTTTTTTACCTGGAACCGTTACCCAATACCTATGGAACGGCTTCATAATCAAATTTCTTTCAGTTGGATATTTTGCATGTTGTATATATACAAATTGATAACTCGAGCTAGCTCTAGTGTAGACTGGAACCACCTTCGACTTTGAACAAATCCCGGCTTGGATAAAGTCGACGGCGTTACCAGTGTAGCTCTAGTACAAGTCATTGACCTTGTTTTACCGAGTCAATTAACTTACCAAGCTAAGTATACTACAACAGTATGGGTCCTCACAAATGGCCTACTCAGAGAACAGTGAATGGACGGGTTATAATCTTTTTGCTTTCTAAGGTTAGTACAACAGGTTTAAACCGGAATTCAGCTTGGCTGGCTCCAGTCCCGTTTTGAAATAATGACTTCTCCCTGAGATACAAGAGACGGGAACCAGCCTGAGGTAGATTTTTGTCAATTGTGGTTTTCAGCTCTACTTATTCCGTTATGTCGAGACGTAAACTCATAAAATGTATCTAGATTTTAATCATAATTGCCTTTACGAAGATTCTGATAAAAGAGAAATCGCAAGGGAAGATTTTCACAGATCTTTTAAAATGGATGAAGTTGTTAAAAAACTTCCAAAGTTGAAAGGAGTGACTTTATATCAGCTGAAATTTGGTTTTTTCCATCTCAAGTCATTGAATACAAAACGGATAAAGTGTGTAGTTTAACACAATGATTATATTGATGGAAAGTTAGAATTTTGAATCCATTTTGTAATACACCAAGGACATTACGAATCAAGCAGAGCTGCCCACCTTCAGGTCCATAAAATTGCTTTATTCATTTGAATTTGAACCATGTTGCAGTCTTGAAACCTTAATTTCTCAAAGATAACCTACTTTAACCTGGTCACAAACAATTCCTCTTATTTGTGGCCCTTAAGAAAAAAAGGTGTTGGAAAACATTTCCGAAAATGAAGAAATCGCACTTAAAGGCAATTCCTTTGTATTACACATTTTTACAGATTTTATCAAATTAAATTTCCCATCAATTTCAATTGGTCCAGTCAGAAATTGTGTTGCCTTGTACTTGGTAAAAGTCTTAGTTCAAGCAATGTTTCCATATAGACTGCTTTGTATACGGATATCAATTATGAAGCTAGCTGGGAAAGTAAAGTCCTCTATGTTAATCGAATTAATCCTTGTCATGCTGAACCCGGATTATTCTTGTTTTAGCAGGTGAAGACAAAGATCAGCCTACACAATAAAACAGTCTGATCTTGGTCCTTACCTCTTGTTTGATCCCTTTAAGCCAGAGTTATTTAAATACAGAAATATTGATCCTCAATAAGGCTTTCCAATACTGTCAGTCCTTTGATTTTAAAGAAATTCTGTATGGAATTTTAATTCAGCATGAAATGTTTAAAAGGAATTTATTTGTATGGAACGTAATGTGAAGTTCAATTACACAGCGGTTCAGTTCACGAGTGCACGTGCTTCCTGGGTATCACCAGTGCTAGGCGTGGGCACTGAAATATTTTGCACACGGACACGTGTCCACGTGACCTGCAACGCGGCCAGGATTGGAACCGCACAATCTTTACGATTAACGTAAAACCCATTACCAGAAGACACAATTTTATACTGGTCCAAACTGAAAGAAGGTGCGGACGGCAATTTTTAATTGGGTGAATTTAAAAAAATAGTTGTCTTTTCTGGTAGAAAATACTAGGGATAATGAAGCAATTGCTTGTCACAAGCAATTTCTTCATTTTCAACAATGTTTTCAAAGGGTTTTTATCTTGAGGGCGTCAAAACCGCCATTGTGTGGGAATGGGCTAAATGCCATACGTATGGCGGCTATAGAAGGTCGTCTAGACTGCAACATGGAAACAGTGGCTATCCCCATTCGAAGCTTTAGAAGACACACTCTTTCATGAATATATGTAACAAATGAACTGAGTAAGTACAATATTGTATCTGCTGGTTTTTAACCTATTCCAACACATGAAAATTTTGGGCTTTTCTAAATTCAAAGATGTTGAAGACGACGATTTGCATTTTGAGTATAACTGTATTTTTGGGTAGAAAAAATGTTGAAAATGAAGAAACTGCTTGTAAAAAAGCACATTCTTCATTTTCAACCTTGTTGTCCTCAAGTCTTTTCTTGGTGGGGATTAAAAAAGGCGGATTGTGTGGGATCGGGTCAATTTCTTCACAGCAGCATCATAACCTATTACCAGATAACAGACTTTTTCACTGGTCAAATTTGAAAGAAATTGCGGACCATAATTAGTAGGTTTAATTTATAAATTCTTTGTCTATTTGTAACAGGCAATTTCTTCATTTTTCCACAATGTTTTCCATTTTTTTTCCTTTTGGAGCGTCATAATGTGGTATTGTGTTTGATTGAACAACTCTAGCTAAGAAAGTTATAAATTAACCTATTACCACACAAGAAAATTCTAAACTGGTCAAAATTGAAATGAGTTTATGAAACTTTTTAAGTAGAAAACATTGTGGAATATGAAGAAATTGTTTGTCACAAGTATTTTTAAATAATGTTTTCCCACATTTGTTTTTCTTAAGGGTAGTTAAAACATGTCATTACATGGAAACAGGTTAAAGTGTTGAAAGG
This sequence comes from Fragum fragum, assembly GCA_946902895.1. NCBI lineage: Eukaryota > Metazoa > Mollusca > Bivalvia > Cardiida > Cardiidae > Fragum > Fragum fragum. The sequence goes on along the minus strand of OX336383.1, from coordinate 8,102,008 downwards.
TTTTCAAACTATTGAAAGTTGTACTTTAACCCTTTCCCGTTCAAATAAGGGTTACGTTCCTGTGATTTTATACTCAAGAAAACATTGTGGAAAAAGAAGAAATTGCTTGTAACAAGCAATTTCTCCTTTTTCCACAATATTTTCTACCACATAGGATGGTTTCTTTTCAAATGGCACCCAGTTTTCATTAACGTCTGCAACATCTTTCAATTTGGACTAGTCTAAAATTTCCAGAAACGGGGAAAGGGTTAACAGAGACTGGAGTGAGTTTACAGACACAATGTCATAAGTACAATAATGCATCAGCAAAGTTAGCCTATTCAAATATACAATCCCACTTTTCTACACAGTCTTGGAAATCATCCCGGAAAATGAAGAATTTGCTTTAAACAATCTTTTCTACCGACCAGGACAAAATTTCCAGAATTTCGGCATCTTGATCTTGTTGTCTAAGACTTCTTTAAACCAATAACAACACAACACAATTTTAGGCTGGTCCAAATTGAGAGAAGCTGCTAACGACAATTTCAAGTACAAGGAATTTGAAATGATTTAGTCTTTTTGGATAGAAAACATTGTGGATAATGAAGAAAATGCTTGTTACAAGCAATTTCTTCATTTTCCACAATATTTTCCAAAACTTTTTACTTTAGACACGTATAAAGGAGGGATTGTTTCGGAATCAGTTAAACTTGACCAGTCTGAAACTTTGTCTTCTGGTAATGGGTTAAAAAAATTATGTTGATATTACTGTACTTAAAGACTAGGAGATTAGTAGTGGCGCAAATTAAGACAACCTGCCTAAATGACACAAAATTGAATTTTTCTTTTTTCTATTTTTTTATGACTAATTATCTTTCTCATTCATAAAGATAGACTAGTTCTCATTCATAAAGATAGAATAATTATCTTTCTCATTCATAAAGATAGATTAGTTATCTTTCTCATTTATAAAGATAGAACTCATTCATAAAGATAGAATAATTATCTTTCTCATTCATAAAGATAGATTAGTTATCTTTCTCATTTATAAAGATAGAATAAATATCTTTCTCATTCATAAAGATAGATTAGTTATCTTTCTCATTTATAAAGATAGAATAATTATCTTTCTCATTCATAAAGATAGATTAGTTATCTTTCTCATTTATAAAGATGGAATAATTATCTTTCTCATTCATAAAGATAGATTAGTTATCTTTCTCATTTATAAAGATGGAATAATTATCTTTTTCATTCATAAAGATAGATTAGTTATCTTTCTCATTTATAAAGATAGAATAATTATCTTTCTCATTCATAAAGATGGGATGATTATCTTTCTCATTCATAAAGATAAAAAAAAAATGTTGAATTTACTACATTTAGAACATGAAACCCATTACCAGATGACAAAATAATAAGATGCGAGTCCAAATTTGAAGAGGTACCAGAAAAGAATTCTAATTGATAACATTATTAAGATCTGAGTTTTGGGGTAAACATAGTGTTTTTGAGTATTTTCTTCATTGTACACAAAGTTTACCTGTCTTTTTTTTTGTGTGTGTGTGTGTTTTTTCTTTTCTTTTTTTCTTAAGGGACATAAAAGAGCAGGTTTGTGTTGGAATTGGATATCTCATTGCAAGATGCTAATTTCTTAGACTGGTCCAAAATGAAAGAAGTTGTAGATGATATATTGAATGTGTTGTCAAATCTTTGATCTCTATTAGATTGAGTTGATAAAACAATAGAGTCCTCTTAATTGAAACCCTGATGATACCAACTCTCTGCTTAATTGCAACTGACGTTTTGTACAAACAGAAGATTTACAGAACAAATAGCTCCTTTTAATGGCAATTTCTGGTTAATTGTGACCAAAGAGTTTACAAATTAGGATTGCAATTAAAAGAATTCCACTGTATTGTGAGAAAAGAAAAATCAACATATTCTCTTTTACCACAATGACTCTTAGGTTTACTTTTCTTCACTGTGTAAAAGAGTGGGAGAGAGTAGTCATTTGTTAAATTCACAAAATATTACGTCAGCATACACAAGTTTGTAATTGACCTATTGTGGCTGTGATCAAAGAATCAATCAAAACCTTCATTTGGTCCTGACATGAACTGTAAACTCCAGCATTGGCCGACATTTATGTGAAGCTCTTTGTTGGTTTGGTGACTTAACATTGTAACTACAGCTTATTCAAGCTGTAGTTACAACGTTAAGGTTACCAACCGACAACTTAACTTTTTTGTTACTGGCCATAAAATTTGCAAAATAACACCGTTTAATATCGAAGTGTAACTTCCTGTTGGAGTCAGTAGGGAGGGCCAGCAATTTCAATAACTCGTACATACAGTTTTCAAGCAAGTTTGTCTCATCATGTCATTTTTGTGTATGAAATATTTTTCGAAATGTAACAACAAGTATGTATTCTTAAAATATCATCGAAAAAAAAAGAACGCATGAATGATTTTTTTGTACAAATTAACTTAGCAATACCAGTTAGTCTTTAACAAAATATCTTTGTATATGATTAACGAAATAAACACATAATATCAAAGTGAAGTCAAATACATCAACTTAATGGCCATACTCTACGAATAACAGGCTTGACTCTTTTTGCAATTTAAAATAAAACCCTTAAGCACTGGTTGATATTTATTTTGGCTTTATCTTTTCTTTTGTGTAACCTTAAATTTGTCTGACAAGGTTGTACTACTTTCAACATTATTAATGAAAATGTAGACTTGCAAATTTTAAAGAATGAAAGTTTGAAAATGTACTTTCCACTATCATTTGTATGTTGTAGTCAATAGACTGGAGATCTAGCAGACTGAAATAAGTTAGACTTGTAAACATAGCCCATCTACACTACTCTCTGATTGTATTGTAAGATCATGATTGGCTTGCCAGTCAACAAATAAGTATACATTATTTAGACTGGACAGCCTGAATAGATTCAAGTAAGTATGGACTACTTAGACTGGACAACCTGAATAGATTTAGACTAAGACTGGACCACCGTAATATATTTGTTTGTTTGTTTGAATGGGGTTTTACGCTGCTTTCAACAATCTTTCAGTTATATCTCGGCGGCTGAAGCACCTAACAATGGTATCCTGGTATTTCTCACACCAGTACTACCATTACATCCCTTCCTAGCCTCCAGCTGCTATCCTACATAGGTCTACGATTATCGATCCATTGGTGAGAGACAAATAGTCGGAAAGGATGAGTGCCGCCGTCAGGGATCGAACCCAGAACCTCTAGATTGTCAGTCTGACGCTCAACCAACTGCGCTATGACGGCAGCTTCACCGTAATAAATTCCAGTAAGCATCCACTAGTATTTTGAAAAGATCAGACAATAAAGAGACAACCCATCTTTTCAAAGAGTAAGGCCTAGCTCATATTCACTGCCTTATCCATATCTCAAGGCTATTTCTAAATAGCAAGACAAGCAATCTGATTAGGCAAGCAAATGCTAAATCCTACCTTATCTTGAAATTTAGAAATAGAGAAAAAAAAAAAGAATAACCCATTACCAGATTAAAAAATATTAGACTGGTCCAAATCAAAAGAAGTTGCAGACAATATTCCATAGTGTACTAAAACTGGATAACTAGTGCAAAATAAGTTAGGAAACATTGTAAGGAAGGGAGAAATTGCTTATCACAAGCAATTCTTCCTTTTCCCAGAAAAACTTTCCATAACTGTATTTATTCAGGGAATCAAGAAAGGCAATTGTTATGTAACAAGTTTACCCTTTCCTGTTTAATCCCTCGTTTTCACTTCCCAGTAAATTTATAAATGAGAAAACATTGTAGAAAAAGAAGAAAATGCTTGTAACACGCAATTTCTTATTTTGTCAACAATATTGTCTACTCCATTGAATGATTATTTTTCAAATCTAATCCACTTTTAATTGTCATCTGTAAAACTTTTTTTGAATTTGGACAGGTTTCATTGCCAACAGGAAAGGGTTACGAAAGCTTAGTGAACAAGAGACCAAATAATTAAAGATATATTAAAGGCTGCGAGAGTCTCCGCATTACAGATTCTGTTCTACAACATGATACAAATACAAAATACCGTAGTACTGTGACAAGAAACTACAAATCAAAGGTTAAGTACTTTACTGTTGTAAGCACATTTACTTATAACTTTCTTTGCACGTTTCACACGAATTTAAGGAGGATAAAGCTTTGATTGTTAAAAGTCCTTAATATTATGACATCCATGAAAGCTTAACCTTAGAAAAGTGTTGACTCATTTTGGAAATAATGTAATTTTAGTTTAGTCTGTCAAAATTCCTGCATGCTAAATGGTTGAAAAGGTTGTTACATACCTGCACAAAAATAATGAATACAGAACAATTTTGTATTCCTACAAACATAGAAGTTCCATAAAAAATATGCCCCAAACGGGTAAATATTTTTGCTTTATTGATATAAAACTACAAGAAATGAAGAGAATTCTTTTGTTTTCATTGAGGTAATAAGAAATAGCATAATACAGGCAAAATACAAATCTTTAACCTCCTTCACACAACAAAAAACACTATGTATTCGACACTGTTAAACTAATGTATTCAACTTATTTTAAGACATGAAGACAATATTTTTTGTTTCCATAAAGGTATAAAATGAAAAACGTAATCAAACTGTATGCATATGCAAAGCGGATTCATTCATAAGTGCAATTAGGTTTTTTGTTTTATACCTTCATGAAAAAAAATATTCTCTTCTTTTCTTATGATTTAATGATGTCGAGCAAAACAAGCATACATTTTACAAGTTTTGATACATTTTTATGAAAATATTTTGTAGGGAAGCATACAAAATAGCTGCATGCTCAAAATTTTGTCCATGGAGGTATAAATATTTTTTTTGCCAATCTGAACACCCATTTTTGATAGACAAAACTCAAAATTAAATTATTTGATAATTTATTCAAAGCCTTATGTATGAGGAAGTGTCTTGTGACACAAAATAAGGCCACCCAATGATTTACCAAACTATTGATTTCATTAAATAATTGCCCCTAAAAGATTGATTGATTTAATGGAGATAAATGCCACTTCTAACATTATTTCAGTCATATCGAAGCAACTGGAGCACCTAACGATGGATTCCTGGTACTTCTCACACTAGAACTATAACTATATCCTTTCTGAGCCTCCAGCTGGTCATCCCACTTAAGTTTATGATTATCCAGCCATTTGTGGGAGACAAATGTCGGAAAGGATATGTGCCCTGAATGGGTATCGAACCCAGGACTCCTTTAAATAGGAGTCCTACGCACTATCACTGCGCTATGGCCATGGCCTCCCCCCCCCTCCCCCCTCAAAAAAAGCACAAAAAATATTCTTCATATCCTCAAAAGACTTCAGGAAATTTTGGAGCACATGTCAAAAGAGAGATATATTAGGGAGGTAATTAGGCAAGATATAGGAAGGACTTTGGTAGATTTAAAATTAGTTCGTAAATTTTGGAGCATTTTGTTCAATTTCTATAAGATGACAAAATATACTTTCGATAACGAATAAAATTTTTCGTAGAAAAGTGATTGCTGGAGCAGCCTCAATACAAAGAAGCAGAAAATATATCAAAATTAGAAATGTGTCATAGGTACAAAAACTCCTGTATATTCCCAAGTACAAGGTCACAACTGAAGGTCATGTGACTAGTCACATGACCTTCAGTTGTGACCTTGTACTTGGGAGTATCCAACAGAACTTAATGCTTATATCTTCAAGGGGAACAATTGTGCCAACCAATCAATTATTTTTTTCCTAACATCCATGAACTCATTTTTTGGCATGCAACTATTTTGTATGCTTTCACACAGAGTAGATCCGTCACATTTTACTCAAAACTAGTAAAATAATTGCTTTGTTTCGTTTGGTGGAATTAAATTATAAGAAATGGAGAGAACATTTTTTTGATTTTCATTGAGATAAGAACCTACAAACATAATAACAATTCTGATTGAATATGTGAAGTGGATTCAATTGTTAGTATGATTACGTTTTTAGGTTCATACCTCAAAGAAAACAGAAAAATATACTCTTCATTTCTTACAACATAAAACATTTTACAACTGATTCAGAAATAAAACTTCTCCCAGATACTAAAGGTCTGTAAATATTTTACACTAGCATGCTTGTTTATACTGAACAATCTAATCTATGTCAGAAAATAATGGCGGTCACCGGATCAATATAGCTTAACCCATTCCCATACAATCCCGCTTTTTTACGCCCTCAAGAAAAATGCTTTAGAAATCATTGTTGATAATGAAGAAATTGTTTGTTACAAACAATTTCTTCATTATCCACAATTATATCTACTCAAGAAAACAAAGTTCTTTTTTAATTTTACCAACTTGAAATTGTTGCCTGCAAAATCTTTGAATTTGGACCAGTCTAAAATTTTGATGTGTGGGAATGGGTTATGTGAAAATGTCAGACTACAATCTTATACAATAATTACCTTTTTCAGTAATGTTTAACCCATTACTACACAAGCCTGACTGTTTACGACCTTGAAACCAAGACGTATGTGTTAAAATTGTGGGTAGATGAAAACTTGTTTGTTGCAAGCATTCTATCCTTTTTGTACGATGCTTTTCAGTACTTATTTGTTGTCTATTGACTTGTTTTTAATTTTAATGAGTTACTCGACAACACCTACAGACTCGTCCAAATTCAATGAAATTGCACATGATTGTGAGGAATGAATTAATGTTTATGGTCCATAAATTATGGACTATGGATGATATAGACCATTAGAATAGACAAGCATTTATCCCTAGAATTTATTCCAAGTGCAGGCCTCCTAGCAGGCAAACACAAATATAAAGGTTTTTATGAAGGCTCCTTTGTATGAAAATAAAGGCCTTTAAGTGTAAAGTATGAAAAAATATACCTTATTTAACGTGTATACATATTTTCTGTTAAACTACTCATACAAGAATGGAAAAAGCAGGACAAAATCCATTACTTGCTAGCTAAGCTAGCACGGCAACCAGTCAGAGCAATTATAAAGGTTTTGAGAGAGAATTACAGGCTATTTTGGCATTTTAAAGGTTTTCTGGGGAAATGTAAAGGTTTTAAAGGTTTGCTCTGAAATTAAAGGTTTTTTTAAGGTTTCAAGGTTTCTCTAGGAGGCCTGAAAGTGTTTACACCTTAACCCATTCCCACTCAGTGTTGCTTTTAGACGCCCAAAAGGAAATCAATTGATTGAATAGGGTTTAAAGTTGCTTTAACAGTATTTCAGTCATATCGCCGTAACTGGAGCACCTAACAATGTATTCCTGGTATTTCTCACACCAGTACTACCACTACATCCTCTCCTACCCTCCAGCTGCTATCCCACTTAGGTTTACGATTATCCATCCATTGGTGAGAGACAAATGTCGGAAAGAATGTGTGCCGCAGCCGGGGATCGAACCCATGACATCCCACGATTGAAGATTAGGAGTCTGGCGCGCTACCAACTCTGCTATGACACCCACAAGGAAAAAAAGCTTTGGATATGTGGAAAATGAAGAAATTGCTTGTTACAAGCAATTTCTTCATTTTCTACAATATTTTTATCCAGAAAAGTGAAAAAATTCAAAATTTCATAAACTTAAAAGTGTTGTATGCAACTTCTTTCAATTTGGACCAGTCTAAAAATTTGTCATCTGGTATTGGCTTAAAGGTCATAATTATTATCATTTCCACTCCCACACAGTATACTCTTTTTATGGCTTTGGAAAACACTGTGAAGATTGAAACAGCTTGCATGTAACAAGTATTATCTTACTTTCCCATGTTTCCTTCTCAAAAGGATCAAAAGAATTTCAAAATTTAATGAATCTAAAATTGTCCTCTCCAATTCTTTCAATTTGGACAAGTCAAATAATGGGTTTGACAGGTACATTTTTTTGCAATTACTCCCCCAGATGTTGTTCAACATAAACATTAACCCAATACCTTAATGGCTTAATTTTAGACTGGCCCAAATAAGAAGTTGTAGTTGACAATTTAAAGTTTATGAAAATTAGGATTTTTCAACTTTCTGGGTAGAAAACATTGATGAAAATGTCCACAATGCTTTCTACCCTAAAAGGCATATTTGAATTTCACCAACTTGAGTAGTTGAGTGTAACTTCTTACAATTTGACCAGTCTAAAATTTTGCCAACTGGTAATGAGTTAACTCCGTTATACATGGTATATATTAACAATACAATGGATACAATACAAAATGAGCTGCGAAAAGGATAAAAGGCTTGTTTTCAAGTTAAGTGTTCAATACAGATCATTCTGCAACTTCTTCAAACTCAGTCTTTTACTAGATGGCAAAATTATCAATTGTTTCAAATTGAAACAAGCTGCAGCACAAAGCATGCATTTAAATGGAAGAAATAACTGATTAGGGATGAATTATGACAAAAGGAAATACAGCTTGCAACAAGCATTTCTCCTTATTTTTAATAAACTTGTTTCTATAGATTTAATTCTTAAATGCTGCAAAAGGCAATATTGTGTGATAATGGATTCTTTGCCAATTCTTTGCAATACAAAGAATTCTAAAATTTCATCAATAAAGTGGCCAACTTCTTTGAATTAAACAAGTTTTTAATTTTGTCCCAGTATTTGGGTTAACAAGGTGTTTCCTTGTCCTATGTACTTTGCTTTTTATATTTAACACCACAGGTTGTTTTTCCTATTTCAGTTTCTTTTCACCTATTCTAACACAATCCCTCTACTTATGACCCCAAAGAAAATGGCTAGAGAAAAATTATCGATGATTTATCCTCAATGTTTTTTAACATACTTAAAAATTTGTAATGTTAAGGACTTCAAATTATCATAAGCCACATTTTATCAATTTGGATGGATCTAAAATCATTTGGTCTGGTGATGGGTTAATAGAAAGCAAAATGATCTGTATTGAAATATTACACAGATTCAGGGCCAAAGTAAAGGTATAATGGTAAAAGCCATTGAATGCTGTTCAATTCTTTTCCATTAAACCCCAAAGTCAATCCATTCTTCGCAGCTCGTACAAAATATAGACAGTATAGTCACTCGGGGTATGTTGAGTCATTCATCGTTAAATCTCGGGTTCAGTTAAAAGTTAACTGATGAGCAAAAACAATTTTGTGGTAACAAGATTCTGTGAAACTTAGGTGATTTCTCATGATATTTGACAATAAAATCAAAAAGTTAAACTCCATAGCTATTCCAGATTAAAAAACGAAAGGATATTATATCAGAATTGACAGTAAAATTAATTAACAGGGTAAAAAAAAAAAAAATTTAAAATGTAAGAAATTGATTAAATAAAAAATTACATTATCTTACTTATAGACAAATGAAATTCTTAAAATCAGATCACATCTTTTACTTACCAAGTTAACCCTTTCTTCTTTTTTGGAAATTTTGGACTGCAGATGACAATAAAAATTGTATGCAATTCGAAATTAAACCCTCGTATGTGGTAGAACATATTGCGGGAAAAGAAGAAATTACTTGTTACAAGCAATATCCTCATTTTCCACGATGTCTTCTCAAGTATAAAATCGCAGCGACATAAAATCCTGGGTTTGTACAGGAAAGGCTTTATTGATGGTTCTCCACTGAAAATCAAACAACCAATCAATGAATTGATCAACCAATTAATCCAACTATGTAGACCAGAAGTAAATTTTTACCCACATCTTTTATGGTAAAATAATTTGGTGTGTTTGTCAACTTAACCTTTTCCTGCTTAGCCCAATCCCACACAGTGATGCTTTTGGAGGCCCCTAAAGAAAAATACTTGGGAAAACATTGTGTAAAATGAAGAAATTGAGCAAATTCTTCATTTTCCACAATGTTATCTACTAAGAAAGTTGAACAAATCTAAAATTTTATCAACTTTGAATTGTCGTCTGCAACTCATTTTAATTTGGACCAGTTTTCAATTTTGTTGTGTAGGAATGGGTTAAGACAATTTAAGACCTGTCAAATTTCAAAGACTATTTTAGACCTGTCCAAATTCAAAGTTTTACAGACGAAAATTTGAATCGGATTTAATTAAAAACATAACTATTGAGTAGGGTAGCAAATATTGTGGAAAAAGAAGAAATTGCTTGTTACGAGTAGAAAACTTTGTTAGACAAAGGGAGAAATAGCTAGTCACCAGCAATTTCTCCTTTTACCACAATATTTTCCATAATTGAAATTATTCAGGACCTTAGAAAGCGTAATTGTGTGGATATGAGTTTAAAGATATCATCTCAATTCATTACAGTGAATTGTATTAATTTTTTCCTCAGTTCAAAAACAATAATTTATAGAGTTAATGCCAGTAAAAGAATCGGTCACTGTAGTTTCTTTGTAACTAGCAATTTCTCCATTTTTGACAATGTTTTCGAAAGTTTTTTTTCTTAGGGGGAGCATCAAAAGTCGGCATTGTGTAGGAATGGACAGAACTTGCCGAGGCTTCACAATTTTTTGTTATAAACTCAGGTAAAATTAGTTTGCTTAAGAAAGAATATCTTTCAACAGAACCTATATGTTTTAACAGAGGTACGAGATGTTATTTCACAAACATTCGATACGTACACAAAAACACACAAGGTGGTTTCAGAAGGGAAAAAAAGCCATAAATGAGATTTTGCTCTCTTCTCCAAATGACCGATTACCACTGTAATATAAAATAAAGACTGTCCAATAGGCAAAAATCTCATGTATGGCTTGATGTCTTCTTTTAAAATAAACACCATAACAACTTAAAGCAGTCATATTTCTGCAAGTAATGGTTGAAAATAAAACTTTATAGCACTTTTTTGACATATAACATAAAAATTCATTAAAAAAAAATACACAGAGTTATGGTACTTAGCTTTTATCCTGGGTACACAACAAATGCATTCAAATGCCTTAACATAAAATTGTATTTAGCCTGTGTGTAATATTTCACACAGTTTCATATGATCACCAAGTATAGACTCGTATCAGCCTGTGCATACGCCACTGATGGATTGCTTCTGAATCAAAGTTTATATTACGCGTTACAGACAGTAAAATGTTAGACTGGTCCAAATTGAAAGAAGTTGCATACAGCAATTTAAAGTTGATGAAATTCTAGACTTTTCCAGCTTTCTGGATAGAAAACATTGTGTAAAATTAAGAAATTGCTTTTAATAAGTAATTTCTGCATTTTACACAATGTTTTCCAATTTTTTTTCCCTGAGGGGCGTCCAAAAGCTTCTCTGTTTAGGAATGGTTTGATAATTAGCAGACAACAAAATTGTAGAATGGTCAAATTTGAAAGAAGTTGAAGATGATATTTTAAACTGCTTCAAAATTGGAGAATAAAAGCCAAATTAGGTATTAAATCATTGTGAGAAAAGAAGAATTGCTTTTCACAATCAGTTTCTTTTTTCCTACCAAGTTTTCGATATTCAGGGCATCATAAAATGTCATTGTGTGGTTATAGGTAAAGACAAACAGCAAACATTGATACTCCAAATTGTTTAATCCATTCCCAATCTCGCTGTTTAACACCACTCAAGAAAAAAGTCAGCAGAAAAATATTGTTGAAAATTTCTTCATTTCCCACAAGGTTTTCTCCACATAAATACTGACTTTAAAAATTTCATTTATTTGAAATAGTCATCTCTAACCTCTTTTAATTTGGACCCTTCTTAAATTTTCTTTGTCTGGTATTGGATTAATGTCCTCCCGGCGCTGAGCCTGTGCTTTATGTTCATGTGAAATATTTCGAAATGTTACATACATGCTAGAAAATAGTTTGAATCCCAATCAATCTGCAGCTTTGGTGGATTTCTTTCAGAACCAATTCTTCTTCAGCTATCATTTACATCAATAACTTGTGAGCACGCAGCCTTTTTGTATACGCCCATACAAAATAGTTCCATACAAAAAGTATCAAAATTTGTATAGTTTTTGCTTTTGTTGCTCAATGCTCTTAGGTTATAAGAAATGAAGAGAATATCTTTATTTCATGGCGGTATGAAACGAAAAATCTAATCACACAGTATGATCAGGTTTATAATTCATACCTCCATGAAAACAAGAAATATTCTCTTCATCTCCATCATGATACCAACTTGTCTTCATATTGATGGTGTATTAACTTAACCCATTCATACACATTGACGCTTTTTACACCCTTCTGGAAAAAAATTTAGAAAACATTGTATAATACCAAGCAATTTCTGCATTTTACAAAATGTATTCCACCAAGAAAGTTGGAAAAATCTGAACTTCTAATTGTCGTCCACATCTACCATTAATTTGGACCAGTCTAAAATTTTGTTGTCTGGTAATGGGTTAAGTATACAACCAAATTTTTGTTATAAAAGAATTAGAGGAAAGTATGCCTTTTCAATTTTTTGACTTTATTAAATGAATGTTTTTTTTTCTTTCTACTGGAATAAAACTTATGAGGAATCTACCAAATTTACACAAAGACAGGGGTTCAAACAAAATTATATATATACCCGCATATGTGTTTATAAAATAAATCCTAGATTTCACGATAAAAAAAGTATTTTGTCTGATAGAACATAGGCTGTTCACTCACCGAATAATGTGTTTTTAGCATAAACACTGTTTACACATATCAGTCTTTTGTTACAAGTTTCATTTCAACACAACACAAGTAAGTATTTATATAATACGCGAAAAGTTCACTGAGGTACATTTCTGTTCTGAGGTAAAGATGGCAAACAAACAAAAAAAGAAGCACTAAATCTTTTTCTTTCATTTTTCTTAATCATTTTTAAAAGAAAACGCTTACGAAAGATTTTGCTTTTGTTTAAGTTAAACTTTTTTTTTCACATATAAAAATGAATTAAAACTAATAAAACAGAAAAAATTAAAAATAAATCTGTTGCCATAGTTACACTTGATAATGACGTTTCTGTGGTGATGACTTGACCGCTGCTGGTGAAACAGCATCCTGAGGTATCTGTGCAAGAGTATCAAGAGTCGTGCCCCTTGAACCATGAGATAAAAGAGTTGCTTCCCTTGCCAGGGGAGACTGAGGTACTGAAGGATTGTTTTCTGATAAAATCAGTCCATTGGCTCCCTGAGCTGGCACACCAATACCACCATTTCTCACCATTTGTGGTGGTATACCATTGCTGTGATGGTTAATATGACGGTTGCAATCCCCGTTTTCCGAAAGACCACCGTTTGCTAAAACACCCGTAATTGGTGGTGAGGTTGTACCAAAGCTGCCCCTAGTAATTGGGTCAGCGACTGACCCAGAAGCCTGAGATTTAATTGAGGTAGAAAGTTGATTGTGAGGTATCTGTGACTGCTGACTGCCCGTCTCGACGTGCCGACACATATCCAAGTCACCCGTCCCTGAGGTATAAGGAACTGTGTCACACACTGCAGTATGAGGTATTTCTTCGCGCAGACCTGAAATGCTGTTACCCACTTCATCCGCACTTCCATTCACCTGATCGCCATGTTCAATGGTGATCCTTTCAGTCCTATTCAACCCTGATGAATTCACATTATTGTCTGTATGGGCAGTCCGTACAGACCGAGGTAGCGAGTCATTCTGTGATGAAGATAATCCATCGCTTCCAGACCAAGTAAGGTCTTTAGATTTATCTACGTACGAGGGTTCCTGAGTTGTACGCAGCATATCCTCACAACTGCTGTGATCGATTCCATCTAAGGAACCTAGGTCATTAACTCGACTAGTTGTAAAACTGTCCTCGCCAATATGCCCCGTCAAACACTGGCCATTGCCTCCACTTAACATGGCAGCTATGAGACCTCGGGTCTCCTGAAAATTATTTGGAGACAAATTAGAAATTAACAAATTAACCTATCTTCAATAATTTCAAACCATTTTTTTTTATTAAACAAGTTAATATATTCAACTAGACTTTCAATGAATGTGATTAACACCATGGCTTAATGTCACAGATAAACAAACAAACAGAAAAAATCAATTTAGTCACTTTTTTAGCCTTTTTTCAACAATCACTCCAAGAAGAGTAAATGGACCATAACCAAAATGAAATATGCACATCTTATAATGATACCGAGTGCAAATGAAATTTGAATCAGATTCAGACATTAGTTGAGGAGACAACTCCGAGGATTAGAAGCGCTTGATCGCCTGTATCACTCGGCAGGCTTGTAGGTACTGATTAAGCAAATTGTGTTTAAAGGACTATAATATACATCGAATAATCTTTGCCATTCCTGGCAAATAGCAGTCCTGGCAAATAAATCTAGTCACCCAAGGATCATTCCTGTGAAATTTGGTTGAAATCCATTCATTGGTTTCTAAGGAGGGGAAGTTTACGGACAGATGGACACACAGCCACGACGATAGCTTTCAACCAGCTGAGCTAAAAAAGAATGGCACATAACCAAACTATCTTGTGCACATCTTTGTTTAATACCAAGTGCTTGTGTGAGATTCAAATTAACCCTTGTCATGCTGTATAAATTACCTTACTGAATTGCTGTAAAATCAAAGCGCTGAAAGCACTGGTAGAACTTGTTGTTCAAAAATCAATATTTCTTTAAAAAATAAACTTCATAAACATCTTTGGCAGGAAAAGTACAAGCAGGAGGTGTAGACTAAGATCAGCCTGCACATAAGTGCAGTCTGATCTTAGTCTACACCTCCTGTCAAAACCGGAATATTCCGGGTTCAGCATGACAAGGGTTAAATTTAAATCAGTAGTTTTGGAGAAAATGGGCAGACTGACTGACCAAAAAGCTTACTTCTATACACCCTTGAATAGAGTTCAAAGGTAGGAGGGGGGGGTGTAAATAAATTCCAGTTACTTGCCACTGCCCTAATAAATGCAAAACACATTTCTGACATTAAGCATGACTATTTTCTCTAAAAAGAAATTGAAATCTCTGATCTCATTATAAGAATTGCTTTAGGAGAATGGGTTGAGAAGCATAATAAATAAATTTGGCTAGGGCCCAGGAATATTGGAGCCCAGCAAGTTGGTGCCCTGCTCGGCTGGAAGTTCTAAGTTGAGCCGCACATTTCTTACAAAAATACAGAGATGTCTGCCTTGCTCTTTTGAAAATGAGCAATAACGAAGAGTCAACACCACTTTTAATCTATTCCTTTACAACCCTGTTTTTTTAAACCCTAAAGAAAAAGGTTTAAGAAACAATGTGGAAAAAGAAGAAAATGATTGTTACAAGCAATTTCTTCATTATTCACAATGTTCTCAATAGATAAAAGATTTTTAAAATCTTCTCACTTAAAAATTGTCACCTGTTACTTCTTTCAATTTGGACCAGTCTAAAATGATGTTGTCTGTCAATGGGTTAATAACAGGTATTACAAAATGTCATTTTTTTTGCAGACACAGATGAACACCAAGACTTCAACATTATCTAGGATTTTCTTTAAAAGCAACAAAGCTTAACCCATTCCCAGACAACAATACTTTAGACTGGTGTGAATTCAAAGATGCTGCAGAAAACATTTTTTATAAATGATGGAATTTAACAAAAATTATCTTTTTTGTTATAAAATATTGTGGATAATCAAGAAATAGCTTGTAACAAGCCATTTCTTGATTTTATTATATACTTTGCTGTGAAATCTTGGGATTTCTCAGTGTAATAAATTTTGATATCGACACTGGAGTGACAATAACACTTTTCAGTTTCACTCTCTGTAATGAATTTTTAATCGTGTTTTCATCTGCACTTTTTTCAAAACCTTCTCTCTATTAAAAAGATTGGTTTCGATATTTTAACCCATTCCCACTTGACAAAATTTTAGAGCAGTCCAAACTGAAAGAAGATGCAGACGACAATTTCAACTTGGTGGAATTTTGAATTTTTTCGTCTTTTTAAATATAAAACAATGTGGATAATGAACAAATTGCTTGATACAAGCAATTTCTTCATTATCAACAATGTTTTCCAAAGCTTTTTTCTTGAGAGGCGTAAAAAGGAGGGATTGAGTAGGAATGGGTTAATAAAAAGATAAAATAATAATAAGGTATATAATAAATAGAATAATCAACTGGTTATTCCAGATATGAAAAAATATTTCACTTTGATGCATTATAAGGCGCTAAAAAAACTTTTCAACGCCTAACAACGTATCCTCGTGAAATATTTTTTCATATCTGAAATAACCAGTTGATTACCCTCTATTTCCACAATGTTTTCCAAAGCTATTGTTGTAAAGGGCATCAAAAAATGGGATTGTATGGGAATTGGTTAAAATATAACCACTAACCTCCGAGTCCATAGTTTCCCCATTGCTCTGACTGGGCAAATAAGGTACCAAGTGACCATTGTGATTCTGACCATTACGGATACCATTCTTCTTGATTGGTACAAAACCGTTGAGTTTTGCTCCGTTTGGTGTTAGAATCACATTGCCCCCTCCTCCACCCTACAATCAAAATAAAGAGATCTTTTACTGAAAAATTCAGAGATTTCAAAACTATAACTTATTGTATTCAATAAAACAGACAGTGAAAACAATGCTTGCAGTATTGCTTGCAATTTCTCTTCTTAAATGGCTATTTTTAGTAGAGGTGGTCACATGACCATGGATCACTGTAAAGAAATCCAGTGAGCTATCATATCATTACCTTCCTCTATGTTTATCTCTCGGCGGCCACCATAGGTAGAATGTAGGACTTCTAATCATGGGGCCCAGTGTTCAATCCCAAACCACAGCACATATCCTTACTTACATGTATCTCTCATCAACTAAACAAAAGTGGGATGAACAGCTGGGGCTCAGAAAAGATGTAGTGGTAGTATTGGTATGAGAAATAACGGGAATCAATGATTAGGTGTTCCAGCCACTGCGATAAGAGTGAAATACTGTTGAAAGTGGCATTAAACCCTATTCAAACAAGCAATCTATATTTATCTCACATAACTATCCTCATTTTTTGTAGCAATTTATTTCATCTTATTTACCTGTTATTGTGTGTTGTTATATACTGCTTTCAATTTCTTTTTCTACAGCAAACAGCCTTATCAATATCCTTGATTTACACATGTGAAGACCAACTTTTACCCCATTCCCACACAATCATGTTTCTTTAACCCTTTCCAGTACAAACCAAGGATTTCATGTTGCTCTAATTATATACACAATACAAGAGGACCATGATGGTCCTAAATCGCTCACCTGAGGCATCCGCAAATTACAGTCCTTTTTTGTATAAAAAAGACTTAACTTGAGCAAAATTAATAAAACACTTATAAGATTTCGGGCTTTGTACAAAACAATCCAGTAATGCTTTAAAAAAATGAATGCCTTTGGCTTTATTGTTTAATCCATTACCAAACTATCCCACAATTTGTCACCCTCAGGAAAAAAAGGTTTAAAAAAGCAATGTGAGAAAGGGAGTGACAAGCTATTTCTCCATTTCTATTCAAGAATTCTTTAAATGCGATTTACGCAATTTTTGACCCCAGGAGCAGAGATGTTCTTTATCCTAAGAGCATTTTTTCCTATAACATAGTACAAAATATTTAGTCATGCTACATACCAAATATGAATGCCATTCACCATATATTTCAGAAGAAGAAGTCTTTCAAAGTTGCTCTAATTGGATGTTTTCCAAAATTTTGGACCTATAGGGCAGTGCTATGTTTTATCCCAGGGCTAAGATTTTAGCTAACATGGTAAAGAACCATCTGTTCATGCTATATACCAAATATGAATGCCTAAGACTTTGTAGATTGGGAGTAGAAGACTGTTGAACATGGTCTAATTGAGCATTTTTACGAACTTTGGACACCCAGGGAAAGGGTGTTTTTAACCTACAGGCATGAATTTAATCAAAATTGATAGATAACAGCCAGGCTATGCTACACTCAAAATATAAATGCCCTCCACCTTAAAATGAAGATTTCTTTTTTAACATACTCAAATTTTACTTTTTCCCAATTTTTGGACCTCTAGTGCAGGGCCGTTTTTGACCCTGGGAGGACAACTTTAAGTGATATAGTACAAAACTATCTAGTTATGCTACATACCAAATATGAATATCCTAGACTTTATAGTTTAAGAGGATAAGTCTTTTGAAATTGCTCTAATTAAGCATTTTTCCAAACTTCGGACTTCAGAGGCGGGGTCATTTTTTACCCAAGAGATTAAATATTTTAAAACTTGGTAGAGAACCATATGATTAAGCTCTATTCAAAATATAAAGGTCTTTGGCCTTGAAATCTATGAAAAAAACAACAACAAAGATTTACTAAAATTTCCCATTTTCATTTGCCGCGGTTACAACATTTTTTCACGGAATGAAATTCTTTTAACAATTTTTGAAGAGCTTCACCCAAGGAACATCCCTGCAAAGTTTCAACTTGATTGGCCTACTTGTTTAGGAGGAGAAGATTTTTAAAGATATTTAAAGAATTACTAAAGATTCCCATTTTCAAATGCTGCGGCAACCAGAGTTTTTGATGGAATTAATTTCTTTTAACAAATTTTGAAGAACTTCACCAAAGGAACATCCCTGCAAAGTTTCAGCTTGATTGGCCCACTGGTTTAGAAGAAGAAGATTTTTAATGATATTTAAAGAATTACTAAAGATTCCCATTTTCATATGCCGCGGTTACAACAGTTTTTCACGGAATGAAATTCTTTTAACAACTTTTGAAGAGCTTCAACCAAGGAACATCCCTGCAAAGTTTCAGCTTGATTGGCCTACTGGTTTAGGAGGAGAAGATTTTTAAAGATATTTAAAGAATTACTAAAGATTCCCATTTTCAAATGCCGCGGCAACCAGAGTTTTTGACAGAATTAAATTCTTTTAACAACTTTTGAAGAACTTCACCCAAGGAACATCCCTGCAAAGTTTCAGCTTGATTGGCCCACTGGTTTAGGAGGAGAAGATTTTTAAAGAAATTGTGGACGGACGGACAGACGGACAGACAGACAGACGGACAGACGGACGGACGGACGACGGACAACGACCGATCACAATAGCTCACCTCGCACTTTGTGCTCAGGTGAGCTAAAAACATTGTGGAAAAAGGAGAAATTGCTTGTAACAAGCAAGTTTTTCTTTACCCACAATATTTTCTATCACATAGGATGGTTTAATTTCACATAGCATACAATATTCATTGTCATCTGCAACCACTTTCAATTAGGACCAGTCTAATATTTCAATAAACAGGAAAGGATTAAAATACTCAAGAAAAAATCTTACAAAACAAAATAGAAATTAAGAAATTGATGGGGTAGTGCAAAGATAAAAGTAGGGACTGTGTTGGAATAAGTTAACCCATTACCAGATGGTAAAATTTTAGACTGATCCAAATTGAAAGAAGTTGCAGATAGCAATTTATAGTTTATGAGATTTTAGATTTGTTCAACTTTCTAGGTTGAAGACATTGTGTACAATGAAGAAATTACTTGTAACAAGCAATTTCTTCATTTTATGCAATGTTTTCCCAATTGTATTTCTTAAGGGGTGTCCAAAAGCGTCAATGTGTGGGAATAAGTTTAAGACAAAATTGAAACTACCTTTGAATCGCTATCCTCATTTTCTGGCAAGTGAGTCAGCATAGGAGTGTAGGCTTCCATCTCATACACCCCAACAGACTGTCTGTTCTCTTGAAGGGAAACCGCATGTCCGTTCCCATTACCAGGAATGTGACCGTTCCCATGAAAACGAGCCGGTTGGGTTGTTGGTTGTTGGCTGTAATTGGGAGTCAGGCATCTAAAAACAATAACAAATGATTTAGCCGACCTTATTTTTTCAGTAATTTTCTAAGCATCTACTCAATATATTATTGCTTAAATACGATATGTCACAGAGCCCAACAATCAGATCAAGTTTCAAAAAGTTTGAGCAAAGAATATGGCCTCCTTCACCTATTTCTCCTTTTATCACAAGTTTTTCTACCCTATCTGCCAAATATTCTTCAATTTGCAGCATGAAATTAAAATTGTTGTCTGTAATTGCTTTTAATTTGGACTGGTTTAAAGTTTTGTTGTCTGGAAATGGGATAAGTGTACATAAAGAAACTGCCAACGAGGCCCCCTTTTTCTGTGTTTTGCCATATAACATTCCCATTTTCAATAGGGTTCGTCCTTATGATCTAACATTCATTCTAACTAAGTTTCATGAAGATTGAGAAAAATCATGGCCCCTGGAATGTAAACAGAGAAATTGTCATCAAGGCCATGTTTCTTGTGTTTCAAATAGAACCTTCACATTTTCAAATGGGATCATCCTCATGACCTAACATTTGTTCTGACTAAGTTTCATGAAGATTGGGCAAAAATTACAGCCCCTAGAGTGTTAACAGAGAAATTGTCATCAAGGCCACATTTCTTGTGTTTTCAAGTAGAACCTTCCCATTTTAAAATCTGTTCATCCTCAGGGCCTTACAATCATTAACACTAAGTTCCGTCAAGATTGATCCAAAACTATAGCCCCCCCCCCCCTCCGGATGTAAAAAAGGTAATTGTATTTAAAGAAGTATGACGTTTACTAATCCTATGAGAATAATTGAATTTATGGGGTTAAACCAATTACAACATATCAAAATTTTACACTGGTCCAAATTAAAAAACAAGCTGCAGATGACAAATTCAAGTTGATAGAATTTGATAATTCTTTCGAAAGGGTAGACAATTTCGTGGATAATGGAGAAATTGCTTATCTACAATTTTTCAAATTTTTTTCTTGAGGGTTATAAAAAGGAGGGTTTGTGTGGGAATGAGTGAATGCCACTTATATAAGTCATATTGCAGCGGCTGAAGCACCTAACTACATTTGGATCACTCTAAAATTTATGTCTTCTGGTAATGAAGAACTTACCTGTTGCGCATTACAATGATCACAATGCAGATTATGATGCAAAACAGTCCAATACTGACACCAATTACTATTCCCAGACGCTGTTCATTTGTACCTTCTGGCTTTCCACCTGAAACAGATAGAGAAACATATGTCTTTTTCAATTTTCCTTATGAAACCTCGAGTCACCAGAATGCCTGATTTTGCTATACTGGTCTGAATTAATTGATTATTTTTGAGCAAGCAATCAATCAATGCTTTATTCTGTGCATAATCCTAAAATTCTCTTTGTGTTATCATACAGCCAACATAAATGCTTTAACTACCGCTTGAAAACCATTGCCATTGAACTCTATTTTGTTCTTCTTCCAAACACAATATTTTGAGATCTCATCGAAATAGTCTCATTACAAGTACCAACAATATATGGTTTGACGGAAATATTGCAATGTTTCACATTTCGAGCTCAAAGTTACTGCCTCTACCTGTACCTATGGTTAGAACAAGATGTGTTTGTTGTGCACTAATGCCCCTCAAACAGAATTTTTTCAAACTTTGACCTTAACCCATTCCCATACAACAAAAATTTAGACTGGTCCAACTTGAAAGAAGCTGCAGACGACAATTTCAAGTTGATGGAATTTCAATTTTTTTCATCTTTTTGGATAGAAAACATTGTGGATAATGAAGAAATTGCTTGATACAAGCAATTTCTTCATTTTCCACAATGTTTTCCAAAGCTTTTTTCTTGAGGGGCGTAAAAAGGAGGGATTAAGTGGGAATGAGTTAATAGACAATCTTTACTTTGGTATCAACTTTTGCAAATGAATGTGATCTATTGTCATGCCAAATAAGAGCAATGTATCTTGATAAAGATAAAATTTAACAGATTCGTTTGGTATTTTGGTTAGATTGTCACTGGTTAAGCCCCCCTCTATTCTTGGAAGAGGTGAGCTTAATATGTGCAATAAATCTTTTCGATGTGCAGGCACAAAAATATTCCTTTGTTCATTATATAAAAGCTAAAAGGTTTACCTAGTGGCTTATCTGTGGCAGCCGTACATGCAGTGAGGTCTTGATTACAATCTATGAGACAAAAAACATACAACATATAAGTGACCTGCAATGTGAAAAGAAAAGCTGCCTCACCAGGATCAAGACTTTTCCGTTTCAGTAGAATCTTTTTTATCCTTTTATATTGTAAAGCCACTTATATTGAGTGAATGAACAGTCTAGTAAGTCAAGACATGATTTATGAAACTGCCTTTTTATATCAAGGTCCCACTGATTACATAGACTTGTTACAACATGGTATAACTGATTTAACAGTCCTCCAACTGATTATACTATTACCAAACGGCTAAATTTTAGACCGGTCCAAATTGAAAGGAGTTGCAGATGACAATCTAAAGTATATGAAATTCTAATTTTTTTCCAACTTTCTAGGTAGAAAATATTATTTAAAATGAAGAAATTGCTTGTTACATTTTTCACAATATTTTCCCAAATGTTTTCCTTGAGGGGCTTTCAAAAGCGACACTGTGTGGGAATGGGTTAAATACTCCTCTCACAACAAGATCCAACTGATCAAATAGTTTTGTTAGGTCAAAAACAAACTGACTTAATAGTATTATTATACAAGGTCCAACTGATCAAATAGTTTTGTTAGGTCAAGGTCAAACTGACTTAATAGTATTGTTATACAAGATCCAACTGATCAAATAGTTTTGTTAGGTCAAGGTCAAACTGACTTAATAGTATTGTTATACAAGATCCAACTGATCAAATAGTTTTGTTAGGTCAAGGTCAAACTGACTTAATAGTATTGTTATACAAGATCCAACTGATCAAATAGTTTTGTTAGGTCAAGGTCAAACTGACTTAATAGTATTGTTATACAAGATCCAACTGATCAAATAGTTTTGTTAGGTCAAGGTCAAACTGACTTAATAGTATTGTTATACAAGATCCAACTGATCAAATAGTTTTGTTAGGTCAAGGTCAAACTGACTTAATAGTATTGTTATACAAGGTCCAACTGATCAAATAGTTTTGTTAGGTCAAGGTCAAACTGACTCAATAGTATTGTTATACAAGATCCAACTGATCAAATAGTTTTGTTAGGTCAAGGTCAAACTGACTAAATGGTATTGTTATACAAGATCCAACTGATCAAATAGTTTTGTTAGGTCAAGGTCACACTGACTTAATAGTATTGTTATACAAGATCCAACTGATCAAATAGTTTTGTTAGGTCAAGATCAAACTGACTTAATAGTATTGTTATACAAGATCCAACTGATCAAATAGTTTTGTTAGGTCAAGGTCAAACTGACTTAATAGTATTGTTATACAAGATCCAACTGATCAAATAGTTTTGTTAGGTCAAGGTCACACTGACTTAATAGTATTGTTATAAAAGATCCAACTGATTAAATGCTATCATTATGACAAGGTAAAACTATTAAATAGTCCCTTTATGTCAAGGTCCAACTTATTAATAAGACCCGCTATGTCAAAAACCAACTAATTGAATAGTCCTTTTGAATGTCAAGGTCCAACTGATTGAAGTCATGTTATGTCATGGTCCAACTGAATAAATAGTCCCAATATGACAAAGTCAAACTGATTAAGAACATTCAACTGTTTAAATAGTCCCGTTTTGTCAAGATCCAACTGAATAAATTGTCCGGTAATAAAAACATCCAATTGACTGAACAGTTTTGTTATAACAAGGTCCAGCTAAATAAACCAGTCAAAACCGTTCAATCGTTGCCGACACAAAAAAGCTATAGACAGACGAAAAGACGGACTGACCGACCGACCACCAAGCTGACTCCTATTTACCCCCAAACATATTTTTTGGGGGTATAATCATGCTTTTGGACCCCTCCAAGGAAAAGCAGTAAAGAAAACATCGAAATTGAAAAAATACTGACTTAGGTTTCTATCTGAAAAGGCAAATATTTTTTTAAATTTCATCAACTAAAGAATTTGTCGAAGTTGGACCAGTCCAAAATTGTGTTGTGTGGTAAATGTTTCAATAATCTTGTTATACCAGGGTCACAAATGACTAAAAGGTTTTGTTATAATAAGGTACAAAAATTCAAATAGCCTTATTATACCCATGTCCAAGTGACTAAATAGTTATATCAAGGTAACAAATGACTAAATATTTTGTTAGAACAAGTTCCCACTGATTAAATAGCCTTGCCATGTCAAGATCCAAATGACTAAATAGTCTTGTTATAACAAGGTTCTTTTGATAAAATAGTATTGCTTTGTCAAGGTTCAAATGATGTATTAGTCAAGGTCCCACAGACAATGTAAAGGTCCAATTGACTAAATAATCTTGTTATAACAAGATCCAACTGACTAAATAGTCTTATTATATTAAGCTCCAACTGACTTGATGATCTTGTTATATCAAGGTCCAGCTGATTCAATAATCTTATAATATCAAGGTCCAGCTGACAAAATAGTCCCATTCTTTGAAAGCAGTTTTAACCCCTGTCACATCGAAGAAAATCCTTATTCATCACTACATTACAATAATACTAATGAGCGCCTGATTGTGACTCCATATTTCTTTTGTTACATAACAAATCTGATTCCAACATCAAGCAGGTGTGTAGAATAAGATAAGACTGTGTATTTGTGCAGCCTGATCTTAATCTATACCTCCGAAAAGCAGTAATATTCAAATTTCAGCATGACAAGGAATAATACTGAGGCTACTTCACTAAAATGTCTCATTATATAGAGGTCCCACTGAATAAATAGCCCTCCTACTCCTAGAAACACTGACTAGATATGCAGGCTGATCAGAGTCTTCACTTTGTGCACAGTTAAAATTGTTGAAAACTTAACACACACGCTCTGTCTCAAGTATTATGCACAAGCTAATTTAACCCTTGTCATGCTGAATAAAATTATTTTTCAAAAATGTATTAAAAACAAAGGGGTGAAGGTACTGTAGGTCTGTTTGTCAGGGCAATATTTAGTTTGGAAAATGATCTGAAGGACAATTCTGACTTCAAAAGGACAAATAGGTGGCTTAGACTAAGATCAGATTGCACTTATATGCAGACTGATTTTTGTCTTTGCATCCTGCCAAAGCAGTAATATTCAAGGTGTAGCATGACAAGGGTTCAATTGATTGATTGAATGGGGTTAAACCCCATCATTTTACAGTATTTCAGACATACTGCGGCGACTGGAGCACCTAACAATGGATTCCTGGTATTTCTCACACCAGTACTACCACTACATCCTTTCCTAGCCTCCAGCTGCTATCCCACTTAGGTTTACTATTATCCACCTATTGTCGAGAGACAAATGTTGGAAAGCATATGTGCTGCCACTGGGGATCTAACCCATGACACCCCATGATTGAACTTTAGGAGTCTGACATGCTACCGACTGCGCTATGACGACGGCTGATAAGGGTTAAAACTTACCATCTGGTTTAGTTGTACCAAGAATCCACTGACTAAACAGGCTATCTATATACTGGCCATGGGCACGCACAGATATATTATACACAGTATTTCCAAGAAGGTTCTTTAACAAAGCACTTGTTGTGTAGCTGGAGAGAACAAAATAAAATTTCGGAGTTTAAGATTACGTACCCATTGGTGGGAGACAAATGTCTGAAAGTATAAACCGGGGATCGACCCTGGACCTCATGATTGGAAGTCTGATATGCTAGCAACTATGCTATGGCCACAGTCTCTTAACCCATTCCAACTCAACAGAATTTTAGACTGGTCCAAATTGAGAGAAGCTGCAGACGATATTTTCAAGTTGGTGGAATATAAATTTTCTTTGTCTTTGTCTTTTTGAAAACATAGAAAACATTGTGGATAATGAAGAAATTGCTTGATACAAGCAATTTCTTCATTTTCCACAATGTTTTCCAAAGCTTTTTTGTTGAGGGGCGTAAAAAGGAGGGCTTGTGTGGGAATGGGTTAATAAGGAAACACCCATTGCCATGCATTCCCAAATTCAGACATCCTGATGAAATGTTACAGATAGTTTTGTGGGAGTAAGTTGAAACAGTTTTTAACATGAACATTCTCTTTTTCTCCAAATGTATTCTACCATATTTGGAACTTTTTTTGTACCAACTTTAGCATACTTTGCAAGACTGCAATTTCTTTCAATTTGAAACATCTAAGTTTGAGTAGTTTGGTAGTATGTTGAAATGGCCAATACTTCTTGTCCTTTCCCTTATGTTCTACAAAATCTAGTAAATGTTACAAATTATACAAAATGTCATTTATTAACAATATAGTATTTCAAGAAACCAGTTTTTCATTGACCCATTCTAACACAATCCAGCTGTTTCATGCCCCTCAACGTGCAAAAGCTTATGAAATCATTGTGGATAATTGCTTGTTAGCAAATCTTTTCACTATCAACAATGCTTTCTACCTAAAAAGAAAAACATTTTAAAATTCCATTAACTTAAAACTGTCATCTGTAACTTCTTGCAATATGTAATAGTCTAAAATTTTGCTGTCTGGTAATGGTCAATCAGGAAATTTGTACAGTTGAGTTGGTTGTATGGGGAATCTACATCTCGCTCAACATCTGAGGTCATATTGAGAAGGGCTTCAGTATAACCGTTTAATGTTTTTCAAAATTTTAGACATGTCCAAATTCAAAGGGGTAGCAGACCACTTAATAAAGTAAGTACATGCTCAATTAAAAAAGTAACCATCCTATATAATAGAAAACATTGTGGGAAACGTGTAATATCACAGCATAATATCACAGGAACATAAGGATTATCCGTTTGTTTGAATGCCAGTTTTAACAGTACTTCAGTCGTATCATGGCGACTGGAGCACCTAATCATGGATTCCTAAGACCCTGAAACTGGCATCTAGAGGGTTTCCACCTGACCAAATTTGTTCACATCATTTTGAATCAGACAAAGTTTGGATTTGCAAAGTGACCTGTGTGAAAGCAAAACTCACCTTTGTAAGTAAGAAAACTTCTCTCCCTTCCCATTCAAAGGTTTATAATGCACAGTGAAATATTCGATTTCCAAATCTGCTGATGGCTGCGACCATGTGACTTGTAAGCTGGTTCCTGTTCGTAGGGAAACCTTCAAATTTGTTGGACGGGGTACCATTGGCAGATCAGAAGTTTGGAATTCCTTTGTTACCTTGGCTTCCGAGTCGTCAAAGGTTTTCATGACAAGGGTGAGCTCGTAACGAACATTCTCATCTATAAAACAGCAAAACAGTGGAATTTATGTTGATGGCAGTATATGTTTGTTGTTATTTCCACATAATAACAGTTTTTCATGTCCGAAGAAAATATGTGTTGGAAAACGAAGCAATTTCTTCATTATCCACAATGTATGAAACCCCCAAAATACACGCACAAAAATAAGATTTCATCAACTGTAATTGTAGTCTGCAACTTTAGACCAATCTAAATTTATGGTATGTGGTAATGAGTTAACAAAAAAGCTTGACATCAATATGGAAAACAAGAGCACATATAATTACATTCACATGCCTGACAATTATCTATTGGATCCTGGATAGTGAACAATCAAGAGGGCTTAGATGGCCCTAGATTGCTCACCTGTGATCTTTATTGAACAAAGCAACTTCAAAGAGAGTTTTATGTAGGGTCCAGCAGTACACAAGGCTTATAAAATTTGTTGATATTGATCAAATTATCTTTAAGGCCTCTTTTCAAATGCTTGGGAATGTTCAACTTCCCTTTTCTATAAGATTCATCCATATGACCTAACAACAATTCTCCAGTTTCATCCAGATTTAAATAAACTGAAGCCCATGGAGAGTAAACAAAGGAACTGTCATTATGGTTACTTTTATTATGTTTCCTTTTTTCAGTGTAAATATATATGACCTTAATATCATCCTAAGTTTCATCATGAAATTAATCAATGCTATGTTACAACATAGAAAATACTAACAATGAATTTCTCCGAGGTGATACAAAGTTGAAAACAATTTTAGCTTCACATTTTGTTCCAAAACAGCCTAGCTAAAATTAAGTCATTTGTAGATACTTACCAAGCTGATACAAAACATAAAAGCGCTCTTGTGACGTGAGGTAGACTGGATTAATCATCTCCTGCGACGGAAGTTGCTCTAATCTTAAAATGAACTGCTTGACCTGGCTGTCACCTTGGAGACTCCATGTAGCATTTACAGTGGTCGAATTTATTGGCAAGATGTGGATTTTTGGAGGCTCGATGGTGCCAGCTGTGAAATAAATCACTGCATTACTGACAAGAATCCCGAGAGTAAATGATTATAACCCCTCCCAAAAGCACTAGCAAGTAAACAACAAAGGAAATGAAATTCCCCCACTACGGAATGTATTCAGTAAAAACCATGTAGGATTCCTAGTTGATTCTCCACGCAAAGTTTCAAGTTTATGCAATTTATGGTTGCCCAGACAATACTACTAAAACTAATTGCTGATTGACCAAGGTTCAGATAGACACAACGGACGACAGACTAAGTATTCCCCTTCTTCTTCGAAGCAGGGATATGATAATGAATTTACAAAACAACATACTTGTAAAACACTTTTTTGAAATATTTTCATTGATTTTGATCTTGTCATACAAACTTCAAGTTTGACTTGACCTCTTTGATTTGACCTAGTGACCTACTTTGACCCTGAATGACCTAGTATCACAGCTAGATCACAAAAGCTCGCTTGTTGATCATGTTGAGCTGAGGTGAGCTTAAGAACAAAATAACCATAATGATCCAATATCCCCACCTAGTAATGCTAGAGCTAGGCTTTAAATGTGATAGATTTCAAAATTTTGAAAGAGATGGAATTGGGTTTAACCCCACTTTTAACAGTATTTCAGTAATATCACGGCGGCTATAGCACCTAACAATGAATTCCTAGTTTTTTTCACACCAGTACTACCATATCCTTTCCTAGCCTCCAGCTGATATTCTACTTAGGTTTGCAATTATCCACCCGTTGGTGAGAGACACAATTCAGAAAGGATATGTGCCACCACCGGGATCAAACCCATGACATCCCACATTTGAACATTGAGAACTAATGCGCTATCGACTGCAGCTTTTTTGAAAATGAACCATAAAACACAAGTGTTCACAGAGGTCTATGAAAATGGGAGAGGTACACCTGTCTAAAATGATTATTTCCCAACAACGCCCTATGTTGTGGGAACTCATTCGAATTGTCGCGTCATTTGAATTGTCAAGTAGAGACAATTCCAATGAGTACCAACAACAGCAGGGTTACATCAGCATTAATGAGGTAATTTGTCCTGGTCTCGGTCCATTGTAACACATCATTAGTGAATCTGGAAAAAACTCTTGGATCATTCTAAACCCCATGTGAATCATCTAATCAAGGCGATTCTAATGAGTACCGACAACAGCAGGTGTAAATCATTATTAATGAAATATTTAAATCCAAATTCCAAATCACTCCTTAGTATTTGGCTCTGTTTCAGGTATTATGTTCTGATCTTAGCCCTGTGTGACATATCATTTTGTGATTTCATGAAAAACTCACGGCTGTTCTAGAGATCATTCTAAACCCTACGACTGTGATTGGTAGAAGATCTTTGTAGACTTACAATTTTCCGCCTCAGTTTTGATGTGTGTCCACGGCCACATGTCATTTGAAAATCGGGGAAAACCCACGGCTGTTCCAGCTATCATTCTGACCTCATAGTCTGTTTGGGACAACAAATCTAAAGAATGGAAAATCAAGTGTACTGTTAACCATAGCTGCCAATCAAAGGGCTAAATCAACCCATCAAATCACTGATTTAGGTAAGAAGTAAACTTTGAACTCAGACATTTAATTGAAAAAGTTGAAGAATAAAATTTGAAAAATAGCACTTTAAACCCATTTCATGCTGATCCTGGAATATTCCTGGAATAATCACTTTGGCAGGTATATAGACTAAGATCAGCCTGCACAGATGTGCAGTCTGATCTTAGCCTACACTACCTGCTGATTATTGGTGTTTTAAAAAAAATCTCTGAACACAAGATTGACCTTATTATGTCAAAGTTTTCAAATATAGTGAAAAAAGGAAGAATATTCAGCAGGACAACGGTTAATTTCTTGTTTGAGTTCAGTGGGCGGGGCCAACAATCTATCAATTAACCCATTACCAGAAGACAAAATTTTAGACTGGTCCAAATTGAAAGGAGTTGCAGACGACAATTTCAAGTGAATGAAATCTTAGATATCTTCAACTTTTTGGAGCGAAAGCATTGTGTAAAATGAAGAAATTGCTTGTTACAAGCAATTTCTTCATTTCACACAATGTTTTCCCAAATGTTTTTTTAAGGGGCGTCTAAAAGTATCAC
Source organism: Fragum fragum (assembly GCA_946902895.1). Classification (NCBI taxonomy): domain Eukaryota; kingdom Metazoa; phylum Mollusca; class Bivalvia; order Cardiida; family Cardiidae; genus Fragum; species Fragum fragum. Next base: position 8,071,849 of record OX336383.1, on the reverse strand, counting down.
TGTATGGGAATGGGTTAACCCTATTTGGTTTTTCATACTTTTTTTTACTGAATTCAAAAGGGTAGCAGATGACATTATAAATTGAATATAATTCAAGAAGTAACCATCCATGATCAAAAATATTGTGGGAAAAGAAGACATTGCTTTTTACAATTATCAAGATTTATTTGTTCTTTAATTTGAAATTTACCTACATAAAATACTTCGAGATCTGTTGTCTAGTAGGACTGCACATCTGATAAAATTGCGTGACTTAAAAACTCACCGTTAAGTGGGAATGACCTTGCAGATCCTGGAATCATTGAAATTTCCTGTAGCGTGTCAGGTTGATCTCTCACACGATAATACAGCTTATATCCAACAATCACCCCTTGTCTGTCTCTAGCAGGCATGTCCGACCATATTACCCGTATACTATTTGAGTTCGACTCCAAAGTTACCATCACAGGCTTGTTAGGTACTACAAGAGAAAATTTCGAAATAGATAGAGGGATTAACTCATACTCACTGTGACGCTTTTTGACACCCCTGAGGAAAAACAGTTGGGAAATCATTGTATAAAATGAAGAAATTACTTGTAACAAGCAATTTCTTCATTTTACACATTTTCTTTCCAGAAAGTTGAAAAATTCCAAAATTTCACAATCCTTAAATAGTCCTCTGCATCTCCTCTCAATTTGGACCAGATCTAAAATTTTCATGTCTGCTAATGGGTGAATATTCCTTAATGTGAAAGCTTTACCAATTAGTACCCACACAACTTAAGGTTATAGGGATCATATAATTGATTTATACATCGGAAGTAAACTCTAAACTCCCACATTGGTCAACGTTTACTTTAAGCATTTGTTCGTTTGGTAACTAAAACATAGTAACTACATCTTAACCCATTCCAACTCAATCCCTCCTTTTTACACCCCTTAAGAAAATAGCTTTTGAAAACATTGTGGAAAATGAAGAAATTGCTTGTATCAAGCAATTTCTTCATTATCCACAATGTTTTCTATCAAAAACAACGAAAAAGTTCAAAATTCCATCAACTTGAATTTGTCGACTGCCACTTCTTTCAATTTGGGCCGGTCTAAAATTTTGCTGTGTGGGAATGGGTTAAATAAGCGAATAATTAATGATAAGCCCTTTACTTTATGTCCCTGACTACATATGCGACACAAAACAATATTGTCTATTAACTAGTTTAACTGCAATATTGAGATTCAGAGGGTGTGCCAAGTCAACCAAAGTGATTGTACATAATCAAAACTTACCCGATTCTCTGGTCTGGACAGGAAGTGGTTCTGATTTAACACCAGCACCGACACTTGTGTATGGTTTAACAGTGATAGTGTAGTTACTGAACGGGGTCAAGTCGATGAGTTTGATCGTGGTGTCCTTCGTAACTTTGTCATCAGGCAAAGCTAAAATTGAAATTATTATTCACCCATTACAAGAGGACTAAAATTTGCACCGATTCAAATTGAAAGAAGATGCAGATGACAATTTAAAGTTTATGAAATTATAGATTACAAAATTCTTGTTGGGAAACATTGTAAAAATGCAGAAGTTGCTTATTGCAAGCAAATCCTTCATTTACACTATGTTCTCCCAATTGTTTTTCTTGAGAGGGATCAAAAAGCATAGACCCTTGTATAGAAAACATTGTGTAAAAAGAATAAATTCCATAGATGGAAATTCACTTCAAGATTCTACATACCATACAATAAGTGTTAAAAAAATATTGTTTTGGAAGTAAGATTTTAAAAGATTTACGTCTTTCTTTACAAGATTTTTAAGATTTTCTACAATGTTAAATAGGGTGCATCCATGCAGAGCCCAAATATGACCCAAGGGTCATCATCACAGCCTTATTGAGGTTCACTAGGAAATTCTACATACTAAATATCAATGCTCTAGGCTCTCTCATTTCAAAGTAAAAGAGTTAAGTTTTCCTAAAAATTCTCTTCTGGTTTCGGAGAAGACAATTTTCTAAGATTTCATTATTTTCATCCTTTTTGTTCCCATGGCAGCCAGATTTAAGGGTATATTTAAATTATTTGAAGAATTTTGCAAGAACTTCAACCAAGGAACATTCCTGCCATTTTATATTAAGATTGACCGACTGGTTTTTGAGAAGAAGAATTTTAAAGAAATTTTGGACAGATGTACGGACAATGACCGATCACACTTCATGTAGCTCACTTCCTCCTCTCCTTAGTTTCTAAATGTATTGCTTTGTCAAGTGCTATACTCTATAATATGATTTCCTTATTTACTTACAATCTTGTTTTCTGTAATGTACAGTGTACGCTAATACCGGTTCCTTATTTGGTGAATCCCAGGCTAGGAGTATAGTTGTACTTGTGACATTCAAAACACGGAGATTCTTTGGGCTGCCTGGAGCATTGTCTGTAATAGGAGGAAAATATACATTACATATAAATATCATCAGTTCTGGAAATTTGACTAATTAGTGCTTTATCACAAGAAATTTAAGATTGTTAAACCTATTCCCACACAATAACGCCTTTTAATGTCCCTCAATATAAAAGCTATGGAAAGCATTGTGGAAAATGAAGCCATTTCTTCATTATCCACAATGCTTTCTACCCAAAAGGATAAGAGATTCATTAACTTTAAATTGTTGTCTGCAACTTCTTTGAATTTGGGCCGGACTAGAATTTTGCTGTGTGCTAATGAAACATGTAGAACAATACAAAGACAACCAAAAGATAGCAAGCAATTTCTTCATTTTCTACAATGTTTTCTGTCCCAAATGACAAATATTTTAAAGATTTAATCAACTTAAAATTTTCAATTAGGACCGATCTAAAATTACAAAAGTACAGGAAAGGGTTAAGTTCAGCTTGACTCATGACAGATTGGACATGAATTCAATTTATTCAAGGTCTTACCTTTGACCTTTATTTCAACTCTGGCAATAGCTGAGGTAGATCCGGCCTCGTTCGTGGCAAAACACTGATAATATCCTGAGTTAAACGGCTCACTCTGTACTATTACTAGCTGATGATCAAAACGGCCTCGCTGAAAATATAAATAAACAATAACATCCTGATTAAAAGGGCTCACTCTGTTTGGCTTACTCTCTACAAATATTATCTATAGTCTAAACTTCTGAATAATTTACCCATTACCAGACAGCAAAATATTAGATTGGTCCAAATTGATAGGCATTGCAGACAACAGTTAAAATGTACCTAAATCATTGAATTTTGTATAAGACAGGGCAGAAAAAATTGTTGGGAAAAAAATGCTGATTGACAACATTTTCCTCTTTTGCCAATGTTTTCTTTGATAATTCTTCATATTGCCCTAAAATTCCTGATTGTGTGTTAATGGGTCTGTGTTAAAATATGTATGTCTAAATATAACCTTATGCTATGGAAGCACATATGAAACATTAAAACAGGGTGATTCCCTTGATATTGATTAATTGGTGTATTGACTGATTGGTTGATTGATTGATTTTTTTTATTGATTGATCAATTGATCGATTGATTGATTGGTTGATTGTTTTTAATTGATTAATTGATTGATTGGGGGTATACCCCATTATAAACAATCTTATGACCAAAGTTTCAGTTATATCATATCTGCTTGCCTACTCATGCTCTACCTTGGAATCACAAGAACCTGGCCGGGCTCTAAATTTCTTGCCCTAAATATCTCTAGGAATTTAATGAGAACCAACACAATGGTGTTTGATGCACTTAATTAATGATATAAACTAATTACAAGACCACACAATTTAAGATAAATCTGAATTGAAAGAGGCTCAACATGTATATAATTGTTGCATACATAGACAGAAATCATTTTGAATGTAATTTAATTTTTAGTTTGTCTATCAACAACGAGCATTCTGATTGGTCAAAAAAATTAATTTATAACTCCATAAACAAAATTTTGAGCACGCATCGATTTTGTATGCTTCCGTACAAAATAGTCCCTTATAAAAAGGTATCAAAATATGTAAAGTTGTTGCGTTTTTCGCTCGATGCTATTAAATTTTAAGAAATGAAGAGAATATTTTTTGTTTTCATGGAGGTATGAAACGTAAAAACTAATCACACAATGTATGAATCTGCTTCGTGTATTCATACAGTACGATTAGTTTTGTCGGTTCATATCTCCATGAAAACAAAAAATATTCTCTTCATCTCTTAAATGAAATCAAGAAATTGCTTGTGTCCTGTTCTCCCAAGTTTTCAAAGAACATTTTTTCTTGAATGTATCAAACATGTGTTGTAATGGGTTAAACACTGTGAAATTCAAATCGAACCCTCCAGTTAGAGTTCCGCAAAAAATAACCGATACATACCCTGTAGTTGTACGGAGTTGACACAAGGTCCAGTTTTTGACCATCCTTGTACCAGGTTATATTGGGTTTGGGATGACCCTCTGCCTTACAGTTGAGGTACTGCCAGCCTGCGTTGACCTTCTCAACACTCTCTGGGCCCTCAATGATGACAGGCTTTTCTGTTAAAAAGAAATTTGAAACATGTTTAACCCATTACCAGAGGGCCAAATTTTAGACTAGTCCTATTATAACGAGTTGAAGATGACAATTTAAAGTTCATAAAATTTTAGATTCCTTTATTTTTATGGGTAGAAAATATTGTTGGTAGAAAACATGGTGTAAAATGAAGAATTGCTTGTAACAAGCATTCTTTCATTTTCCCATTGTTTTCCCAATTTTTTTTCTTGTGGGGCATTTAAAAGCATCATTTGGAATGATTTAATTTTTTTAAATTGGCTTCACTTAGCTGACTTACCTTATCCATTCGAAGATAACAAAATAATAGACTGGTCCAAATTCAAAGATGTTGCAGACAACAACTTCAAGTTGGCAAAATTTTAAAAATCTTTGCCTATTGGGGAAGACAACATTGTGGACAATGAAAAAATTGCTTGTGACAAGCAATTTTTCATTCTCCACAATGTTTTCCAAAGCATTTTTCAATTGATTTGGCATTAAAAGATGAGATTGTGAAGAAATTATAGCAAGAAGGGTAAAAAACATTTTTGTTCATGGAAAAAAATTGCTTCGTTCAAGAATTTTCTTTGTTCATAACAATGTTTTCTCAAAATTAATCTCTTCACTTTTGTTGTGAATAAGTTCATTCTAATTCTGGACAAGTAGAAAATCATCTCACACAAATGTCTGGCAAATGCACAAGGTCAAGTTTGGCTTAACTGTACTTACTTATAACAGTGAGTATCATGGTTTCCATGGCAACCCGTCCTGCAACACATTGGTACTTCCCAGTGTCACTTATATCGGTGTTCATAAAATGGAGGTTGTTTCCGATTTGTTTAATACGACTGCCAATGCTGGCTATAATGACTGAAAAGAAAATGGTAATAGTAAATTGATTGATTCATGGAAAGGGGTTTAACGCCACTTTTAACAGTATTTCATTCACATCACAGGGTATGGAGCACCTAATCATAGATTCCTGGTATTTATCACATCTACACTACCACTCTTTTCCAAGCCTTCAGCTGCTCATCCCACCTAGGCTTACCTAAGTTAACCCAAACGGCAATGTCTTCATTTTACACAATATTTTCTCTTGAGGGGCATCAAAAAGCTTCATTGTGTGGGAATGGGTTAATTTGAAGTTAGAAGACAAAACTAGATTTTTCCATCGAGTAGTGATTAACTGATTCCTTCTTGTAATTTTCGATGATTAACTTGATATTACTGTAAATTTTGTTATTTTTGTGTCATCTAATTTTTGTGTGAGTAGGACCCAAAGACTTATTAGCGAGTTCAGGAATTCAAGAGCTGCTGTACGATACTTCTGTTACTTCCGTAAGTATCTCCAGAAATACTCTGGCAAAGAAAAATCGAAATACGATTTTCAGCCCCATTCGATACCAACCTATGAATGAAAAGATTACTCGTAATCCTTGTAAGAATCAGTTATTCTTTATTCTCATAGTATAATCATTTCGATGGTTCAGCGCAAACAGTTGTAACTACCTATATGCTTATAGGCAGTTACGACTGTTTTGCGCTTAACCATCAATTTGATCTTCAACAGTCCCCGCCTTATTTTCTGACCTGTATTGTTAACAGATTTGTACAAAATGGTCCCATTTAAGAGAGATTCTTGAATTCGCAGGTACATTGTCTCGCCAATATTGGCAAAAATAGAACCATCCCTAATAAAACAAGATTTCATGTACTCTACCATCATTTGAGGTAATATGCTAGGATCCCACATATCCTCTGGATGTCATAACAACAGTTCAGATTGGTTTGGGATCCCATATGTGAGGTAATATTCACTGATTACTTGAGGTAGTATTCTACCATCATTTGAGGTAGTATACCTAGATCACAAATATCCTTTCAAACTAGACAGGTTCTTCAACCCCCATACTAAACAGAGTAGCTGGGGATCCCCACATAAAAATTTTAAACTAGTCCAAATTCAAAGAAGTTGCATATGACAATTTAATGCTGACGAAATATTTAAAGTCTTTTCTATTGGGGTAGAAAACATTTTGGATAATTAAGAACTTGCTTGTAACAAGCATTTTCTTCATTTTCCACAATTATATCCATACTTTATATAGACACGGCAATTTTGCACTACGCAACCAAAATACACTTACTTTGGTCATCCTTGCACCACTTGGCAGGTTCTTGCAACCCCTGTACTAGACACTCTGAGATTATCTTCTATGATCAAATACACTTACTTTGGTCATCCTTGCGCCACTTGGCAGGTTCTTGCAACCCCTGTACTAGACACTCTGAGATTATCTTCTATGATCAAATACACTTACTTTGGTCATCCTTGCGCCATTTGACAGGTTCTTGCAACCCCTGTACTAGACACTCTGAGATTATCTTCTATGATCAAATACACTTACTTTGGTCATCCTTGCGCCATTTGACAGGTTCTTGCAACCCCTGTACTAGACACTCTGAGATTATCTTCTATGATCAAATACACTTACTTTGGTCATCCTTGCGCCATTTGACAGGTTCTTGCAACCCCTGTACTAGACATTCTAGAGTGGCTGGGGATCCCACATGTGAGGTAACATTCCCTGAACTTGAAACAATTTTTACATCTAATGACTGGCCTGTAGAAAAGAGACAAAACAAAATCTTTGAAAAGGTGACATATAACTAATTTACACAGACTAATTTTGACTTTGCTTTTCTGTTTGACTATGATTTAACCATGCAAAGTGTAGGGCGCCAATAAGCTTCACTGTAAGGGAATGGCTTAAAAAGAGTTGCAGACAACAATTTCAAGATTATGAAAGTTTAGACTTTTTTTAGATATTTTCAATTTTCTGGATAGAAAACATTGAGTAAAATGAAGATATTGCTTGTTACAAGCAAATTCTTCAGTTTGCATGATGGTTTTCTTGAAGGGCATCCAATAGCATCATTCTGTGGGAATGGGTGAAATAAGACAAAATTGCTTGTAACAAATTCTCAAATTGTTTTTACCTTTTGTGGCACTTGTTTTAAAATTCAAACACATATTAAATTTATTTCTGCCATTTCTATCAAATTGGATCAATCTTAACTTTTGACGTTTTGAAATGCATATAGTCACTGATAAGAATCCTAAAAATTTATTATGAAGAAACAAGAGCTAATCTGTAAATGCTTAAGCAAGTAGCAAGTAGCTATGATAAAGTTGAATGATTTCAGGTAACCCATTACCAGGCGGCAAAATTTTAGACTGGTCAAAATTTGTGAAATTTTAAATATTTCAACTTTCTGGATAGAAAACATTTTGTAAAATGAAGAAAAAGCTTGTTACAAGCGATTTCTTCTTTTTGCACCATATTTTCCTAATTGTTTTTCTTTCGGGTGTCCAAAAGCATCTTTGTGATAGAATGGGTAAAATAAGAAAAAATTGCTTGTAACAAATCTGGTCTCAATGGCTCTTATTAAAAATCCAAACACATATTGAATTTTCTTCTTTCATTTCTTTCAAATCGAATCAATCTCATTTTTGACATTTGGAAATGGGTATAACCACTTAATTAAAATCCTAAGTAGCCATGATAAAGTTGAATCATGTCAATTAAATAATTAAATATGAAGAAAATATCTTCTTTAGGACACCTCAGGAATCTTATTTAACCCATCACCTGACAACAAAATTTTAGAGTGATTTTTTCAACTTTTCTCACAGTACATGTATTTTTTTACCCTCTTTAGCACTTAAATTTCCAATTTAGTCCAATGTTGTCTTCAACTTCTCTCAATTTTGACGGGTCTAAAATTTTGTCAACTGGTAATGGATTATACAGTTCCTACCTTGTTTAACAATGAGTTGCGTTTCCGCACTGTATTTCCCATCAATCTCCGACACTTTACCCGGAAGTTCGTGCACAGATCCCTGAGCTGCGTAACACCGATATAGACCCGCGTCTGTTTCCTGTACACCCGTTATTTGTAATATACCTGAGCTTTTTAATAAAAAATACCTGAAAAAGATCAAAAAGAATTTCATCAATCCATTCCCACATAATAACAAATTTTTGACACATCCAGAAAATAAACATTTTGGATAACATTGTAGGAAATGAAGAAATTGTTTATTAAAAGCAATTTCTTCATTATCCAAAATGCTATTATCCCAGAAGACAAATTTTTTTCAAATTTTGTCAAATGAAAATTGTCGTCTACAACAATTAAATCTTTGAATTTCAAATTTGTCATCTGGGAATGGATTAACCCATTCCCACATAATGACCCCCCCCCCAAGAAAAACAATCAGCAATGCAATGTGTTAAATGGTGAAATTGCTTGCAAAAGCAACTTTTTTTCATTCACACAATGATTTCTAACCTGAAAATTGACAAAATCTTGAATTTCATCAACTTTAAATTGTTGCTTGCAACTTTTTTCAATTTTCAAGTGTCATGAATCAGACCTAATGATCATTGTGATAAAGTTTCATCAAGATAGAGCAAAGATTGTGGTCCCTAGGCTAATTGTAAATATAGAAATTGTAAATGAGGATCCCTTTCTAGTGTGTTTCAATACAAACTTTCCATTTTTATACAGTTCACCAGTCCTGTATTATAATAATTCTGACCAAGTTAAATCAAGATTGAACCAAAATTGTTGCACCTTTAAGTGTAAACAAAGAAACTATCATTAAGGCCCCTTTTCTAATCTTTTCAAATAGGTAATTCCCATTTTCAATATGGTTCATCCTTATAACCTAACAATCACTCAGATCAAATTCGGCAAGATTTAGGCCAAATTGTGGCCTGTAGAGTGTAAACAAAGAAATTTCTAATTAAGCCAGAAACTTCCAACTTTCAATTTGGACAAGTCCAAGTTTTGTCGTCAGGTAATAGAAGTTGAAGAAAACTCTAAGGCTCAATCAATTTTATCAAATAAAGAATCAGTTGACCAATCAAAATTTTCATTTAGACCAGAAATGAACTTTGAATCCAAACATCAGTCATATTAACCCATTTCCTCACAGGCCCTTCTTTTTACCCCCCCCCAAGAAAAAAGCGTATGAAGAATTTTTTTCTATCCAAACAGACAAAAAAATCAAATTGCATTCAACTTGACATTGTCAACTGCAGCTTCTTCACTTTGGACCAGTCTAAAATTTTGTTGTGTAGGAATGGGTTAATGTGGAACATTTTTGTAAGTATGGAGACTTCACCGTCGTTACAACGATAAAGTCGCCAACTAATGATTTTACTCTTTTGTTACATATTCCTGGCCATTAACCCTTGTCATGCTGCACCGGCACTAATGTGCAGGCTGATCTTAGTCTACACCTCCTGCTTGTACTTTTCCTGTCAGAGTTGTTTATGAAGTTGATTTCTGAAAGAAATATTGATTTTTGAACGATTAGTTCTATCAGTGCTTTCAGCCCTTTGATTTGACAGTATTTCAGTAAGGTAATTTATACAGCATGACAAGGGTTAATTTGTCAAGTAACACTGTTTCATATTGAAGAGGAACTTTCCATCACATTCAGTGGGCGTGGCTAGCAGAGTCAGGGGGTCGAAGAATTAATTAGTCCATTTTCAGGATAAACAGTCCAGCTAAAAAGCAGTCTGTAGTTCTAAAATTTTACGAAATCAGCATGGTCTCTGTTTTTCATAACATAAATACCTGTTATCATTTTGAGGTAGAACATTTTTGTTAAATTCCCATATGTAGATGGGAGGGGGCACCGCCTGGATTTTACATTCAAATCTAGCGACTCCTCCAACGAGGGCCTCCTGAGCTTGAGGCTCGACATCAAACTTGCGCTCAATGCCTGAAAATAGAGAGAGTAATGATTTAATTGTTAGTTTTCTCTATCAAAAAGGAGCGTTCTGATAGGCTGAACAAAATATTCATACCTGTATGAAAACAATCTTGAGCACGTAGCTATAGTGTATACTTGCGCACAAAACAGATCCATAAAAAGTTTCTAAAAATAGTTGTTTTTTTCACTTGATGTCATTATATCGTAAGAACATAATATTCATACAGTATTACAGGGTGATTAGATTTTTTTTAATTCAAACCTCTATGAAAACAGAAAAAACTATTCTCTTTATCGCTTAAATGATAAACCCATTACAAAATTTAAAACTGGTCCAAAATGAAAGAGATTACAGACCACATATTTTAGTTGATGAAATTTTGAAATTCTTCATCTTTTTGTGTAGAAAATATTGTTGATAATGAAGAAATTACTTGAAACATGCAATTTCTTCATTTTTCACAATGTTTTCTGAAGCTTTTTTTCTAGGGTGTCTAAGAGCTTCATTGAGTAGGAAGGAATGAGTTAAAAGAGATTTCAGGATTCCGTTTGGAGAGAAATTTGTCACTATGACAGCCTTTAACCCATTCTGACACAATGATGCATTTAGGAAAACACTATATAAAATTGAGAAATTGCTCGCAACAAGCTATTTCTTCATTTCCACATAGTTTTGATTGTTTTCTATCCAGAAAGTTGAAAAATCTAAAATTTCATAAACTTTTTAATTGTTGTCTGCAACTCCTTTCATTTTGGACTTGTCTAGAAAAAAATTTAGGAATAGGTCAGATGAAATATCAGGTGACTTTTTTACCTGCAACATAATTTAAAGTAATCTCTTACCCCATTCCCACTTGACAAAATTTGACTGGTCCAAATTGAATGGAGATACAGACAAAAATTTAAAGATTACAAAACTTAGGATTTTTTTTTTTACTTTTGGGGTAGGAAACATTGTGGAAAATGAAGAAATTGCTTGTAAAAAGCAATTTCCTCCTTTTTACACAATGTTTTCATAAAGATTTTTGGTCTTGTGGGTGTCTAAAAGCGTCACTGAGTGGAAATGGGTTCATTGGTGCTTAAATATATATATTATATGCTTTTTAACCTTAATCTAAATCTAATATTAACTCTTGTCATGCTGTATATATTAGTACCTTACTGAACTGCCATAAAATCAAAGGACTGAAAGCACTGATAGAACTTGTTGCTCAAAACCAATATTTCTTTTAGAAATCAATTTCATAACAACTTTGGCAGGAAAATCACAAGCAGCAGGTGTAGACCAGGATAAGACTGCACTTATGTGCAGTTTGATCTTGGTCTACATCTCCTGCCAAAACCGGAATACTCTGGGTTCAGCATGACAAGGGTTAACTTATTACAACACAACAAAAATTCAGAAAGGTCCAAACTCAAAGAAGTAACTGTTTCAGACAATAATTTTAAATTCATGAAAAATCTTTGTCTGTTGATGCTGGATAAACAAGAAATTCCTTGTTACAGTCTGACATACATTTTTTTTCATTTTCAACAATGTTTTTCAAAGTTTGTATCTTGCTGGGCATTTTCCACGACATTTTTCAAATCTTTTACCCTTCAGGAGCATAAAGAGCAGGATTGTGCAGGAAAAGGTTCAGTGACCAGTAATTATTAGGCGTCAATTTCATTAACCAAAACCAACTTCTTTGAATTGTGACCACTTAATGAGGAAGTTGCAGACAACTACTTAGTCTATCCACCTGCCATGGCTATTGTCAGAACAGGAGTATTCCTGAATCATCATGACAGGGGTTAAAATATTGTCGTTTAAGAAAAGGTCAGAAGGCTTTAATTTCATCAACCAAAACCGTCTTCTTTGCATTTGGATCAATTGTCAGACTGATAATGGGTTAAGGGTTAATTTACCCTTTTTGCCCTTAAAATAACTAGCAACAAAACAAATCCATGGAAAAATAGAACACAGTAAATCCTTCACCCCTCACTGAGCCTCATTTTCACTGCCTTAGTGAAAGCACCCGCAGTATCATTACACAATTGGTGACCCTTCACCCCGACCTACGTGCCAGTCTTTCCATTACAAACAATCACTTTTTTCCTTTTATTTCAAACTAAGGTGCTGTCAGTAATTTCTGTCTCAACCTTTCCTGTTGAACCATTGTTTTTTAAGTCCCTATGAATTTATGATTAAGAAAATACATGTATTAAAGAAAAAGAAGAATTTGCTTGAACCAAGCAATTTCTTCTTTTTCCACAATATTTTCTACCTTACTGAATGGTAATTGAAAAGTTCAAGTTAAATTTTTGTCTGCAAAACCTTTGAATTTGGACAGGTTTAAAATATGGCAAAAGAGGAAAGGGTTAAATAAAGTCCTGCAGGTTACTCAATGCTTTACCTACAATTCATCATTATAGATCGATTGATTGACAGTAATTTAGTCATATTGCGACGGCTGGAGCACCTAACAATGGATTCTTGTTATTTCTCACACCAGTACTACCGCTACATCCTTTCCTAGCCTCCAGCTGCTATCCCACTTAGGTTTATGATTATCCACCCATTGGTGAGAGACAAATGTTGGAAAGGACATGAGCCACTGCAGGGGAGCGAACCCATGACATCTCATGATTTAAGATTGGAAGTCTTAAGGGCTACCGACTGTGCTATGACAGCAGCCTCATCATTGTAGAAGAGGGATTGAAATTAGAAAATACTCTAGTTAGATCAAAGTATTTTCAGATGGGGGGGGGGGAAGAGTGTTAAAAGGCATTATTATGAGGGAATAGGGTTAATCCATTCAAAACCTAACCCTTTTTTTCACAATTCTAATTAAAAGAGTCTATAAAAATAATGTTTTCCCAACTTTTCCCAAATTGTTTTGTGCACAAAATGACCAAACTAACTCTGGCTGCGAAAAGTCTCTCTCTGGTAAGGTTGATGGAATTTGAAAAATAGTAGTTTTGGGGGGTAGTAAACAATGTGGATAACAAACAAAGTAATTTCTTATTTTTCCACAGTGTTTTCCAAAGCTGTTTTCTTAATGGATGTAAAAAAGCTTGATTGTTTTGAAATGGCTCAACTGAACTGCTATTGAAAGTGAGGTTAAACCAAACAATTTCTTCATTGTCCAAAATGTTTTCAACAGCTTTTTTCTAAGTGACGTTTGAAAGTGTTAACCCATTCCCACAAGACAGTGACGCTTTTAAATGCCTCTCAATATAAAGGTTTTGGAAAACATTGTGGAAAATGAAGAAATTGCTTGTCACAAGCAATTTCTTCATTATCCACAATGTTTTCTACCACAATAGCCAAAGATTTTAAATGTTTTATCAATTTTAAATTGTTGTATGCAACTTCTTTGAATTTGGACTGGTCTAAATTTTTATCGTGTGGGAATGGGTTAAACCTTGTCAAATATCAAATGGAAATTGGATCAAGCTATCCCCACATGAAAGCGCTTTTCATGCCCCAAGAAGACAGTTTCAGGAAACAGTGTGGAAAATTAAGAAATCATTTGTTACATTTTAATTCTTCAATGTCCACCACATTTTCTACCATAATATGAAAAGATTTTTTTTAAATTTCACTTGAAATTATCCTCTGCAACTTATTTAAATTAGACTAGTCCAAAATTTGATCAGGTTGTAATGGGTTAACCAACCCAACTAAATTGAATAATTTAACCCATTCCTGTACAAACCCGGGATTTATGTCTATGATTTTATACTTGAGAAAACATTGTGGAAAAAGGAGAAATTGGTTGTAACAAGCAATTTCTCCTTTTCCCACAATATTTTCTACCACATAGGTTTGTATTACTTCAAATTATATCCAATTTTCATTGTCGTCTGCATCCCCTGTCAATTTGGACCAGTCTAAAATTTCAATAAACAGGAAAGGGGTAAAGCCTTTAGGTTTCATTTTGTTTCTCACAAATGGTTGAATAATAAAGTAGTGTGCCATTACTGAGATGAACAGCTTGTGATGTATTGATGAATTGAATGGGTTCAACGCCGAATTTAGTAGATTTTCAGTATTGTTACAGTTGCTGGAGCACCTAAACATAGATTCCTTGCATTTCTCACACCCGCACTATCACTACATCCTTTCCAATCCTCCAGCTGCTCCTTATGATTATTCACTCATTTCTCGGAGACTAGTATGTCAGAGGGGATATTTGCCACCACCGGGGATCAAACCGTGGACCTAATGATTGAGAGTATGACACGCTTTCACAGCTTGAACCTGCAAATTGCTTGTGGCTCGGAAAGACAGTAGTGGTTGTAATTGTAGGAGGAAAATTGATAGATTGAATAGGGTCTAATATCCCACTTTAGACAATATTTCGCCGCCGTCAGAGTGCAGTTGGTAGCGCGTCGGCCCGTCAATCTAGAGGTCCCAGGTTCGATCCCCGACGGCGGCACTCATTCTTTCCGACTATTTGTCTCTCACCAATGGATCGATAATCGTAGACCTATGTGGGATAGCAGCTGGAGGCTAGGAAAGAATGTAATGGTAGTACTGGTGTGAGAAATACCAGGATTCCATTGTTAGGTGCTCCAGCCGCCACAATATAACTGAAAGATTGTTGAAAGCGGCGTAAAACCCCATTCAAACAAAAAAATCAACTTAATATTGTCATCTACAAAATTTGGACCAGTCTAAATTTTAAATGTCTGGTAATGGGTTGACTCATTTCCATTTCATATTTTATATGCCCCAAGAAGAATTTTAACCCATAAGTTCTTAGACAGTCCAAATTCAAAGAAGTCGCAGACAACAATTTATTGTTTATGAAATTTTGGATTTTTCAATTTTCTGGGTAGAAAACATTGTGGAAAATGAAGAATTTGCTTGTTCCAAGCAATTTCATCAATTTCCACAATGTTTTCTCATTTTTTTCTAGAGGGGTGTCAAATGTGTCACTGTGTGGGAATTGGTTTAGGAAAATGTGACAAGCAATTTGTTCATTATCAACAATGTTTTCATCTCTTAAAGAAAGGCATTTTTTGAAATTGTATCTACTAACAAATGTTGTCCACAATTTCCTGACAGTAAAAAGAACTTTCACAATAAATGAAGTTGCTCCCCTTCAATTCATTTAACCCTTTCATGTACAATCCCTGATTTGTGATATTATACTTGAGAAAACGTTGTGGAAAAAGATTAAAAAGATTAAAATAGGCAAAACCTACTTTTCCTACAATGTTTTCTATTATACAGGATGATTACTATTTGAATTGTATACTATATACTGTTGTCTGCAACCCCTTTGAATTAGATTAATTCAAATTTTTTTATAAATATAAAAGGTTTAACCTTTTACCAGATGAATTTAGACTTGTGAAATTGAAAGACAGAGCAGACCACAATTTAACTTGACTGAATGAATGGGCTATAACCCATTACCAGACGACACAATTTTAGACTGTCCAAATTGAAAGGAGTTGCAGACAACATTTTTAAGTTTATGACTTTCTAAATTCTTTTCAACTTTTTGACAAGAAAACATTGTGGAACATTAAGAAATTGCTGGCAACAAGCAATGTCTTCTAATTACATATCCTGAAGGACATCATTAAGCGTCATTGCGTGGGAATGGGTAAATTAACAATCGTTAACCCATTCCAACACAATGGAATTTTAGACCAGTCCAAATTGAAAAGAGCTTCAGATGACATTTTCAAGTTGATGGAATTTTGAATTTTTTCATCTTTTTGGATAGAAATCATTGTGAATAATGAAGAAATAGCTTGATCCAAGCAATTTCTGCATTTTCCACAATGTTTTCCAAAGTTTTTCATTTAGGGGCTTAAAAAGGAGGGATTGAGTGGGAATGGGTTAATTGTTTGTTTGTTTGAATGGGGTTTTACGCCGCTTTCAACAATCTTTCAGTTATATCGTGGCGGCTGGAGCACCTAACAATGGAATCCTGGTATTTCTCACACCAGTACTACCATTACATCCCTTTCTAGCCTCCAGCTGCTATCCCACATAGGTCTACGATTATCGACCCATTGGTGAGAGACAAATAGTCGGAAAGGATGAGTGCCGCCTTCGGGTATCGAACCCGGGACCTCTAGATTGATAGTCCGACGCGCTACCAACTGCGCTATGACGGCGGACAGGGAATGGGTTAAACATGTTCTTCTAACTGTAGGAGCACCTAACAATGGATTCCTGGTATTTCTTAAACCAGTACTAACCACTACATCCTTTTCCAGCCTCCAGCTGCTATCCAACTAAGGTTTACAAATTTCCTCTCATTGGTGAGAAACAAATGTCTGAAAGGATTTGTGCTGCCTCCTAGGGTCGAACCCATGACATCCTATGATTGAAGATGAGGAGTCTGGTGCACTACCCACTGTGCTATGATAGCGGCTACCTCTTGATTGGAGGCTGAAGCTCTATCTAACGACCACAGACACTAGTCAGATTGTGTGGGAATAGGTTTGGGGACAACTTTCATTAACTCATTTCCACACAATCCCTCTTTTCCACACCTCTTACAATATAGTTATGGAAAAAATTTTGAGAATAGGTAAATTTACTTCTAAAAAGTAATTTCTCCTTTTTCTACAATGTTTTCAACCTATTTGGATCTTAATTTCCGATTTTAACTTTGAAATGTTGTCTGCGACTTAAATTTGGACCAGTCTAAAATTTTGTTGTCGCATTTTGATTCACACCTAAGGCCCATAATAGTGGTTCATAGTTGGATTGCTTGTAAAAAGCAATTTCTTCATTTTTCTACAATGTTTTCTCAAGCATTTTTCTTGATGGGCATTCAAAAGCGTCACTATCCCTTTCCTGTTTCTGGAAATTTTAGACTGGTCCAAATTGAAAGGAGTTGCAGATGACAATAAAGATTGGATGTAATTTGAAATGATACCATCATACGTGGTAGAAAATATTGTGCAAAATGGAGAAATTGCTTGTTACAAGCAATTTCTCCTTTTTCTACAATGTTTTCTCAAATAGAAAATAGAAGCAACATAAAATCCCGTGATTGTACAGGAAAGAGCTGTGTGGGAATGGGTTAAGGACTTTAACCCTTTCCCGTTTTTGGAAAATTTAGACTAGTCCAAATTGAAAGAGTTTGCAGACGACAATGAAAACTGGATGCCATTTGAAATGAAACCATCCTATGTGGTAGAAAATATTGTGTAAAAAGGAGAAATTGCTTGTTACAAGCAATTTCTTCTTTTTCCACTATGTTTTCTTGAGAATAAAATCACAGCATCGTAAAATCCCGTATTTGAACGGGAAAGGGTTAATCAGCATGACAAGGGGTAGTATACATTTTATACAGAAGCAAAATTCAATATTGAATGCAGAGCATTTGCAGCTCTTGAAAAATTTTACCACGAAATCCCGCATTTCGATGCATCAGATTTTAGCTTTGCAATCATGGTGGTAAGAGAATCATTCCATCACAATGACACTTTTAGACAGCCCGATGAAAAAAAATTAAGAAATTGTGGAGGAAATGAAGAAATTGCTTGCTACAAGAAATTTCTTAATTATCTTAAATGTTTTCTACCACAAAAGACCTTAAATTTTAAAATTTCATAAACTAAAAATTGTTGTCTGCAACACCTTAGATCTTGACAAGTCTAAAATTTTGTCGTCTGGTAATGGGTTTGAATGTCTGAAAACTTTTTGAACTCATCAAGATGTGTCTGGTAATGGGTTAATTAGGGGGAAAACGTTTCAGAATAGTTAAGAGTGCCAAACTTATAAAAGCCATCGTATATTAGTAAACCCATAATTATCATGTGTGAAACGGTATAAAGCTGTTATTTCGGTCAATATTCATAGACAAAAAAATCTCCAACACTTGCCCTTAAGGTGCCTCACACATAAAAAGTTATGCTGATGAGAGAAAAGTTAACCTTTCAATGCTACAGCGCAAAAACTGGGGATTGGTCACTCACAAAAATCATGATCTATTTATACTTTAATATTGACCAATCAGACATCTTCCAAGACTTTACTCCTGTGACCTCATATGACCAGGTCAAACTAACCCACAGAGCGAAATGGCTGCCATTGATTTGTTTTTGTTTCATTAGAGCTTTATGTTGTATCGTTTTTTTTTCTACACAGAAAGAAGAAATTTTACATGGTTTATAAATGCCTAATCCTGTGTTAAAGTGTATGTGAACTTTGACATTTTTAGAGTCAGGAGAAATATTTCAGTCCAACAAGCACCAAGAGTTTATTGGTAAATGTTCAACTGCAAAACAGCTTCCAGGGTCATTTGAGAATAACCCTTTTCAAGAAATGAACTGGCTTCTTAAGTAACCCATTCCCACACAATGATGCTCTTTCACACCTCTCAAGAAAAAAGCTTTGGAAAACATTGTGGAGAATGAACAAATTGCTTATTAAAAGCATTTATTTTTATTATCTATATGTACTTTGTTTTCTACCCCAACAGGCAAAGGTTATTAAGATTCTATAATATTTAAATGGTTGTCTGCAACCCCTTTCAATTTAGATAAGTAAAAAAACTTTGTTTTCTGGTATTGGATTAACCCTAATTATGCTGAATATAAATCCTCCTTGCTTTTTATTGATTGGTTGATTGAAATGGGTTTTACGCCACTTTTAACAGTATTTCAGTCATATGGCGGAAGCTAGAGCACCTAACAATGGATTCCTGGTATTTCTCACACCAGTACTACCTCTACACCCTTTCCTAGCCTCCAGCTGCTAACCCACTTAGGTTTGTGATAATCCACCCATTGGTGAGAGACAAATGTTGGAAAGAACATGTGCCGCTGCCAGAAATCAAACCCATGACATCCCATGATTGAAGAATAGGAGTCTGACGCGCTACCGACTGCGCTATGACGGCGGCAAATCAAACTGCTGAAAGCAAGGGAAAATTTGGTTTTAAAGAAAGAATTATTTAATAAAAACATCTATGGCAGTGGATAAAAAGGTGGCTTGTGGACTACGATACTTCAAAATTTCAAAACAAGAATATGGCCAGCCTAAGATCAGACTGCATGTACATGCAGGCTGACTTTAGTCTACTTCCCAGACAAGTTTAATCCTTGTTATGCTGAACAACACCTAAAAGATATCAAAAGGCCAAAAGCACTGGGAGGCCTAATCTTGGGTCAAAATTCTGAACAACTTTGACTTCTATGAGACAACAGGAGATTAACCCATTTAGGAGATGAAGAGAAATTTTTTATTTTCATGGAGGTATGAACCGAAAAACCTAATCACAATGTATGAATACACGAAGCGGATTCATACATTAGTGTAATTAGGTTTTTTGGTTCATACCTCTATGAAAACAAAAATTCTCTTCATTTCTTACAATTTAATAGCATGGAGCAAAAAAACCATAAGCTTTACAAATTTTGATACCTTTTTTATGGGACTATTTTGTGCTGAAGCATACAAAGTCGATGTGTGATCAAAAATTTGTTCATGTAGTTATGAATATTTTTTTTCGACCAATCAGAACGCTCGTTGTTGATAGACGAAACAAGAAATTAAATCATTACCAGATGGCAAAATTTAAGACTGGTTGTAGACAACAAATTTGAAATTTTGAAACTTTTAGATTATTTTTTAACTTTCTAGCTAGGAAAAAAGAAATTGCTTGTTAGAAATTCTTTATTTCACACAATGTTTTCCAAATTTTTTTCTTAAGGGGCTTTAAAAAGTGTCATTGTATGGGTTAAAACTAAAGTTCAACCTGTACTTCTGTGCAGGCAGCATTCTTTATCAACCCATTCCCTCACAGTGACACCTTTGGACGCCCCTAAAGAAAAACAAATGAGAAAACATTGTGTAAAATGAAGAAATTGCTTGTCACAAGCAATTTCTTCATTTTACACAATGTTTTCTACCCAGTAAGTTGAACAAATATAAATTTCCATAAACTTTAGAATGTCGTCTGCAACTCCTTTCAATTTGGACAAGTCCAAATCTTTCTTGTGTGGTAATGGGTTAATGCCTTCCGCCAAAAACATCTTTTAAGTCTCTCAAGAAAAATGTTTGGGAAGACAAGAAAGGAAATGAAGAAGTGGCTTGTGAAAATGCAATGTCTTGATTTCTCACCATGTTTTCTTACCTGAAAGACCGATTTACATTCCATAAACCTAAAATTGTTGTCTGCAACTTTTTTCAAACTGGACCAGTCTATAATTTTGTGGTTTGGGATTACTTATATTACAATATTACAATCATTTCTCCATTTCCCACAATGTTTTAAACTTATATTAGAATTTCAATCTAATTTGAGTTGCCATCTGAAACTTCATTCAACTTGGACCAGTCTGAAATTTTGCATCTGATCATGGCTGCTTATGAGAAAATTTTGAAATTACACTAACAAATTGTGCATTTTTCTAAAGTTTTACCTCAGTGACAGGGACATTTTTGACCAATTGGATACAATTTTAGCAACCTTTGTGCTCAGAATAGCTAAAGAGCCATGCTTTAATCCAATCGAATTTCTTTGACGGCATCTAACAAAGGATCATTCCTGTGAAAATTGATAGAATTTCATCCAGTAGTTATGAGAAGATTTTGTAAGAAAAAGATTACAGAAGTGAGGTATGCATGAGAGGCACAATGCCTTGACAATAGCTCCAGTGGATTTTGGCCAGTGGATGATTGATTGAATGGGGTTTAACCTCACTTTTAACAGTACTTCAGTCATATCGCGGCGGCTGGAGCACCTAACAATGGATTCCTGCTATTTCTCACACCAGTACTACCATTACATCCTTTCCTAGCCTCCTGCTATTATCCCACCTAGGTGTACGATTATCCACCTATTGGTGAGAGGCAAATGTTGGAAAGGATATGTGCTGTGATTGAATATAGGGCATCTGACGCGCTACCCACTGCCCTATGATGGTGGTCCAGTGGTCAGTGGAGCTCACCAGTAGTCGGCTTGGGCTCAAGGACATACCCTAATGACCAGTGGTGCAGTCAGGCTTCAAACACTACAATTTTCCACCAAATTCTCTCAGATTAAGAGTCCACAGTCCTAACCTCTGACTCAATTGTGCAGGACCCCTTTTAACCCATTCCAACACATGCCCTCCATTTTACGACCCTAAAGAAAAAAACTTTGAAAAACATGGAAGAAAATGAAGAAATTGCTTGTACCAAGCAATTTCTTCATTATCCGCAATGTTTTCTATCCAGAAAGACGGGAAAAAAATGAAATTCCATCAACTTGAGATTGTCGCCTGTAGCTTCTTTTAAATTTGGACCAGTCTAAAATTTTGCTGGGTTGGAATGGGTTCCACAAAACAGAATTATAGACTAGTCCAAATTGAAAGGAGTTGCAAACAAAAAATAACAGTTTATGGAATTTCAGATTAGTTCATCTTTCTGGGTAGAAAACATTTTACACAATGTTTTCCCAATGGTTTACCTTGAGGGGAGTCAAAAAGCTTCACTGAATTGTTTTAAATGAAGAAATTGCCTGTTACAAGCAATTTCTTCATTTTACACAATGTTATCCCAATGGTTTACCTTGAGGGGGCGTCAAAAAGCGTCACTGTATTGTATTAAATGAAGATATTGCTTGTTACAAGCAATTTCTTCATTTTACACAATGTTCTCTCATGGTTTACCTTGAGGGGGGCATTACTGTGTGGGAAAGGGTTAAGGGAAGGACGTGCTGTTGAAAAATTATGTGTGTCGCTGTTTTATCATTTTTTCGATTGTATGCCTATTGTCACGGGTGATTAACATTAATTCTGTACAACAATTCTTGAATAGGTATCAGGTGTTTACAGTGCATTGCAGTTTTTTCATAAATACAGAAAAACTTCAAATTCTTAATGTCATAAGGAGAAGTCTAACAGAAAAAGCCAAAGCAGCCAGATGACAAGAAATGCCAAAAGATGAACAAGACGGCCGTTGGCCCTGGGGTGCTCACCTTAGATAAAAGCTCTTTTTCTTTCAACAGTCTAATTTCATGTTAAGGTTAGGATTATGAAACAAATGGGCCACAATTACATATAAAGACTATGAACCTCGGGATCCAAAAGTCTAAATTACAAATTCCAAGGCTTTAGTGCTGATTTGAAAGAAGGAAAAAACTTTTTCGATGGGTTATAATTTCAGCAATAAGAAAGAAGTCTGTGAACTGATGCTTAATGCCTATTCCCCCCCCCCCCCTGGGTCTGGGTCCGCCCCTGGAGACCAGAGGAACATGATTTTAACTAGTTTGTTAGAAATCAATATACTGATGCTTCATGCAAAATATCAAGGTTCTAAGCCTTCTGGGTCAGGAGGAGAAGATTTTCAAAGATTGTTTTTAATTATCACTTTTGTTGCCACGGCAACCAGAGTTTTTAACGGATTTCAATTCTTTTAGCTAATTTCAAAGGGAACCACCTAAGGAACATTTCTGACGAATTTGGTTCAAATTGACCCTGTGGTTTGGGAGGATATGTCCTTTAAAAAATCATTCTTTATTTCTATATAAACCCCACCCCTGGGGCCCCGAGGATCATGAATTTAGCTATTTTGCAAGAGGTCAATGTACTGATGCTTCATGCAAAATATCAAGGCTCTATGACTTCTGGGTCAGGAGGAGATGATTTTTAAAGATTTTTTAAAAATTCACTTTTGTTGCCATGGCAACCAGAGTTTTTAACGGATTTCAATTCTTTTAGCTATTTTTGAAGGGGACCACCTAAGGAACATTTCTGCCAAATTTGGTTCAAATTGGCCCAATGGTTTGGGAGGAGATGTTGTTTAAAGAGATTGTTGACGGACGACGGACGGACGACGGACAAAAGGGGATCACAACAGCTCACTTGAGCACTACGTGCTCAGGTGAGCTAAAAACACTTCAAATATCATACAAGGTCATTCAGGTAATTTTCTTTGCAGGGTCAACAATCTGTCAATTGATCCTAGTATATGGTCAAAGTCACTCTAACTGTTGATAAAATAAAGTTTTGTTTGTTTGAATGGGGTTTTACAACACTTTCAACAATCTTTCAGTTATATCTCTGCGGCTGGAGCCCCAACAATGGAATCCTTGTATTTCTCACACCAGTACTATTATTACATCCTTTCCTAGCCTCCAGCTGCTATCTCACATAGGTCTACGTTTATCGACCCATTGGTGAGAGACAAATAGTCGGAAAGGATGAGTGCTGCCGTCAGGGATCAAACCCGGGACCTCTAGATTGACAGTCCAACTGCACTATGACGGCGGGTCGATAAAATAAAGCAACTAGTTGCACTTGAGTGCCTGTATTGCTCAACAGGCCTGCATGTACTGATTAACCCTTGTCATGCTGATCCCGGAATAATCTTGCTGTGGCAGGACGCATAGAAAAAGATCAGCTTACACATAAGCGCAGTCTGATCTTAGTCTACGCCATATGCTTGTCATCCTTTATCCAGAATTTTCCCCAGGATCAATTTCCAAACTAATATTGAACCTAGCAAAAAGATCTACGTTGCCCTCAGTCCTTTGATTTTATTATAATTTCCAAACAATGATTTTATTCAGCATGAAAAGGGTTAAGTAAATTGTGTTTTTAGGATTCAGTATAAACTGAATCATCTTTGGAAAATAAACCTAGTCACCAAAATCTTTGAAATAGTTCTACAGAAGAACTGTAAACTTTTCATTGTTTACGAATCTAATTAGTCAGATGAAAAGGTATTAAGATTTTCAAAATTTCACTTTATTATAATTTGGACATAAGCTATGCCCTTAAAGGCCATGTTTATACACTGATCAAAATTCTGTAAATATATCCAACAAAGAGTCTACTGAATCATTCCTGTGAAATTTGGTTGGAATCCATCCAGATTTTGAAAGTTTTCAGTATATACCTTATATGGAAATTACCCACCCCATCCCTATCTACATAAAAGTCAAGATTTTAGTCTAATCCAAATTCTTTTGAGAAATCTGATAAAAAGGTCCCATAAGGATCATTCTGGTGAAATTTGGTTTAAATCAGTCTGCTAGTTTCTGAGCAAAAAAGATTTTTGAAGTTTTCACATAATACCAAAATTGAAACATGACCCCCCAAGGTACCAAATGATTATTCCTTCGAAATTTGGTTAATATCCATCTACTTGTTTCTGAGAAAATAGAAATCGATACTTCACCATGTATGGAAACTTGGTTGAAATCCATCCATTGGTTTCAGAGAAGGAGATTTCACCATGTATCGAAATATTTAGCACAGCCCAATCCATAAAAGCTATGTTTTTCATCTGATCGAAATTTGAAGAAGGAATCTGATAATGGGTCTCACAAGATCATTCCTAAGGAGACAACCTTTAATAACATTGTCATATTCAATATATATTGGAACACCCCACCCTCGTTAACCCATTCCCACATAGTGATGCTTTTTGACTCCCCACAAGTAAAGAAATCGGGAAAACATTGTGTAAAATTAAGAAAATATTTGCAACAAGCAATTTCTCTTTTTTCGAAATCTTTACTCCCAAGAAAGTTAAAGCAGGAAAAAATTCATGAACTTTAGATTGTTGTCTGCAACTCCCTTCAATTGGGACCTGAGTCTTTAAATTTTGTCGTCTGGTAATGGGTTAAAAGCCTGTTTCTTATCCACTCATTTTTTTCAAGCATTATGTTAAGGGGTCTCTCATAGATCATTTCTGTGGTCCTGAATCCATTCCAACTCAGTGACGCTTTTAGACACCTTGAAAAAAAAGCTTTGGAAAACATTGTGGGAAAAAGCAGAAATTGTTTGTTACAAGCAAATTCTTCATTATCCACAATGTTTTTCTTCCAAGAAAGTTGAAAAAATAAAAAATTTTATAAACTTTCTATTGTCGTCTGCAACTTCTTTCAATTTGGGCCAGTCTAAAATTTTAATCAGAAAATCCAAGTATATCCCCCGGCCCTCCATTCGGTACTGACTTTGACAACGCTCTCAGACTCGAAACACAATGACACAATTACAATGGGGTTTTAGTTTTCTCCAAACTCCAAAATAAAATCAA
Source organism: Fragum fragum (assembly GCA_946902895.1). Taxonomy (NCBI): domain Eukaryota; kingdom Metazoa; phylum Mollusca; class Bivalvia; order Cardiida; family Cardiidae; genus Fragum; species Fragum fragum. The sequence goes on along the minus strand of OX336383.1, from coordinate 8,046,568 downwards.
TTTCAAACAACAGCTTGTAATTTGAGCGCAGTAATTTTTTCCCCCAATTTATTCCCCATTGTTCCGATTGCTGGAAAAACATCATTCAAATTTGAGAAGATCAGATGAATATCTATAGAAATTAGTTGTGTTGCTTTTTTTATTCTCTTTTTCTGTTTTCACAATAAAAGGTACATATTCCATAAAAACTTTTGCCTATTCCAATTTAACCCATTCCCACACAATCCTGTTTTTTGAAGCTCCTGAAGGAAAACAAGAGCACCACCCACAAGTGCCAACGCCTGGCTGCAGGTGCTGGATAATGCAAAACTTTTAAATCGAAAAAGGGCATAACTCTTGCAAAAACACTTTTACAGTTATCCCCTGATAGTCTAGATAAGCTCTTGTGATGGTCAATACACATGCCATGTTTCTTGAGGATATCATCAATAACAACAGAGATATGACCAAGGTTAAAGTTTGTAACACCAACGCCAATGCCAACGCTAACAACGCCAAGGTGATCACAATACCTCTGTTTTCTCTGAAAACAGCCGGGCTAAAAATGGATAATATTGTGGACAATGAAATTGTTGCTTGTAACAAGCAATTTCTTCAATGACCACAATTTGTTTACCCTAAAAAGCAAAGTTTTTTCTTAATTCTGCCAACTTGAAATTGTCATCCGAAACTTCTTTACATTTGGACCAATCTTAAATTCTGTTGAGAGGTAATAGGTTAACCCATTCCCGCTAAATGACGTTTTTACAAGCCTCTCAATATAAAGGCTTTGGAAAACATTGTGGATAATGAAGAAATTGCTTGTCACAAGCAATTTCTTCATTTTCCACAATTTTTTCTTTCTAAAAAGACAAAAAAATCTGAAATTTCATCAAGTTTAAATTGTCGTCTGCAACCCCTTTCAATTTGGACCAGTCTAAAATTTTCTTGTGTGGTAATGGGTTAAACCATTGCCAGAAAACAAAATTTAGACTAGTCTAAATTCAAAGAAGTTGCTGATGACAAGTTTAAGTTGGTAGAAATTCATATTTTTCCGCATTTCTTTGAAGACAGCAAAAATTTAGACAGGTCGAATTCCAAAGAAGTTGCAGAAAACAATTTAAAGTGGATAAAATTTCTCATATCCCTGTCTTTCATGTATGAAAATAGAAAATGCTGAAATTGCTTGTTGAAATCAATTTTTTTCATTTAAGTTAAATTTTAATGTTTTCCCAATTACTTTCCATGTAGGGCTTCAAAGTGTAATTCTGTGAAAATGGGTTAACTATTTCCCTCATGATCCGTCCATTTTACACCTCACAAGGATAAAACTTTAGAAAACATTGTGGACATAGAAGAAATTGCCTGAAAAATTACCTGAGAAATTGCTTGATTCATGCAATTTCTTCTAAGTCCAAAATGTTTTGGACCCAAAGAATTTTAGAATTTAATCAACCTTAATTTGTTGCCTGCATCTTCTTTGAATTTGGACCAGTCTAAAATGTTCTTATGTGGGAATGGGTAAGACTAATCTGAGCAATTTCTTTGGCTTCAGACCAGCCTAAAATTTTATTGCTTGGTAATACCCACTAATGGGTTATTGATAGCTTTTTGAGCAATAATGCAAAGGTCTACATAAGAGGGCTAACAGGATTCTAAAATCCTTATTTCTTAACAAAACCATATATTGTGGGTAACCATTTGAATCGTCTTGGTGAGCACTGATAGACATATACTATTAATAGGCTGCATTATGTTAGCTAGGTTTTAAACCATTCCAACACAACATAATCAAAATCAACCTTTCCTGTTCAACCCCTGGTTTTTATGTCCCTGTGATTTTATAATTGAGAAACATTGTATAAAAAGAAAAAATTGCTTGAAACAAGCAATTTTCTTTTTCCACAATATTTTCTACTCTTCTGGATGGTTATCTTTCAGTTTAAATTAATTTTAAATTTCTGTCTGCAAAACCTTTGAACTTAGACAAGTCTAAAATTTCTTGAAGCAGGAAAGGGGAATGAGAAGCTACAGATGACAATGCTAACACTTTCATGTACAAACCCGGCATTTTACGTCATTCTGACTTTTTACTTGAAAAAACATTGTGGAAAAAGAAGAAATTGCTTGTAACAAGCAATTTCTAATTTTCCCACAATGTTTTCTGCCACATAGATTGGTTTTAATTTCAAATCACATCCAATTTTCATTCTTGTCTGCAACCTCTTTCAATTTAGACCAATCTAAAATTTCCAAAAACAGGAAAGGGTTAAGTTAATGGAATTTTAAATTTGTCTATTTGGATAGAAAACATTGTAGACAGTGAAGATTATTTAGATATTGCTTGGGTTAAACCAAGTCATTCTGAATAAAATCCACATTAAAAATGTATTAAAATCAAAGAGCCAAAAGCTCTAGAAGAATCAATTTTGGCTGAATGTTTACTCTAAAAATCTATCTTTAACCCATTCCCACACAACAATAATTTAGACAGGTCCAAATTGAAAGAAGAGACAGACATTCATTTCAAGTTGATGGAATTTTATTTCTTTCCGTCTTTTCGGATGGAAAACAATGTCTTCTAAAGCTTTCTTGCAATTTGAATCATTATCTATAACCATTTCTTTCATATTCAACAATCTGTCTTCAGGTAAAAATTTCCACCGCCATTTGACTGAAATGCTGTTAAAAGTGACGTTTAACCCTTTTCAATCAACCAGGTAACAAGAGCTGGTCACAGTCTTTGATTTGTTTTGTAAACACAACTACATGCATTTGTGATCTATACGTCTGGGGTTTTAATAAATGAAATTTTAACACATATAATGAAATCGAGAAATGAAATGGAGAAATGCATTATGGACGGATTATTCCGAGGTCAAAAGTAGGTCAAAGGTCAAGGTCACTGGGTCAAGGTCATGTAAAGTGGTCCACCCAATTAAGCATCTGTCCAAATATTGAAGCAATCCATTGAAGAACTAGAGCTGTCGCCCTCAAGGGCTGACGAGAATACCCCCCACACCGCTAAAAAGGCTTTTCTATGAAGGAGTGGAATTTGAAGCTGTTTAATCACATGCATGTCATGGTGGATGAACATTGCCAACCCTCCACCTCTTTCTGATTTTGTGTTTGTTGCTAGAGTTGCCTGATTAGGAAAGGTTGGTCAATATGAGCCTATGTTAAAGAAAACTGTGTGAGGAGATGATGACACAAAATTATATCCACGAAAAGTCAATATGAGCCTATGTTAAATTTTTGACGACTAAATAACGACTGGATCAAGATGAAAATTGCAGGTGCACAACTTCATATGATAGGAAACAACCTGATAAAATTTCAGCAAAATTGGTCAAAAAATGTGGGAGGAGAAGAGGACACAAAATTATGTCCACGGACGGACGGACGGATGGACGGACGGACGGACAGACGGACAGATGGACAACCTGATTCCAGTATACCCCCCATAACTTCGTTGTGGGGGGTATAATAAGAGAGTAAATACAATTTAACCATTCCTGACACAATTTAACCATTCTGGACGCCCCTTTGACCCTAGATTGTGACCTTGACCTTTGAGATAGGAACCTGAGTCTATTTCGCGACACATCTGAATGTGGTGAACATTTGTATGAAAGAAATTTGTACCTGCATGCATGATTATAGAAGTTACAGAGCGGACATGGCAAAAGTGCAGATTTTTGACCTTTGACCCCAGATTGTGACCTTGACCTTTGAGATATGAACCTGAGTCTATTTTGTGACACGTTGTCTTATATTGGTGACCATTTGTGCAAAGTTATATTCAAATCCACTATTGCATGTAGAAGTTACAGAGCCGACACAAAAGCAGGACGGACTGATTGACTGACTGACTGACTGACATTAGGGGGCATAAAAAAATACCCCAAACTCACAAAATCCACCTTTTTATAGCCCTCAAGAAAGTTTATTGTAAACTTGGTGAAAAATAAAGAAATTAAAATTCATGATTATCCTCATTATTTCTTCCCCCCCCCCAAAAAAACACAAAGATGTTAAAAACTCCATCATCTGCACTTTCAAGGAATTTGGATTAGCTTAATATTTTGTCAGTAGGGATTCCAATATGGGTTAACCCATTACCACACAATAACACCTTTTGAGGCCTATGTAAAATAATAATAAGGAAAATATTGTTGGCCAAGGAGAAATGGCTTGTGATAACCCATTTCTCCTTTGCCAACAATATTTTCTACAATAATTATTCATTATTTTTTAAATGTCATACACTTTCAAATGTTGTCTGCAAGTTCTTTCACTTTGGGATAGACCGAATTTTTTTCTTTTGAGCTTGGGTTAATAAATACTTATTTTCTATATTTTACTTACCTGCTACTTGTACAGTGACATCTCGTGCAATCACCTTGCCAACCCCAACCAGTGTTGCTAAGCAACGGTAATGCCCAGCATCAGATCGGTTCTTTCTTGGGCGGTGAATGACACGTCTCAAATAAAGTGAGCCATTTCTCAGAAGCTGGATCCGTTTATTACTAAGATCAACTGGGAAACCATCTTTGAGCCACTCAATTTGTAAATCTCCAAGGTCAGGGTTGAAGGTCACTGTACAGTTCAATAAGAGGTCACTTGTTTTCTGTGCAATGACAGTGTCTGGGACCCCTTGATCTATCGCTATCCCGACTCCGAGGCCGTCTTTGACCCCTGAAAAAGAGAACTTTTCAATAACAAATTCAGAATTCCAGCTAATAGAGTTGAATCATTTAGCTTGATATTGACTCTGGATTTATAAACTTCAGGTAATATAAAAATGTTTCAGCAAAATTTTAGACTGAGGAGTCACAGACAACAATCATAAGTTTGTGATATTTTAATTTTTTTCAATTTTCTGGGTAGAAAACATTGTGTAAAATGAAGAATTTGCTTGTGTAATGTGACAAGCAATTTCTTCATTTTACACAATATCTAACAATTGCTTTTCTTAAAGGGCGTTTAACCCATTCCAACACAAGCCCTCCTTTTTACGCCCCTCAAGAAAAAAAGCTTTGGAAAACATTGTGGAAAATGAAGAAATTGCTTGATCAAGCAATTTCTTCATTATCCACGATGTTTTCTATCCAAAAAGACAAAGAAAATTTAAATTCCACCAAAATGAAAATATTGTCTGCAGCTTCTTTCAATTTGGACCAGTCTAAAATTTTATTGAGTTGGAATGGGTTAAATGCATCATTGAGTGGGAATGGGTTAATGTTTAACTTATTAAGCTCAGACAGATGAGAAGCGTTTATTGATCTGCCATTGCACCATTGTCTGAAAGAAGTCATAAATGTCCCTATTTTTTTGTCACTAAAGGGACCCTTGGTTCTTGAGCTCTGGTAGTTAGATTGTTACTGTGATCCATGTATATTTTGAAAAATGTCCCAACTTTTTATAGAGTATGGAGACATTGTCACTTCACTTTCAAGATTATCATTTCCATGAAATTTGAATGAAATCCATCATCAGGTTTCAGAGAAATTTAGTAGTAGTAAATTACAAAGTCTTCAGTATATAGTACCATATATGGAAATTAGCTCCCCCCATTAAAGCGATATTTTTCATCCAACCTAAATTTTTTTTTATAATCAGATAAAAGGTCACCCAAAGATCAATCTGGTAAAATCCATCAACTGGTTTCTGAGGAGAAGAATTTAAAAGCTTTTACCATATATGAAAATAGGCCCCGCCCATTATAGCCAGGATTTTTTCATCCAATCAAAATTCTTTGTAGGAATCTGATAGATGGTCACCCAAGGATCATTTCTGTGAAATTTGGTTGAAATCTGTTCAGTACTTTCTGAGGAGAAGATTTTCGAAATAAAAGATTACGAACGCACGCACGAAGGACACAACGCCATGACAATAGGAACTAAAAACTGATAGATTTGACAATTGAAAGGGTTCAGAACAGACACAGAAGAACTTGTTAGTGATTCCTTGTTTCTTAACAGTTCAGACCCTATTTCGTAAAGTATGATCGTTATGACCTTACAATCATTCTGAGAAAAATTCAAAAAAATTTGATCAAAGTTGAGGACTTATTGTGTTAAAAGGGATTTTTTAACTAAATTTATATACAGCCTCTTTTCTGATGTTACTTGATGAGTCTGACCCAATTCCAAAACAAACTATCCATTCAAAAGTACAATCATTCAGTAAGTGTATAAGTATAACCCAATGAAATGACTTTATTACATTAATTAAGATTTAAGTTAAATTTTCATAGGGTCCCTTTTCCTGAGTTTCCCGGCCGATCAGACCCAATAAAGAACAATCCTCATGATGGTACAACAATTCTGTGAAAGTTTAAAGTGAATCTGGTAAAATCTGTGGAAATCATTGTGTTGACTGATTGATTGCATGGGTTAAACGCCACTTTTAACAGTATTTCAGTCATATCACTGAGGCTAAAGAACCTAACAATGGATACCTGGTATTTCTCACACCAGTACTACCACTACATCCTTTCCTAGCCTCCAGCTGCTATCGCGGCAAATAAGTTAACGATTATCCATCCATTGGTGAGAGACAAGTGTCGGAAAGAATATGCACCGCCACTGGGAATCGAAATCATGACATCCTATGATTAAATATTGGGAGTCTGATGTGCTAACAACTGTGCTATGACAGCAGCACATCTTGTGTTAACCCTTTCCCATTCAAACACGGGGTTTTACGTTCCTGTGATTTAATTCTTGAGAAAAGATTGTGGAAAAAGAAGAAATTGCTTGTAACAAGCAATTTCTCCCTTTTCCACAATATTTTCTACCATATAGGATGGTTTCATTTCAAATGGCACCCAGTTGTCATTTTCATCTGCAACCTCTTTCAATTTGGACTAGTCTAAAATTTCAAAAAACGGGAAAAGGTTAATTAAGATTTTTTTTTTTTTTATAAAAGGCTCCTTTCCGATGATACTTGACATATCAGACCACGTTTTGAAAGGACCAATCCTTTTGATGATACTATCATTCTGTGAAAGTTTGAAGAACTGTGGATTCAAGAGTGTTAACAAGGATTTTCAAACAAAATTTTCATAAGGATCCATATCCTGTGATAATTGAGGGATCAGACCTGATTTCAAAAGGAATGATCGCTATGAATTATGATAGTACAATCATTCTGTGAAAGTTTAACCCATTCCCACACAATCCTTCCTTTTAACGCCCCCAAAGGGAAAGAGATTTGGAAACATCGTGGATAATGAAGAAATTGCTTATCACAACCAATTTCTCCATTATCCACAATGTTTTCTGCCCTAAAAGACAAAGATCTTTAAAATTTCATCAACTTGAAATCGTTGTCTGCTTTTTTCAACATGAACCAGTCTAAAATTTTCTTACGTGGCAATGGGTTAAAGAGAATACGATGTAGACTGTAGACTTCAGAGCAGGGCCCCGGAAATCAAAACAAGAGGCCCATGAGGGCCTGAGACGCTCTACTGGTTACCAAGTTTTCCGTTAAAGAAATCTGATATTTAAGGAAGTTAATTGCTCAAAGAAGAATGCATAAAGAAACAAGAGGGCCAGAATGGCCCTAAAATCGCTCACCTGACTAATGTAAGATGATTCAAAATTGAAATCGGCCCAATGGTTACTGAGGAGAAGATGTTTAAAGATTTCAAAGTCAAAAACTGCCCTACCCTTCCAAGCCCTTATTTGGTCATCAATCAAAATTCAAGAACAACTTTTGAAAAGGGTCACTCAATGAACATTCATACCAAATTTGGTTGAAATTGGCCCAATAGTTACTGAGGATAAGATGTTTAAAGATTTCAAAGTCAAAAACTGCCACGCCCATATTTGGGCGTGAAACCAAATTCTGCAAACAACTTTTGAAAAGGGTCACCCAAAGAACATTCATGCCAAGTTTGGTTGAAATTGATCCAATGCTTACTGAGGAGAAGATTTTTAAAGATTTCAAAGTCAAAAAAGTGCCTGACCCTGCCACGCCCATATTTGGGCATAAATCAAAATTCCAAGAACAACTTTTGAAAAGGGTCACCAAAGGAACATTCATGCCAAGTTTGGTTGAAATTGACCCAACTGTTACTGAGGATAAGATGTTTAAAGATTTCAAAGTTAAAAAAACTGCCACGCCCATATTTGGGCATAAATCAAAATTCTGCAAACAACTTTTGAAAAGGGTCACCCAAGGAACATTCATCCCAAATTTGGTTGTAATTGGCCCAATAGTTACTGAGGAGAAGATGTTTAAAGATTTCAAAGTCAAAAACTGCCACGCCCATATTTGGGCGTGTAACTAAATTCTGCCGAACAACTTTTAAAAAGGGTCACCCAAGGAACATTCATACCAAGTTTGGTTGAAATTGGCCCAATGGTTCCTGAGGTGTAGATGTTTAAAGATTTCAAAGTCAAAAACTGCCACGCCCGGCCACGCCCATATTTGGGCATAAATCAAAATTCTGCGAACAACTTTTAAAAAGGGTCATCCAAGGAACATTCATGCCAAGTTTGGATGAAATTGGCCCAATGGTTACTGAGGAGAAGATGTTTAAAGATTTCTAAGTCAAAAACTGCCACGCCCTGCCACACCCATATTTGGGCATAAATCAAAATTCGACGAACAACTTTTGAAAAGGGTCACCCAAGGAACATTCATGCCAAGTTTGGTTGAAATTGGCCCAATGGTTACTGAGGAGAAGATGTTTAAAGATTTCTAAGTAAAAAACTGCCACGCCCTGCCACGCCCATATTTGGGCGTAAATCAAAATTCCACGAACAACTTTTGAAAAGGGTCACCTAAGGAACATTCATGCCAAATTTGGTTGAAATTGGCCCAATGTTTACTGAGGAGAAGATGTTTAAAGATTTCTAAGTTAAAAACTGCCATGCCCTGCCACGCCCATATTTGGGCATAAATCAAAATTCCACGAACAACTTTTGAAACGGGTGACCCAAGGAACATTCATACCAAATTTGGTTGAAATTGGCCCAATGGTTACTGAGGAGAAGATGTTTAAAGATTTCTAAGTTAAAAACTGCCACGCCCTGCCACGCCCATATTTGGGGGTCAATCAAAAATCCGCAAACAACTTTTGAGAAGGGTCACCCAAGGAACATTCCTACCAAGTTTGGTTGAATTCCGCCCAGTGGTTACTGAGGAGAAGATGTTTAAAGAATTGTTGACAACTTCCGACGCACGACGGACAAAAGATGATACCAAAAGCTCACCTTGAGCACGTTGTGCTCAGGTGAGCTAAAAAAATCATATGGCCCCTTTTTACATGATACTTGATGGATTGTACCCAGTTCTGAAAAGAACCATTTAAGTATTTGTACAATCATTCTGTGAAATTTTTAAGTGAATCCGGTGAAATCAAGGGACATCATTGTGTTAACCAGAATATTTAAGAGAGATTTCATAAGGCCCACTCTTATGTGACACTTGCCATAGTCAGATCCACTGTCAAAATAAACAATTGAAATGATGGTACAATCAATCTGTTTAATCTGTGGAATTTATTGTGCTAATGAGTTTATAGTGAAATCTTCAGAGGGCCCCTTTTCTCATGATACATTACAGAACAAACCAAATTTCAAAAGGAACAATTCTAATGAAGGTACAATCATTCTTTAAAAGTTAAAGAGAATCAAAGAAAACAGTGGACTGAATTGTGTCAAGAATTTTTGTAACTAAATTTTCATAAGGCCCCTTTTTCTGTGAAACTTAACAAATCAGACCCAATGTACAAAGGAACAATCCTAATGATAGTTTGAAGAAAATGATAAAGACTGAGGACTTTATTGTAATAATGATGTTTTTTCATAAAATTTTTATAAGGTCCCTTTTCTTGTGTCACTTAACCAATCAGACCTAATTTACAAAGGAACAATCCAAATGATGGTACAATCATTCTATTAAAGTTTGAAGAGATTCTGGTAAAGACTGAGGGCATTTATGTGTTTATGAGGATTTGGTAATAATTTTTCATACAGCCCCTTTTCTTATGATACTAGACAGATCAGGCCCAATTTGGAAAGAAAAAATCCTTATGATGGCACAAACATTCTGTGAAAGTTTGAACAGAATCTGATGAAAACTGCAGACTTTATCTTGGTGTAAATTTTTTAAAATAAAATTTTCATAAGGCTCCTTTTCCTGTGATACTTGAAGGATCAGGTCTCATGTCAGCATCAACAATCATGATTATTGTACAATGATTCTTTAAAGGTTTGAATAAAATCCAATGAAAACTCTGGACTTTGTTACAAGGATTATAGATAAAATTCTCAAAAGGCCCCTTTTCCCATGATACTAGACAGATCACGCCTATTTTGAAAAGAAAGAATCCTCATGATGGAATAAACATTCTGTGAAAGTTTTAACAGAATCTGATGAAAACTGTTGACTTTATTGTGGTACAATGATTTTAAAATTAAATTTCATAATGCTCCTTTTCCTGTGATGCTTGACGGATCAGGTCTAATGCAAATAACAACAACCATTATTTTTGTACAATTATTCTGTGAATGTTTGAAGAAAATCCGATGAAAGCTCTGGACTTTGTAACAAGGATTTATAAATGATATTTTCATAAGGCCCTTTTTCCTGTGTTTCTTGACAGTTCAAACCCTGTTATAAAAAGAATGATAGTTATGACCTTCCAATCATTCTGTGAAAGTTTCAACAAAATCTGATCAAAGCTGTAGGCTTCATAAGTGTGTTAACAGGGTTTTATTAATTGAATTTTCATATAGCCCCTTTTTCCATGTTACTTGATGGATCTGAACCAATTCCAAAGGGAACTCTTCTTACAAAAGTATAATTATTCTGTTTGAGTATAAAGACAACCCCATCTCATCTGTGGACTTACAATTAATTAAGATTTTTATACTGAATTTTCCTAAGGCCCCTTTTGTTATGTTTCTCAATGGATCAGACCCAATTTGAAAGGAACAATCCTTATGATGGTACAATGACTACAATCATTATGTGAAAGTTTGAAGTCAATCAGGTGAAATCTAGGGCCATTATGTGTTAACTAAGATTTTTTTATTAAATTTTCATCGGGCCCCTTTTCCCATGAAACTTGATGGATCAAACCTACTTCCGAAAGGAACAATCCATTTAATGTAATTATCATTCTGGGAATGTTTGAAGAGAATTTGATGAAAACTATGGACTCTATTGTGTTTAAGAGGACTTTTTCAATCCAGTTTTTATCGGGCCCCTTTTTCCTGTGGTCCTTGACTGATCATACCAAATTTTAAATGGAACAATTCTTATGATGGTACAATCATTCTGTGAAAGTTTGAAGTCAATCAGATGAAAACCGTGGACTCTAGAATGTTAACAAAGATCTTTGAATTAAATTTTAATAAGGCCCCTTTTCCTATGTTTCTTGAGGAATCAAATCCGATTCCAAAAGGAACGATCCTTATGATGGTACAATCATTCTGAGAAAGTTTGAAGAGAATCCATTGAAAATTGTTGGCTCTAGATTATTAATGAGAATTTTTTATTAAAATTTTCATAAGGCCCCATTTTCCTGTGTTTCTTGACGAATCATACCAAATTTAAAAGGAACAATCCTTATGATAGTACAATCATTCTGAGAAAGTTTGAAGGGAATCCGATGAAAACTGTCGACTCCAGAGTGTTAAAGAGGATTTCTTAAAAGATTTTTCGATTAAATTTTCCTAAGGCCCCTTTTCCCGTGTTGGATCTCACCAAATTCCCAAAGGAACGATCCTTATAATGGTACAATCATTCTGTGAAAGTTTAAATACAATCTGATGAAAACTGTGGACTCTAGAGTGTTAAAGAGGATTTTTTAATTAAAATTTTATAAGGCCCCTTTTCCCGTGTTTCTTGACAGATCAGACCCATTTTTGAAAGGAACAATCCTTATGATGGTTCAATCATTCTGAGAAGTTTGAAGAGAATCCGATGAAAACTGTGGAATCTTTCGCGAAAATGAGGAATTTTTTAATGGAATTTTTAACTGACAATCAATCTGTGAAAGTTTAAATACAATCTGATGAAAACTGTGGACTCTAGAGTGTTAACAAGGATTTTTTAATTAAATTTTCATAAGGCCCCTTTTCCCGTGTTTCTGGATGGATCATACCCATTTTCTAAAGGAACGATCCTTATGATGGTACAATCATACTGAGAAAGTTTGAAGAGAATCTGATGAAAACTGTGGACTTTATCGGGTAAATGAGGATTTCTTAAAAGATTTTTTGATTAAATTTTCATAAGGCCCGTTTTCCCATGTTTCTTGACGGATCATACCCATTTTCGAAAGGAACGATCCTTATGGTGGTACAATCATTCTGTGAAAGTTTGAAGAGAATCCAATGAAAACTTTGGACTTTATCGCATAAATGAGGATTTTTTTAATTAAGTTTTAATTAGGCCCCTTTTCCCATGTTTCTTGACGGATCTGACCCAATTTCTTAAGGAATGATCCTTATGATGGTACAATCATTCTGTCAAAGTTTGAAGGGAATCTGATGAAAACTGTGGACTCTATCGCGTAAACAAGGAAAAGTTTAACGGACAGACGACGGTTGGATGGACGCACAGACACATTGACACCTGACGGAAAAAAGCCATCGCTATAGCTCTAGTGGCCTTTGGCCAGTAGAGCTAAAAATTGCCGGTCTGGACCGAAATTTTTGAAATGCCAGAAATTTTCATTAAATTTCACACTGAAATATTGATAAACTCGCCCATCATCTATCAGAATCCATTTGAAACCAAAATAATTCAAGGGTTTCACACGTTTACCTGCAGATTAAGTGATTTACAAAAGTGCCAAAAATCGATAATCAATTTACCCTCCGGCCAGTCAAGTGCCCTACCGCATGTGGACCTAACTTGCTATAAGCCACAGTTTCACCCTTGACCGAACTTCGGTTATCGAGTTTTGTAAACAATTTGCAATAGAGAACCGGTTTGACTTACAAATGTTCGAAATCTTATCAAAATGGACATCTAATATTGTGTCAATTCAAATTGCCTTTACTCATGTAACAAATTTCTTTTACTATAATATGGGATGCGTATATATATCGAGACATGAACAGGCTCCCGTTGCCGCTCTCATAAAGTCGGAATAGCTCAGCATAACGCTTTAATGAAATCAATTTATCACAAGTAAGCACATGAGATTCGGTTCGAAATTAGCACGTCAGCAATACATGGAAATCTGCAGAATGCAGATAATTTGAATATAAACCGAAATGACTGCTAAATAAAATTGCTTGTTCCGTCAAAAAAATTAAAGAAACAACGAGTCATGAAATCTTACTTCAGGGATGGAAAACGTCCGATTAATAAATCGCAAATCAACTGCAAATAATAAATGACCCAGATTTGTGCACAAATTCTACTTTTGGAAAATAGTACAACACTAGGGCCACCCATTGAGTTTGTCTAGTCGGTCTTTTTGATGTACGTCACGACTCTGCAACCCAATGGGGTAAAATGGAATGACATGACATTTTTGTGACGTCAGCCGTGTTTTTCCATCAACAGAGGCTCGTGTTGAGAGAAAATCATTATGAATGTGTTAAATAAACAGAACCTGGATAATTACCTTATAAAAAAGTATATCATTACTGTAATTAAATCGGCAGTAATGGGGGGGCGGAATCGTACGTCAGGAAATATTCTCCTGGAAATTTTGATAAGGTAATTTATTTGTCTATCTAATTTTACAATATATTGCAAATATACAGACTTAATTTCAAAATCAAAAGTAGGATCTGTCAGTTGTTTTCATCTATCTTCCACTCGTTGAAGATTATAATCATATTTGGAAAATTTGAAAAAGAAGGCAACTAATGAATGAATGATGAACCCTTCTTCGTACCGGAAAGATGTAAAAAGGGTATTCGTTTTAGCCAACGGAGGGGGGGGAGGGGGCCAGCAGGGGGGGGGGGGGGGGGTATTCGTTTTTGTCAGCAGGGATGGGGGTGGCATTTAAATTTCCAAATTTCCAAAGCCCTGCTTTAGAGTGTTAACAGTTTCAATATATAATTTTAATCAAATTTTAATAAGGCCCGTTTCCTTTTTTCTTGACAGATCACACCCAATTTTGAAAAGGAATGATCCATACAATCCTACAATCATTCTGTGAAAGTTTGAAGGGAATCTTATCCTAGAGTGTTGACCAGGATTTTTTAATTAAATTTCAATTAGGCCCCTTTTCCTGTGTTTCTTGATGGATAAGACCCAATTTTGAAAGGAAAGATCCTTATGATAGTACAATTATTCCGAAAAAGTTTGAAGAGAATCCAATGAAAACAGTGGACTCAGGAGTGTTAACATGGAAAAGTTTACAGACAGACGACAGATGGATGCACAAATGGGAAATAGCATTTGCTAAAGCTCTTCTGGCCTTTGGCCAGTAGAGCTAAAAAATTTGGAAAACATTATTGTAAAGTGAAGAAATTGCTTTTTACATGCTAATTCTTTATTTTCCTTAATGTTTTCTACACAGAAAATTGGTCTTTGTTTTTTCAAATTTCATCAACTTTAACCCTTGTCATGCTGAATAAATTACCTTACTGAAATACTGTCAAATCAAAGGGCTGAAAGCACTGATAGAACTTGTTGTTCAAAAATCAATATTTCTTTTAGAAATTAACTTCATAAATAACTCTGGCAGGAAAATTACAAGCAGGAGGTGTAGATTAAGATCAGCCTGCACATAAGTGCAGTCTGATCTTAGTCTACACCTCCTGCCAAAACCAGAATATTCCGGGTTCAGCATGACAAGGGTTAAAATGTTGTCTTTAACTCCTTTGAATTTTGACCAGTCTAAAACTTTTCATTATTTTGGGAAGAGTACTTTTGTAGAGTATCATCAAGTGATGCAACAAGCAAAATATCAAATCTTTGCCATAAAAATATTTCTTAAGATTATTTCTTATTCATCAAATAACTTTAACTTTTCTGTTTCCATGGTAACCAGAACTTTGACCAGTTAGCACTCAATAACAAGTTTAGATGCCCCTATGAAATGGGTTTTTTTTACAGACCATTTCTCCTTTTTCAACAATGTTTTCTATTTGGCCACTGGTGCCAGATCTGTACCAGTTTTCTACTAAAACATCATGTCTTTTGATGGAAACCAATCCCAACATAAACATTTGAACTATGTTCCGTAAGCCCATTACCAGAAGACAGAATTTTAGACAGCTCCGAATTGAAAGAAGAAGCAGACAAGAATTTATAAAGTTTAAGATACATAAGATTTTTTCCATTTTCTAGGTAGAAAGCAAAGAGTAAAATGGAGAAATTGCTTGTCACAAGCAGTTTCTTCATTTTACACAATGTTTTCCCAATCACTTTTCTTAAGGGGTGTCAAAAGGCGTCATTATGTGGAAATGGGTTATAACATAGCAGCTCTGCAACCTTGTACATTTATAGCGCACAATGATTTTTTTCTTATGTTTTATTGATTTGCTGAATAAAATTGACAATTATCAATTGTAAGCCAAGCAAACTCAGTCAGTACCAAATGGAGGGGGATATACTAGGACCCATTACCCAGAGGGCAAAATTTTTGACTGGTCCAAATTAAAAGGAGATACAGACCAAAATTTGAAGTTTATGAAATATAACATTTTTTCAAACTCTTTGGATAGAAACAAGCAATTTCTTCATTTCACACAATGTTTTCCCAATCAATTCACATTTGGGGCGTCCAAAAGCATTATTGTGTTGGAAAGGGTTAAGAGAGTTGGAGATGCATATAATGTGTACACAATCTGGAAATGAAGAATTAATGAGGTTAAAAAAAATATTGGGTAATAGAGAAACTGCCTGCTCTAAAAAAATCTCCTTTTCTCACAATGTTTCCTAAATACATATCTTAAAGTGCTGAAAAAATGCAGGATTGAGTAGTAACTGATTAAATTGCCAAAGCAAAAATGTTGACCGTAAAAGATTATTTGACTACAGAAATAATCTAATTACTATTTTATACTAATGTCATCTTTTCTTTATAAACAAAGATTTCCTTAAAATCAAATTCATGAAAGGATCATCACTGTATTGTAGTACTTAGTTAAATAAAAATAGCCTGCTGCAAACCCCCCCCCCCCTTTTTGTAACAATTTTCTAAAAATGTCATTTAATATAAGAAAATTCAATTTTTTTATTATTGTTATTTGTTAATCCAAGCTTAATAGTTATGTACTGACATATTTTCAAGCTCCTATCATTTCTAGGTCAATTTGAATACACAATTTATGCATTATGTCAATTCACTATTGTTTATAAACATACAGTGCACGCGCAATCGTTATCAATACACAAGTCCGATACATTGTAAACATTAAACTGAAAATAGGACCGCGTGTTAAATTTGTGTCCGAAATGGATTGCGTCCACATACGTGACAAAAAAAGGCAAGGAAAAAAACACAACTTCCCCTTTAGGCGCCCCTCATTTTTATAACATCATTGAGTGCTGGGGAAAGAAAAAATACTAACACCTCCAACAGCGAATGGATCGATTTCATTTTCGAAAACAACTTTCGTGTACAAAGTAATGCGCAATCGACCCTTTTTCTAAAAAGTTTCACCATTCAACTTTCAATCTTAACCGACAATTTTTGATCGAAATCGCACTGGTCAGTTCCACATTTCACCAAAAGGTTAACCCCCGAATACGCCATGTTGTTTCGCTGGATGATAAACATAGGAAAATTGGACCGCTCGATAAATGATAAAACCACTCACCTCGAATTCGGGGAAATATCCAGACTAATGTCCAAATAGCGAATAAATAAATAGAAATCCTAGCCATGTATTACAACTCATGAGGCCAACTTTATTTGAAATGTTTCTTGGACACAAATTTTTTGGGGTATGGCCTCTAAATTGTACATTAATGCCGTGAACTCCGTATTACACTTTAACAGCAATCTAGGGCACGTACACCCTCCCCGCGGACGGCAATAAATTTAAAGCCAAACATCGCTTTTATCATGTTTTACTCCGAATTATCAAAATGTGTATTTTTTCAACCATTATCGTAAACATATTCGGTGTATATCCACGTGCATAACTGATACACATTATTGTGTATTTGATTTAATGTGCATTATGGGGAGGGTAACGGAACAGCCGATAGAATTTGAGGTCAGTTACTTGGAGTGTGTATCGTTCCCGCTAAAATGTCATGAATATAGGTCAGGTCAAGATCGGAATGGCCGAACGGAATTGATTTCGTGTAATGAGCCCTCTTTTGATAAATATCGTGTAATAAACACTGTCAGACCGTGTAAATCATGTCGTTTAAATTATGTTAATGTCACACAATTACGATTTCTTTGCTGATTTTCTTAGCACGGGATCGAAATGAATCGTTTATTGGAGATGGAGAGAGTTTTGCATGGAACTGGCATTAGCCCATTACCAGACAGCCTTTTGTCCATTCTCAAAAAGTTGAACATTTCTTTTTTAAGTGGGAGCAATAAAGATGTACTTACATCGAGCAGAATTGTGAGAAAGGAGAAACTCTATACCATTTGTAACTTCTTTTCTCACAATGTTTTATAAGAAAAAGTAATGAATGAGCCAGAGTCTGTAAACCCATTTCAAGGTCATTCAATTTTCTGAAGTAACACCAAGACAACATTTTGGAACGCAAGGAATCGATACCGTACGAAAATGATGATGTCAAAAACTAATTTAGTTTTGTCGGTTTAGAAAATCATTTCGTTTGACAACGGGATCGATCGTTTGCCACTCCCACTCATCTCCGATATTTGACAGTTCGACTGATATATTTTGACGGAGCTAGTTTGTAAAGTATATAGAAAGAGGCACAAAAAACAAAACAAAAATCGTTGGTTGGCGACATAAACGTCGTAACTACAGCTTGGGTAATCTGTAGTTACGACGTTTATGTCTCCCGACAAACAAAAGTGCTTGACATAAATGGCGGAGTTCAAAATTCACTTCTGGTCTTAACCCATTACCAAACGGCAAAATTTTAGACTGGCCCAAATTGAAAGATATTGCAGACGACAATTTGAAGTTTATGGTATTTTGGATTTTTTCACCTTTCTGGGTAGCAAACATTGTAGAAAATGAAGAAATTGCTTGTAACAATCAATTTCTTCATTTTCCACAATGTTTCCCAAAGCTTTTTTCCTTTAAAGTTGACAACGACGAAACGTTTATTACGCTAGTCGTGTCGTTCGTTTTATTACCCATAACGACTACCCAGGCCCGTAAGAACACGCGGAAGGAGTTTTGGGGATGGGATTAGCATCCACCCTCCTGATTTATGAAGTAAAAAAGACAATAGTTTGTTTTGTAATTCAAATGTCCTCCGCGAAAACTATCCAGTTCCAAATGGTTAGCCCACCCTACCCACTCTCTACCAATCTCAGTCTCCAAGTTGGCCGCCCTAAATCTGTAGAGTTTCCTACGGGCCTGCTACTAAAAAGTCGTAATTACAGCTTAACTCATTCCCACACAGTGATGATTTTTGACACCCAGCAAGAAATATGATTTGGAAACCATTGTGCATACTGTGGAAATTGAGAGTGTCAAACAATTTTTCTTTTTCCACAATGTCTTTTACCCAGAAAGTTGAGAAAAAATCTAAAATTTTCCAATTTCGACCAGTCTAAAACTTTGTTGTCTCGTAATGGGTTTAATTGTGTTATTTTAGATAGAATTGGTTAATGCATGTTCTGTAATACAGTTCTACCTAGCGGCGATATCGTTGCCCTCTCTCTGATAATCTACCGGCGAGGGCCCTCGCCAGCAGATTATCAGAAAGACGGCTACGATATCGCATCTAAGTCCTACCTCTCATTGACCGTTTGAAGTAGACTGGTACCACTGTCGACTTGAACAAAGGGTTTTGGTAAAGTCGACGCCGGCACCGGTCTAATAGACGTAACCGGCTTGCACCAGATGTCAGGGGCCAAGCAGTTGGTAGAGCACTCAGCTTCGTACCTCGAGATCATAGGCTCGAACCCCGGGCTAGCCTAATTAACATACTAACTATATTTCTTATGAGACGCCAGCATGACGATGCTCATCTTGTCATACCACTGATAAGTGGCGAAAGTTTTACCTATCTGGACTCAATATCCCTTCACTCATGAGGATCGACGATGTTATACCGTCGAACATGATAAAGAACCAGGCGAGGATCTCGGTGGATTCGTCCATTATCCTTGCACAATTCCCCGTAATACTAACCAACATCTGGATTCGTCGCACATGACCGATTCACGATTCTGCGCTTGATAAACAAGCCTTCACATAATGCCGACCGGGGCCAACTAGAGAAATAATTTTGTCCGTCCGTCCGTTGTATAATCAGAAGCCGTCTCAGCCGCACAGGCATTTAAATCTAAGTATTTTAACAAGCTGATATGTCAAATCTGTGCACTCTGTCTTTACTACTATTTTCATGTACCAAATTTTGCATGCATCATCTGTTTTGCCCCCGGGTATGTGACCTTGAACTTGTCAGCTGACCTTGCGAAGCACAATGCCGGGTATAAAAAACTCGTTCGAGCGAACCCATTAACCCATTACATGACGACAAAATTTTGGACTCGTCAACGTTTAAAATGGTTACAGATTATGTTGTAGAATGCATTCATATTTTTTGTTTAACCCTTTCCTGTTTTTCAAAGTTTTTAGACTTTTCCAAATAGAAAGAAGTTGCAAACGACAACTAAAAGTGAGTGCAACGTGAAAAGTAACTAGCCGAAAGGGTAGAAAATATTGTGGAGAAAGAAGAAATTGTTTGTTACAAGCAAGTTCTTTTTACCCCACAATGTTTTCAAGCATTATATCAAAAGGACGTAAAAACAGGGATAGAACAGGAAAAGGTCGAAGCTGCGTATGGGGTTGCAAACAGTGTGAGAAAAAAAGAAATTGATTGCAACAAGCGATTTCTCCTTTTCTCACAATTTTTTGACTGCAAATTCCCAAGAAGCCTGAAAATGCAAGACTATAAATAATAATAATGTACATTTAGGAAATTTCCCGATTCTTTTATCCAAATTTTGCTGTCAATCAAAGAAAAGAATCGACCAATCAAATCACCCATTTTGATCGGAAGTGGAATTAAAACTCCAACAATGGTCGCCGTTGATCTGAAGCATGTTTGATGTTTTGGCGTCTTACTTGAATAAGCCGTACGACACTTAGGTCGCCATCCAATCATTTTACTTTCATTGTTCCATGTTACTGACTATAAATTCTGCAAAATAACGTCGTTTAATATCGAAGTGGCACTTCCTGTCGATGCCAATGGGCCGGTGAAAACGGAGTGAGTAGACGGGACCAGCGATTCTCAAGTTACTGAATTGTTATGATGAAATGGTATATTAACTCAACCGAGACGATCGTTTTTACCCTTTACTGCTTTTCAACATTTTTGACTTGTCTAAATTCAGAGGGCTAGCAGACGACATTATAAATTTGAATGTTTTTTTACGCCGCTTTCAACAATCTTTCAGTTATATCGCGGCGGCTGGAGCACCTAACAATGGATTCCTGGTATTTCTCACACCAGTACTACCATTACACCCTTTCCTAGCCTCCAGCTGCTATCCCACATAGGTCTACGATTATCGATCCATTGGTGAGAGACAAATAGTCGGGAAGGATGAGTGCCGCCGTCGGGGACATTATACAGTAAGTATGATTAACTAAATCAATTACTCAAAAATGGAAAGCAATTGAAAACAACAGTGATTAAATGTTGTTTCATTGTTCATTTCAAATTGTATCAAAATTTCATTGTCGTCTGCAACCTCTTTCAATTTGGACCAGTCTAAAAATTTGCATTATAGGAAAGGGCTAACGGAGCTTTAAACACTCTTCCAGTTATATCACGGCGAAGTTCACGTGCTCACGTGCTTCTTGGGTATCACCAGAACGAGGCTAGGGCTTTGAAATGTCTTGCCAAAGGACATAGCCATGCGCACGGGATTCGAACATGCAACCAACGCAATGAAGAATCATTAAATCGGATTTATACATACCTGGAATAATAATATATGCAGGAAAGTGAAGAAGAAAAAAAAAATAGGCATGACAAGCAGAGTCTCACTTTTCCACAACGTTTTCCTCCATAAAACATACCTGTCTGAAATAAGTTACAGTCAGATACTTTAGTGCCTGAAAATATTCACTAGTGAATCAAGATAAAATCAGATCTCAGTATCACTGTAACGGTCATTCTGGCATTCTTTGGGAGTTTAACAGCATGGGGGCAATAAAAATATTTTGACCGACCATTAGATCAACAATCCTGATAACAGGAAGTCACACATTTGGGCTTATCAGTGTTACAATTCATATTTGTTCTGTTGATTTTATGTTTCTCCGAGCAGACAGATTTTCCATTTCAACCACACTTTTACTGTATCAAGTGATTTTGGACTATTGAATGTATATTTTTTAGAAAGGTTACACCCTGATTTAATGATATGTCATGTAAAATACAGAGGTGCTTGTAAGGTACCTGCCTTAGTTTTAAGTCTAAATAGCCAGCCCATACTTCCTACTTATATGCTTACATTTACCCATCTTATGAAAGGTTTGAAACCATATTGAAAGTATTTGCGAAGATAATACTTATATTTATTTTCCAGTTTATTTTCCAGAGGGATTACCTTCATTACACATGGTCATTCTACTTTACTGTACAATGAGTTTGTGTGTTTGCATTGACTAAACTTGACTCTCTTTGATCCAACTGCTTGTTGTAATCTGAAGACGGTTCTTTTAAGTGTAATGGGTCATTCATATTAAATTTGTTCTTATCTATGTCCTGTATTGTGGGGTAAATAGTAAGTACTTTATTTTAGTTTGTTACCAGACGGCAACATATTAGACCGGTCCAAATTAA
The DNA here is from genome assembly GCA_946902895.1 of Fragum fragum. NCBI lineage: Eukaryota > Metazoa > Mollusca > Bivalvia > Cardiida > Cardiidae > Fragum > Fragum fragum. The sequence goes on along the minus strand of OX336383.1, from coordinate 8,024,677 downwards.
AAGGAGCTGCAATTAAAAGGCAGTTTAAGATTTGTGAAATTGCAGTGGCTTTTTTTTCAAATTTATGGGTATAAAATGGATAGAATGCTTGCAACAAGCAATTTCTGCATTTTACACAATGTTTTCCAAAATGTGTGTCAAAAAGTGTCATTGTGTTGGAATGGGTTAAACAATTATATCTTTGGTATATCTCAATGTCTTAAAAAATTAAGTAAATCTCATTATGCAACATCTTTTGGTAAAACATGGGTTTAATAAACCCTACTCTTCAGAAATTTTAAGGCTCTCTTCCTAACAAGAGACCTATCAGGGCCTGAGGCGCTCTACTGACCATCAAGTTTTCCCGTAAAGTAACATAAAATTTAAGGAACCTAATAGCTTAAAGAAGAATGCATAAAATGAAAATAACTAATTGGACTTTATCCCCTTTATTATATTGAGCAACAATCAATATGGCCCCCTTTCCTTTGTTTTCTTATAGACCTATTCTAATTCCGAAAGGAACTTTCTTCACGACCCTACAACTGGTCTGTGAAATTTTAAAGACAATCTAGTGATAATTGTGGACTTCATTGCATACATTTTAAAGATTGTTTTGAATGATAATCTACAAGGCCCCTCTTCAAGTGTTTCCAGTAGCACAATTATTCCTTGCATCTTTGAAGAGAATCTGATTAAAACTGTGAAAATTATTATGTTATAAGGGTATTTCAATCAAGTTTTCATAAGGCCCCTTTTCCCGTGATACTTTATTAACCTTACCCATTTAAAAAATCAATTCTTAGAATTATAAAATCATTCTGTGAAAGTTTGAAGAAAATTCGATGAAAACTGTGGACTTTGTAAACAAAGATTTTGTAGTGAAATTTCCATGAAGTCCCTTGTCCCATGATTTTGATTCTTGATTGATCAGACCAAATTTCTAAAAGATATATCCTAATGTTTAAAGTAAATCTGATGAAATATGGGGAATTCAATGGGTTAACTTGTTGACAGGGAGTGGGTAAGGTGCGGACCTAAATTTGGTAAGTGCATTTGAGAACCCCTAGATGAACCGCTTCATCAAGTTTCAAGTTGATGCTGTCAACAGTTGCATGACATTATAATCATCAACCAAACCACTTCAAACTTTGTATATTTGATGAAAATAGCCCATATTCTAGCCTCTTAGTTTCTCTAAAGTATCATGGCTTCATTTTCCACAACTAATTTTTGATGGGCGTAAACAGGAGGAATTGTGTGGGAATGGGTTAATTCCTTTGTTACTTTAACTTCATTTCTTTATCATGATAACGTTTGACAAAGAAGATTATTGAATAAAACAATACTTTGCTAGCTTACAGTACTTTCAGTACTTTGATTTACTATAAAGTAATGCTGTCTGTATTAGTCTTTGGTTTAGGAGATTTCTTTTAAATTATGAATCTCTAGATAAAAGAAATCTGGGATCTCGCAACAAATAATTTATATGTTGATCTAAGAATAAACATTTAAAGTTTTTTATTGCAGTACCAACAGGGCATAAACTGAAATCTCCTGGCCTCATGGTATAGGAAGATTACTCAGAGATTGCTTTCTTCTTCAATTCGAGACCCAACAACATAGGGCTTAAGTTTATAAAGAAAGTTATATACCTGAAATATATTTGCACCATAGGGAAATGCTACATGCAAAATTTGGATTCTCTACAGGCTTCATGGTTTCTGAGGAAAAGATTTTTATAATACGTCCTTCTTTTTCTCTATTTAAAATCTGTGATCCCACAACACACTGGGCTTATATTGGTCGAAGACTGATAGTTTATAGTATTTTATAAAAATACCATAACTTGATAAGGCGATGTTACTTACAAAATTTGAAAGCCAAATGTCTTATGGACTGCAAGGAGAATATTTACCAAGATTTGTCCGTTTATCTCTCAACGGCGGCGGCACATATTCTTTCCGACATTTGTCTCTCACCAATGGGTGGATAATCGTAAACCTAAAGGGAGAGCAGCTGGTGGCTAGGAAAGGATGTAGTCGTAGTACTGGTGTGAGAAATACCAGGAATCCATTGTTAATTGAAAATTTCACCAATTATTACCGAGGGCTGAGAGACCCAGTGATTTAATACAGCTAGGGTTAACAATTTGTAGTAAAAGTATTTAAGGCTTGTATAAAATTAAAAAAAGGACCATGAGGGTCCTATATCGCTCCCCTGAGTATGATGGCTCAAGGCTTTATGATATGTACAAAAGATCAAAGCCCTCTGCCTATTCATTTTGGGGAAGAAGATTTCCTCCTTTAATATTAAGTATATTGAATATCCCACCAAATAGCACTAATTTCCAGAGTATGGTAATTCTTTGAAATAATTTGATGAAGGGTCAATAGGCATTAATACATACCAAATATCAAAGCCCTATGCATTATGGTTTAGATGAAGAAGATTGTCAAAGATATGTTCATTTCTAAGATCAGGAATTGCACAGAAAAAGGCTATTTTCAGAATGTGGTAATTTTATGAAGTAATTTGGTGAAGGATCAATAGGTATTGATATATGCCCAATATTAAAGCTCTGGGCCTTATGGTTTGGGAGAAGATTTTCTTTTTATGTAAAAGCAGGGATCACACAAAAATGGGTTCACTTTTAAGATACGATTTTTATATGAAGATTTTTGGTAGTGGTTCAAAGGGGTAGGGGTTTTGATAAACACCAGAAAATACACATCTAGGCCTTATAGCTTTGTAGAAGATTTTCAAAGTTGTCCTTCTTTATTCTTATGTAAAAACAGGATCATTTAGAAAAGGGCTTATATTCAGAGTAAGTTAATTCTTCCAAGTATTTCGGTAGAAGGTCAAGATGATGATTTATACCAAGTATCAATGCTTTGGCCTTATGGTTTGAGAGAAAAAGACTTTCAAAGATTAATCCTTCTTCATTTCTATGTGTTTTAGGGAATGCACAGATATGAGCTAAATTTAAAGATACGGTAATTCTATAAAGTATTTTGAAAGAGGGCCAAAAGATGAAGATTTATACCAAATATCAAAGCTTTTGGCCTCATGGCTTGGGAGAAAAAGATTTTCAAGGATTTCCTGTAAAATCAGGGATTGCAAAGAAAAGGGCTTATTTTCAAGATACGTCTATTCTTTGAAGAGGGATCAAGAGATAATGATTTATACCAAATATCTAACCTTTAGGCCTTATGCTTTTGAGAAAAGGGTTTTCAAAGAGTTCTTTCTTTATTTTTATGTAAATCAGGGATTGCAAAGAAAAGGACTAATTTTCAAGATATGTTAATTCTTTGAAGTATTTAGGGAGAGGGTTAATAGATAATAATTTCTAGCAAATATCAAAGCTCTTGGCCTTATGGCTTTGGAGGAGAAGACTTTTTAAGTTTTTTCACTTGGTTGCCATAGCAACCCACAGTTTTACATGGATATCAATTTTTTGAGTTTTTTTGAAAGAGCATGACCTGAGGATTATTTCTTTGAGATTTAGTTAAAATTCCATTATAGTTTAGGAGTAGAAGAATTTTTTTTAATTATGAACGGACATACAGACAGACGGATGCCGGACGATGACCGATCACAATAGCTCTCCAAGAACACATTTTGTGCTCAGGTGAGCTAAAACTACCAAATACAGCATTTTGAAAAGCTTTCAAATTGAAAAATGTCATTTATGTAAGAAACATTGTTTGAAATGAGAAATTGCTTCTTTTTCAACTCTACTTTTCTAAGCTCATATTCTTAAGTTTGTCAAAAGGGCAAATTTTGTGATAATGATTTAATATGGAATTGCTGATATGTACAGAGTGAATGTTTCATTTAGAATGTAGTTAGGCTGATAAAAGCCTCTCATGATCGAGAATTGGATTTATCACCATTACAAAGTTAATACTCAAGTTACTCAAATTACATCCTGGGCTTATCAGTAAACATACCAATCTGGTGTCCTGGGGGTGATTTGAGGGTCAGTTTGCATATTTAACTGACCGTAGAAAATTCATTTACAGTTACTTTCTCCAGGAAATTTCTGGCTGGAAGTCACTTAAGTGTAGGACTGGTTAGGGTCTTTTATAGAAAGGCTGCAGTCGTTTTTGTTTGGACCTTTTAGTGTATAACATATTTTCTCCATGCATGTCTCTTTAATCTATTCCTGATTTGCAAAATTGTAGACCTGTCCGAATTCAAAGGTTTTGCAATAAAAAACAACAAACAATCAGTAGGGTAGAAAATATTGTGGAAACAGAAGAAATTGCTTGTTATAAGCAGTATCTTTTTTTTTCTACAACATTTTCTCAATTATAAATTGATGGGGACGTATAGAGTAAAAACCAGGGATTGACCAGGAAAAGGGTTAATCCAAGTTTATTTTTGTTGCTATGGAAAAATTTAATTACCTTTAAGGAGAGCCTGGTAACAAGACTAGGTTTTTTAGAGAGAACTGGAAATATTTTGTACTTCTGGATGTTCCGTAAAACAAATAATTGAGAAAGAGAAGAGATTCAAGCACATGTCAATAAGAAATCGCATTTCCAAAATAACTAGACAGTGTGGTAGAAACGACACTCATAAAATCGTCAAGTAGCGAAAAGTTTCGACCCTGAGTAGCCTGCACAATCCACACAGCTTGACCAGGATCTATAGCTGATGCATTTGCTGGGAGGACCTTTTTTGCTAGATTGGTCAAATATCGACAGGTAGAACAAAAGTCGACGTTGGAAGTGGAAACTATCGTAACTAGAGCTTTATTCAAGATATAGTTACCACATTTTTCTCGCGCATCAACGAAATGTTTTCACCCTTAAGTTAACCCTTTCCCGTTTTTTGAAATTTTAGACTGGTCCAAATTCAAAGATTTTGCAGACGGCAATTCAAAGTTGAATCTATTTTAAAAATAAACATTCAGTAGGGTAGAAAATATTGTGGAAAAAGAAGAAATTGCTTGTTACAAGCAATTTCATCTTTTGCCACAATGTTTTCCCAAGTATAAAAACACAGGGACGTAAAAACCAGTGATTATACAGGAAAGGGTTAAGCTTAGGGGCCTGGTCTCCCATCACCAACAACTACATGTTTTCAATATTCCACCCGATAGGCTAAAAGGGACCTTCGGGAAAGTATGAAAATCATAGACCCTGATGTAACTGCACAAATTTCGCAGACTGACAAGAATCGATAGTTTCTAGATCTAGAATGCTAATTCTATTTACCATATACTTATTCTCGAAATACTCTCTCCGGCTGCATGACCTCTGCTACACGCGATCTCTTTTTACAAGTATTTGATTTACGGAACACCCGCCTAATTACTAACTTACCATACACACACACACACACACACACATCCAGATCATGTCTAGTTTGACAAATTGTAATATTCCGACCATTTGGTCTTCTATATGTGATTTGGCCATGTACATTAACTTTCCTAAAGAAATCTTTGTATACTTCACAGGAATCCCTAGTTAGGTGCTCCAGCCTCCGCGATATGACCTAAGTACCGTTGCAAGTGGTTTGGACCCTCATTAAAACAATCAAAGCATACTTTACTAGAATTCGAAATACGTATCAACAAAAGGGCAGTGATATTCGCCTTTTATCGATTAAATCATAACTCGGTTTAACTTTCACCTTATTTGCAATAAAACGTTGTTTTTTTATGTATCTACACAATGAAATAATAATAATAAAAAAAAAAAAGATTAATGGAATAATGTCAACGGTCGGCTATTCATTAATCTGGATACCAACTAAACGAGAAGAAAAAACACGAGTTTCTTTATTTTCCTAGAACCCTATTGTGTAGGTACTCGTTGAAGTCGTCACAACAAGACAATTTCAATGAGTGTTGTTAAATAGTGTTTTTTTCCTAGTTTAATTCAGAAATTGACGGAATAAAATGAAAACATTTGATCCTATCTTGAGCATTGATTTACCACCATGTAACATGTGGTAATAGCGTTATATTCATCAAGCCAAGTCTTACGCCCAAAAGTCATAAGTTCGTATGCACCAAGAATCAATTGACATAAAATACGATATGAGGAAAGTTTCATGAATGTATTTTCACAGGATCAATAGAACATTTTATTTCCATGAAAAATATCAAAAGTCGATGTATGATTGTCAAGGGATTTGAGAAGAAACATTAGTTCTATTTTAACCACTTCCCGTTTTTTGAAATTTTAGACTGGTTCAAATTCAAAGAGGTTTCAGACAACAATGAAAATTGGTCGCAAATTGAAATGAAACCATCCTATATGGTAGAAAATATGGTGGGAAAAGGAGAAATTGCTTGTCACAAGCAATTTCTCCCTTTTCCACATAATTTTCAAGTATAAATTCACAGCGACGTAAAATCCCGGGTTTGTACCGGAAAGACTTTAAAGACTATTCAGGGGACAACATTTCTCACAAAAAGGAATTCTGAAATCTTCAACAATCAGGATAGGTCACAGGCTCGACATGAGATATGTTGCCGAACAGAAAACGAGAATGAATTTCAAAATTATTTCATGTTGCTAACGTAAAATAATTTTGAAATTTATTTTCGTTTTCTGTTCGACAAAGCTTTTCAAAGCGGGTTTGTGACATATCGTAGAACTTCTTTAGAAGGGTATGTAAACAAATTTCCCTCTAGTCAGAAAGAGCCGTAGAGCCTTTAAAACCCAGAGAAGTTGTTGAATCGATGACGGCATTGACTGTGCCACGAGTGTTTCTTTGAGACCAGCCGTTCTTAAAAGAGTCCAGAATTGCAAAGTTAGTAACTTATTGCTTATTGATCCTACAAAGTGGGAGATAGCTGTAGGAGCCTTGTATTCAATCTCTGGACCCCTCGCTTATGTGATGTCTGGTCCGACAATTGATGCACCACCGACCACGCCCACTGATCTCCAACAGGAAGTTCAACCTCAATAATGAACGGCGTTATTTTGCAAAATATATGGCCAGTAACATAAAAAAATAAATTGAAATGATTGGTTTCAGAATTAAACGTCGTAACTACAGCTTGCACAAGCTGTAGTTACGACGTTTAAGTCACATAACAAACAAAAATGTTTGGCATAAGTTTAGGCTTTTTTGGGGGGAGTTCAAAGTGCAATTCCGGTCTAAATAAAGGATTTGATTTGATTGGTCGATTGATTCTTTGATTGACAGCCGAGGTACGTCAGTTGACGCATCATCGCTGTCAATCTAAAAGTCGATTGACCAATCAAATCATAAAACATTCATGTTTGTTTGTTTGTTTGAATGAGGTTTTACGCAGCTTTCTACTATCTTTCAGTTATGTAGCGGCGGCTTGAGCACCTAACAATGGAATCCTGGTATTTCTCACACCAGTTATACCATTACATTCTTTCCTATCCTCCAGCTGCTATCCCACAGAGGTCTACGATTACCGACCCATTGGTGAGAGACAAATAGTCGGAAAGGATGAGTGCCGCCGTCGGGGATCGAACCCGGGACCTCTAGATTGACAGTCCGACGCGCTACCAATAAAACATTCATGGCAAGCGTCGTTGTTGGTTTGACGGTTTTAATGTCGTAAGTACAGCTTACACATGAATCACAAAGCTTTTATTTTATGCGCAAGAATTTAAAGGATTATTCAACATAAAACATACAGAACGATACAAAGACAACCACAATACCTAAAATGATTGAGGAATGAAACAAAAATGATAATTGAAGATATTTTAGTTGCCCCTTACGACATGCCACTTGTTACGTTTGTTCCGCCAGATGAAATGGCAGACGTGACAGGGGTAGGCTTATTCTTAGGCTTATTCAGTGGATTGTTCTTATACTTGTTTACCCACACTGAGTCTCACACTGTCAGTACTTCGCATTCCAAAGCTTATCGAGATAAAATATATTTGCTTTGGAATTAAAACCACAGACCTGCTGCAACCCAGGAAGTTCGAGGAAAGCAGTAGTTAGTATCTGATTTTGGTAGCTCCCTACGACAGGCCGTAGAGAAAGGCAAGGGTAATATTCTGGAAATATTGTCCGGCACCCAACGGCACACATCAAAGTACCACAAGTTCAGAGTGTCAATACATTGATGTCCCAAAGCCACTGGGTCACAAATGCCTAAACATAAACGTCACAGTGCTAAAAGGACACACGTGTCTATATATTGATGTCCGAAATACCACTAATTACAAGTCACAAGTGACTATGCATAGACGTCCTAATTCAACAAGGTCATATGTAACTATACATCAACATTCCAGTACTACAACGTCACAAGTGTCTATACACCGACGTCACAGAACTACAAGGTAAAAAGTGTACACATCAACATTCCAGTACTACAACGTCATAAGTGTCTATACATCGACGTCACAGAATACAAGGTAAAAAAGTGTACACATCAACATTCCAGTACTACAACGTCATAAGTGTCTATTAAGGGAAAAATCGTCTTTACATTGACGTCCCATTGGCACTAGGTCACAAGTGCCTATACATCAACATGCCAGCACTACAAGGTCATAAGTTAAAAGATGTCTATACATTCATTGACATCATAATACTACAAGATCACAAGTGTCTATACAACAATATCCAAGTGCTATAAACACACGTGTCTATCACGGCAACACGTGTCTATTCAAACTCTGCATGGTCATAAAAGCCTATTCATTAACGTCTCAATACTATAAGGTCTCAAGTGTCTAAACAGTGGCGTCACAGTTATACAAGGTCACACATTTCAAGTTAAACACGTAACAGTACTTCAACATTAAAGATGTCTATACATTGGCATCACATTGATACGGGGTGGCATTTTTCTATGCAGTGGTCACAAGTGTCTATACAGTGCTTCACGTCCCAATACTAGAAAGTCACATTTTTTTTTAATATCGATGCCACAGAGCTACGAGGTCACAAATATCTTTACATCGACGCCCCAATGCTACAAGGTCACGAGTGTCTATAAAATAACGCCAAAATGCTACCAGGCTACAGGGCCACACGTGTCTATTTATTAATTGACCCAAATTCTTCAAGGTCGCAAGAGTCTATATGTTGACGTCACAGTGCTACAAAGTCACAAGTGTCTATACATTGACGCACCATTGCCAAAAGATCACAAACGAGTATATATCATCATCCCAAAGCTACAAAGTCATAAGTGTCTCTACATTAGAATCACAGTGCTTCAAGGTCGCAAGAGTCTATATGTTGACATCACAGTGCTACAAATGACGCAACGCACCAATGCCAAAAGATCACAAATGTGTATACATTAACATCCCAAAACTACAATGTCACATGTGTCTCTACATTAGCGTCAGAGTGCTACAAGGTCACAGTGACAATGTTCGAAATATGGTTGAAATCCATCAACAGGATTCTGAGAATGTCCTCAAAGTTCTCAGAATATATTACATAAATTGAAATTAGCTTCCCCAACCACAAAAAGCCACGTTTTTCATCCAATCAAATTCATTATAGAAATCTGATAAAGGGTCTCCAAAGGATCATTCCTATGAATTTTGATTGACATCAATCAACGGGTTTCTGGGAAAAAGAGTTTCAAAGCTTTCACCATAAATGGAAATAAGTTTCGTCAATTAAGGCAATGTTTTAATCTAATCGAATTCTTTGAAGGAATCTGATGAAGGGTCACACATAGATCATTCCTGCAAAATTTGATTGAAATCCATCTACTGATTTCTTAGAAGAGGATTTTTCAAGCTTTCACCATATAGATAATCTATTGAAATTAGCCGAACCTTTTAAAGCTATATTTTTCATCAGATCAAAATTCGTTGAAGGAATCCAATGAAAGTCACCCAAAGATAATTTCTGTGAAATTTGGCTGAATTTTGTATGGTAATTTCTGAGGAGAAGATTTTAAAATAAAAGTTTATGGACGGACTGACGGACGCACGACGGGCACCACGCCATGACGCCATGACGTCATACGCTTCGTGTATTCATACAGTGTGATTAGTTTTTTCGGTTCATACCTCCATGAAAACAAAAATATTCTCTTCGTCTCTTAAATTTACACTATTAGAATTATAATTAAGATATTAAGATTTTAGAAAAGTTTCGATAGGCTCTCTGATTTTTATTGTCAAAAATTGTCGATGTATAGTAAATGGAAATGTGATACAAACTCTCTTCGCATAGGAAATTCGACCGACATATCCAATTTTTCTTGCGCGGCACGAATCAAGTATAGGGTTGTGTATCATAACTTTAACATGATATTCTTTATATAAACGAGGTTAAATCTTAACACCGGTGATATTTTCATGACATGAAATGTCAGAACTCTCTATTTAAGGAAAGTAACAAACATTTCTTCATAAAAAAACAAACAAAATAAGAAACCACGTACAAAATAACTTAATTATGATATTGTGGGCAGTTACCTTAACCAATTTATACACAATCCCACTTTTTAACACCCCTCGAGAAAAAAAAAAAAAAAAACCTTATGAAAACATTGTGGACATCGAAGAATTTGCTTCTTAAAAGCAATTTCTTTAATGTCCAAAATATTTCCTACCTAAAAGATAATTGATTGATTGATTGAATGGGGTTTAACGTGGCTTTTACCAGTATTTCAGTCATATCGCTGCGGCTGGAGCTCCTTACCAAGGATTCCTGGTATTTCTCACATCAGTTCTACCACAACATCCTTTCCTAGCCTCCAGCTGCTATCCCACTTAGATTCACAGTAATCCACCCAATGGTGAGAGACAAATGTCGGAAAGAATATGTGCCGCCGCCCGGGATCGAATATATGACATCCCATGATTGAAGATTAGGAGCCTGACGCGCTACCGACTACGCTATGACGGCGGCTCGCTAAAAGACAAATATCTTCTAAAATTGTCGTCTGTAACTTCATTCAAATTGTATTGGTTTAAAATTTTGTGGTGTGGTAATGTGTTTAAACTTTTCTCCCATGGTCATGGTCTAGAGTATTCGGTGTTTTTCCGACAGTTTGCCCATTGTCACTCTAATGTGCTAGAAAATATCTTTTTGGGGTAACAAAACTCTAGAACTACCGCAGTTAGTCTTGATCTGTATTATTTTCCGTTTTACAAATGACATCACAATTTCTTGCTTTCCTTCCTCCTTTTTCGTTCTTGTTTAACGCCGCTTTTAACAGTATTTCAGTTATATCGCGGCGGCAAAAGCACCTATAACAATGGATTCCTAGTATATCTCGCACCAGTACCACAATTACATCCTTTCCTAGCCTCCAGCTGATATCCCACTTAGGTTTACGATTGTCTACCCATTGATGAGAGACAAATTAATGCCGAAAAAGATATGTGGCGCCGCTGAGGATCGAACTCATGACAACCTATGACTGAAGAATGGGAGTCTGATGTGCTACCGACTGCGCTATGACGGCGACCAATCGTATTTGTATAAAGGGCAGATCTAAATCTAACTCGTCTAGTATTGGTGGAAAAGATAAACACAGTACCAACAATAGCCTCGTTTCAAGAAACAAGCAATGCTGTCAATCAAGTTGTGACGAGCAAGAAATTCGGCTACATTAGATTTTGACAACAAAGCACCGCGTCAAGTTGATTTCGCTCCCCTGATCACAATTTAAATTATGATATTCGGTTAAATTGAATTTTTTGAACCTAGAAATGGCAAAAATTAATGGTTAAATGAAACCGTCTGACAACAACAACAACCACGGCGACGACGATCTTTGAAGCTGTGGTTGATCCTAGTTGCGATATCGTAGCGCTCTTTCTGATCATCTACTGGTTATCACAGCTATTGTTAATCCATACAAAATTAAAGACATTTCGATACATTATAGGCCATAGGATGATTATGTTATCGACGTTTAGCAACCGAAATATCGTACCTACAGCTTAAGTAAGCTATAGTTTCGATATTTCGGTCGCACAACGACAATATGTCACTTTGAAGATTCAGTTCACGTGTACCCAATATTCAAAAGTTTGGGGGAGTCTTCCGAGTGCAACACGAATAGTTTCGAGATCGATATTTTAAAAACTCTTATCAGATAGGATAATATGAAAGGGGAAAATAACCCCAAATAACAAATAAAGATCAAAACGAATTTTTCGCAGCAACGTGCCATACATTTGCGAAATTTCGCGCGTGAAGTGTTTCGCAAATTTTTATTTCGCAAATATTGCAAATCTATTTCTCCATGTTAGCTAACCTGGGCACAAAATGGTGAGCTATTGACGTCCGTCATGTGTCCAAAACTTTCTATAAACGAACAATTTCAACAAAATTAGACACGAATGTTTGATAGGTGTTCCCCTTTTAAATTGCTAAATGAATTGAAATCCGTAAGAACTCTAGTTGCTCGGGCAACAAAACAGGGGGAAAAGCCTCTTATTTAATACCCCTCATCAAACATTTAACAAGATAAAGTCTTTCACTATCCCAAACGACGTTTTCCATATCAGAGGTAAATAGGCGGAACAAACGATCCCCCAGTTTGTTAAAGAGTCACGGAAATAATATTTGATCACCGTACGTTATATATAACCCTTTCCTGCTTTGCAAAAATTAACACCTGCCCAAATTCAAAGGATTCGCAGACGACAATATAAAATCGATTTTATTTGAAAAATAATCATTCAATAGGGTAGAAATTATTGTGGAAAAAGAAGAAATTGCTTGTTACAAGCAATTATTTCTTTTTCTACAATGTTTTTCTGTAGTATAAAAACAAAAGGACGTAAAAACCAGGGATTGAACGGGAAAGTGTTTATATAATGCTCTACCAGAATTATTATATGGTCAATATCTGTGTCTGTTTCAGAACATTCATTAAAGGTCAAAGAAAAAATAAAGAAATTCAACAATTTTCACTTAAAAGAAACTAACGTATGACTGAATTTTATTCAACACAATTTTTTGGGTCCAACGATCTTATGATTTGTCAGGTAATCGGATGAGTGTCTGCCAAATTTGGCTGCAAATTTGCAATGGGTATTTTTTTTAGGGCCATCTGAAAAACTGTCCCTGGCTGGGATGCCTAAGAACAAAGTTAGATTTGATATTGAGCCTATACAGGCCATTTCCAACCATTTCACTTGTGGTAGAACAGCGGACACTAAGTCGTATGTGTTTATTGGTCGTCACTAGCCTAGCACATGCCCATATATTAGCGACGTCTCCAGAAGAAGGTTAGTCTTTTCGGGGGATAGTGCAAGGATACATGACGAAACTGCAGAGAGCCCCGCCTGGTACTTAAACGTGCTCGTCACACGGGGCATCGGTTTAACGTCTCATCTGAAAGACGATTAGTCTGTTGGTTGATATGGTCAGCCAAGGGCTCAAACCCGTGATCTTGAGGTTTGAAGTCAATTGCTCTACCAGCTGAGCCAATCGGGGTGACACTGAGCTGTCTAGAGAACATCTCGGGGTATCTAACCTATAGCAGCGGTTGTCTATGACGTAGGCAATATATGTGTTGCGTAAAACGTAGTACACAAATCTCAAAAAGTAGGTCATGGGACCCAGACTGTAGAAAAATAGCAAAATCCCTGTTGGAAACACACCAATCACTTTTCAACCAAAATTAAGTCCCTCAATCAATAACCTGCAATGAAAGAAACAAATTCCTAGCATGAATGAAGAGTAAAGCTTGAAAGAAAATGCTATGATTTAACAGCAAATATGAAATCAGTGTGAAATTTACCAATCACAGATATCCGACATGGCCGCCAATTCACTGAAAAATGAGCCGTTTTACGCAAAATTGAAATCCTAGTAGTAGCCACAAGGGAAATGATAGCCAATAAAAAGCTTGCTTTGTGTAAAGTAGAAACCATGCAAAGTCTGCAGATGCACCAAAAAGTATATGGTTACCATCTACTTTTTTCACAATTTTTCATGGAACTCATACCAGTCAATTTAACGCCTTGCAGCAAGCCAAAATCCGCAACCCCAACACTTTCTGTTTCTGGCGTCACTGGATGCAGGCAAACAGTGTAAAGCTCATGACCTTTTAGTTTCGCACCCGGAAATGATCCCAAATTCATGTTTTTTATTTATTTAATGCAAAATTTTCTTTCTTTACCATCAAATATCTGCTCAAAATTGCCTTTTCCTAATATTTCTGATTTTGACCATGGCCACTTCGAATATTTCACCCTCTACTGTAGACTGGGACCTTGGCATGGAAATCCCTTTGGCTTGAACGAAATCAAAAGAAGCGAATTGGTTCCCCTTTCAGTTCGGTTTAAATAGGTTTCTATATCTTTTATAATAATGGTAGGACATTCTTTGTTTGCTCTACCTTTTGGAAAGCTAGGCGCACGTGCCATGCGTAAAGGCTGTTTCTAATATTAGTAACAAATCTCTTAAACGATCTCGGCTTTTACCGCACAATGGCGCTTTCTGACGCTCTAATGAAACACGATCATATAAAACTTAGCAAGACAAGCAATTTCGTCTTTACCCACAATATTTACTACCATATTTGTCACTTTTTTCCCAACTTTAGCAGATCTGCAACTTCTTTCAATTTGAACCAGTCTCAATATTTTCGTATGTAAATGGGCTAATATATTTGCTCATTGTCTAAAGATAGATTAGTATCTACTCACAGACGCGCAGTGAGGACTCTGATCAGACTGTGTGGATGCATAGGCTGATCTGAGTCGTTACCTGGCTCACATGTGTAAACTGTTATTGTTCGAAATACCGCGGACAGGCTTAATTGTTTATAAGCTTCCGGGTAGGTGCACGAGAAATTCTGAACCATTTAACCGAGTAGATCTGCCCTGTTCCTTGTGGTGTTCCACACATGTTTCATCAAATTAAGAACAGGCGATCCAGTAGTCCCGTCCGTGCACTCAATTCCATCTTGCTACACGTCGTTGGGCGTTCAAACTGTCGTAACTACAGCTTAAATAACTTTATTAAAGCTGTCTTTACGACATTTTGAACGTCCAATGACGTACAGATTCCGGTCGATCACATGAGCAGGATTAGAAGGCATACCCTTCCGCTAATCCCTGACCTTTACGTCCCTGTGATATAATACTTTTAAAGAAACATTGTGGAAAAAGAAGAAATTGCTTGTAACACGACTTACAGATCTCCGTCAATTCTCTGGATGCTTGCGGAAAGTCTCCATTTAGGGTTTGGTAGATTCGAATCATCTTCGTTTAGCCAATGTGACAATAGATCGGTCCTGAATGTATGTCTTTTATCTTTGACGACCACTTATTTGGCGTTATTTGATGAAGCCAGTCTCAAGGTTCCTCTACCATATCCCACAGTTAACAATATGACTGTCATTGTACCGAAATTTCATAACGCTGCGTAACATCCACACAGAGAACACTATTAGTTTTATTGTTTAGTTTGAATGGGATTTAACGCCCCTTTTAACAGTTTTTCAGTCATATTGAGGCGGCTAAAGAATCTAACCAAGGACTCCTGGTATTTCTAACACCAGTACTACCACTACATCCTTTCAGAGCCTCTACTTCCTCATGCAACGAAGGTTTACGATTATCCACCAATTGATGGGAGACAAACGTCTGAAAGGATATTTGTCGGGACCAGGGATCGAACCCATGACTACATGATTGAGACTTCGACACCCTACCAGCTGCGTTATGGCCGCGGCAGAAGAATATTCGAGCCCATTAGAGCCTCTGTTATGTTGCAGTGAGTGATTTGTTTCTCACGACAGCAGGTTAGTGCCTGAGAAAGTGTTTGTGTCACACGGTTGGGGCCTTAAAGCTTTCGCGCTTAAAGGACAATACTCTCACCCAGAAAAACCAAACGTATAAAATTGACGTATCAAATAAAAAGTCAAAAGCTTACTTTTATCTTGCACCGTGGGTCTTTTCTATATTTGACTATGAAAGACCAATGGTAACTTCATAAATCTAAACTTAAAATTTCATACTTCTTACAAATTAACTGTGAAGTCTGAAGTATGAAGATTGAAGATTGAAGTGTAAAGCGTGTTAG
Organism: Fragum fragum; assembly: GCA_946902895.1. Taxonomy (NCBI): domain Eukaryota; kingdom Metazoa; phylum Mollusca; class Bivalvia; order Cardiida; family Cardiidae; genus Fragum; species Fragum fragum. The sequence continues at coordinate 8,008,711 of OX336383.1, read as the reverse complement.
TACCAGAAGTGAAGCCTAATTGGCGAGTGAAGTTCGAGTAATGAAGCTCGAAAGATGTGATCTTTGAAGAATGAACGGATGAAAGCATCAATGTTGAAGTCTTCTGAAGAGTGAAGTGTGAAGTCTGAGATTTTTGAAAAGTGAAAAGATGGAAGCTGCAATGATGAAGTCTTCTGAAGAGTGAAGTGTGAAGGCTGCGATTTTTGAAGAATGAACGGATGAAAGCATCAATGTTGAAGTCTTCTGAAGAGTGAAGTGTGAAGTCTGTGATTTTTGAAAAGTGAAAAGATGGAAGCTGCAATGATGAAGTCTTCTGAAGAGTGAAGTGTGAGGTCTGTGATTCTTGAGTAGTGAAAGGATGGACGCTTCAATGATGAAGTCCTCTGAATAGTGAAGTGTGACGGCTGTGATTCTTAAAAGCTGAATGGATTGAAAATTCAATTTTGGAGTTTATATGAAGAGTGAAGATCGAGTAATGAAGCCCGAAGTGTGAAGTCTGTGATATTTCAAGAGTGAACGGATGGAAGCATCAATGCTGAAGTCTTCTGGAGAGTGAAGTGTGTAGTCTGTTATTTTTGAAGAGTGAAAAGATGGAAGCTGCAATGTTGAAGTCTTCTGAAGAGTGAAGTCTGTGATTTTTGAAAAGTGAAAGGAAGCTTCAAGGATGAAGTCTTCTGAAGAGTGAAGTGCGAGGTCTGAGAGTTTTGAAGAGTGGATTGATGGAAGCTTCAATGTTGAAGTCTTCTGACGAGTGAAGTGTGAAGTCTGTGATTTTTGAAGAATGAACGGATGGAAGTTTCAATATTGAAGTCTTTTGAAGATTGAAGTTTGAAGTCTGTGATTTTTGAAGAGTGATGGGATGGAAGCTTCAATGTTGAAGTCTTCTGAAGAGTGAAGTTTGAAATGTGAGGTGTGAATGAAAGCATCCATTTTGCTTGACTTACTTAACCCAATACCACATAACAAGATCTTAGACTGTTCCAAATTCTAAGAGGTTGCAGACAACAATTTCAAGTTGTAGGACTTTAGAAATTCTTTGTCGTTTAGCGTAGAAAACACTGTGGACAACGGAGAAATTGCTTGTTTGCTCCCATTTTTCCTAGGGAGCGTTAAAAGGCGGGATGGGTTAAATGGTTTAAGTTTCAATGTTCACACGTCATGTTTACCTTTGATTTTAATCCCTGCTTCGGATATTGATGTTGCGGTACTCTGTTTCTAATTTTCATTTTACTAATACATTACTTTGAAATATTGGAGTTCAAATTCTCAAATAATTAAAACAAATGTGATCCGTACATTAAGCTGATCTTTAACTATAACACAATCACGCTTTTTGATGCCCCTCAAGAATATAGCTTGGGAAAAATGGTGGTTAATGAAGAAAAAAAATTTAACAAATGAGGCCTAATGTCTTCATTTCCCACGTTTTCTATCCAGAAAGACAGAGAATTTCAACTTCAGTTAATTGGACAGTAATTGGTATAAAACTAGATAAACGCCGATGTAACTAGTTCGTTCGACCGGCGGTAGCGCACAAGACTTCCAATCTTCAATCATGGGGGGTCATGGGTTCGATCCCCGGCGGCGGCACATATTCTTTCCGACATTTGTCTCCCATCAATAGGTGGATAATCGTAAACCTAAGTGGGATATCAGATGGGGGCTAGGAAATAATGTAGTGGTAGTGCTGGAGTGAGAAATACCAGGAATCCATTGTTAGGTGCTCCAGCCGCCACGATATGACTCAAATACTGTTAAAAGTGGCGTTAAACCCCATTCAATCAATCGTTCGACCGGTTATCTAATAGAGAGCAGTAAAGGGAAACAACCCACTTTTTTCTCTCAATGATATATCACTGATATCCGAAATGGTATTTCGTCCGAGATATTAATTCGGAAAATTTACAGCAGAAACACGAAGAAAACAAATCATTTTACGTTCACATAAACTACTGCTGTAGTTACGACAGTCAGTCTCTCCCTTGCATATACTTTACAAATTTTGATGCCAAGTAATTTGTTCTCATTCTTTCTTTTCCCGTTTCTTTTCTTTTCTCACTGACAGCCCCTATCTCTCTCTCTCTCTCGAACTGTATGCGATGGAAGCCTGTAGTCAAGGCGTTTGTCTTTCCCGCGTTGAGTGTCAGAGACTGATTACCACTCTCAGGGGCATGAAAGGGTTAACCCTTTTTTGAAATTTTAGACTGCTCCAATTTGAAAGAAAATACAGACGACAATTAAAATTTGATTCAATTTGAAAAGGAACCAACCTAGAGTTTAGAAAATATTGTGGGTAAAGTAGAAATTGCTTGTACCAAGCAAATTCCCTTTTACTCACACTATTTTCGTAAGTATTAACTCACAGTGACGTAAAACCAGGGTTTAAACAGGAAAGTGTTAAAGCGTTTGTCGCATTCGAATTTAAGCACTAGTCAAAGCAAGTCTCCGAATGATTTCTTATAGTAAGTACCCTCTTTGCTATACTTCCCGCCGAATTGCCAAAAGTCACGCAACACATTGTGCTTGAGATGTGTGTATACTTTGTATACAAGTTGGTGCGTCCTCTACCAGACACCCGCTTATCAATATATATGTTTGTATGTGTTCTTAGGTCTTGTTACGAAAAAGAGGCACAAAGTCTATTACATAAAATTTTCTGTTTTGCTGGCAGAAAGACCATGCTTTTCTCAATACCTTTGATAAATTTCTTCTTGTTAAGGTCAACAGATGGAGACCTACAGATTGTCGACGGAGCCGGTTTGTCTATATTTGCCAAACTCGGATTCTAAATGCTATACTAATAGATATCCCATGTTTTGTCCAGAGGCGAGTTCTTTTCGTCGAAACGAAAAATCCCGTTAAAAAATGTGACGCTTTAACCCTTTCCTGTTCAGTCCACAGTTTTTAAGTGCCTGTGATCTTATAATTGAGAAAACATTGTAGAAAAAAAATTGCTTGTAACAAGCAATTTCTTCTTTTTTCCACAATATTTTCTACCCTAATGAATGGTTATTTTTACATAATATCTACAGTGACTTTAAATGTCATCTGCAGGACCTTTGAATTAGGAAAGAATTTTGCAAAACAGGCACGGGTTAAAGAACGATCTTTGTTATTTTGGGCGAAAATAGTCGACGTCGTCACAGCTACTCGTTTAAGCCAATACTGAGTACGCTTGAATTCCCCATAAGTATTTTCAAGATTTCTATTTATCGGTTTAAAAAACTTAATCAAAAGAACGCTTTACTTAAAAATCTTGAATTAAAGAACGTACCTCAGATCTTTGATTAATTTGTTTTCTTGGGTGTACAAATTATGGAATATGAAGAAATTGCTTGTTTCAAGCAATTATCTCCATTTTCCACAATGTTTGTCTAACCAATTTTCTTCTGGGCCGTCAAAAGGTGGAATTTGTGTGGGAATGGATCAAACAGGTTGTCTTGTCGACGAAGCCGATTTTGCTATATTAGCTAAATTCTGAGTGTAAAAGCCATGCTGACACGGGAAGACCATGTTCTTGTCCAGACTTTTGATTTATTATTTCTTTGTGTTAAAGAGCCAATCTATCACACATCATATTTAGTTTATCATCATTAAACGGTGACAGGTTTCAACGACCTTTCTTTTGTTCACATGATTTACGGAGATTTACGAGGATGACCGAAAACAATAGTTTTTTTAAGTATACTAGTACAGTTATAAGATCGTTGATAAGTTGATTACAAAACGATCGCAACAATGGTTTAAACTTTCTGAGGTTACGGTGTTTTACTAGCTCGAAATGGATAAGGGTCTCGGTCACAGCGCAGTTGGTAACGCATAAGGCTCCCAATCATTAGTCACAAATACCGACCAAATTTCAAAAGCGGGAGTTACAGTTTGTGTATATCAAAAACCCGGGACTTTATTTTATCAATGGTGTCTATCAATATTTATAAGTCACCTGACAGAAAGTTGAAAAATCTAAACTTTAAAATAAGAAAGTATGCCGACAGATCGCCGTCCCACCATATGACTCCGCTGGTTGGCCCACTGACTCCATCAGGAAGTTCTGCTTTGATATTAAACGGGGTTGGTACCACTGTCGACTTCAATAAAGGCTTTGTTAAAGTCGACGGCGGTACCGATCTAAACGTGCCATTAAATCCATTACAAGACGACAAAATTTTAGACTGGTCCAAATTCAAAGGAGTTGAAGATGACAATCTACAGCTTATGACATATGACATTTAAGATAATTTCAACTTTTTGGATAGAAAACAATGTGTGAAATTAAGAAATTTCTTTTTACAAACAATTTATTCATTCTACACAATGCTTTCTCAATTTATTTGATGTGCTACAAAAAGCGTTACTGTGTTGGAATCGGCTGATGTGCAGTTTCTGTGATTTGTGGAATAAATATTTTGGGTTTGTGAAATTGATTGTATATACCTAAAAATGGCATTTTTGCCAGAAACATTGTTGTAAATTTAGAAATTTCTTCAACAAAAAATATAATTTTGCCACCATGTTATCTGTCATGATAAACATGTACCTATTTGCCAACTGCTGAACTTTCAACTTTAATTTATTTGCAATTTGATCAACCTTCAGTGCTGAAATAATTTCATGTATTACGATATATAAACATCTAAATTTTCACAAAAATCTTGCTAATAAAAATCTCTCACTGATGGTTATGTAAATGTGCTTTTAGATAAAAGATCAAAAATAATAATTAAAAAAAAGTGATCAAAAGTTTTTAGGTGCACGAGCGCCCGTACACACATCATCACCAACATCATTATCATCATCATCATATTCATCAACAAAAACAACAACAATGACGACGGCGACTGCGATAATAACATAAACAACAAAATCATCAATATCAGCAGCAGCAACAACAACAACAACAACAATAAAATTCAAGAATAATCGATTAAATCACCACCAACAAAAACATTAACAAAAAATCGATTGAATAAATAATTAAATGAATGACTAGTTGATATTAAAATAATGATAAAAAGAAATAAAATAAACCCCAAAAAACCTTAAGGCTTGAAAAGAATCTAACGAAATGTACTAAATAGGTGGATGAGCCGATCTCTTTTTTTTTCAAGCATGACTAACGACAGACGACTATATAACTATATAACAAAAAAGGAAGGTATTTGACCTTGACTTTGTAATGATGTACTTTTAAAAGTTAATTAGTGATTCATGAGGCTTAAAAAACTTAACCCCGAACACGTTTCTGTCGAGAACGGAAAGCATTCAAATTGCTTAGGTTTACCGGTCACCAGCCGAGATAATTTTAGAATGGTCCAAATTTAAAGAAGATGTAAACGACAACAAAAAGTGTGCTTACATTGAAAATAAGCCTTAGGAAAGAAACATTGTGAGAAAAAATGATCAAAAACCAAATTTACTCGGCTAATAAACTCTCGACTTTGTGCGGCAATAGATAAGCTCTCGGATATTTGACTGATCCTAATTAAAAACCTGAGATTGCAGAGCCCAAAAAGACCTGAACCCTTTTTTTCTTATACAATCCCACCTTTTGAATTCCACCAATAAAAAAGTTTTGTAAAACATTTTGGACAATGAAGATATGGCTTGTTTCAAGCTATTTCTTCACCATCAAAGATAATTCTACGAAAAATTACATTTTTTATTCCGGCTTCTTTCAATTAGGACATGCCTAAAATTTTGTCGTCTGGTCATGATCTAAACAGGGAATTGCGACCCGGCAGACGAAACTGGATCTCTCGGCCGTTCCGTACAACGAAATATTATACAAATGATTGGATATAACACAGGTCAATCGGATATGGTGTTTTAAAGATAAACATGTATCGAGGTGAATAGACGGAATGCAGCTGTTTGTAAAATTTCGATTGAAAAATCAAATCATTCATTTAGACCGGAAGTAAATATTGACCTCAGACATTTATTTCAAGCATTTTTGTTTGACTTAAATGTCTTAATGACTGCTTATTCAAGCTAGAGTTATAACAAAAGGTCGCCAAGCTATAATTTGCTTTTTGATTTTTGTTTCTAGCCATATGTGGCAAAATATAGCCGTTCTATACCTCATCCAAACTACCATGTTAGAGGTCAACGAGCGTGACCTGCGATCCCCTAACTGTGATTCTAATTTCAGAGAATCTGTGGGTTGAATTTAATCCTTTATAATGTTGCTCTTCTCTTTCTTGAATTAAGTTACCGATTGACTCAACGCCAATAAAAAAATCGACAGACTAATCAAATCATACATTAGGACCGGTAAGGAACTTAGAACGCCAAAATTGGTCGACGTTTCTGTGAAGAATTTTTGTTAGTTTCGGGACGCGAACATTATAACTGCAGCTACAGGTCACAAACAAACCATTCTATTACTAACCATAAATTTTGCAAAAGTTCACAGTCAAATATCTTTATTTAATACCTTGCTGTGAAATCTTGGGATTTCTCAGTGTAATAAATTTTGATATCGTCAATGGAGTGACGATAACACTTTTAAGTTTCACTCTCTGTAATAAATCTTTAATCGTGTATTCATCCGCACTTTTTTCAACAGACCTTCTCTTTGGTTTCGTTATTATATAAAAAAAATTGAAATAATAATAAGGTATATAATAAATAGAATTGTCAACTGGTTATACCAGATATGAAAAAATATTTCACTCGGATGCGTTGTTAGGCGTTAAAAAAATTCGTGCTGCGCACTCGTTTTTTCAACACCTAACAACGCATCCTCGTGAAATATTTTGGAGCTCAGTGGGCGAGGCCATTGATTCGCTAATTAAGTGACGAATTTCAGAAGGCTGTGTATAATTTTACGCCCAAAATATTAATTCGACAAAAGCATGAGAGATGTTTAGCAAATGAGAATCCATTTAGGAGAGGAAAAGAATATTTTTTTTTTATTTTCATGGGGTATGAACGAAACGATTATCACACTGTATGAATTCGCGAAGCATACAAAATAGCTGCGTCCTCAAAATTTGTTCATGGAGGTATGAATATTTTTTTCAACAAATTAGAACGCTAGTTTTTGATAGACGAAACTAAAAATTCAATTATTATAATAAGAAAATCAGTTGTATAACAAAAAAACAAACCAAGAGACAAACAAACGAACAGACAAATACAAAATTAATCAAAGGACTGAAAGTCCTGAGTTTTTCAGTTCTGAGAGCGGATTTTGCTGGCTTAATATTAACTACGCTCAATAATGATGTCTACATGCATGCACACCCTACACACAATGTGCTTTTTTTACTATTTTGTAAAGTATACACTTTCTCACATAAAGAATAACCAATGTGCAAAAAGGAATATGAAGCAGTCTGGCTCAAATAAAAGAAGAAGCCGTAGCAACAGAGCTTTGAAACAAAAAATGGCCACCAAAATAATTCGAACAAACATGCATCTAGGGAAACCTTGTATAGTGTAGTTTTTTTTAAACAGAACATTCATGTTTGTTAACAAATGTATACCTTCAGTAATATCTGTGATATTACAAAATGTGGAAGATTTTACACCACGGCACTAACGACGAGAACAATGTCATGAATGTATTAACAGGGACAATAAGAAAAACAAATCAAATAAACTGAATTTTAAATTAGGTGCCGAAACAAACACTGACCTGGGGAAACCTCAACGTCTTATCACATATAGAAGGGCTCCGTTTATGACCATCTGTAAAAGAATATTAACCCTTGTCATGCTGTACCCGGAATATTCCGGTTTAGGCAGGAGGTGTAGACTAAGATCAGACTGCACTAATGTGCAGCCTGATCTTAGTCTTTACCTCCTGCTTGTACTTTTCCTGCCAGAGTTGTTTATGAAGTTGATTTCTAAAAAAAGATATTGAATTTTGAACAACAAGTTCTATCAGTGCTTTCAGTCCTTTGATTTGACAGCAATTCAGTGTAATTTAATCAGCATGACAAAGGTTAAGAACCCCGAAATGATTAATTAATGTATGGGTTTTCATATGGAATGTTAACCCTTATCCTTCTTATAAAATCTTTTCACGTTTTTTTTTTAAAAAAAACTTTGACAAAATAAGATCGATGTTGCCTTTAAATGTTTACTCAACATAATAAGACCTAGCAGGTAATGTAGAGTAAGCTCAGACTGCACATCTGTGATCTTAGTCTATACACCTGCCAAAGCCATTGTCAAAGCAGGAATTTTCCTGGATCAGAATTGCAAGGGTTAATTCGCTAATTTGTTTTTATCACAATCTTTACCTTAACTTTATTTCACCAGTGCACGGAAATTTGTGGTTGTGTGGTAACGGGTTAAATGAATAATGGTCAACAAAGTCGAAGCTAACGTTCCATTCTTTTCGCAATGTTATTGATATTACAAATACTATACTACATGCACGTTTCAAAGACGAAAGGTTAAAGACTGGTTGATTCACTGGAATTTTGTTATCACTTTAGGCTTTAACGGTACTATGTACATCTATATCTATTACAGCAAACGTACAATCCCGATGATATTTTACCCCATTTAAAAATGAAACCTTTCCTTAATTTGCTCTTCCCTCCCAGGTCAAAAATAACACACAATATTCGTTATTATGTATTTGCTTGACTCCACTAGATTCTACCTTGAAGCGCGAATACGTGTTAATCATTGACAATTAAATATCTTAATACCCAAGATTTCTGGGGTTTTAAACTTCCCCGACAAAGAGCAAGCTGTTAGCATTCAGCAAGCAGGTTATTTCCTTAATCAGCGTTGGCACAAGATGGAGGCGTTCACGTAGATTTTAATTTCAAGTTTATGAGCTTGCGTGGAAATACGTTGAAAATTGTTTCCGTTTGGATCGATATTAAAACACGGATTTACATATGCAAAACCCTCTAAAGACCAACACAGTGACTGAAACTGCTTTCCAGAAGCTTTAGATAAACACAAATTCAAGTTTCATTTAAGGATTTGCAAAAAAAGTACAAACTCTCATTCTTTTATTGTAACCTATATTTTACTATAGTATGTACTTTAAGCGGGCATTTACCCCACTTTAAGAGACAAGATACCTTTTTAAATTCATCAAAGCGAATCTCAGCGACGGATGATGTCACTCACTCACTTGCCAGTGCAAATAGGACACATATGTCCTCTGACCAGAATATTCCTGGCATTTTTACCGAACCAACTTTGCGAACTGGAATCGAAGTCTGTCAACACGCAATCTTTAGTCAAGGATTGAAACCTATAATCACTGTGTCACGCCGGACTATCTTGGTCTATAACAGTGAACAGGGACAACCGAGAAAAGTACGGAAATATTGACAATTATTAGAGTGCGCGAACCGGAGAAAAGATAGGACTTATACTGTTCTATTTCTGCACATTTTCTGATATATATTTTTAAATTGGTCATTCTAACTAAATGTATATTGATTTACACTACCAACAAACAACCCAAATACACCCCAAACAAAACCAAACCAAAACAACAAACAACAACACCGCCACCGACAAGAATATGGTCATCACATTCAACAACAACAAACAACAGCAGCAGCTTCAACAACAACAACAACAACAAACCGCAAACAATATTACAACCTACTCTAGCCAATGCCTAGTATCTTTTTCAAACAATGGAAAACTGTAATGCGTAAAAAAGACCTCAAAGGAACATCATGAAACAAATATCTAAATATCAGATCAGACCCAGAACAGGTCAATCGGAGTTAATATTTCAATTAATGAATATATGATTGGGTAGATTGGCCATTTTTTAATCGAGCGAGACAGTTTTCGACCCTGCCCAAGCTTGTTTTTTAGCCTGCACAAATTCCACAGCCTAACCATGGTCTCTTTTTTCCATTTCTAAGACGATTCATTTTTAGCGTAATGGGCCATGAATTTCAAATTGAAAGAGATTCGCTGAATTTTTAGATAAAAATAATTCACATCATTTTGATTAGCTGAAATTTTCCTATCATACTTCCATGAACAAAATTTTGAACACGCATCTATTTTTATATGCCTGTCAATAAATTCTTTGAACAGAACTAGTAAAATATTTGCTTTATTTTGCTTGATAGCATTAAATGAGACTATGCTTTGTTTTCGTTGAGGTATTATCCTAAATTGTATGAAAACGTATCCATACTTTCGTGTGATTAAGTTTTTAAGGTTCATACCTTAATAATAATAATAATAATAATAAAAAAAAAAAAAAAAAAAAACACCACCACCACCACCACCAACACCACCACCACCACCACCACCAACAACAACAACAACAACAAGACATACACACCCCCAAAAAAACCACACACACACTAAACAACAACACACGAATATACTTATTTCGAATTAAATTTAAAAGCAGGTTTATTAAAACTAGGTAAAATTGATAAATAATGAATCTATTTGAGCTCATCGTTAAGGAAGTAATGTGCTAAATAGGAGGTATAAAGTGTAAACTCGGAAGTTTGAAATGTGAAACCGGAAATATAAAGCGGAAGTATGAAGTTGGAAGTATGAAGTCGGAAGTATGAAGTGTCAATTGTCAGCTTGGAAGTATGAAGTGTGAACTCGAAAGTCTTTTGACATTAAACTTTTGACTTCACACTTCACACTGCCGACGTCGCATTTCATACTGCCGACATCAAACTTCCGACTTAACACTTCACAGTTCATACTGCCGAGTATACACTTCAAACTTCCGAGGTCACAATTCTCCCTTCCGACTTGACTCTGTAGTGAAGTGTGAACTCGGAAGAATGAAGTGTTAAGTGTGATATAGGAAGTCTTTTGACATCAAGCTTTTGACTTCACACTTCACACTGCCGACGTCGCATTTCATACTTCCGACTTCACATTTCCGACTTCACACTTAACTCTTCCGATTTCACAGTTCATACTTCCGAGTTTACACTTCAAATCCGATTTCACAATTCACACTTCCTACTTCACACTTCTGAGTCCACACTTATTATTTCCAACTTCACAATTTCGTGTTCACACTTCATTCTTCCGACTTTTCACTTCAAACCTCCGACTTCATACTTCCGAGTCCACAATTCACACTTCCGAATTCACACTTCCGAATTCACTCCTCTCTATTCACACTTTCAAACCGCATTTCACACTTTCAAATTTACACTACATATGTCCGACTCTGCACTTCCCATTTCAAACTTCAATCGTCAAACTTCCAACTTCACACTTCCGACTTCATACTTCCAACTTCTAATTTCATATATCCGACTTCACACTTCAAACTCACTCCAGTCTTCCAAGTTCACATTTCAAACTTCCAACTTCACATTTTAAATTTGATGTAGTTTAATGGTGAACTTTGAATTTAAAAAGTCACCACGGGTTTCAGATTTCAAACTTCACACTTCAGAAACAATATGTATGAAGTTTTAACTGTGAATTCATGATGTCACTACCGGTATTTCGTATGTAACTTGACTAAAACATGGTTGCTAAATCGTAAATGAAGGGGAGAGAACAAAAGACCTTGTCATACAAGTTATTTGTCTTATCTTTCTTTGGATGATAAAGTTGAAAATGAATGCTGACTTTACTACAGATTGAATAATCTAAATTTACGACTTTTAAGTCGCCAAAACAACAAAAATGCTTCACATGAATGTCAGCAAATGTCGGAGTTCAAAGTTCACCTGTGGTCTAAATTCATGATTTGAAAGGTCTTTCTACTTTTTGAATGACAGCCGGGATCCGTCAATTAACCCTTTCCTGTTCAATCTCAGGTTTTTTCGTCCCTGTGGTTTTATACTTGAGAAACATTGTGAAAAAGTAGAAATTGCTTGTAACATTTTCTATCCTATTGAACGATTATTTTTCAAATTAAATCCACGTTAGATTTTTTCAGCATCCCTTTGAATTTGGGAAAGTCTAAAGTTTTGTAAAAGAGGAAAGGGTAAACTGATGCACGTAACTGATCATCCGGATTATCTTATGAAGATTTTTCTTAGTTTTTGGTGGACGTCTCATCGTCCTCCTGTGTTACTACGTTTCGAAAATCCAGTAGGATCTCACTATGGAAAAATAGTACCCAATTAAGCTCAATTAATCAAATTCGATTAAAACTTTGTTTCCATAAACCAGCTGTGTACTTTAAAATGACTTATTGTGAGAATTCAATATAAAAATATATTACGTTAAAATACCTTCTAGATCTACATATAAAAACATCTACAAAGCACGCCATATCTACCTGCGGCCTTGTATACAATATGAACTGAGTTATATGCCGACCGTTTGGAACACTACAGCTCACTCCACTTCGTTGATTTGGTCCAAGAAGTTGTGATTCGGAATGCTTACAAATTGTGGAATTCAAAATTACTATTTCAGATTTAGGCATACCAGCTGTATTCCTTGAGATGCTTTGCAATACTTAACTACATAGAAATGTTTAGACAACGTATACAATTTCAGTATCTTATACTGTATGTTCAAGAGGGACGAGGATATTTTATTAGTTTGGGTTGGCCTTTATAGGTTTAAAAGATATATACAGAATCTCTCATTTGTTTATTGTAGGTTATACTGAATTGATTGATAATCCAATATTGTTTAAATTTCTTAAAAGATATCTTAGTTATTTGTGTAGTCTGGTTGGTAAAGGATCATCTCGAAAAGATTTTGAAAGCCAGTTACGTAGACTGCCATTATGGGACTTTGGTTTAACGTCACTTTCAGTAGTCTTTCAGTAATACCGCGGTTGGTAAGTGCGTCTAACCATAAATTTCTAAATATCTTTGTATCATTTTTACGCTAAGAATATTTTAGATTGATTGATTGAATGCCGTCAGTCATATCGTGGCGGCTGGAGCATCTAACAATGGATTCCTTATATTTCTCACACCAGTACTATACCACTACATCCTTTCAGAGCCTCCAGCTGCTATCCAACTAAGGTTTACGATTATCCATCCGTTGGTGAGAGACAAATGTCGGAAAGGATATGTGCCGCCGCCGGGGATCGAACCCATTACATCCCATTCTTGAAGATTATGAGTCTGATGTGTTACCGACTGTGCTATGACGGCGTTAAGAAGAATAGTTTAGAACTGAGATGTTGATATGCGGTGATATGCAAATCAGGAAACCTTCAGGAAGTTGTATGACTTATGATAGTGTATATATAAACAGAGCCGACCCGTTTAGAGTTTCTGAATGCCGGATTAGCCTTGAATACCATGCAGCTCTGCACGTTACTCAGCCATCCCCTTCCGTTATCGACATATGAACATTTTTATAAGAATATGCAATCAAAAAGGGTATTTCTGGTAAATGTAACAAGAAGCAATTAGGGCCTTATCGGTAACCGGAGCCCAAAGAGCACAAAAAACATGGATATATAGATAGTGCATATGCTAATTATTCCCCACTGGTATATTCAAGGAAGGAAACAAGAAGTATAATAGAGAATAGACAAAATACTTTCATGACAGATCACTATTTGCAAAGTTCGAGAGAACTGAAAATCCATTATTCTGACAGACAAGACATTAAGCCATTACTGTCCTACGTAAAACTTATGACGTCCGGGAACGGGACATTTTTGACATGGGGTAGAGGTCTACCTGATGATGCCCCCTTATCGGGGCCATTTCTTGACAGTTGTTTAAATCTTGTACAATTCAAAAATTCTACAGTCCTTGCCCTAAAGATTCTAGACACCAAATGTGAATCCAATCCAATTGCCGGTTCATAACGAGCAGATCTTTTATATGCACCCTTTTTTGCCCCTTATGGAGCTCCAGGAGGGATAACTCCATGACCTGTACACATCTGAAGCTCCTTCCAATCGGGATAACACTTGTTAATCCGTCTAAGGGTTATTAAGAAGGCAAAAATGTAAAATAAAATAAATTTTAACCCAAGACGGACGAAACACGATCGCAATAGGTCAACATGATCTTCGGTATGCTGACCTAATAAAATGAGTGGAATAAGGATAGGCTTATGACTGGTAGTTATCAATTGACGGATTATAGCTTTGGGTTTGGTGACTTAATTTAAAAGTCGTAACTAAAACCTTTTCAGGCTGCAGTTACGATGCAAAGGTCGCCGACCATCAATTTTACTAATTGATTGATTTAATGGGGTTTAATGCCGCTTTGAACAGTATTTCAGTCATATTTCGGTGGCTGGAGCACCTAACAATGGATTCCTGGTATCTCTCACACCAGTACTACCACTACATACTTTACTAGCCCCCAGCTGCTATCCCACTTAGGTTAACGATTATCTACCTATTGGTGAGAGACAAATGTCGGAAAGAATATGTGCCGCCGCCGGGGATCGAACCCATGACATCTCATGATTGAAGATTAGGAGTCTGACGCGCTACCGACTGCGCTATGACGGCGGCTTTTACTATTTGATAACATGATAACATGTTAATTGTCATAAGTTTTGCCAAATAATGCCGCGAAACGTTCTGTTGGAGTTAGTGGGCATGACCAGCGACCCGTTAGTTAACCCATTTCCAGACAATGACGATCTTAGACGCCTCCAAGAAAAAAAGCTTTGACAAACATTGTTGAAAATGAAGAAATTGCTTGTCACAAGCAATTTCTTCATTTTACACGATGTTTTCTACCCAGAAAGTTAAAACTTTAAACTTTCAATTGTCGTCTGCAACTCCTTTCAGTTTGGACCAGTATAATTTTTTCTTCAGTGGGAATGGGTTAATCTGGAAATCGCAAGTTATTAAAACATAAAGTATGGTATTATTTTCATGATTCCTAATGCATAATTATCGTGAAGGAATCGACAGGACATAGCCAGGCTATGAATAAAGCACAAAGTTCAAGAAACATGTGGATTTATTTCACTTTTATCACATATATAGCAATTTGCGAAAAAGAGAATTATTTCAAACTGAGATCAGGTACATTACGTCGTACAAGTCAATTCATATAACATATATATTGCTAGACTTAAATACGCCAGGAATTAGCGCTCTTCGAATATCATCAGCATCATAGGTCTGTTTACAAAAAAAAAACATTTTGCGACATTACGGCGCTATTCCACGTGTATACTCGGGAACCAGGCAGTTAGAAACATGATGCTATCCTGAGCGTCAAACATAGGTCTGAGATACTTCAGCCAATCTAAAATAGCTTTATGATATCACGTGAAGTGTCTATACGTCATTTCCTGTTACACGGGAATCAAACATAGCTCTGCGGGGTCATAGTTCCATCAGAAGTGTCAGCGTCACTTCTCCATAGTAACGAGTTGTTGATCTCTTCCATGTCATACCTAAAAAAAAAAGGACAATAAAACATGACACACTTGCCCCCTTCATTCCTCGAATTTCAAAACAACTTATAAACAGTGTTTGGTCTGGCAAACTGTTTAAGCTTACGGAATTTCTATCAATGGGTCTTCATTACCAATCCCGGGTACAAGAGTTTCCATTTCTTTATTTAGAGAAGAATTGTCAATGCGAAACTTTGCTATTTAGTGATATACAAAAAACCGAGGACCTATTACCTATTGTAAGAAAAATTCAACATTGGCGAAGGGGCGAATTACGTTTAAATAGATTCAATATCAGCATTGGTCAACCCTTTCCCGTTTTTGGAAATTTTAGACCTGTCAAAATTCAAAGGTTTTGCAGACGATAATTTTAAAGTGGATTCAATTTGAATAATAACCATTCAATAGGATATAAACCATTGTGAAAAAAGAAGGAATTGCTTGTTACAAGCAATTTCTTCTTCTACCACAATGTTTTCACAAGTATAAAACAACAGCAACGAAAAATCCCGTGTTTGTACAGGAAAAGGTAAATACATGTGTATACATATATTTTATTTAGACCAAGGTACAGTGTTGATATATCTTAACACTATTTTGTCATTTGTTGTTCACATTCTTTTTGCTGTCCAGAATTATAGAGATTACTGGGTGAATTGTCACTTTTTAATTGGTAGAAGACCAATTTATAAAACTATAACCTGAAGATTGAGTGTGTCCCAATTTCCCCCAAACTGCCTTTAGCCCAACGGGACGCATACAATGAAGACAGATTTGCGAACAAGCTATTTCGATTTTTGATACTATCTGAATTTCTTTGAAGTCAAAGTCAAAGTCAAAGTGTGTTCGATAAAGGGTTGAACAGTCGATTCTGATGGGTAATCAGCAAAATAGTATTGCATTTTACAATTTAAGAAATATCAAAATAGAGTAAAGGAAAACAGGACGGTCACATGATTAAAACAGGCTACAGGGAACTAAGTCATGTTACCAACCCCTTCGCCGAATCATATCAAACAGTAATTAGGTGGTATAGCAAGCAAGTAGAGAACGAATGACGTCTTGTATTTATCAAAATAAAAATCGCACTTTCCTTATACAAAACAGGGTTACAATCTAAGGAAAGAAACTAATCTATACGATATTGGTTTGGTGCATCTCTGATTTAACCTATTATAAGAGGAGAACATCTTTTCAATTGTCAATATTGAAAACAATAGCCGCTGCTGACAAATTTAAGTTGATAAGCTCTTAAATATATATGTCTTTTATTTTAAGGAAACAAATTAAAAAAATGCAGAAGTTGCTTTTAACAAGTAATTTTAACATATTCTACATTGTTTTCAGAAATCTTTTCTTGGAGGCCATAAAAAGGCGAAATTGTGTGGGAAGGATTAACCCATCAAATGGAAGATAGCACAAAATGTCACTCATTTAATAACTTACCAAGGAATAGACCGTACCTCTTCGTCATCCTAAAAAGATAATAGAAGTACAGCATGTTGATGTCTAAAGGTCGGCTTTTGTTTTAGGGATATTAAATAAATATTAGTCAACAAAAGGGCACAATTTAAACAAAGCTGAATTTAGACTAGGTTTCTGGATAGAATAGATAGCATAGATTACTTGTTTCAAGCAAATCTTTTGACGAAATGTAAAGGTATAAAAATGTTAAGTTTCTGCACAATTATAACCGAGATAGTGACGATACCAGGGCTATACCGCTCGAGACCGTGTTTAAAATTTCAAACAGCTTCACATTTGAGAAAATTAAAGACGCAGAGCACCCTATGCATCAGAACAGGGAATAGGCTGATCTTGGTTTTCACAATACGCCTTGTATATATATTTGCGGATTCAATGTTTCTTTTGACGATCAGCGAATCTATGTGCATTTTGTGGCTGTACAGGCTGCTCAATGGTTACAATTCAAACATTGAACATTTGTTAATAATTTAACTTTTATTTTCGTTTATCAAAAACGAGCGTTCTGATTTGACGAAAAAAAAAAAATTATAACTCCACGAACAAAATTTTGAGCACGCAGCGATTTTTTATGCTTCCGAACAAAATAGTTAGATACAAAATAGTATCGAAAATTGTAAAGTTATTGGGTATTTCCGCTCGATGCTATTAAATGATAAGAAATGAAGAGAATATGTTTTGTTTTTATGGAGGTATGAACCGAAAAACCTAATCACACAATGTATTAATCCGCTTCGCGTATTCATACAGTGTGATTAGGTTTTTCGGTTCATACCTCCATGAAAACAAAAAATATTCTCTTCATCTCTTAAGAAAATATCAGACAGAGGTTCGACAATAAAAAACAGGAGTTTGAAATTCTATCGATGAGCTATGGTAGTACGAAATTTTTTCTCGTGTGTAAAACACCATTTACATCCCTATCTTTTTAAACAAGAGCCGTCGGAGACGGATTATGCTCCCCGAATAAGGATTTTGTCACATAACTGTATGCCATTATTGGACAATTTTTTTTATTGAATGCAACTATAGTTTGAGAGTTCAATTCACAAAAAATTTGGAAGTTTGGCAAACATTGAAGGAATCTGTTTGGCTTCACAGGCCTGATTCTAGTAAAATTCAGTATCATTAGATGGTAAAGGGTTAAATATTTTACATTGACTATCAAAGTTATCAAAGAAAAATGTCTCCATATAAAAAATGAAGACTCTAACTTGAGTAGTCTTGCAGAAACAATTGACTGATTTATTTTAGAGTAGGCTATATACAAAATGTAAAGCTACATGGCATTAAGCCCCCTTTTAGCATGGTAAGGCACATTGGGTCAAACAGTGAAATAAACATTACCAAGGGCATTTAATAACAACATTTATGTAAAGTAACAAGAAATTTTGGCAATTTGTAAAGGAGGTATATTTGAAAATTAATGACCTTGATTATTGTCATAAGCAATGCACATGTAAAATATGAAGGCTATATCATTTACCATTGTATACTTATGGGCTATGTTAAAGATAAATTTTTTGAAATTTTGACCTTGAGAAATGACCTTGACCTTGACAGATAACCTTGAATTTTATGCCAACAGAAAGGTCATGTCATTAGCAATGCACATGTGAAATATGAAGGTTATATCACTTACCATCACACACTTATGGACAATGTTAAACTTGAATTTTTTTTAAATTTTGACCTTGAGAAACGACCTTGACCTCAACAGATGACCGTGAATTTGATACCAACATAAAGGTTTTGTCATAAACAATGCACATGTGAAATAAAAAAGCTATATCACTTACCATTGTAAACTTATAGACAAAGTTAAAGTTAAGATTTTCGGAATTCTGACCTTGACACGTGACCTTAACCTTGACTGATGACCTTGAACTTAATATCAACAAAAAGGCTTTGTTACAAGCAATGCACATGTGAAATATGAAGACTATATCTGTAACCAATCAAAAGTTATGGCCAATATAAGTTTTTGCAGGACAAAAAGAGAGCTTACGTAAAGTTAATAACATTAAGGCCCCATTTCCCATGACATATTTTTAAACGTAAATTTTTGATAGTTTAAGGTCAAGGGGATCCTATTTGCTACTGAAATATGAAATTTCATAAAATTCTGACTATTTGACTAGGAGAAATTGTCAAAAAACTTATTTTTACATTAAGGCCTTCTTTTCCATGACGCAGCCTTGAATTGAGAAAAGTAAGAAAAAAACATTCGTAGGAAATTTGCTAGGAATATTATATATGAAGTTTCATCCAATTAGGCCCAGGGGTTCCTGAGATATGACGTCGGAAGGACGGACGGACGGACGCGCGCACAAGCCGGCGACTATATGCTCCCCCGAAAAATTTTCGGGGAGCATAATAAATGCAAGGAATACAACGCATCTCACGTCAAAATTAACAACCCGCATGATTTCATCAACGAAACATTGAGTGATCAAAAAACCATTTACCTTATCGTGAGATGGGGTAAAAAGGTATCTAGAATAATAAAACATTCTTTGATAAACTCCATATTCTATTCTATTCTATTTTCTATTTTGTTAAATAACGTTGCCTAGTAACATTGTCTGAACCTGAATTTGATCCGATCTCTCTTTAGTTTTACTGAATTTCAAGGCTGTCCCCTCACTTGTGGCAAGTCACGAATATTGCAAATATTTTTTCTTTTAATATTATTTTTTTCTACAACTCAAGAAATACCTTTGAATGACAAGCAATCATGCAGTCAAATTCAAGCCCTTTTGCTGTAGATATATTTCTGCGTGTTCACATTGAATAACAGCTTCACATCAATTTAAAGTGTTTCAATAGAACTTCACGCCCGAGGATTTTTTTATTTATTTATTTATTTTTTTTTTGTAACAAGTGAAACTTGAGTTTATTTTTAAGAGCTATTTATGTGTAGAACTTTGACAAGATATTCGTTTAGAAGAACAAATTCAAAGATTTCTTTACATACAGTGCACGATGTTTCGCTCCATCCCCCACTCGGTGGCCCTTCGAACAAATCACGTGACCTGACGTTGTATATCCCATAAGACCCTGTTGTTTCCGGTTGATTACATTTTATAGCATCTTCTAATGTGTACAACTTCTCGTAGTCTGTATCTGGAGTATCTAAGTCGGACACAACACCTAAAATTTGAAAAATATCGGAGATGTCACGAGATCTTGTTAACCCATTCCGACATAATGACGCTTTTTGACGCCCCTTAAGAAAATCAATTAGGAAAACATTGTGTAAATGAAGAAATTGATTGTAACAAGCAATTAATTTGTTTTATACAATGTTTCTATCCATAATGTTGAAAAAAATCTAAAATTTCATGTAAATTGTTCTCTGCAACTCCATTCAATTTGGACCAGTCTAAAATTTTAGTCTGGAAAGTGATTAAGGACAAGCCTAGAACGGAAACTTTTGAGAGCTGAATATGTTTTCTATTCATGATCGGATTAATATCAGCTTTTCTCAGATAAATAAGGATTTAAATTCTTGTATATGATTCGAACATTTTTCTAAAGTAAAATCAATGCTTCAGAACTAAGGATATTTAACTGAAGTTGAATGCATTATATTAGCGTAAATAAGTTACAGCAAATGGGAAAATGTTTTTTACCAATCAAGTCAGATAAACATATCGTGAATAGTATATCATCCCACCTGATCTACGCTGGAGCGCCCCTTTTACGTCGACAACAATTTTGGAAGTTGAATCACCACGTGACGGAAATCCACCAATCACCTCTCCTGAAGCTGTAGTTATCTTTTCAGTGTAATTTCCAGATGGGTATCTAAAGAAAAGGAAGACAATTTGAAAAACACATTTATTTTTACAATACCTATCTTGATTTTGTGTTGAAATAATTATTTTGAATAAATAAAATACAATACATTGAATAAATACTTTTACAATAAACTGTTATTAATGCATTTATATTATCGATTGACTAACCCATTACCAGACCGCAAATTTTAGACTTGTCAGAATTGAAAGGAGTTGCAGACAACAACTAAAAGTTTATGAAACTTTAGATTTTTTCGTTGTGGAAAATGAAGAAACTCCTTGTTACAGGCAATTTCTTCAAATTCCACAATGTTTTGCTAATTGTTTTTCTTTGTGGGCGTTAAAAAGCGTCATTGTGTGGTAATAGGTTAAAAGGGTAATGCTGATTTCCATTTACAAATGTCTTTCAATCAACCATGAAATAAAACATGTGACATATTACCTAGTCTGTTGGACTGATTTCAGATGACCCAAGAGGCGATTTCGACGGAGTTCTTCAAATGACGAATCTTCATTTTGTACATTAAGGAGAATCTTGTGGCGCGGATCATTTTCAAAAGGGGTCGATGGTCCGTCTTGGGATCTTCCGCCTTTGTCTTTATTTTCCCCCGTATCCCACCAATAAGACGGCGCTTCGCTCGTGACCTCATGTGTGACATCACTTGGTGAGGTATCTAAACTGCTAAACCCCATTTTTGAGTACCAGTCTGATAAACCGGAAGTCGATTCGGATGTAATCGAGGTGAAGGTCGTTGTGTATAATGATTCGGGCGCTTCGGGTGAATTTGCATTTACTCCGGAATAATCCGAATTTTCCGAATGTTTCAACTTTGACCTTTCACCAGATATCAGAAGATCCATTCTTTCGTCTAATGTCAATAGTTTCGCGAAAGGCCTTTCGGTAGGTTCTAAATGGCTGTCTAAATTTGGGTTTTCAAGGATTTTATTCGTGAATGATACATAGTCTGATTGAGCTGTTTCATCATGATTATCTTTGTCCTTTTCTATCTTTATGGCACTTTTACTTTCGTCTAAACTGTCACCGGGGTTTGATTTACTAGGCTTGTGTGGGAGGCTGTAAGTTGACATTTCGTCAGATTGATAGTCATTATTTTGAGTTTTGTCCAGTTCATTGTTCTTGCATTTAGCACACATATGCTCACCAGGATCAGTTTGAGTCGCATGGTTCGCTACACTCATGTTAAGGTAGGGATTGGCGTCAACTTTCGACATCTTCAACGTTGACGTCATAGCCGGAAATCTCTCACTAGAAGAGTCCAATTCGGAAGACGTATTGCACATGCCGTCACTTCCGCTTTGTAAGTGTACACTACCGACATGTCGCTTAAAAGTGTCGTCGACATTCCAATTTTCTAGCATATACTCTTTGTAAATATCCTTGATAAGGGAGCTGAAAGACAGAAACCACTTATTCAGTTCATACCCATCTAACATTAAATACAACAATTTAATGGACCGGCTGTTAATCAAAGAACTGTCCAATCAAACAATTTATTTGAACCGTAAGAGAACTTTGAACTGCGACATTTGTCGACATTTATGTGAAGCAATTTTGTTGGTTTGCCGACTTATACGTCGTATCTACTGCTAATTCAATATGAATATACGATGTTTAGGTCGCTAACTAACAATTTTACTTTTTGTTGCGTGTTATTGGTCATATATTTTGAAAAATGACGGCGATTAATATTGAAGGTGGCTCAGTGGGAGGGGTCATCGGAATCAGTGAGCGGTGCCAGCGGGATCAGTGGGTGGCCGCCAGCGGAATCAGTGGGTGGCCGCCAGCGGAATCAGTGGGTGGCCGCCAGCGGAATCAGTGGGTTGGCTAGTGATCCATCTATTAATGTATGGTGTGATGTCTTTCAGTTGGTTGAGGAAGGATAGTCCAGTTTTAACAATAACTAAAAGGGGTGAATATCTATCTGTTTATTACAACCAATTTGATTAATATCACAATTTAATAAAAGATAAACTTGTTTAAAAAAGGATGATAAATATAATCGGAAGTATTCACCCAGAAAAACATTGCAAATATTGTGAATTAACTAGTCCCACACAATCTTGCTTCCTTCCATCCCTTGAAAAAAAAAAGCTGTTGAAAATACTTTAAAGAATGAAGAAATCGCTTGTAACAATTTAAATTTGTTGTCAGCAACATTCTTTCAATTCGTAAAAGTCTAAAATTTCAGCATTTGGTATCGGGTTTTATCAAACGCCGCTCTATTATCCAAGAAGTTGTCTTAACTATTGGATTTTATATTATTTCAAATACAGTAAATCTTGTAAAAAGCGACCACCAAAAATTGGTCGCTTCAGAGAATGGTTACTTAAAGCATATTTTCCGAAATATATGATGGATCGATTCGATTGCATATATGAATCATCACAGAATTCTCTCATGAGATCCTATATTGTTGGAACTCATTAGAATCGTCTCAATGAGACGATTCTAATGAGTTCCAACCATATTGGATTGAGGTATAACATGTTTTAGAAACTTCGATCACTTCTTTCAGAGAGCTTTTAGTCTTGAAAGGGGGAATTCAATTGTGGTCGCTTAAAAGAAGTGGTAGCCTTAACCAAGGTGTCGCTTAACCCATTCCCACAAAGAGACGCTTTTAGACGCCCCCAAGAAATAAAGCTTTAGAAAACATTGTGGAAAAATGAAGAAATTGCTTGTTTCAAGCAATTTCTTCATTTTGCCCAATGTTTTCTACCTAGAAAGTTTAAACAATCTAAAATTTCATCAACTTAAAAATATCGTCTGCTACTCCTTTGAATATGGACCAGTCTAAAATTTTGCCGTCTGGTAATGGGTTAATGGAAGTGGTCGCTTAATGGAAGTGGTCGTTTATTTGAAGCTCAAGCAAGGTCGACTGTATTTCAGGTTGAATATAGCTTAAAAAAGAAGAATACCTCAAAGCTTGGCCTATATCTTCTTCAGCCAGAGATACCTCTAAGTTGTTTGATTGTCTGTCCCCAGAAGGAAGTCTTTCCAAAAGTGGCTTTAACGTAGTTTGGACTTCAGACAGCAGATTTGTCATTGTAGTCTCCATCTCAGAGATGGGAGAAAATTCAAAAATATCCTCTAGTTCTTCTCTCTGACTTTGTAGCTCATCAAGTTTTTCTCTGAAAATAAAGGATGCCTCAATTTATTCTATCCATTGTTAAACCTTTTATCTGTTCACCAAATTAACTGAAGCGAGTTCGATTTCGAAATATCGGACGTTTTACTGCCTTTGACCCTGAGGTAAACTTCTATGCATATTTTTAGAAGACAATTCAAATACTAGTGCCTAAAATAATATCAAAATTGTTTGAGAATTCATTAAGATAGAGAAAACTGTTGGCGGGGCGAAAATACCTTTTTAGCTAGCAAAGCGTCAGACAAAATTTTGAGGTCGTCTCAAAGTTCAATGAGTCCAAACTGCCACCGGAGGCTTAACCACTAAATCCGTTAAATGAATACGCCATAAAAAGTGGTTCTGATACTGCAAACTCTGCCAACAAGTTCTAGGTATTTTTCGCTCACTTGAACACTTGCTCACAAGGACTCTGACAAGAGTCCAATGACTCTGATCAGAGTCCTCAAACAAGTCGCAGTTGATGAAAATTCTAAAACATTTATCTCTCTAGGTAGAAGACAATGTGGACAATGAATGAATTGCTTGTTTCTTCATTTTCCACAATGTTTTCCACAATTATTTTCTTAAGGGGCTGCGAAGAATGGATTGTGTTAATATGGGTTAACTCCTTGGTTACATTAACCTCGTTGCTTTGTCCTGATAACGTTTGACAAAGAAGATTACTTAATAAAATAGTCGGCTATGCTAGCTTACAGTACCTTTCAGTACTTTGATTTGATATAGGGTCTAACAGGCTGTTTTGAACGCTTGCGGCGATTTTCATCAATCCACGTACATTGTGTATTTCCTAGGTTTCAAAAATTGACCAATCGCGGCTGTCAAAAGTAACCAGTCGACCAATGAAATCATTTATTTAGACCAGTAATGAGTTTTGAACTTCGCCATATGCCACCATTTTTGTTAACCTTTTTGTTTGTTTGGCGACTGAACGTCGTAACTATAGTTTATTCAAGCTGTAGTTATGACGTTTATTTCTTGTCTAAATGAACAATCTTATATTTCGACTTGTTATTTCTTTCTGTTCTAAATGAATAATTTCTTTGTCGACTTGTAATTTCTTTCTGTTCTAAGTGAATAATTTCATTTGTCGACTGGTTATGTCTTTCTGGTCTAAATGAATAATTTCATTTGTCGCCAGGTTATGTCTTTTTGGTCTAAATGAATAATTTCATTTGTCGACTAGTTATTTCTTTCTGGTCTAAGTGAATAATTTCATTTGTCGACTAGTTATTTCTTTCTAGTCTAAATGAATAATTTCATTTGTCGACTAGTTATTTCTGACCGATCTAAATGAATAATTTCAATTGTCGACTTGTTTTTTCTTTACGGTCTAAATGAATAATTTCATTTGTCGACTAGTTATTTCTTTCTGGTCTAAATGAATAATTTCATTTGTCGACTAGTTATTTCTTTCTAGTCTAAATGAATAATTTCATTTGTCGACTAGTTATTTCTGACCGATCTAAATGAATAATTTCAATTGTCGACTTGTTTTTTCTTTACGGTCTAAATGAATAATTTCATTTGCGGACTGGTTATGTCTCTCTGATCTAAATGAATAATTTCATTTGTCGACTGGTTAATTCTTTCTCTTCTAAATGAATAAATTCATTTGTCGACTTGTTATTTCTGTCCGGTCTAAATGAATAATTTCATTTGTCGACTGGTTATGTCTTTCTGGTCTAAATGAATAATTTCATTTATCCACAAGTCATGTCTTTCTGGTATAAATGAAAAATTTCATTTCTCCACTGGTTATTTCTTTTTGATCTAAATGAATAATTTAATTTGTTGACTAGTTATTTCATTCCGGTCTAAATGGATAATTTCTTTTTGTCGACGGTTATGTCTTTTTTATCTAAATGAATAATTTCAATTTTCGACTGGTTATGTCTTTCAGGTCTAAATGAATAATTTCATTTGTCGACTGGTTATGTCTCTCTGATCTAAATGAATAATTTCATTTGTCGACTGGTTATTTCTTTCCGGTCTAAATGGATAATTTCTTTTTGTCCACGGTTATGTCTTTTTGATCTAAATGAATAATTTCAATTTTCGACTGGTTATGTCTTTCAGGTCTCAATGAATAATTTCATTTGAGTACTGGTTATTTCTTTCTGTTCTAAATGATTAATTTCAATTTTCGACTGGTTATTTCTTTCTTGTCTCAATGAATAATTTCTATTTGTCGACTGGTTATGTCTTTCTGTTCTAAATGAGTAATTTCGTTTGTCGACTGG
The DNA here is from genome assembly GCA_946902895.1 of Fragum fragum. Classification (NCBI taxonomy): domain Eukaryota; kingdom Metazoa; phylum Mollusca; class Bivalvia; order Cardiida; family Cardiidae; genus Fragum; species Fragum fragum. The sequence goes on along the minus strand of OX336383.1, from coordinate 7,982,728 downwards.
TTATTTCTTTCAGGTCTTATTGGATAATTTCAATTTTCGACTGGTTATGTCTTTCTGTTCTTTATGAATAATTTCATTTGTCGACTGGTTATGTCTTTCTAGTCTAAATGAATAATTTCATTTGTCGACTGGTTATGTCTTTCTGTTCTTAATGAATAATTTCATTTGTCGACTGGTTATTTCTTTCTCGTCTAAATGAATAATTTCATTTGTCGACTAGTTATGTCTTTCTGTTCTAAATGAATAATTTCATTTGTCGACTTGTTATTTCTTTCCGGTCTAAATGGAAAATTTCATTTTTTGACTTGGTATGACTTTCTGGTCTAAAGGAATAATTTCAATTTTCGACTGGTTATTTGATTGACAACCGCGATTGGTCAATTTCAATAGGTTTCTTTGAAATTTGACCACGTTGTACTCAGACAAGCTAAAAATCTACCAACCTAGCTTTCTGTCGTTTGTAGGCAGTATCACAGTCTGTATGCTTAATAAAAAGGTCAAGGTCATTTTGAAGATTTGACAACGATTGTAGTATGTTTCTTCTACTTTCATCAAGCGATTGTCGAACCTCGCCAAGCAAGCCTTGATATCTTCTAAGAGTTACATCTACTTTTTCAATGGTAGAATTCAAACCACTTGTTATGTGCCCTTGACTGGAACTGAAATTTAAAAAAAAACAACTTTTTTCATGCACTTTTCTGAACACTCATTGCTAGCAAGTAGATGAACATTTTTTAGTGGCAAGCCTATGTAATGACCAAGACTACTTTTCTACCCGTTGAATTGATATTTGCAAAAGTATACCGTTTCAAAAAAAATTATGTTTAAGAGAAGAAGAGTGTTTCATAATACATGAAGCCACAAAGAGGATTCATTCAAAAGTAAAGATGTACAAGTTATAGTGAATGATCAAAGGTCAAATTTTCTGTACTTGTTTAGACAAAAATTGACCTTTCATCGCTCACTATCACTTGTATATTTTTAGTTTGATATCTCCATGAAAAGTATTCTCTTACTTTTATAATCTAACAATTTCTAGGTTAAGACTTATAAGTTATATTGAGTGATCAAAAGTCAATTTTGTCTATACACGTAATACTGTTAAAAGTGGCTGTAAGTCCTTTTCAATCAATCAAATAGAACAACTTTATGATCAAGGAAAAAATAGTTTCGAACCCAAATGACTTTTCAATGGGGCACACAACGCCCACATACACACAAAACTTTCAGTTAACCAGAATACAGGAAGTTTTAAAGAATGATAACATTTCAACATTTAAAATACAATATATAAAAATACATACACATAATACACATACTTTTAATTCACAGGTAAATATCTAGTATTTGTTAACAATTCATTTTCATGATAAAATTCTGGTACATATTGTGTTGCGAGAACAAAATGTCGTAACTACAGCTTTATAACAGCTGTAGTTACGACATTTTGCTCGCGCACCACGATATGTCAGGTAAAGGGCAAGATGTTTTTAAATCAAGATGCTTATGATACTTTATTTAAACGTTTGTTATTCGAAAATATTACTGAAATCGACAATGTGTTACATTATCAATAAATCGCTGCTGTCAATCAAGGAATATGTCGACCAATCAAATCATTCATTCAGCCCGAAATTGAGATTTGAACTGCAACATTGGCCGCCATTTGTGTGAAACTTTTTTGTTGTTTCTGCGACTTAAAAGCCGTAACTACAGCTTGTTGAAGCTGTAGTAACGACGTTTAGGTCGCCAGCCAACCATTCTACCTTTTTGTTACATGCTACATGGAACAAATTTCTCAAAATAACGCCGTTTAAAATCGAAGCGGGACTTCCTGTTGGAGTCAGTGGGCGTGGCTAAAGAAGTAAGTGGACGGGGCCAGCGATTGGTCAAATGGGAGGACACCATAAAAAATTACCCCAACGAATCATTAATTGGATGTTTCGTCAGTCGTAATAACTCGCCACAGACATTCAGTAATAACAAATAGCTAAAACAGGTTTCATTTCTGTTCTGGTGTGCGATGTGAAGAGGGCGCTGACGTATCAAATTCTCAGATGTGACGTCATATCCGGCTGCCAATAACGTCTGTAAGTAAAAGTATATTTCCTTTGCATGCAATAAAGTTTTAAATTAAGTACGTAAATAATATTGGTGCCCCGTTCGCCCACTTTATTTAAGTTATGACTTTTTTATATGGAATATAGCCAATAGTTATAAAAATCGCCAGATATTGTCCTTCAAAAAAATAAATCTGTTGAAACCCATGATAAATGTTTTATCTGGATTCGTTTAAATTATATTGTTATTGTTTAAAGTTTTCTTAATATATAACCATTTGCTCATTTTTTGGGGTGTGTGTGGTTTTTTTTGTTTTTTTTTTGTTTGTTTGTTTTTTTCGTGGGGGCGCGGGGGAGTCTCTGGGAGCAAAGTGCATTAAATCTACAAACCTGTAAACAATGTAGATGGCCGTTCTTGGCCGCCAAATGTGCCGCGGTGTTTCCACGTGCGTCGCCTGGTAGCGAAGTCACACCCTCGGGATCACGTGACATATAGGACAAGAGCAAGTTTAGGCATTCAACCTGAAGACCAAACAAGAATCTCAAATTGCAATGCAAGGTTATTTATAAATTGTCTTAAAAAATGCTCAGACTTTATGAAATCAATTTCTATACAAATCGTAAAATTTGAATCTATCCAATGATTATATTTCCATCAAATTAAGTGCGATGTTTCCTAAATAACCCATTACTACACTGCAAAATTTAGACTGGCCAAAATTCAAAGAAATTACAGACGACAATTTGACACTGAGAGAAATTCGAGAACCTCCGTCTTTTTAGTAGAAAACAAGGTTGAAAATGAAGAAATTGCTTGCAACAAGCAATTTCTTCTATTTAAATCTTGTTTGTCTCAAGTCTTTTCTTTAGGGAAGAAAAAAGCGGGATTGTTTTGGAATGGCTGAACTACTTTATAGTAAGCTTTAGGGTTAACTTGAGACGGTGTATTTAACCCCTTAATTCACAATGGTGTTCGTCCGACCGTCTTACTATCTTACCTGGCCATATTGTGCACTGATATTTAATAGTCGATTCACAAGAGACGTTCCCGGTAACTTTCTCTTCTGATGTCGGTCTAACATAACTCGGAGACAATCATACTTCCCGAACTGTTCAATATATAAATACATTAATAAATGAGTGAATAAATGAATCAATCACTTAATTAACCAAAGAATTAATTAATTTATCAAAAATAAATAAATAATGGAAGAAATATCGTTTATAAATATAGAGAGCGCTTTGATACAGTTCTGTTAAAAAGATTAAGATATGGATAAACAAATGAAATTTTGATGTATATCTGGTATCGATGACAGTTACGCTAGGGAAGAAAAAAATGTTCTCATTTGACACGCTGAAAGAAAATAGTCTTCTAGAATCAAGGTAACTAGGCCAGTCTAGGAGAGTGCGTTTTGTTTTCGAAATATAATTCTGTAATATTGGAAATAATCAAACATTTTCGTAAAAAATAAAGTTCAAATTATTTTTGTCACAGAACAAATAGTAAATAGCTGTTAGATTTACCTTAGCGGCGAGTTCAACAGCCGTCATATTTTCCGCATTCATATCTGACGTCATATCCGGGTACTTCTCTATAACGAATTTCACAGCATCTGCGTTGCCAATGGTAACGGCATGATGCAACATGGTGTTGCCGAGAGGATCTCTCATGTTTGAAGCATCGCCTGGGTTGATGTCTTCTATATTTTGTATCTAAAAGGGATAAAGTAAACATGATAGCTAGTGTACACTTGTAAAATACTTTTAAGTCGCCAACCAACCATTCTACTTTTTGTTACATGCTACAGGTCACAAATTTCTGAGTAAGAGGGCGGGGTCAGGAATAGGTCAATTCTCGAGAAATTGCTGTTTTTTTTAAATATGTACGCCCAATTTACGTTTTCTTTTCAGAAAACCTTACCATTGTACCTATTTTGTATGTGTACATTTATGAGATATGTGATTCTTGTGTTGAGCTTCAAATATAACTAGATAAAAGTATTAAATAAAACTCCTTAAAATTCAGACATCTTATAAAAATTATATGATCGCATCTGGATCATGGTGACATTCGGGACCTTCAGTCCTTTGATTTTATCAAGTTGGTCAGAATATACATGATAAATATAACAAAGATTGTGTATCTTTTGATTAGAACCTTATAATTTAGGGGAAATTCTTCGGGAGGATGAAATATGGTCTCTTACTATTGTTGTAGAATCACCGCTGAATATGCCAGCAAATCTTTCGTCGCCGCTATCCTGTGTTACAGCGCCATAATTGATAATTCCTTGCATATCTGATGTAATAAGATTGTCCTGACTTCTCATAAGATGGATCTTTTGATCGTCAGCAGTCAGCGTCTCAGAAAACGACGTTATTTGGGAGTCGGAAATGGAGTTCGTATCATTAGGGGACATGTTCAATGTCCGCACAGGAATATCCACTTTGACGTCATCGCTGTTTGGCGAAGGCGATTGGCCAGAAAACTGTACTCCCTTCTTGGTACCTCCGAGACCTCTCCATTTATGACGTTTACTAAAAACCCCGCCCTTTTTTGATCGTTTTGATTCACGAGATACTGGTAAATCATCGTCTACTGGTAAATTTTCATCTGTCGACTGTTTTAAACCGAATTTCTTCTTTAGCTTGTTGTATTTACCAGATAATTGCGGGCGTTTGCCACCCTGAAAAATCATATTATGTGATATCAAAACGTAATGTGTCCAAGTTAGGTCAAATAAGCTTCATAGCCACTATCAGACAAAAGTGTTTAGAAGTGTCTATGTATGAGCGCATGCGTGACATTTCCAACCATTACACATGTGTGCTAAGTAAACACTCCGATCAGCCTGTGCATTCGCACAGTCTGATCAGAGTCTTCACTCTGCGCTCTGTAGATAGATACTGACCCAAAGCTTCTTTAAACAATCAGCGAATATTCTAATTGCCCCGAATGTCCAGGGTGCTCAATGTGTGCGAGTCACGCACATGCGAAATGGTTGGAAATGTCACGCATAGGCTCATATATTAAGTGTTTTGGATACTTGGTTCGATCCCTCTGTTTTTAAAGTCAAGATGAGACTCTAACCTATTACCAGATGTCAACATTCCAGACTGGTCCTAATTCAAAAGGTTACAGAATATCTTTCAAATTTGATGAAATTTTAAAAATCCATGTTTTTTATGGTAGAAAACATTGTGGATTATTAAGAAATTGTTTGTAACAAGTAATTTCTTCATTTTCTATATTTTTTCAAAAGATTTTACCTGAAGGCGGTCAAAAAGCCCGATTGTTTGGGAATGGGTTAAGAGGTATAATTTCCGTACACCCAGATCACATTTAGCATGACCGGTTCCAGGTAAATGGGTTGTTAACTTGCTATGAGCATTTTTTTTTTTGTGAAAAGTTAACTTCCAACCATCAAAATAAATACTGGATTCTTTTTTGCTAACAAAGCATCAGCTTTGATAACTTAACAGACAAAAATTTGAGGTCGTCTCAAAGTTCAACAAGTGCAAACTGCCACTGGAGGCTTAACCACTTAATCCGTTAAATGCCTACGCCATAAAAAGTAGTTCTTACATAATTCTGGAATATTGCAAACTCTGCATGCAAGGTCATCTTATAGTTATAGCTCACTAAAGCATATCGTGTCTTTAAAGAAATTGCAGACGACATTTCAAATTGTTAGAAATTCTAAAATTTTCATCTGTTTACGTAGAAAACAATGTGGAAAATAAAGAAATTGCTTATCACAAGCAATTTCTTCATTTCCCACAATGTTTTCCATAACTTTTTTCTTGAGGGGCGTAAAAAGAGGGAATTGTGTGGGAATAGGTTAGCTCCTTGGTTTCTTTAACCTCGTTTCTTTATCATGATAACGTTTGACTGCACAAAACAAAGCTTTTTTCGTTTACAGTGCTTTTCAGTACTTTGATTAATAAACATATAATAGGATAAATGAATTTCTAGAATCGGAAAACATTGAAAGACCGAAAAGTTTCGACACATTATTCACCACCCAAGAGGTTCCTTTTTGAATGACAGGTCAGAAATCGTCGACGGGCAATCAAAACATCGTAAATACAGCTTTATTAAAGCTATATTTATGACATTTTTGGTAGCCAATCGACGAATACTTATTAACTTACCGACACAAATTTTGTCTGGGGTTGGACTGGCTCAGATTCTATTGACAGGGCAAAGCACTCTGATATCGAATCATCAATTGGAAACTGTTGTACGTAAGTCTCGAATTCGGCATCGTTCTGGTATATTGGTTCGTTCTGGGTCTTTTTCTTTGCTAAGGGTTGTCTTTGTGGTGTATCATGGACCCGGCGATCTTGTATGGATTTTATCGTCAGAAAGTCTGTGATAGCAGAAAGGAAGGACAAGTGTAGGCAATTGACGGATAGTTTCCCCCGCCCACTTACCCCTTTGACCACGCCCATTGACTCCGACAGGAAGTCCCGCTATGGTTTTAATCGGCGTTATTTTGCGAAAAATATGGTCAGTAGCACGTAACAAAAAAGTAGAATCGTTTTTTGGCGGCCTAAACTTCGTAACTACAGCTTGAATAAGCTGTAGTTACGACATTTAAGTCGCCAAACAACAAAAATGTTTCACACAAATGGCGGCCAATGACGGAGTTTAAATTAAAATTTGATTGGTCGATCTATTCCTTGATTGACAGCCGCGATTGGTCAATTGGCTGATAGCTTGCCCAGCCCATTGAGCTCCAACAGGAAAGTCGACGTAAATTCTAAACGGCGTTATTCATTATTTCTGAGTTCGCCATTATCGCATCGAAACATTAAACTAAATTTGAAGCAATAAATTGATACTCTTTTGCTTCAAGTCCCTGCAATCGGTTAGTTATCAGTATATTAGCCTATTCCCATATAAAGACGCTTTTTGACGCCCCTCAAGAAAAACACTTTGGAAAGCAATATGTAAAATGGAGAAATTGCTTGCTTGTAAGAAGCAATTTCTTCATTTTACGCAATGATTTCTACCCAGAAAGTTGGAAAAACTAAAATTGCCGTCTGCAACTCCTTTTAGTTTGGAACAGCCCAAAACTTTCGTCTTCTGGTGATGGGTTGAAAGTAATTCGATTGACTGTCCCATTTGTCTCTTTCTTTGTTCTGTCAATCTGTCTGTCTCACTTTTGGTCTTTGTGTCCTCCCCCCCCTTCCCCCGTCTCTGTTTCTCTCCCTCAAGGTATTTCTCCGTCCCCCTCCTCTCTCTTTGGGTCTTCATGCCCCCCCCCCCCTCAATCTCTGTTTCTCTACCTCAAGGACTTTCTCCGCCCCCTCATCTCCCTTTTGGTCTTTGTGTCCCCCCATCTCTGTTTCTCTCCCTCACGGTCTTTCTCCGTCCCCTTCCTCTCTCTTTGGGCCTTCATTTATCAGGAGTTTACGGTACTGTGATTTTATACTTGAGAAAACATTGTAGAAAAAGAATAAATTGCATGTAACAAGCAATTTCTTCTTTTACCGTAATATTTTCTACCACGTAGGATGGTTTCATTTCAAATTGCATCTAATTTTCATTGTCGTCTGCAACCTCTTTCATTTTTGACCAGACTAAAATTAAAAAAAACACACAAAAAACGAGAAAGGGCTAAAGCCTTTTCTCCATTTCTTTTCCGTCTGTCAAGCCATTGATAAAGTTGTTAAAATATAATAAACATAATAATAATAATAATTATGGAAAAATTAAAACTCTTCTCTCGAAACTTCCCCTCTCTCGCTACTTACCAAAAATAGCCTCAGGATTTTCCTCGAGAGCTTCAATGTTTATATCAAGTTGTGGGGCTTGCAGTACTTCCATAACTGGAGGTCATTTGATCTTCAAACATCTGAAAATACATTTATATACATCTCATATACAACATAAAACTATCAGTTAAAAATACCAGATAAAGGACCATATCGAGCTATTTAACCCATTCCCACTCAATCCCTCTTTTTTACGCCCCCAAGAAAAATGCTTTGGAAAACATTGTGGATAATGAAGAAATTGCTTGTATCAAGCAATTTCTTCATTATTCACAATGTTTTCTATCCAAAAAGAAGAAAAAAAAAATAGAATTTCATTAACTTGAAATTGAGGTCTGCTGCTTCTTTCAATTTGGACCAGTCTAAAATTTTGCTGTGTGGTAATGGGTTAAAAGCAACTATTAAAAGCAAAAGATAGTAAGGACCTATCATAGATTAATAATTGACTTATCCTGGCTTTCAATCAAGGAAACAATCGACCAATCAAATTTTTCATTCAGCCCGAAATTGAGCTCTGAAATCCAACGATGACCGCTATTGGTGTGCAAATGTTATGTTTGTTTGACAACTTAAACTTATTCAAGTTGAAGGTAGGATGTTTAGGTCGTCAACAATCATCTTACTATTTTAAAACATGCTACTGGCTATGATTTCTCAATATAACGCCGTTTAAAAACGAAGCGGAACTTCCTGTTGGGGTCAATGGGCGGGGCTACGGAGTAAGAGGGCGGGCTTAGCGATTAGTAAATTGTTCTTATTCCGAAAACAAGTATAGAATCTTAGGTAACTTGAAATGTTAAACCTATGATATACATGTAGTTCCTAACTCATCTTCCGTTTTAAACATTATTCTTTGGTCAATCGGAATTAATACATTTTGAAATTAAGTTTTGTTAAACTGTAGTAGCACTCCGACACCACGTATTTGCTCGAGCTAATCAGGAACATTTTTTATGTTTTCGCGAGACCGGTTAGTCACAGGAATATCAAAATTTCTACATAATGAATGTAAGATCGCTATCATACCTCAGTATTCAATTAAGAGATGATTGATTGATTGATTGATTGAATGAATGGGGTTTAACGCCGCTTTTAACAGTATTTCAGTCATATCGCGGCGGCTGGAGCACCTAATAACGGATTTCTCACACCAGTACTACCACTACATTCTTTCCTAGCCTCCAGCTGCTATCCCACTTAGGTTTACGATTATCCACCCATTGGTAAGAGACAATTGTCGGAAAGAATATTTGCCGCCGCCGGGGATCGAACCCATGACATCCATGACCAATTAAAGATGAAGGGAATAGTTTTTGTTTTCATGGTGGTATGAACCGGAAAAACTAATGTCACACTGTATGAATACGCAAATTTCATATTTAATAGCATCGAGAGAAAAAAAAGCAAAACTTTACAAATTTTGATACCTTTTTGTTATAGAACTATTTTGTGCGGAAGCAGACAAAATGGCTGCGTGCTCAAAATTGTGTTCATGGAGGTTTGATTTAAATTTTTCGACCAATCAGAATGTTCATTTTTGATAAACGAAACAAACAATTAAATTATTTTGTTATGTGTCTTTTCTGTTACAGCGAAATTTATCAATCGCTGACAACGCCCACTGAACACCGACAGGAAGTTCGACGTAGATAGTAATTCTTGTTTGTTGAAAAATTTCCTTGCCAGTTACCTGTAACAAACAAGTGAAAAAAGGTTGGTTGTCGACCTATACGTCTTAACTACAGATTGAATAAGACGCCAAACAAACAAATATTTGTCACATAAACGTCGACCAATGTCGGAGTTCATCGTTCTATCGATTTTTCATTGACAGTCGCGATCCGTTCAAACGATCAATCAAAGGCGTTAACCTTAATAAGACAGCCACCCGCATTAAAGAGCCAATTTCGTTAAGTCCCATACGAGATTGTTTTACACAGGTTCAACTGTATGCTGCTTTCAAAAATGTCCACACGTGGACTCTCGGACGCCAACAATAAGGTTTTTTTCTAGTATTTGACCTTGTGGCCTAGTTTTAGACTCCAAGTGACCCGATTTAAAACTTGTCGTAGATTTCATCTTAGCACCTTCTGAATAATTTTCAGGACGATCGTGTAAAAATGGTAGCCTCTATAGTTTCCACAAGGTATGTTTTGACGACGGACGACCCACCACCGCAAAATTCACATTGAGCCTGTTGTCCTTGGGTCAGATAACATAAAAGACATCCTTTAACACTTTACCGAACTCAAAGGGGTAGCAGACGATAGAAGAGAGTGAGTACAATTAAAAAAGCAACCAATCTGCGCGCAAGATTTTTTTTTTCGAAAAAAATCGCTTGCTTTCTCATGCAGTATGATATCATAGGGACGGAAAAACAGGAATTGTACGGAAAATGGTTAATGAGAGAAATTCCTTGAATGCGATGTACTGCATTTTGTCACAGAGTGTTCACCTTTCTTTGATTGCTAATTTATTTGACTGTGTTTTTCATCCTTGTACGAGTTTTACTTTGAATTAGTTTTACTTTGAATTAGGCCTGTGCACTTAATTATTGCAATATTAATAGAAAGAATTCTTCTTTCAAATTCCACTGTTGTATTAAGCAATGTTTTTGCGATAGTCGTCAACTTTTTATGTATTCTATAGGTTTTTCAATCTAAAGCTTGACAATGAATATTTTAACAATGTAACCCCTAGGACCTGGACAATTAAACTCGCAATTTATGTGACAAAAATCAATCATTGTCCTACAAACGTTTACGGGCAATAAAGCGTTTCATTAACTAGACCTGACAGGATCAATAGCCGCTCATTAACTATTGATCAATCACCATTTAACAACCTTATTATAAAGGAAAAATCGTTACATTTTCTTCCAATAAATATAAATGATCTGATCATCAACTCTTGTCATTGACAGACTTTTTACCGGCCTGATGCTCATAAGAATATAACAAGCAAATTTCTCAATTTTCCACATTTTTTCTCTGAACCATTTTCTTCAGGAGCGTAAAAAGGCTAGATTCGTGAGAATCAGCTTTAAGTAGGACAGACGGACGGATAGACATGATTTGACCTTGCTTCGACAAAAGAAAACGATAATCAAAATTCAAAATCGTGAGAAAAGAATACATCTTAAAATAACTATAAAAAAAACCCAACTGATTAATAGATTTATGGGTTTCAGAACTTAGATACAAATGGGAAATTGACTCGGTTCACATTCAAATATAAGTTTACTTTTTTTTTAATTATTATTCCTTCGTAATTCTTTAATGAAAGTCTTTGCCATTGACAGGCCAATTTCTTCATTTTCCACACATTTTTTTCAAAGCTTTTTTTTTCATTAGGGGCACGTGATGGAGTAGGAATGGGTTAAAGTAAAATTGTTAAGATGAGTTTTTACAATGTATATGTATATATAATATCAACCCTCTTTGGTTTTACCAGTGCTATCAGCCCTTTGATTTTAATACAATTCTGAAGAGGATTCTACGATGATTGATAAATCAGGTTTTCTATGATGTGATTTATTGTTCTCTTTCATGCAGGGGTTGCACATTCATTTAAAAAAAGAATAGAAAAAAGAATAATAAAAAAATTAAAAAAAACCCTGCCTTTTAAGGACGAATCCTTCAAAAATTGAAAAGTACTTGAAAACCTATAATGTGAAATACAAAGAATTAAATGTGATTTACGATTCACGAGTGCCCGAGGAATTTATCTAATTAAAGTCTATTTATTGTATAAATCGGCCCAAGAATGGCATTGAAATGTACGCCAAGATTTATGATTATTGAGAAAAAATAGATAAAACACATACAAATAGCCGCTTTAATCTTTAGTTAAACTACAAAAATGGCCGCGTCGTGGAAAGACTTGCCGTCATGACCAAAATTTGACGTAAAATGATTAAGTTATATGAATTATAATGACAATGAATATACAGTGTAATTTACAAGTCTTTTAAGAAATGAGTTATGCTTTATGTTCTATCTTACAGTTGTGGAACTTACCTCGTATTGGATTCGAGCAATCGGAAAAATCTCGTACATTTCTACGAATCAAACCTCGGATGTATATAGGGCGGAACATTAAGTGACGAAAGGGTGCATTTCGTTAGCCGGAAACAGTGTAAGAAAGCGTAGAAACCCGGATGGTTTGGTAGTCTCAAAATCGTTGAAAAGCTTGAATTTGCATTTGTTGTTGTATGTTTTGCCCTATTTTGCTCTGATATCAAGTTTCCTTGAAGACCAGAGTTCTTAAAGAACATTTATGAGATACATTTTACCATACTTACCTTGCATAACAAATAGCGCCATTTGGAAGTTTGTCACGTGAAGCTTTAAAATTGTCCTACGATATACATCTGAGGTTTAATTCGTAGAAATGAACGAGGAGTTCCGATTGGGATTCGAGGTACGTATAAAAATTTGACATTTGACGCGACCGAATTTGACAAAACAACGTCTTTTTTATTTTAATCTCAGTCGACCTTCGTAGTCGGAGGTCAGTGGGCGTGGTCAGCGATTCGTAAATTTACGGATATCTATCCACGTAACTTCAAAACAAGGTTACCTGAAAATACTCTGATATGACACTATTTCTGAGATTGTAGTATGTGGTCGGAGTTATGCCTAAAAGGAGATAAAAAAAAAAAAGAAAAAAAAAAAAAAAAAAAAAACACGATGAAAACGAACAAAAATACATCAAAAACGGGGAATTGATATCAATTCACCTCAGTAGCGCTTGTCAAGTTATCATTGTAAAGTAACTTATTGGAATTTTGAAAATCTACGCCATCGATATTCTGTGCCACGGTGACTTTCGATTGGTTGATTTATGGGTTTTCAATGTGTTCTGTGAAAATTGATTAAATCCAATTTAAAACGTAATTGGATGGATTTCAAATGCTTTTATAACATTTGAATTCTTTTATTTACATGTCTCAAAGTTCTCTATTCTTGTTGAATACTTAAAAACCAAAAAGTAGGAATCAATTGTGTGTGAGTGTGTGTGTGTGTGGGTGTGTGTGTTGAGCCAGTCCCCTCAACACCGCTGCACTTGACGGATTTGCGGATGGCAACTGTCAACCTGCCATCAATTTTCCAATCAAATCACAAATCAAATCATGCATTCAGACCGGAAATGTAAGGTTCACCTCCAACATTTATTTAAAACATTTGCGTTTGTATGTGATTTAAAAGTCGTATCTACATTTGATTCAAGTTGTTTTGGGTGCTCACTGACATTGTGTTGTCAAGACGATCGAAAAAATTACTCAGAAAAAAAGGGTTAACCCCATTACCTGACGGCAAAGTTTCAGGCTTGTCCGATTTCAAAGGAATTACAGATGTCAATTTAAATACATGTATTATGGAATTTTAGATTTTTCAACTGTCTGGGTAGAAGACCTTGTGGAAAATAAAGAAATTGCTTGTTGCAAGCAATTTCTTCATTTTCCACAATTTTACCAGTTATTTTTTTGGGGGGAGGGGGCGTAAAACCCCCAATTTGTTGGAATGGGCTAAAGGAAAATAGCAAAAACTGAATAATAACCACTACCCCAAATCTATAGGTATGAACTTGTTGTCTATAAATTGCGTTCTGTGACGGGCAACTTGATCCTAGTGAAATTACCTAGACATTTCGACATGACCTTTGGTATGTGCCTGAAATGGGCCTTGAGGAGAAGAGGGAAAAAGTCAGATCTGGATTCGAACCTTGAATATATCTCTTTCAGACGACCAATGCTATACCATTCAAATATCAGCAGGCAAGTACAAAACATTTCATTAAAGAAAGGGGAAATGTGTAGATAAAGATTCATTTTTCTTCCTGACATTATTAACTCCTCCTAATTCATTATTCATTTTCCTTCCTGGCATAATTATCCCCCTCCATGTTCGATCACCTGAACAGGCCACGTCTAAACTTGCTGTGGCCTCAAACTTCAAGATAACGGGTTCGAGTAATGGGATGACAAAACTATCAAACCGATTGACTTTCGGATGAGATGTTAAACCGTTAAAGACCCAGACATGGCTCTCAGCAATTTCTGCCTGTATCCTTGCACTATCCCCAGTAACAACTAATCGTCTTCTGGGGGCGTCGCTCATATGGGTATGTGCTACGGTGGCGACGATAAATAAACGGAAATACACACAGTATCTCAGTGTCAGTTTAAATCTATTGTAGAATAGGTGAGCCTAATGAACTCTGGACCTGAAATCTTCGAATTAAGGTTATACAATATATATAAACACTGTAGGATATAAACGTTGGACGGAAACTTTGAACTCCGACATTGGCCGACATTTTTGAGAAAGGTTTTAGTCTGTTTGTCGACTTAAAATTCATAACTACAGCTTGAATAAGCTGTACTTAACCCTTTCCCGTACAATCACTTGTTTTCACGACTTTCACGGTTTTGTATTGGGGAAAATATTGCAGGGCAAGAAGAAATTGCTTATTACAAGCAATTTCTTCTTGCCCTGCAATATTTTCTACCCTTTACAGTGGTTATTATTCAAATTAAATGCACTTTGATTTGTTGTCTGCAGCCTCTTTCAAATTGGAGCAGTCTTAAATTTTGTTGTACGGGAAAGGGTTAAGACATTTAGGTCGCCAACCAATTATTTCACCCTTTTATTTACTGGTCATGCATTTTGCCAAAAAGAGTCTTTTAATATCGAAGCGAAACTTCCTGTTTGAGGCAGTGGGCGGGGCCAGCGATCAGTCGGTTGGGAGCTTCCGGTCCACTGCTGGATCCAATTTTATCTATTGGAATATATGACCCCATTAACAAGACCTCCAAAACTTATTCTTTTCACAATTCTTTTTTTTTTTTGATCTCATCACTTTTGTTGTTGTTGTTGTTGGGATGGAAAAAAGGAAAGCAGCTGCAGCAGCAGCAACAACAACAACAATTCACTTTCCGAACAAGTACTTTTTCAACAGCTCTAATGATTGATGTCAAACTATTGTAGGTGCCCAAAATATTTTTGCGGTCCTTAATCTGAATTGACACACAATGTATGTCATGATAAAACTTGGCGGCTTCAACAACAGCAACACCACCATCACAAACAACAACTTATGGCCAGGCATTGACTCTAGATCTCTTGATGTTAGCGCAAAACTCTTGCATGTATCCAAATATATAGACTACATTTGTATTACAATAGTTTTCCACTGACCTTTCGATCTTTTTCTTTCAAATATCTTTCCAATGTGTTTTGGATTAAGATGTGTATTTATTGATCATATTGACAATCTTTACATCGATTGATTTCCGATTGATTGATTTTAGTTCGGACAGAATATCTTATTAGCCTCTCACACATACCAACCCTTAGCAAAGGAAACAATTGGATCAACTTTTAATTATGATCCGTAGGATCATAAGGATCTCATCGGAAATTCGAAAAGCATCGATCCTAGTCAGGCTGCGCGAGCTACGCCAGCAGATCGGGGTCAAAACAATTCGTTCATAATCTAGAACAATCATTTCATCATAACATTCTCCTTTTGAATTCGAAATGTGACGTTTCGGTGACCGCTTCAGGATCAATTTTGTGATATTATTGCTGTATCTGTCAGTTGATAATCAGTTACATCTTCTATAAGGAAGGTACAAAGGTATCGTTGAGAAACACCTCTCGGTATAACATAGTTCTCGGAGTGTTGGTCTCAATTTTTACACATTAAATATTTCATTTATCATCGGACACGACCCGTCTAATCTTGGAATAGAAGGGGAGTGGACATAGATCTAATATGCCTACCAAAAGCTAGAATAAGAAGAAAAACGGTTTGAAGGGAAAAGCCGACCTGAGTTTCAAATGAGAAAAAGAAAATTGACCAGTCGCAGCTATCGATCAAATAAACAGTCAACCAATAAAATCATTCAGTTAGACTGGAAGTTCAGTTTCGAACTCAAACATTGGCCACCATTTTGATGAATCTCTTTGGTGAATTTTTATGGGGTTTGCTATTTAAACTTGAAACATGCTTTTCACAAAGTAACGCCATTAAAGAATCGAAACGGAACTTCCAGTCGGAGTCAATGGGCGGGGCCAAAGGAGTCAGTGGGCGGGCCAACGATTGGCTAATTCCCGAGACTGAGCAATAAGGGATTTTTTTCATCAACTGGCGAAAAATAACTGTATGCGCCTGAGTGAAAAGAGCGTCTTAAGGTTCGAAATGGTTGTCGTGGTTGACCGGGTGTAAGAAATGACAGGAAGCCACGGTTTGGTGCACAAGCCATCGCGAAATAACTGAAAGTACTGTTAAAAATTGATGTTAAACCATGTGTCAACAAAAAAATAATCAACTAAACCAACAAATGATAAATCAACCAACTAATTGACCAATTGATCAAATGAAAATTAGTATTTCAATGAGAAAAAATAGGATTTTACTATTAGAAAGATTTTTTTTTATCTTATCTAACAATATTCCCTAATTCCCTTGCCATGCTGTATAAATCACCTTACTGAAATGCTGTCAAATCAAAGGACTGAAAGCACTGATAGAACTTATTGTTCAAAAATCAATATTTCTTTAAGAAATCAACTTCATAAACAACTCTAGCAGGAAAAGTACAAGCAGGGGGTGTAGACTAAGATCAGCCTGCACATAAGTGCAGTCTGATCTTAGTCTACTCCTCCTGCCCAAACCGGAATATTCCTGGATCAACAAGACAAGGGTTAATATCCCAGTGCAGCGATTGTACAAGGGAAAAAATGCTTCCTACCTGAATGATCCAAGAATGCAGTTCCTTAAACCAAAGATAGCATTAAAACCTTCCTCTTGACGTCAAATCACACCGTTTCAAACAATCCTAGATTTTAAATCCATTAATACCATTAACGATACCTCGCGACGTTGTCATCCTAAAATGACAAAATGTTCAATGTTTTACTATTGATATAATGTATTGGCTTGTTTGCTCTTATCAAAGATAATTCGACATTTCATTTCACGCCTCCTTGAATTAACCCTGTACATCTAGAAAAATGTTGATTTTGAACTTCAAATGACGCGCCGACAAGGCAGTTTGGCTGAGATACTAGGTGGAATTAGTTTGGTGGTTACAAAAGACAAAACAAATATTAAAGCCTTGATCGGCGACCGAAGTATCGTAACTTCAGCTTGAACAATCTGCAATTAGGACGTTTCGTCTCCGACAGACGAACTGGTCAAGTAGACTAAATCACTCCTTAATCCTTTCCTGTTTAATCCCTAGTTTTTACGTCCCTGTGTTTTTATACTTGGAAAAACATTGTGGAAAAAGAAAGAAAATGCTTGAAACAAGCAATTTCATCTCTTTCGACAATATTTTCTACCCTAATAAATGATTATTTTTCAAATAAATTCAACTTAAAATTGACGTCTGCAGAGCCTTTGAATTTGGACCAGTCTAAGATGTTACACACACACACAAAGGGTTAAAAAGAGAGCAGTCCAAATGACTAAAATTGGCTCTCTTACAAAGCTGAATATCTTATCAAGGTCAATGTATTAGATGGACCATTTTGTCCTAGCAGACAAAATGATGCATATAATATACGGGCCTTTATAGTCTCTGCAGACAAAATGATCCATCCGGTAAGTGGGCTATGATAGCGACAGTTTCCAGAAGCCTTTGCAGACAAAATGACCCGCATAATACACGGGCCTTGATAGCGACAGTAAGTATGAGTCTTTGCAGACAAAGGGATCCGTTTGATACACGGTCCTTGATAGCGACAGTTGTCATGAGACTTAGCAGACAAAATGATCCAGTTTATGCAAGGGATTAAAAAATCAACAGTTACAAAAAGTCATTGCAGACAAAACGTTCCTTCTAAATCGACAATTATCATGAGTCTTTGCAGACAAGATGACCCATCTGACAAACGTACCTTGATAGCGACAGTTTCTAGAAGTCTTTGCAGACAAAATGATCCACCTGACATTCGGACAGAAAAAATAACCAGTTTATACACGGGATATGAAAACGACAATTACCAGAAGTCTTTGCAGACAAAATGGTCCAGTTTATAAAGGGATTTAAAATCAAAAGTTACAAATAGTTACCAAAAGTCTGAGCATACAAAATGGTCCTTCTAATACACGGGCCTTGATAGCGACCGGCGACACATATTCTTTCCGACATTTGTCTCTCACCAATGGGTTGATAATCGTAAACCTAAGTAGGATAGCAGCTGTAGGCTAGGAAAGGATGTAGTGGTAGTACTGGTGTGAGAAATACCAGGAATCCATTGTTAGGTGCTCCAGCCGCCGCGATATGACTGAAATACTGTTAAAAGCGGCGTTGAACTCCATTCAATCAACCAATCAATTGATAGCGACAGTTACCATGACTCTTTGCATACAAAATTATCCATCTGATACACCGTCCTTGATAGCTACAGTTGCCATAAGTCTTTGAAGACAAAATGAACCAGTTTATACACAGGATATGAAAGCGACAGTTACCAAAAGTATTTGCAGACAAATTGTCCTCCGAATACATGGGCCTTGACAGCGACGGTTATCATGAGTCTTTGCAGACAAAGTGATACGCCTGATACAAGGTTCTTGATAGCGGCTATTATCATTTGTCTTTGCAGACAAAATGAACCAGTTTATACACGGGACTTGAAAGAGACAGACACCACGAGTCTTTGCAGACAAAATAATCCACCTGATACACAGACCTTGATAGTGGAAGATTCCAGAAGTCTTTGCAGGCCTTGAAAGCCATGAATCTTTGTAGATAAAATTATCTACCTAATATACCGGTCTTGATAGCGACAGTTACCAAGGGTCTTAGAAAGACAAAATGGCCCACCTGATACACCGGCCTTGAAAGTGCCAATCACCATTTATCTTTTCAAACAAACCGATCCACCTGATTCATGGGTATTGAAAGTGCAAGTTACCATTAATCTTTGCAGACAAAATGGTCAACCTAATTCACGGGCCTTGAATGTAATCTTTGCATACAAATGATCTACCTGATACACGATTGTACACTAAAGTAGCTCGTGTGTACAGATCTTTGTTTATTTCGGTCCTAAAAACAGTTTTTGTTATCCGGGTTACATTTAGCGCCTTTTATTTGGAATTGTCTCATTTGAACGTCCTGGCCTGGCTCTGATGATTTTTCAAGACGTAGTTGATCTAACATGTTTTACATCAACAACACTATCAGTTGTGGTCCACCGTTACGGCGTTTATTTGCTCAAATCTTGGATTAAATGTTAGGGAGTGATTCTGTCCTACATGAAATATTTACAGCTTTTACATGTTAAACTATATCAGGAGAGAAAAGTGTTGTATAGCAGAAACCCTTCACTTTGAAGAGTGCTTCTTGCCGAGTGACTTTCAAAGCATTTGCAGCCGAACGTTTAATCCAAACACATCCAATACAAGTGTTTGCATGAGAGACTTTTTCTTATTCTGGAGAATCATGAAATTAAAAAATCAATATTAATAAAGATTTTCATATTTAATAATTCAACGTTACAGAGGATTTCGACAAGATAACATAATCGGTTAAGTGTAAATGTAAATAAGATGTCAGGAAGAACAAAATGACTTCATTGTTCAACGATTTGCATGGTCTACACACACGAAAATATGAACCGTGGTAGAACATTTTTAACCAATTCCAACAAAATGACGCTTTTTGACGCCCGCTAAGAAAAACAAATTGGAAAACATTGTGTAAAATGAAGAAATTACTTGAAACAAGCAATTTATTCGTTTTACACAATGTTTTCTACTCGGAAAGTTGGGAAACTCTCAAATTAAATTATCGTTTTCAACTCCTTTCAATTTGGACTAATCTAAATTGCTGTCGTCTGGTCAAGTCGTACAACTGTTTAAATCCTTTCATCCTAATTTTTTAATACTGACTTGTATATCCCTCTGAGTCACGGAACATCGTTATTGATAAATATAAACTAAATAAATGATAATGAAAATAAGTAATAATCATCTAATCAGATGATTCATTTTAACCGGAAGTGCATGTTGACCTCTGCCTTTTATGTCAAGCATATTCGTATATTCGTTTGCAAGTGACGAATTCGTCGTAAATATAGCTTATTCAAGTCGTAGTTACGATATTTAGCTAGCTCTGACCATACAATTTGGAAAAGATTGATGTTACATCTTAACTGCATTGTAGATTGTCAGTGGGCGGAGTCGGCTAACCGTCAAGAGTTAGAACACCCTCCCAGTAATCTTGAGGTCTAAGGTTCGATCTGCTCAAGCTGCTATGAACACAGTGTTTCTCCTCTAGTTACAGCTATGCTGATGGCTCAGTCGGACGTTAATTGACCATTCGCGCCTGTCAATCAAATAATCGTTCGACCAATGAAATCATTCATTTAAACAGGAACGTCAATTTGAATTCCGACACTAGTCGCTATTTTTGTTAAACATTTCTGTTGGTTTAACGACTTAAATGTCGTAACTATAGCTTATTCAAGCTACTGGCCAATAAACTTTGCAAAATAACGACGTCTAAAAATCGAAGCGGGACTTCCTGTTGGAGTTGGTGGGCGGGGCCAATTGAGTCAGTGGATTGGGCCAACGATTGGTCATTTATGAGTCCTATACGGAAATTGTTTAACCCAATCCCACACAGTGTAGTATTTTGTCACCTCCCTCCAAGTCAAAAAGTTCCGGCATACATTGTGGAAAATGAAGAAATAGCTGGTCACAAGCGATTTCTTCCTTGCCCCAAATGTTTTCTTTCCAAAAAGACAGAGACTTTTGAAATTTAACCAATAAAAAACTTGTCGTCTGCAACTTTTTTTTTCAGAATTCGACCAGTCTAAAATATTGTTGTCTGGTAATGGGTTTAAGAAAGGTTTAACCTTAAACATATATTAAACAAACAACTTGAACATACCTCAAACTGTAACGTCTCTGGCGTCTTGTTATTATCATTTCTAAATCTTCTTTCGGACAGACATTCAATCCTGTTTACTTCAAACTATCCGATCAATGGAAGGAAGGTTCAATTAATCCATGAACACGAATAATTTCAAACTGAGTAAATAAATACACAAGCTGACTGAAGATGTCGACTTAAAGGTAAACTGACACGTTTTATTACAATTGTGTTAAATTTTTAATTTTGCGTAGACTTAACCCGCTGTAAAAAAATGCAAAGCAGTAAAACCTCGTGTTGAAACCCAATATTCTAGGGCGTTATCATTATAGCTCTGTTGGTAGAGCGGCTCGAATTGAAACCTCGAGGTCGTGAGTTCGTTCCCAGGGCTGACTCAATTAACATATTTCCAAACAATCCAGCTTTTTAGCCCCCGTCCCAAAAGAAACAATCTTTTGAAAATAATGAAGAAAATGAAAACAAATGATTGTTACAAGCAATTTCTTCATTATTAACGATGTTATCTACACCAGGAGACAATAGAAATTAAATATTTATTCACGAAATATTGTTGTCTATATCTTCTTTAATTTTAGACCAGTTTATAATTTTATTGTCTGGTAATGGGTTAGCACTCTTTATGTCTTTCAAATGATACGTCAATCCGAGGCCCCAGTTGACGTGTTGTTGTACGAACACGTTAAAGAACCACGGTACTCTACTCTACACGGTAGTTCTCGCAATGTATCCAAGATTTGGGCTAACATGATTCATTCGATTTTTGTTTGTTTGGATGAGGTTTAACGCCGCTTTTATCATTTTTTTTCAGTCATATCGCGGCGTAATTCATTTAAGGCAAGAAAATTAATCAGACTAAACCCATCACCAGACGAGAAAATGCTAGACATGTCCAAATTCACTGAAAGATGTTGCAGATGACAAATTTTTTTTGATGATTTTTTTCAAGAACAACATATTTTGGAGTAAAAAAAAAGTGGAGAATGAAGAAATTGCTTGTAACAAGCAATTTCTTCATTCCCGCTTTGTTTTCCGTTATATTTTTCTTGGGTCGTCAAAAAGTGTCGGAGTGAGAGAATGGGTAAATCTGACTCGAGAAATATTGTGCCTTACCTGTAAAGGGTGAATAATAAAAGATGGTATAACCTCGTCACAGCTCGTTGTCCTTGTAAAATGATGTTATCTTTCATCCTTATCCACGCATTGTATATCGTGCTACATGATATTTCATTTCCGTTACCGCGTTACAACCATGAAACAGGATTTTAATTCCTTCGCGGTAACTCTGTGAATGCGAGTGTTATCGTAATATTCGGTATTTAATTCCGTCTCCATTATTCATCACCGCAACAGTTGTGCAGTATTTCATTTCCCTCGCCATAGTATATTACCGCGACGGAAATTTTCCTTATCTTTAATTCCATATCCATACCTTGTATTTCGCGTTATGCGGTTTCTCATTTCCGTTATCGCGTTACAATCATTACATTTCCATTTTTGATACCTTTGCGGAATCACCATGAGAACGGATGTTATCGTGTTACCCGGTACTTTATTTCCATCTATATATAACAGAGCTAATCCTTTTCTTACAATAACTTGTACACTATTTGAAAATATATTTGTCAAAATTAAATGCATTTTAATTGCCCTGAATTACTTTTTTTCAGTTTGAACTAGTCTAGATTCGAGTCGTATAGTAATCGGCTTTATAAAAGTTATGAGAGCGGAGTTGGTTTAGAGGTCATACGCAAAACGTCAGTGTTTGGGGTCCTTGGTTCAATCCTCCTGCTTCTAAAGTCCTCCGGTCGATGAGACTTTAAGGCTTACCAGATGACAACAATTTTACTGGTTCCGAATAAAAAGAATAGTTGCAGACGACAATTACAATTTCGTGGGATTTTTTAAAAGAATATTAGTCTTTTGGGATAGAAAAGAGTGTGGACATTGTTATAAGCAGTTACATCATATTCCACAATGTTTTCCAAAAGTCTTTTAGGGTAGTAATAAGGGGGGGTGAGTGGAAATGGGTTAATTAAACGATTCCCACACAAGCCCTCCTTTGTTCACCCCTCAAGAAAAAGCTTTGGATAAAAATGTGGAAAATAAAAAAAATGCTCGTATTTGTTCATTATCAACAATGTTTTCTATCAAAAAAACCAAACAAAACAAAACAAAAAAAAAAAAAAAAAAAAAAAAAAACGAAAGAAAAATAAATTCCACCAACTGTCGTCTGCAGCTTCTTTTGATTTGGACCAGTCTAAAATTGTGTTGTGTGGGAATTGGTTAAACGTAGGCCCCGACTCCATATGAACTCGGATGTTTAGTGAGACGTAAAACCCTATCCAACCCAATAAAAGCTATGGTTACCGTGAATTGTAAAGGGTCAAAATGATCTGAGTCAGCCGATTTATTGTGTAGAATATTAAACAATCACAACAAAGTTACAAAGCCTTCTATGGCCTTGTTTCTTTTGGGGATTGGTTGGGTGCACACAAAATTTACCCTTGTCGTCAATTGGCGATCTAAATGTCGTAACTAAAGCTTAAATAAGCTAGTGGGTCAAAATGAACTGAGACTGAGTCAGCCGATTTTATATGCAGCATATTAAACAATTACAACGAAATTACAAAATCCTTCAACGGGTTTGTTTCTTTGGGAGATTAGTTTGTTTGAATGGGGTTTTACGCCGCTTTCAAAAATCTTTCAGTTATATCGGAGCACCTAACAATGGAATCCTGGTATTTCTCACACAAGTACTACCCGATTACATCCTATCCTAGCCCCCAGCTGCTATCCCACATAGGTCTACGATTATCGACCCATTGGTGAGAGACGAATAGTCGGAAAGTATGAGTGTCACCGTCGGGAATCGAACCCGGGACCTCTAGATGTACAGTCCGACGCGCTACCAACTGCGCTATGACGGCGGCTTTCTTTGGGAGCCTTGGTTTGGTATCGTCAGTTGGCGACATAAATGTCGTAACTAAAGCTTGAATAAGCTAAAGTTATGTCAATCGATTACCATGATCATCAATGAAAAAATCGATAGGCCAATTAGATTATTCGATTAGACCGGAAAACATCTTTGAAATCCGACATTGGGTCGACATTTATGTGAAGCTTTTTTTTCGTTTCGAAACACAAACGCCGTAACTACAGGTTATTTTAGCTATATTGACGACCATTGATTCGCCAACAAACCATCATAACATAAGTTATGTTTTTGTTCCTTAAATTTTAACTGACTTTACACTTTACAAAATAACGCCGTTTAATGTATACTTTCATTGAAAATTTCGGAGATGAATGCAATGGACTGGCTAAAGTGCTGAACATAATTCAACCTCCGTCCAACACTGTCCAAATTACATTATTTTGTGGCGTTGGAAAAATCAAATGTTTTAATTTCAAAATCACATAAACATGATCTGTTATCTAGAAAACAAGCATACAAACAACAACAACAGAGAAAAAACACTGCTTAAATGATCTTACTTTGTGACGTTGGAAAAATCAAATGTTTTCATTGCAAAATCTAATAAAAATATGATCTGTTATCTAGAAAACAAACAAACAACAACAACGAGAAAAAAAAAAAAAAAAAAAAAGAGAGAAAAAAAAAAAAAAAAAAAAAAAACCAACACTGTCCAAATGACCTTACTTTGTGACGTTGGAAAAATCAAACGTTTTCATTGCGTAATCTTATAAATATGATATCATATATGGAAACAAAAAAAAACAAAAAAAAAACACACACACAAAAAAAATGTCCAATTGACGTTCATTTGTGACGTTGGAAAAATCAAACGTTTTCATTGCATAATCTTATAGATATGATCTGTTATCTAGAAAAACAAAACAAAACAAACAAACAAAACAAAAAACAAAAACACTGTAAATAATAAACTGACTTATAAATATTAGCTGTTATCTAGAAACAACAATAACAACAACAGCAACATACACACACACAAAATTGTCCAAATGACGCTACTTTGTGACGTTGGAAAATCAAATGTTTTCATTGCGTAATCTTATATATGATCTGTTATCTAAAAAATGACGTTACTTTACCGATAATTTTGGACAATTTCAATTTTGATGTCAACTTAATGGTCTGCCGCTGAATATTGCTCTGTCCCCACGGAGAAAAAAAAAAACTTACATAAGAATATGGAAATTGGAGAAATTGCTTGTTACAAGAAAGTTCCTCATTACCTACAATGTCTTTAACCCCAAAATTCATATTTCAAAAATGTACGAAAACAGTTGTTACCTTTTTAGTTTGTCCTTATTTTTATTAATGTTATGGTTCTAGTATTGCAATTCAAATAAGTGCAGGACTATTCAGAAAAATATGGTGATATTTAAAGGAAAATGGATATTGACACTATATTCATTACATTATCATAGACTAGCGAGTTTGTCCTTATCTGTCCATCGGAGAGCAACATAGATTGGACAAATTCACCAGTCTGATTATATTATCGACAAAAGTGCCAGTCTATTGTCGGCAATGTACTTTGATACAACGTGACGTCATCACAAGAACAGTATATAAACCGCCGACCTACATTGCATCAACAATCCTAAACCGTGTGGTTTCCACACGCAACAGTTATGTTGAAAGCCTCTCAAGCTATCGTTATCGACGAAAACTTTGGCCCGAAAGCGAAAGAAGAAAAAGAGAAAATGCCTGCATTACAATCCACGAGACTGTAAGTTATCTGTTGAAACTTTGCTGCTATTCTTGAACGAAAAAAATAAACTTCGCAGTTCAACTACGTAGGCCATTTTTTCTTCAAAATGGCGACGTGGATTGCGAAATTCGTAAACAAAGAAATTCTGACAAATTATCATGACACTCCTCCCGAAGAATCAGTGGATCTATTTTCACCTTTAAAGCTGAGGAGAAGTTTTGCCAGACAGGAGAGACAGACTTTTGCACCTGCCAGTAATTCCCGAAAGGGGAGTAAGGCAGTAAACATAGATAGAAGAGAATTTTTATCGAAATTTGATTGCCACGAAAATGAAAAAAAAAAAAAGTTTTCCATTGATACGACAGCTTTAGTTAAGATGATGTCAAATAAAGTAAAAGTGTAAAAAAAAAACAAAAAAAACGTGTCGGAATTCGAAGAGGTTGAAGTTGATATATCAAATTGACTTAAGTATAACAGCAGTTGTGTCTGATAATCTAAATTGTTTGGTCTAGTTACAAATCAAACACATTAAACAATTAATCTAGCAATTGCCTAAGATCTTATATCCGCCTCTATCAGCATTTCTCTGTTTCATTTTGTTTAACCCATTCCAACTCAATCCCTCCTTTTTACGCCCCTCGAGAAAAAAGCTTTGGAAAACATTGTGGAATATGAAGAAATTGCTTGTATCAAGATCAGTGTGTACACTCTGAAAATCATAGAGATAACTGTCTACATGCTGGAATTTTGCATTTTGAAGTAATCTTTCTTTCAAAATTTTTGGCCATTATAAGCATAATTGAACTATGTAAACTGTGAATGGTTATGAGACTTGTTTAACTATTTTTAGTATTATAATTATACTTGAATACATTTTCTTGGGTGCGCAAGACCACTGGACAGCATTGTATAACAATATTCTCTTAACAGTTATATGATTTACAACTCTTTCAGTATATCATCTTCCCGGCAATGCATACGTCTGGGTGCGGGGGGCAGGCAGTGTTCCTGATGTGCCCCATGCCGCCAACGTGTCATTCGTGACAGAGGGCAGCGGTGTGGGGGTTTCAAAAGAGCCCCCTGTCAATGTCAAGGTCGTCAATGCAGGCAACCAATATGGAGACGTCTTGGCAACCGATTCACAGGTTTGTAGAATAAGATATTGGGATTTTAGGCATTTGTTTAGCAATTTACCAAAATCATATGGAGAGAATGGAACATTTAATTTGAGATTGAGTTAAGCAAGTAGTCTTTAACCCTTGGAAAATGTCTTTAACCCTTTGGAAATACAGCAGGATTTTTAGGTCACCTGACCAAAGGTCATGGTGACCTATTGCAATCATGTTTTGTCCGTCGTCATGCGTTGTGCAAAAACTTTTTACATTTTTCGACTTCTCTGGATGGATTTCAACCAAACTTAGCAGGAAGGAAGCATCCTTTTGGGAAGGTGCTTCAGATTTGTACTCATCATAAAGTTATCTCCCCATTGTCTTGTGGATCGCTATCAAGATTGTAAAAATTATTGCCTTAGGATTCAAATTAGCCCATTCCCTGATGTCACAAATTTAACATAGGCTTTTATAGTGAAATTTGTAAAAATTTTCTTCACCCAAACAGGAGGCCAGAACTTCGATAATTGGTATACAGCATTGTCTTGTGGACCACTATCAAGATTGTAAAGATTATTGCCTCAGGATTAAAATTAGCCCATTCCTGGATGTCATATATTTTACATAGGCTTTTATAATGAAATTTGTAAAAATTTTCTTCTCCCAAACAGGAATGCCTAGAACTTTTATTTTTGGTATACAGCATCGTGTTGTGGACCGCCATCAAGATTGTAAAAATTATTGCCTCAGGATTTAAATTATCCCATTCCCGGATGTCACAAAGTTAACATAGGCTTATATAGTGAAAACTTTGAAAATATTTTTCATCCAAACAGGAGGGCCTAGTACTTTGATATTTGGTATACAGCACTGTCTTTTGGACCTCTATAAAGATTGAACAAATTATTGCCTCAGGATTAAGATTATCCCATTCCCAGATGTCACGAATTTAACATAGGCTTATTTAGTGAAAACTTAAAAAATTTTCTCTCAAACAGATAGGCCTAGAGCTTTGATATTTAATATGTAGCATCATCTGGTGGATCTCTATCAATATGTATTGAATTATTGCCCTAGGGTCATAACTAGCCCATTCCCGGACTTCATGAATTTTACAAATGGCATATATAACGAAATTTAAAACTCTTCTTCTCCCAAATTAAAAGGATTCGAGCTTTGATATTTAGTATGTAGCATAATCTGGTGGACTTTCCTTTGTTTGTATGCTCTTTGGACTTGGGTGACCGACGATGAAGAAATTTCTTTTAACAAGAATTATCAGTATTATAACGGGTTAAGCTTGATTCCAAAAGGTGTTTTTATAAAATGAATAAAACTGTAAAAATCTATACGTTTTAGAGTGCAACAAACCTGTGTTTCGAGATCTGCGTAGCTGAGGGTGTCATGGTAACATGGGAGACCATCTTCATGGAAAACAAACTCTATGTGGAGGTGCCCAATACTATACTACCCGAAGGATCCAAAGAAAGGTATGTAACCCTATGTAGTGTTTGTCAAGGTCACATTAGGCGTTTGGTTACACTAATTGCTTGAAAAGTGAGAAAATCAACACCATGTTCATCCATAAAAAGCTCTTCAGAGTCACCCAATACTGTTACCAGGGTTTTAACCCTTTCCTGAACAAACCCAGGGTTTTACGATGCTGCAATTTATACTTAAGAAAAATTTGTGGAAAAAGAGAAATTGCTTGTAACAAGCAATTTCTCCTTTTCCACAATATTTTTTACTGCATAGGATGGGTTCATTTCAAATAACATCCAATTTTCATTGTCATCAGCAACTTCTTTCAATTTGGTCAAGTCAAAAATTACAAGGAAAGGGTAAACTGATGCAGGTTTTGCAAGTCAGAAACTCACAATTAAGAAGGGGGGACTCTCAAAATGAACTGACTTAAATCCTATGGACCACTGCCTGGCTATTATATTTAACCCCCCCCCCCCCCCGGTTATTAAAAAAACCCTGTCTTGGGGCCTAAAGGACTCAGCTTATTGGTCAATCGGTTGGTTGATCAGTCGGTGCACCAATCTTGTCCACCAATTTTGTCCTAAGCTACTAGATAGATTTGTTTCAAATTTAATATTCTCTCTCTGTGTTAAGCCAAGATATACACATTTTAAATGGTTATGTTCCATTAATTTTTCTCAAGAGTTAATGCCCTTTGTTTCTTTGTTTGTAAATCTAGTCTTCTCATTTCCTTTTCAACTACTGTGTAGTTTAATTCAAATTTAACATGTGCACTCGTATTGAGCAAATATGTGCTTATTCTATTTTGGCCAGTCTTTTTTTAGCTCACCTGAGCACAAAGTGCTCTGGGGGAGCTATTGTGATCGGTCATTGTCTGTCGTCCGTCCGTCTGTCCGTCTGTTCACAATTACAAAAAATCTTCTCCTCCTAAACTAACCATGGAGTTTCAACAAAACTTCACAGAAATGATCCTTAGGTCATAATCTTTCAAAATACTTCAAAGAATTGAAATCCATGAAGAACTCTGGTTGCCATGGCAACGGGGTGAAAAACCTTAAAGAATCTTCTCCTCCCAAGAGGTAAAGCCTAGAGCTTAGATATTTGGTACAAATCATCATCTTCTACCCTCTACCAAAATACTTCAAAGATTTACCATATTATGAAAATTAGCCCTTTTCTGGGTGATCCCTGATTTTACATAGAAATAAAGAAGGAAATCTTGAAAAATCTTCTCCTCCCAAATAATAAGGCCTAGAGCTTTGATATTTGGTATACATCATCATCTATTGACCCTCTACCAAAATACTTCAAACAACTACCATATTCTGAAAATAAGCCCTTTTCTGTGCCAACCCTGATTTTACATAGAAATAAAATAGGAAATCTTAAAGAATCTTCTTCTGCCAAACAATAAGGCTTAGAGCTTTGATATTTAGTAAAATCATCATCTATTGACCCTCTATCGAAATACTTCAAAGATTTACGGTATTATGAAAATTAGCCCTCTTCTGGGCGATCCCTGATTAACATAGAAATAAAGAAGGAAATCTTGAGAAATCTCCTTCTCCCAAGCCATAAGGCCTAGAGCTTTGATATTTGGTATACATCATCTATTGACCCTCTACCGAAATTCTTCAAACAACTAACATATTCTGAAAATAAACTCTTTTCTTTGTGATCCCTGATTTTACATAGAAATAAAGAAGGAAATCTTTAAAAATCTTCTTCTCCCAAACAACAAGGCCTAGAGCTTTGATATATGGTACAAATCATCATCTATTGACCCTCTACCAAAATACTTCAAAGATTTACCGTATTCTGAAAATTAGCCCTTTTCTTTGTGATCCCTGATTTTACATAGAAATAAAGAAGGAAATCTTTTTAAATCTTCTCCCAAACCATAAGGCCTAGAGATTTGATATTTGATACATTTTATCATATATTGACCGTCTACCAAAATACTTTCCCCGGCGGCAGCAAATATTCTTTCCGACAATTGTCTCTCACCAATGGGTGGATAATTGTAAACCTAAGTGGGATAGCAGCTGGAGGCTAGGAAAGGATGTAGTGGTAGTACTGGTGTGAGAAATACCAGGAATCCATTGTTAGGTGCTCCAGCTGCCGCGATATGACTGAAATACTGTTAAAAGTGGCGTTAAACCCCATTCAATCAAACTACCAAAATACTTCAAAGAATTATCATACTCTGAAAATTAGCCCTTTTCTGCACGATTCCTGATTTTACAAAGGAATAATGAAGGAATCTTTAAAAATCTTCTTCTCCCAAACCATAAGGCCTAGAGCTGTGATATTTGGTACATATCATCAGCCATTGACCCTCTACCAAATTACTTTTAAAAAATAGCCCTTTTCTGTTCAATCCCTAATTTTAGTTGGGAAAAAATAATGATATCTTTGAAATCATTCTTCTCCTTAACCATTAGACTTACAGCTTTTATACTTGGTATGTATTGATGTCTATACTTCAAAGCATTACCATATTCAGGAAATTAGTGCTATATGGTGGGAACATCAATATACCTAGGATTAAAAGAGAAATCCTTAAACATCTTCTCCAAAATAATTAGACAGAGGGCTTTGCTATTTTGTTTATATCATAAAGCCATGAACCATCATACTCAGGGGAGCGATTTAGGACCATCATGGTCCTCTTCTTGTGTCTTGTGTTTATGATCCTTTGCAGAATATTTGGAAAATGGACATTTTTTTTCTCTATGACATGGAGCTCAGTCCCACTTTTGTGCCCTTCAAGGACAAGATTCGGGAAACATTGTTGAAAATGGAGAAATTGTTTGTATCAAGCATTTTTTTTGTTGTCCACAATGTTTTCTAACCAAAAAGACGAAAAAAAGAATAAAATCCCATCAACTTGAAATTGTCGTCTGCAGCTTCTTTCAATTTGGACCAGTCTAAATGTTTGTTGTGTGGGAATGGGTTAAACATTGACACATGACACCAATTCAGTAACATATTTTGAGAAAAAGGTTTGGTGATAGGGGAAGTTTCATGTGGTAAATACATTGATGTAAAATTGAAAGGAAAATACTTAGTAATGGAAAAAAATTTCATTCATAGTGATGTATATGCAAGTTAAAATTTTACAATATGCTAAAGATGTGACTAATTGAAATATGCAGTAGATGTTATCTATCTAATTGAAATAGAACTTATATTTCATTTGGTCTAGTCAATGGTATTTGCCTAATTAAAACATCTTTTAGTATTGGCCCAGGCCCTTTTAAACCCCATCCCACAAAATAGCAATTTTTTACCACTAAATAAAAAACTTTCAAAAACATCTGTTTGTAACAAGAATTTTTACTCTCAAAAACATAAGTTTGTAACAAGATTTTTTTTCTTTATTTTCCACCATGATGTTTCTCCTTGAAAGACTGAAAACCCAATTAACCCTTGACTGTTTTTTCAAAATTTGGACTTGTCCAAACACAAAGCAGTAGCAGACATCATTATAACATAAGTACAATTGAAGGAGTAACCATCGTATATGATAGACAATATATTGACTTTTCAGTGCAAAACAGTTGTAACTGCCTATATGTTTATAGGCAATTACAACTGCTTCCCACTGAACCATCATATTGTATTGTGAAAAGAAGTAATATCTTGTTACAAGTTTTCTCAGGTATAATATCAAGGAATTAATAATCAGGGATTTTATTGAAGAGAGTTTGTGCTTCACTCTATAATTTTGTGCTTTTTCAGTCTTGTTACTCTACTGGAGTACGCTGAAGA
Source organism: Fragum fragum (assembly GCA_946902895.1). Classification (NCBI taxonomy): domain Eukaryota; kingdom Metazoa; phylum Mollusca; class Bivalvia; order Cardiida; family Cardiidae; genus Fragum; species Fragum fragum. Next base: position 7,950,894 of record OX336383.1, on the reverse strand, counting down.
AGAATTGGACTGTACTCATGTCATTTTGTGCTTCAAGAAGTCCAGAAATGATAGAGGTAAGATAAAGAAATAATATTTACCCTTAATACTTTGTCCATCCTTCCATCAGAGTTTTTCATAGCAGATAGGAAGTAAAAGAAACTTGAAAACTTGTATAGTTCATCAGCTTGGGGTCTTACAAGTTGCTCATGAATTTGAATCCGCAGCATATATTCTTCCTATTTTGTAGCGGTTTTTTTCAGCAACCATTTTACAAAGGCACCTGAAAATTGGAACACTGCTAGAAAAAGTTAACACTCCCTAATAAGAACATTTTAGACTGATCAAAATACAAAGAAATAGCAGACACCAATTTTAAATTGGTGGGATTTTAAAAGGTTTTGACTTTCAGGGTAGAAAACATTGTGGATAATGAAGAAATTTCTTCATTTCCCACAATGTTTTGGGCATCAAAAAGCGTCATTATGTGGGTTAGGGTTAAACATGTCCTACTGAAATGTTTGTTGCTTTTTGATTTGCTGACTTTTTTTAATGTTCTGCAATATAAAAGTCAGCTTGGAGGGTAGAATTTAACCCCATGCAAAAGCTAAGTGAATGATCTTTTATAACACTTGAATTATTGGGTCACTTTTCGGGTGAGCTCTTAAAGACCATGGGCTACTTTTATGTAGCTTGTAAAGTTGGTTCAATCATAAGTAGTAGAGCTTTGCATCATTAACCCTTTCTTTTATTAAAGCGGCTCTTGAACATATTTTCATGAAAATTAAATGTTGGAAAATTATCTGCTTTTCTTATAGTTATCAATGCCATTTTCTCAAGAAATATTCTTTCTTCGTTTTAAATCGGCTAATTTTACTATAAATCTAATTTAATGTGATATATGCCCTACCTCCTACTTTGAAACACCAGAATTTATCAGAGGTCATTTTGTCTGGTTAATGTTGATGACTGTTGAAATTGGTAGCGGGAGCCAATGACAAATTTAGTATGTAGTGGAAACGGAAAATAATACAATTTTCTGTGCAATGGACAAATAACATATTTATTTGATAAGTTTAGTCTCCATTTGGGTTGTACTTTGTTGACATATTTGGTGTCTCATATCATGAAATATTTTTGCTTCTGTTTTTCCCCTCTTTACCTCACCAAGACATTGAATTGCTTTGGGTGAGCTATTGTGATCATCATTGCAGGCATCTGTCTGTCTGTATCTTCTCCTAAACTAACAATGGAATTTCAAACAAACTTCACAGAAATGGTCCTTAGGTCATGCTATTTCAAAGTCCTTCAAAGAATACCAAAATCTACCTCAAAGAATTATGTTACTCTGAAATTTGGCCCTTTTCTGTGAGATCCCTGATATTACATAGGAATAAAGAAGAAAATCTTTGAAAATATTCTCCCAAACCATTAGGATAGAGCCTTTATATTTGATATGATATGTATCAGTGCTTTTTGACCCTCCTTTTAATACTTAAAAAAATACCATACTCTTAAGGCCTAGAGCTTTGATATTTGGTATGTTTCAATGCCTTTTTACATTCTACCAAAATACTACAGAGAAATACCATACTCTGAAAATTAGCCCTTTTCTGTGTGATTCCTGATTTTACTTAGAGATAAAGAAGGATATCTTTAAAGATATTTTTCTCCAAAACCATAAGGCCTAGAGCCTCGACTTTTAATATGTATCAATACCTTTTGACACTCTACCAAGATACTTAAAACAATTGCAATACTCTGGAAATTAGCACTATTTTGTGGGATCTTTAAAGATTCTTCAAAATACCTAGAATGAAAGGAGAAAATCTCTTCTTCTCTAAAATAATTAGACGTAGAGCTTTGCTATTTTGTATATTTCATAGAGCCTTTTGCCATCATACTCGGGAGCTATTTAGGAACATCGTGGTCTTCTTGTTTTACAGTTATGAACAGTCGGTAAAACAAGTTTAATCACCTTCTTTCATAATCTGTGCAAGTGCTGCAATTTTTCCCTCTGTTTTTCAGCCAGTCTAATTCGAACCTTCATGTTTCTTGGATTTACATTGGTCACGCCCGGGGATCCAATTGTTCCGAATGTGGAAGATTTGATGTTCTTGGTGTATACGATCGACAGCTACGATACGGATTAGAGCTATGGCTGCTCCACAATATGACAGAAATACCAGTGCTTACTTACATACTTATGGGAATTATGAAAAATTGTTAGATTATTAAAAAATCAAAGGTTTTAACAAAACTGGTTTAAGTCCCTATATAGATACAGACATTCATATTTGTACTCTAAATTCATGAATTTGATGTCAATTTGATAACTGTTCATTTTAATATGAAATTTTACTTGGAAAATGACTTTCTGTTATGTTATGGAGCTGTACCATTATTTGTCAGGATTGACGAGTTTGACATGAATTTTATATGATTTTTGTATATGAGTGGGATAATTTCTGAACGAAAAATGTTTTGGTCTAATGTGAGTAATGAAAATTTCTATACGTCTTCCACATCTATCAAACTAATTGACCAGTCACTGGCCCCACCCACTTACTTTATTAGCCTCACTTATTGATGCTGACAGCTTGAATAGGCTGTAGTTATGACATTAAAGTTGTCAAACCAACAAAAAAGGTTAACAAAAATGGTGACCAATGTTTGAGATTAAAACTCATTCCTGGTCTAAATGAATGATTTCATTTGGTTTCAATTGGTTATTTGATGGACAGTCATGATTGGTCAATTATTTTTAAAGTCGGAGAAAAAAGTTATTGACGAAACAGGTTGCTGGGAACACAGAATGTTGGGGTGTACTTAGTCATGAATTTTTTACAGAATTTCATGTTTGTATTTCCTGTTTCACCTGTAAATTTAGTTTTGAACATCGTCTTCTCCAAAACTTTCTCATTGTTTAGTGAGACCAAAGGTAATACTTCAAAAGGATACTTTAAGAAAAAATGTTTTACTTCATTTGGATGACTGATTTTTTTCATTCCTTGAATGATACATATTATTTAAGCCCTCTCTCATGTTAATGACATGAATGTATGCATGTATATATGCGAAAGAAAAATGGTAAAAACTAAAAAAAAAAAGTAAAAAATGAAAAAAAAAAAAACAAAACAAAAACAATATGTGTCTTAAGAAACAACCTTACCTATATACCATAATGTCTTGATGATTTTTTCTGTTCTTTGTTAATGGTATAGTTAGAAGTCAGGATAAACTGAAATTCTTTTGAAGGTATTTTGGAAGGTAATTAATTCACCCTACTTTTTGACATGTTCAAACCAACAAGTAAGACAAATATGTAAAAATACTTTTAATTTGTGAAAGAAGGGGTAAGGTTGGTTCTTGATGATTTAACTTTGGTAGATTGTAATGCAGGCAAATAGCTTACTTTTTGTATATGTTGTTATAATCAATCTACAACTTAAACTCTTCACTTAAACTTGACTCTACACTGAACAAAAGAAGGTTGAATTAAGTTGGCCAAGTACCAATTAGTGAAACCTGAGATGCAATTAGTTCTGATTTAAAACTAGAAAGGTTTGCAGATACCTGTAGATGGAACTATTTGATTTCTGAAGAGCCTATTTATGCGACATCCTAGAGATTTTTAACTAAAAAATTGATTGGCACTTATGAACTTTTAATACTTGGCATCTTAACCAACTTTTTCGGTACTTATTTGAATTTTCACATGCAGACAATTTTAAGAAGTCCCAAGATCATTGGCATTGAACAAATGACAACCAAAATAATAACTAATTTTAATATAGAGCTGAGAGTTATGTATGATCTTGATATATCAACTGTTGTAGATTGTTTCTAATTTCAAATTTCTTGGTTTTATTGATTACTTTATGCTGTTGTATATATATTGTTTGTCCCTTTAGTTGCTGTTTTTCTCTCTTATTCAGTGTACTCGCTGTCAGCTAGACATTTTGGGGAAACAGGTCCATTATCATATACATTAGATACACAGGTCTTGGTTTGCTGTGGGCATGTAGTCTAGTTTTCATTGGTACATATTAAATACCAGAAACAAAGGTGTTGCAAATTCCTGTTATTTCATCCAAAACATTGTTACTTCAGCTCAAGTCAGCTGAGAGTAGGATGTTTGGAAACAGAATGGCAATTTAGTAACTTTATAAACTTTTGTCATTTTTCTTCAGTCAGAAAACCCTATGGCTACTTGAAATATGCACTCCTTTTTAACTTAATTTACTAGATGACAAATTTAATTTGTCCAAATTCAGATAAGTTTCAAAAATTTCAAGTTGACCGAATATTAAATGACTCAGTCTTTCGTGGTTGAAAGCAATGTGGAAAATGAAGGAATTTTTATTTGCTTGTTAGCCAGCAATCTCTTCATTTCAAACATCGTTTTTCATAAGTCTTTTCTTGAGAGTCGTACAAAAGCAGGATAGTGTTGAAATGTGTTTAGAAATTTGAACTTGTTAGCACCATCTGTCCAATATTTTTCGCCCATCAAGAAAACGTTTGGAAAACATTTTTGAAGGTGAATTGCTTGTTACAAGCAATTTTTTCATTGTCCAAAATATATTCTGTTATAAAAGAAAAATATTTTTTAGAATTGCTTAGTTGAGTTTTATGATCAGAGCTGGTTCACCGTTTCGAAAGAATTTCATGTATTGTGTTATCTCTGAACTGCACGTAGAAAAAATGACCAAACTTTTATGTTACACTTACCCCAGTAACTTTATTACATATTTTCCAATACATAAATGTCTGTGATCGATGTTTGAATAGACCAATGTCAACTCTCTTTCCATGAAACAAAAAATGATCATTGTAAAAAAACATTAAAATATAATAATCAAGAAACGTCAATATTTTTATTCAAATGACCGATTTTTGTGAATCAGTCATTTCTATAAAGATTAGTGAACAACCAACTTGTCATAAGTTTACTGTTTTATGACGGTTTCGATGATCTCTAGTTACGATAATTTGGTATCTCTCAGACTTAATATTTTGTGAAATGAAACTGTAAGGAGTACAGGGACTAACAATTCTGAATGTTCTTTAAAAGATTGTGGAAATAAAATCAAAAGTGTTTTATGCTAGAGGGAGTTTGCCTTTGTTTATTATCACCCATTTAGTTCATCATGAAAGTTTTAGATGTATAATTTCAAACGCAAAATTTAAGGCAAAATTATTTTGAATATAGGAGACCAATATACATATGGATATAATTTAATTTTGAGTTTCGTCTATCAGAAACGGACGTTCTGATTGGTCGGAAAAAATAATTCATACCTCCATGAACAAAATTTTGAGAACGCAGCCATTTTTTATGCTTCTGCACAAAATAGTTCCATACAAAAAAGTATGAAATTGGTAAAGCGTTTGCCTTTTTGCTCGATGCTATTAAATTATAAGAAATGAAGAGATTAATGTATATTTTGATTTTCATTGAGGTATGACCCGAAAATCCTAATCACACAATGTCTGAATGATTAGATTTTTTGGTTCATAATTCCATGAAAACAAAAAAAAAATGTTCTCTTCATCTCTTAATTGAAATGCTAGCAAAAGTTGTTGAACTAGTAATATATACATGTGGTGTAGTGTCTCATACTTGCTCTGACAACATTTTACACGACCTGACTGCAAGAGTACCTTTTTAACCCCTGTCATGCTGATCCAGGAATATTCCTGCTTTTGCAGGAGGTTTAGACAAAGATCAGACTGCACATATGTGCAGTCTGATCTTTGTCTACCCCACCTGCTAATGCGTTTTAAGGAGCATTTGTATGTATAAATGATTTTTCCGAAAAACATGAGCCATCTGTAAAGGCTTTCAGTGCTTTGATTTAAAAGCTTTCCTGGAAACAATTTCTATTCAGCATGACAAGGGTTAAAACACTTGCCATGTGAAGAAGAAAAACTTTATCAACAGTATTTTCACTTAAAACTTGGACATGAATAGTACATGTATTCAAGATTTTTAAAATAGAAGTAATATTCAGATACTGATGATTTAAAATTGGAATAATAAAAAGTCATGTTGTTTTCAGAAAATCAGAATTTATTAATTTTCATAAGTCTATCATTTCTTGTATTATATACTACAGGGCAGACAAAATACCTGTGTGGAATCTTAAGATAAACCCATAAACCTACAACAAATTATCGGCTTGTCCGATTGAATACATCATTGGCTGTTTTAACTCGAAAAATAGATAAGATTTTTACATATTTTTACAAACGTCTTATCAAATTCGACTTACCAATTAAAGAAACGAATAATAAGCTTTAATAAACTGTGGTTATAGTGTTTAAAGTCTCCAAACCAACAAATATGCTTTTAATGAATGTTGTTCATTTCCGATCTGAATGAACGATTGGACTGAATCATTTGATCAGGATCATTGCATGATTTATCGACTTAATTCGTCGATTGTGGACTTGGAGGTGAACAATCATGAGTCTTTTGCACAGGAGCTTGTTGTTTAGATATTTCACTTGCAACCAAACAGGGAATTTCTTTGTTCTATAGTGTATAGTTTCACAATAAAAATAATTCTATAAAATTAAGTTGTTGATTTGTGTATTATTGTACCTCAGAAACGATCAGATCTTACATACTGCCTATGCATTGTTCAATTGTCCATGGGCTGTGGCCATTGCGTAGTGGTAGTGCTAAGGACTCCTACTGATGGAGGTCCCGGGTTCGATCCCCAGTCGCGGCGAATATCCTTTCCGACGTAAGTCTTCAAACAAAGGATGCATGATCGTTAACCTAAGGGGGATGAGCAGCTGAAGGCTCGGAAAGGGTGTAGTTGTAGAGAAATACCTGGAATCAAAGGTGAAGTGTTCTAGCCGCAGCGATGACTGAAATACTGTTAAAGGGGCGTTTAACCCCATTGAATCAATCAATTGTCGACCTTTCTGTGCATTTGCCTGTGTGTCTGTCGAAGACAACTTGTGACTTAATATTTTCTCGTAATATCAAAAGCTACTATAAAAGGCAAATTTCTCAGAGTATGCAAAACTACTCCTTCGTTACTTAATATCACCAAACGATCAAAAGCGCTTGCTTTCCGGTTTAAATGAATGATTTGGTTAGTTAATCGGTATTAGCTCACCTGAGTGCTCATGGTGAGCTTTTGTGATCATATTCTGTCTAACGTGCGTCGTCAGTTCTGTGTCAACAATTTCTCGACATCTCCTAATCCACTTGGCCAATTTCAACCATATTTTGGAGGAATGTACCTTGAATGTACCCTTTTGAAAATTTCTGATGTAATTGAAATTCGTTGGGAACATTGGTTGCTATGGAAACAAAAGTGAAAAAAATAAGGAAAATCTCTTCCTGACACAGAAGAAGTAAAAACTTTATATTGAGCTCGAAGCATCTGTTCATTGACCTCTTTCAAATGCGCAAAAATCACCCCCACCCCCGGTGGGGGGCTTTAAAGAAGGATTTTTAAAACAACAACTCCTCCGAAACTACTGGAAAAATGTCAAACAAATTTGGCAGGATTATTCTTTAGGCACTCCCATCAAAGATTGTTAAAAGAATTGGAGAAAAAAGATACTTATTGCCACAGCAACAAAAGTGAATTTTAGAAAAAAATCTTCAATAATATCCTCCTGAACCAGAAGATGTAGGGCCCTGATATTTTCTATGAAACATCACTGGATTTATCTTTTTGTGACCCTTTATCAGATTTCTCGAATAAATTTTGATATGTTTGATAAATCGCTTTGGAGGATTAATCAAATTTCAGGTATAGATCACATTGTGGTAAAAGGAAATAATTATTACTGATTGACCGAGAATGTTTATTGTACAAAAGAAAGTTGCCTCCCGTAAAGTAAATCGAAAAAGGTATTTCTTTCTTAAATGAGATACACCTTGTCTTTAAGAAAACTATATTAACTGCATGGTAAGTAAATTCGGGTCGATGGATCGCTTTAACGGTTGATTGACGACCTCAAAGCTTGAATAAGCTTTAGTTACGACGTTTAACATAAAAATGGCGACCAATATCGGAATTCAAATTTCTCTCCCGGACTAAATGAACGATTTGTTTTGTTTGTTTTTTTCAATTTTCATTTGCAGCCGCGATTGATCAATTATAAGTTACTTTTTGTGTGAAGAGATTTTGCGTTACTGACCGTTTGACATGGTAAAAGACGGATCGTCGGACACGCCCACTGGCCTCTGCTGTGATAGTTCGACTGTCAAAAAAGGCAAATATTTTGTAAAATACGTGGTAAGAGAAGTGAAATGAGAGGCAAATCGTTGGTTTGATACCTTGACAACGCGAAGTAACACTTTATCAAACGGCATAACTTTTTGACTAGTATTAAAATTTAATTAGGGTTTCAGACGAAATTTCATATTGTTTGTGAGTTGAAAAATTATGATCATTTAGGAGAACAAACAAATGCCTCGTTTTCCACTTAGTTTTCTATAGTTATTTTTCTGCAGTATGTCAAAATGCAGGATTGTGTGGGCATTGAATAACCCATTTTCACACAAACGCTTTTTGACATCCCCACACCCCCAGAACCTTTGGAAAAGAGAGAAAATGAAAAAAATGTCCCTTTCCATACGTCAGATTTGTCAAGAAATTTGACCTAAACAAATAAACAAATGAATAAATAAATGAATAAATAATAAAAAAAAATGTTAAACGATGCATTCTCCCCAAACCGTTTCATGCAATATCATTGACGAACTGGTTATGATTTATTTTTTCTCCAAATTTCGGTCAATATAAAGGATGTTTTTATTTTTTCGTAAGGTATTTGTGGTCAACGGGAGGTAACTCTAAAATTTAATTGCATTCATGAACGCATTGTTTTACTCCCTTGTAAAAACTCGCGTCGTCTGCAACGAACTGCAAGATCAATCCTTATTAGCGAACCGCCGCCGTCATTCAAAAACTATAATGACCAATGAGATCATTCAATTATACCTGAATTGAGATGTTGACCTTTGACAGATATGATAAACTTAATGGTTGCTTGGTGTCCAAGACGTCGTAACTACAGCTTTCTAACCTATAATTACGATATTTTGGACGTTCACATTATTTTTATCCACCACCATATATTTTGCAAACTAAATAAGTATCATAACTCATTGAAACTGTTTTATCGGAGGTCAATCCATCGATCCATTGGTTACGTAAAAACGAGAGATGATGCTCCTCGAAGACGGTTTTCGGTCGTAGCCATAGTGCAGTTGGTAGCGTGTCCGACTCTTAATCATCGGTATTTGATCCCCGGTCACTGCAAATTCCAACATTTTTCTGCCACCAATGGGTGGATTATTGATAAGAGCAGCTGGGGGCTCGGAAATACCAGGAGCCGCCGAGATATGACGGAAATATTGCTAAATGTGGCGTTAAACCCCATGCCAACAAACAATCGAAAACAGTTTTAGAAAACCATTTTCCCGTTCAATCCCTTGTTTTTACGTCCCTGTGATTTATAATTGAGAAAAAAATGTGAAAAAGAAGAAATTGTTGTAACAAAAAGTCGGACAGAAACACTTTCTGTAACATTGCAGCAAGGTAGTGTATTATATAGGGGATGCTTATCGTCGTCGGGCGGGCAAAATGTCGTAACTTCAGCTTAAATAAAACTGTAGTGACGATATTTACCACATCAAACTACGTTATGCTGTATTGTCACAGTAGTAAAAGACAGTCTTAAGAGCGACGTAATCAACCGCTTGCTTCGAGACAAAGAGGTCTCTGGTTCTAATCCCGGTGGGTTGATTTCATCACGACAGCGATACAACTGGTTCTGATTCTGATCTATATTTTCAATGTATAATTGACGGACCGTTTGTTCCATCCTCTGAGCTCCAACAGGAAGTTCAGCTTCGACATCAAATGGCGTTATTCTACCAAATTTATGGTCAGTAACATATAACAAAAAAGTAAACTGATTGGTTGGCGTCCTAAACGTCGTAACTACAGCTTGAATAAGCTGTAGTTACGACGTTTATGTCGCCCTAAAAAGAAAAATCCTTCAAATAAATGTCGGCTTATGTTGGAGAGTTCAAAGTTCACTTCTAGTCTTCATGGCTGAATTGGTCTATGCTTGACAGGCACCATCCGTCACTTGACCAATCGCGGGTGTCAATCAAAGAATAAATCAGCCAATCAAATCGTTCATCTAGTGAACTTTAAACTCCGATATTGCCCGACATTACGGATAATGTTTTTTGTTGGTTAGGCGACTCAAACGTCGTAACTACGGGTTGTTCAAGCTGTAGTTACGACGTTTAGATCGTCAACAAACAGTCTTACGTTTTATTACACGTTACTTGTCATAAATTTATTTCATGTTTGTATAAGTCACGGAAACCCTGCCACTAGTCAAAAGTCTTTATTTGTAAAACAAAAGTACACTTATTTTATACGAACAAGGAAGAGCCTCCTGTCTGCTAGACAAAAGACCCGAGTTCGAATCTCAGGGTTGATGTTTTATAAAGTAATTTACAAAACATACTAATTCATGTCAGCCCAATTAGCTCAGTTGGTAGATTACTTGACTTCAAGTCTCAAGATCGCGGGTTCGAGCCCTGGGCTGACCATACAACTAACAAACTAATTGTCTTTCTGATGAGATGTTAAACAGAGGCCCCGTGTGACGGTGCTATCCATCGATCACATTAAAGAACCAGGCGGAGCTCTTAGCGGTTTTGGTCAGCCCGATTAGCCCAGTTGGTAGATCACTTGACTTCAAACCTCAAGACCACGGTTTAGAGCGATATGGGCAGACCATATCCGCTAACAAACTAATTGTCTTTCGTATGAGACGTTAAACCGCGAGGCCTCGTGTGACGTTGCTATCCACCGAGCACGTTCAAGAACCAGGCGAAGCTCTCAGCAGTTCCGTCCTGTATCCTTGCACTATCCCCGTAACAACTGACCGTCTTCTGGGGCGTCTCTCAAATGGACTTGTGATAAGTTAGCGACGATAAATAAACGCAATTACACATGCAGAAGTTTTGCACTATCCTGCGTAACAAATAATCGTCTTCTGTGGGCGTCGCTCATATAGGCATATGATACGGTAGCGACAATACATTTTGTATATTGACGGAAACACACACACACATGCTATTTCATTTAAGCTGCAGCTACGAGGTTTTGATCGTCATCTGACGAAATGTTACATACTGGAACTTTACTTCATTTCTCACTTCTAAACGTAGTCTACCTGTTCGCGTTTCATAATGTTAGGAGTTTGTACCATAGTTCATCTGAACAACTGACCAATCGCGGTTGTCCATCAAGGAATAAACCGACCAATCAAATAATTTATTCAGTCCGGAACTGAGTCTATCAACTCCGACATTGGGCGCCATTTTTGTTTACCTTTATTGTTAGTTGGTGACCTAAACGCCGTAACTACAGCTTATTCAAGCTGTAGTTGCGCCGTTTAGGTCACCAACCAACCATTTAACTTTTTTGTTACATGCTACTGGCCATAAATTTTGCAAAATAACTCTGTTAAAAATCGAAATGGAACTTCCTGTCGGGACTAAATGGATGGGGCCTACGTAGTCAGTGGGCGGGGCCTGCGAGTGGTCAATTAACCCTTGCCATGATGAATTATAAATCCACATGAGAACTGCATTAAAATCAAAGGACTGAACGCACCAAAAGCACCAAATTATGAGTCAATATTTATACTGAAAATTGATCTTGTAACCAATTCTTGCTTAAAGGACAAACCTCCTGCAAAAGCAGTAATATTCCGGATTCAGCATGACATGGATGAAGAGTTTTGATCGTGGTTCATCTGCACAATTAAAAAGTACACCTAAGTGAAGCCATCTAAGAGAATAGATAAATATCAAAGACAAAAATAAAACAAAAGAAGAAGTAGGGCAGACCTAGTGCGAAAGAAGTAGAACATATAGATATTTAGTCCGTAGGAAGTGTTTCAAGATTGGGGTGGCTAACTTGGAAAAGTTACAACATTTGAGGATCACTTAGGACGTTACACGATTCGAGGATCACTTAGGCCCTTGAAGATTTGAGGATCACTTAGGACCTTGAAGATTTTCTTAGTGGTAATACGCAAATCAGTACAAAGTATTGAGTCGTTTTCATTCTTGGCAAAACTTTATGAGGACTCAACGGTTAAGCAGTTTTCTGAGGTTGAGCACCACGTGAGTCAATACGCCATTGCTGTTCAATACATGTACTTAAATTTAGTTATCTTAGTCCATAAATCTATCATAATTTGAGTTACGTGCATCCATGTGATAGTTAACCCGTTCCCGGACAATCCCTTGTTTCTACGTCCCTGTGAGGTTATACTTGAGAAAATATTGTGGGAAAAGAAGGAAATGCTTGTAACAAGCAATTTCTTATTTTCCCACATTTTTTTCTAAACTGTAGGTTAGTTACTTTTAAAATTGCACAAACTCTTATTTCTGACCCGAAACTTCTTCCGAATTGGACTAGTCTACAATTCTGAAAAATTGGAAAGGGTTAAAGAAATCAGGAACTCCCAGACCTTCATAAACGAACCCTTGTGGCACAGACTTTTGAGTCCTTGTGGCACCACTATTTCCTACTTCACACAACCAAATTTTTCAATGCAGAAAAACTTTGAATTGTCGTCTACAAACTCTTTCAATTTGGACCAGTCTAAAATTGTGTTGTTTTGGAAAGGGTTAAAGAAACAATTTTGTCACAATTTAATGCAAGTGTTTAATGTAAGTATATATCCATATTAAATTCTGTATGTTTTCGCGTAACGGGTCCCAATCAACAACAAAAAGAGAATTTGCGTCCGGCCGTTTCACTTATCTTCGAAAATTTACGTTTTTGCGTAAATCTTGCGTAAATGTACGCAAGGGGTGGGCTTGCGTAATTCCGGAAAATTTTCAACTGTCATGGCCGACAACTTTTCGCGAACGCTCGATTCAAGATTTCTTCTGATATTATTGAAAGCTGCAACTGTTAAGAAGGCTATTTTGCCATAATATAAACATAGTTACTGATATTGATATATGTATCCTTTCTCTTTACTTTGACAACAAGATATGTTTAATCCTTACCTGTTTTGCAGAAATTCAGCTCTGTCCACATTTAAAGGTTTTGCAGATGAAAATTAATTATTCAAAAGGGTAGAAAACATTGTGGAAAAAAAGCTTTAGTTACGATGTTGTGGTCAATAAATGGCGGTATTTTCATAAGATGGGTATTACGTTGTTTTGAATAATCATTCGGTTATATCACGTTGTTGTTTATTACCAGTAAGACTAGAATTTGAATAAGATGTCATGTCCAGCCGTTTAAATACATTTACCAGCCGTTTTGTTTGTGTATATATATAATGTATATAAAACTGGTCTGAAAAGCGATTTTTTACCCATACTATGCTAGCGATATTTATAATGGCTGGTAGAAAACAAAAAGAAAAAAATGAGGAAAAATTGCTAGTCTGTTTTTCTTGCTGGTCTTCTTTCGAGAAGGGCGTCAAAAACGGTCATTGTATAGGAATGGGAAAAATAAGCGCAAAATCGAAACTAGGGATAAAAGGGGTACATGACTCTTCGGAAAAAAAAAAAAAAGTTTTATCTATATTTTTATCTAACGGTGGAATCTGAAGGCTAACACATCAAGGAAACTCTACGAAGTCTTCAACTCACAAAAGCTGGACAAAGGCCACTTTATACGCGATATGACTTATGAAGCTAAAAATAAGATGGTCTGACTTCAGCTTATCCAAACAGGTCTCAGCCAAATGGCTAATGTAAAAGTAATGTGAACATCATTGCTGTGGTGTTTAATGTGCTTTTTATACACTTTACTTGGTCAAATAACAGTTCAAGCAGGAGTCATCCCCCCTAAGAGAGAGGGGGTAGGGACAGAGAGAAAGAGAGAGCGTGCGAGAGAGAGAGAGAGAGAGAGAGAGAGAGAGAGAGAGAGAGAGAGAGAGAGAGAGAGAGAGAGAGAGAGAGAGAGAGAGGGGGGGGAGTTGCAACAAGCAATTTCTTTCTTCCCCACTACCATATCTACCCAGAGAGACAAAGATTTTCTTTTCAATTTCATCAAATTTAAATTGTCTTCAGCATTTCATTTCAAGTTGGACTAGTCTGAAATTTTATCGTCTGGGGATGGCCCATGCTTATTCTTTTCTTATCTCCCCGTTTTTTTTATTGTTTTTTTTTTTTCTTTTGTGTGCGTGTGTGTGTGTGTGTGGGTGCGTGCGTGTTTGTGGCCGTAAAAACGTGAGATTGTGTGGGAATGGGTTTATGCTCTACACGATTCTCGATTCCTATCGTGAAAGAATCAAAGCAATCTATGATCATATGAAACATTTACAGTGTTATCCTTTCCCGAACAATTCGCGTCCCTTAGATATTATCCTTTAAAAAGAAGGGGAAAAAACATCAAGAAGAAACTGTTTGAAATAACACATTTCTTTACTATTCATGATGTTTCAATTTCATATAAAGTTTTTTTCTCTTGTTTTCTCTGTATACATTCAATTCTATTTGCTTCTGTTACATCTTGCAAAATTGTAAATATTGCCAGAAAACGAGAGAGTTAAAAAACAAGAAAGCCCCTTTATGCAGGAGCTTCGTGTTCATGAGACATTAGTAGCAAAATTAATTTCGAATGGTGTGTTTTGGTTAATCAATAACAACTTCTTATTTGTGAGATAGATTATTTGGGTTTTCAATTTGACATGTCCTACTTTCTAGCCTAGTACTAAGTCCCCGATTCATAACAAAACCACGTGTCTATTCTGTTTACATCGAATTTTTACATGTGCCCGCGCATGTGACGTCAATCGCTTAAATAAATTTCATTGGTTACTGCTGATGAAAGCTAATGAATATGCAAAGCATTGTTCACGTGTGCCGAGCGATCCGATTGGTTTATTGGACTTACAGCGATCGCCCGCGCGCAGTGAAGATTTTACATCGGTTGTCTACATTGAAAACAAGCAGGGTGGAAGTGACCCATTGCCTAGTTTGATCAAAAGGGATTATTTATATGTCTGTAATCATGGAAATGGAAAAGAGGGTCGAATTGGAGAAGCGGGGAAGGAAGAGTAGCGAGGTAAGATCTTTATTCAAGGTTGTTAATCGTGTCTACCACGGTAGGCCCAAAATTGTTTTAACCAGGCCACGAGTCCATCTTGGTCTGGTGAAGTTCGTGAACTTGTCAGAACCCTAGGGTCCAGTTCACTTTGGTCGAACAGACAATTCCGTCTTATGTTCGTTATGTTGTTAGTAAGATTGGTCACAGGTTGTTGATTTGATAGTATGTGGATTAAACTATAGCTTGGAAGGGAAGACTAGACTTTGTGGTCCTGGTCAAGCTTTCAGTGCCTAGCGCCATTTCATTTGAAGTCTTTTTTCAAAACTATCTATAGGGATAAAGAGTAGCCTTCGGTATGAATAAGTATCCGATCAGGCTAAATTATATTTTGATATGCTGTCCCTTTTTCACAAATTGAGCAAAATTTGTCAAACCAAATCTCTTTACTTTGTAAAGCAAAATTGTTTCCGTTCAATCAGTTTCAAAATAGCGAAAGGCACTTGACTATGACACTTTCAGCAAAGAACCAGTTGGCACTTTTATGCAGTAGATTCCTTCAGTATTCCACAGGTTTCTCTTTTTTTGGAAATTTTCTCACTTTATGTCGTCCCTCATGTACATCGACGCCATTTTTCATTGTCAATTCATCATTCCTCGCCCTAGTGTGTTTATTGACGCATGCTAACGGCTTCTATTATTAATACTTTGTTCATTAGACATAAAGAATTCCAGGTTTTTTGGAATTCTACCGAAGACCGAGAAAATTAATTGAAGTTACCGTATGAATGTCATGTATTTTGAAAGAAGTCAACAGTGGCAGCCATGTTGAATTAATTTTGAATTTCACGCGTTTTTCGGTTATGACAGACGCAATCATTACGAGACAATTTTAAAATGGTCAATATATGTATTCATTTGGCCTGGTGGTTATCAATATCGCTTGAAAAGACGTTTATAACTTATTGAATGACTTAATGTACAAGCACGCTTTTGCGTCACTTGACCTAGAAAACAGGTGATGGCAAACTCGACCCCATTTTCACCATTGAGAAAGCTATAACGACACTAATCGACATAGGTTTCAATTTAGAAGTTAAATTTTTTATCCTTATTATTCCAATTATCGTCATCAAAGGGTTCTTTTAAGGGAAGGCTCTCTCTAAGAGCTGGGTTTTCACAATTTCAATCTTGTTGCTCTTAAGTTCCGACCTAAGTCGGCCATTTTGATTTTCTAGGCCGAGATCAGCGATGTGTGTCAAATAGAAATGACGAAAAAATCTACATTTTAGCAAAAGATATGACATTTCTAACGATTGCAAATGAATGATTTCACTTTTCGCTAAAACGTACCATTCCAATTATCGGAATAAAGTTAGCCGATCATGTATTATCATTCAAAATTTTGCACACACTCGGGCGTACGGTCCTTTATGGCGGAATGTCGAACTTCTTTTGATTGAAAGAAGCGTTTCGAGCTTTCAAAGCGGAACGATATATCTATCTTGTTGAAAGTTTCGTACGCATTTGAAAAATTCTTAACTTTTATTACTTTTACAAGATACATAAGTGGTTCTTAGCATTTTAAGTATCAGTTTTGTGAGCATATTGTGAGCAAAACAAGTGTTTGACGGAGATCTTCAGAAACTATTTTGTGACCTAACAACATCTCGGTTGAGGGCTTATGAATATTCAAATTTCTTAGTAGGTGATACGTCATCAGGTAAACAAGAAGAGCATTTTGGGTTCTTAAAGAGTTTAGGATAAACTTTTTCGTACAGTTCTCATACTTTTTTCCGAAGCTATTTTCCATCAGCGCATAAGATTGTAGGATTTGTGGGAATAGTTTAAAACTACAATCCCTGTTTAATCTCCGAATTTTACTCACTTTGATATTATGCTTGAAAACATTGTGGTAAAAGTAGAAATTGTATGTGACAATCTTTTCTTTTTCAACCAATTATTTCAATGTTCATATTGTTTTTTAGCCAAAGAGACAAAGATTTCCTCAATTCCACAAACTTGAAATTATCTCCTGCAACTTCTCTCATTTTGAACCAGTCCCAAATTTTGTCGCGTTGTAATGGGTTAACCCATTACAAAACAATGATGTTTTATGACACCCCTCAATAAAAAGGCTTTAGAAAATGTTGTGTAAAATGAAGAAATTACTTTATGCATGCATCCATTTCTTCATTTTACACAAGGTTTTCTATCCAGAAAGTTAAAAGACCCTAAAATTTCATAAACTTTAATATGTCGTCTGCAACTCCTTTCAGTTTTGACCAGTCTAAAACTATTGTGTGGGAACAGGTTAAGCATTCAAATTTCAACTCATGACTCACTCATGTAGCTGTTTTGACCCATTCACAATCAGTCTTGACACCTAGAATGTCATGGCCAAGGAGTCGGTGACCCTAGCTTTTATTTGAAATGCTAGCACAAGCACTGTCTAATGTAAAATTAGTGTTGAATCTGCGTGATATTTTTCAGGTGAAAGAGTTGAATCTTGACAGTTGTCGGTCAGTGTCACAGCATGTTGAAGGTCTCACAGACGATTATACTGATCTTGAATGTTTGAGTATGAATAGTGCAAGATTGTCCTCACTGAAAGGATTCCCCAAACTAGCCAATCTCAGAAAGGTAGTTACAGGGATTTGAAAAGAAGTTTTGGCGATCAAACAACAAATACATGTACTACCAGTGCTTTCAGCCTCTTGAGCCTAGACCTGGTGAATTTACTGTCCAACATTTGCCTCCCACCAATAGGCAGGGGTCGACATAAATGAAGTCCTGGGATCCCTAGGATCCCTGAAAATTGGAAGGGACCCCAGCAATCTCGTGCTAGGGATTCCGTCAGGATCCTTCAATGTTTCTCCAGTACAATTGATCTTAATGTATCAACTTATGCTCCTGATTTTTTGTTTGCTTTTTTAGCTCTACTGGCCGAAGGCTATAGAGTCCACAGTTTTCATCTGATTCCCTTCAAACTTTCAAAGAATGATTGTACCATCATAAGGATTGTTCCTTTCGAAATTGGGTCAGATCCCTCAAGAAACATGGGAAAAGGGGCCTTATGAAAATTCAATCAAAAATTCCCTTAAAAAATCCACCTTATGCGATAGAGTCCACAGTTTTCAACAGATTCTCTTCAAACTTCCTCAGAATTATTGTTCCATCATAAGGATCATTCCTTTCGAATATAGGTATGATCTGTCAAGAAACACGGGAAAAGGGGCCTTATGAAAATTTAATTAAAAAATCCTCGTTAACACTCTACAGTCCAGAGTTTTCATCAGATTCAATTCAAACTTTCACAGAATGATTGTACCAACATAAGGATTGTTCCTTTCGAAATTGGGTCAGATCCGTCAAGAAACGGGGGAAAAGGGGCCTTATGAAAACTTAATTAAAAAATCAGCGTTTACGCAATAGAGTCCACAGTTTTCATCGGATTCTCTCTTCAAACTTTCACAGAATGATTGTACCATCATAAGAATTGTTCCTTTCAAAATTTGGTATGATCAGTCAAGGACCACGGGAAAAAGGGGCCCAAACTGGATTGAAAAAGTCCTGGTAAACACAATAGAGTCCATAGTTTTCAACAAATTCTCAAACATTCCCAGAATGATTATTACATTCAATGGATTGTTCCTTTCGGAAGTTGGTTTGATCCATCAAGTTTTATGGGAAAAGGGGCCCTATGAAAATTTAATAAAAAAAATCTTAGTTAACACATCATGGCCCTAGATTTCACCTGATTGACTTCAAACTGTCACATAATGATTGTACCATCATAAGGATTGTTCCTTTCAAATTGGGTCTGATCCATTGAGAAACATAGGAAAAGGGGCCTTAGGAAAATTCAATTAAAAAAATCTTAATTAATGCTTGTAAGTCCACAGATGACATGGGGTTGTCTTTGTACTCAGACAGAATAATTATACTTTTGTAAGAAGAGCTCCCTTTGGAATTGGTTCAGATCCATCAAGTAACATGGGAAAAGGGGCTATATGAAAATTCAATTAATAAAACCCTGTTAACACAATAAAGCCCACAGCTTTGATCGGATTTTGTTGAAACTTTCACAGAATGATTAGAAGGTCATAACTATCATTCTTTTCATAACAGGGTTTGAACTGTCAAGAAACACAGGAAAAGAGGCCTTATGAAAATTTCATTTATAAATCCTTGTTACCAAGTCAAGAGCTTTCATCAGATTTTCTTCAAACATTCACAGAATAATTGTACAAATAATGATTGTTAATGTTTGCATTAGACCTAATCCGACAAGTATCACAGAAAAAGGAGCATTATGAAATTTAATTTTAAAATCATTTTACCACAATATAGTCAACAGTTTTCATCAGATTCTGTTAAAACTTTCACAGAATGATTATTCCATCATGAGGATTCTTTCTTTTCAAATTGGGCGTGATCTGTCTAGTATCATGGGAAAAGGGGCCTTTTGAGAATTTTATCTATAATCCTTGTAACCAAGTCCAGAGCTTTCATTGGATTTTCTTCAAACCTTCACAGAATCATTGTACAATAATCACGATTGTTGATGCTGACATGAGACCTGATCCTTCAAGTACCACAGGAAAAGGAGCCTTATGAAAATTTTATTATAAAAATTTTACACCAAGATAAAGTCTGCAGTTTTCATCAGATTCTGTTCAAAACTTTCATAGAATGTTTGTACCATCATTACATTATTGTTTCTTTCCAAATTGGGCCTGATCTGTCTAGTATCATAGGAAAAGGGGCTGTATGAAAAATTATTACCAAATCCTCATAAACACAACAATGTCCTCAGTCTTTATCAGAATCTCTTCAAACTTTAATAGAATGATTGTACCATCATTTGGATTGTTCCTTTGTAAAAATTAGGTCTGAACAACTTTCTTAAATATTCTGGTTAACACAATGATGTCCCTTTTTGTATTGTTTCAGTTGGAGCTAAGTGACAACAGAATTTCCACAGGTCTCAACAATTTAGCTGGATGTCCCAACCTCACACATCTAAGTCTCAGTGGAAACAAAATTAACAACTTTGAAGCTTTAGAATCGCTAGTAAGTTATATTATTTCCAAATAATTTAATTGTTAGTTTCGTCTATCAAAAACGAGCGTTCTGATTGGTCAAAAAATTTAATTCATACCTCCATGAACAAAATTTTGAGTACGCAGCCATTTTGAATGCTTCCGCACAAAATAGTTCACTTCAAAAAGGTATCAAAATTTGTTAAGTTGTTGCATTTTTCGCTCGATGCTATTAAATTATAGAAATGAAGAGAATATTTTTTTGTTTTCATGGAGGTATGAACCGAAAAACCTAATCACACAATGTATGAATCCGCTTCACGTATTCATACAGTGTGATTAGGTTTTTCGGTTCATACCTCCATGAAAACAAAAAATATTCTCTTCATCTCTTAAATGTTTGTGCGTTGAATTACAAAAAAATTTGCATGGACAAGAATTCTAATGCCAGAGTCTTTCCAGAGTCCTACATTTGTAAATATGGTAACTTCCCCAAAAGAGACAACAAAATTAATTAGAAAAACATACTTCTGGCCCAAAAGCATTAATAAATCTGATGATGTGAAATTATAAGATTATACTAATTCAATGTGGTTATTCTACAATTCTTAAAAACAACAACAATATTTTAAATTTTTGCCCTCCACAAATTGAGGTATATTTTGTAATCATGTCATTGTGATGATTTCACTTTCACTATTCATTCAAACAACTAGCGTACAATTCTGCTCAGTCACAGAGCTTATTGAAATTATTCATAAAGTTTAGTCATCAGTCCCTATGCAATGCCAAAGGTTAGAAAACATTTCTGGTTAACAAATTATCTTAAATCATGGTCTAAAAATATAAAGTAATATGAGTTGAAATTGATTATTCTATACTTGAGAAAACATAGTGGAAATTGAAAAAAAATGCTTCTTACAAGCAATTTCTCCTTTTCCCACAATATTTTCTACCAGATTGGATGGTTTTATTTCAAATTGCATTCAATTTTCATTGCCGTCTGCAACCCCTTTCAATTTGGATCAGTCTAAAATTTCAAAAAACAGGAAAGGGTTAAACACATTATTGAAACCATAATGTGAATAACATCTAGAAAACTTAGCTTATGTTCTTTATTAGGAATCAGCTATTGTTTTCTTATTTGAGAACACCATGAGCTTTTGATAATTTATCAATAATCTTATTTCTTCATTTTCCCTTTGGAAATTATCTGAATGCTGAATCTCAGCTTTTTAGATGTTGCCCAATAATCTATTTATTCATTTTCCCTCTGGGAATTGTCTGAATGCTGAATCTCCAGTTTTAAATGTTTCCTAAAGTGGATGTATATAGGGATCATATTCTGTCTGTCCATTCATCTGTCCCTATGTCGGTCTGTCTGTCCATCTATACATCCATATCTTAACTCATCTGTTATTCTCTTACGTTTATGAACAAAATTGAATGAAATCTTCAGAGAATATGTTATTCGTAGTCACCTGTCCTTGCGCAACAGAATATTCGTAGTCACCTGTCCTTGCGCAACTTTTCGAGGTTTTACCATTTGTGACTGCATCCCAGAAAAGGGCTCTAATCCGCTTTTTGCAAAATTATTTAAATATCTTGTTCCTTATGGTCTATCCACAAGTTATAACTGATAAACCTCTATAGTCACCTTCTTAGAAAAGCAATTGTGTTGGCAGTTTGAATTGTGACAACTGCCCTCTTGTTGAAATATTTATGCCCCTGCATCAAAAGATTGGGATCATATTGTTTGTAAGTCTGACGGTTTGTCTGTCTGTCTGCAAAAATGAAAAAAACTTAACATTGCATATTACTACCAGCCTATTCAAGATACAATGCTCATATTTGGCATGATGATACATCTCCATAATACACATCCTCATGTCAAAGTCAAGGTCACATACCAAGGCCAAACGCCAAAAAAAAACACCCCCAAAAAACACTTTCAGGGAAAACAACTGGCAGGGGCCCAGTTGCTTATGGCCCCTAGCTTTTTGGCTAGGCCCATAGACTTTTTGAGAAAATGCCTAAACCTCTAATATTGAATTTTGGCAGGCTGGGCCCCTAGGTTGAAATTAATAGTCTTTTTCCCTAACTTTTTGTTGAGCCCACTTGAGACATAGTTGTTACTATGACAAGTCGGTGTGTGTTAGTGTGTCTGTCCGTCGGTCGTTCTGTCTGTCTGAATTTGTCCTACTTTATGGATGGATTTCAAAATAACTTGGCACAATTATTCTCCATCATGAGTAGATGTGCTGTTTGAAAGAATTTTTTGGGTAGCTTCAAGTTGAGCTTATCTGGAGCATAGCCACAACATAAATGGATCAATTTCAAAATAAATTGGCAGAAATAAAAGCTTTAATGGGTAGATAACTTAGGTTAAATTAGAAATATGATTCTTCAATTGTCAGGGTCAAATGTTGAAAATAAGCTTATCCAAAATATTGTCCACATTTAAGAATTGATTTAAAAAAGAATATTTGACACAACATTTCTCTGTTATGAGAGATTGATGGTCAAGGTCAAGTAGATGGTCAAAACTTTGCAAGCTTGACAGCAGTTGTCCTGGGACAACCATCTAGTCATAGTTAAGTCCTGTTGCGGGGCTTTGTGTTTCACAAACGCATCTTGTTTCACTTTAGCCCATGATTATTTCCAATATTCCACTAGTTTTACCCATGATCAAGCACTTGGACAGCCAAGCATTGGCATTTGTACACGATGCAGGAAATATAAAATCAAAGTACTGAAAGTACTATAAGCTAGCAAAGCATGGTTGAATTTAGAAAACTTTCCATTGTTGGATAGAAAACATTATGGACATTGAAGAAATTGCTTGTACAAGTAATTTCTTCATTGTCCACAATGTTTTCTAAAGCTTTTTTCAAAATGCTTAAAGGTGAAATTGACTGGGAATGGGTTAAATAGTGTGTGTTTGACACAGTTTACTACAAGTTGAATAGAGGTTGCAATACTCCTGAAATACATTAAGAACTACTTTTAATGGCGTAGGCATTTAACAGATTTAGTGGTTAAGCCTCTGGTGGTAGTTTGCACTCGATGAACTTTGAAACGACCTCAAAATTTCGTCTGTTTACTTAAGCTGTCAAAGCTGTTGCTCTGCTAGCTAAAAAGGTAAGTTTGATCATATGTGCAGTCTGAACTTAGTTAATACCATCTGTTTGTCCTTTTAGAGCCATGGTTGTTTAGAATTGATAGAAGTATAGACCTCTAGCACTTCAAGTGTTTTCAGTCCTGGATTTTAATATACTTCCAAAATTCAGCATGACATTAAATTCTGCGCAATTGATTCAGGTGAATTACATAATATTTGCATATTAAGAATTTGTCCATGGATTTGTGTGTGTTTTCTTTTGTGGTTTGAATTGATGGGTAAAATTCCATAAATACCTTGCTGCACAAGATTGTTGATTCAGCAAAATGACAGATATATTAATCTTAACATGAAAAACAATCTTTAAATTTTACTGATAGCATTTAACATTACTTTTCTTTCTTTTCTTTTCTTTCTAGAAAGAATTACCAAATTTAAGAAGCCTAGATTTGTTTAACTGTGAAGTAACAAATGACGATAACTACAGAGAGAAAATGTTTGAATTATTACCTACGTTAAAATATCTAGATGGTTACGATCAAGATGACCAGGAGGCTGATGAAGACAATGAAGACAACGACGAGGATGAAGGTTAGAATTGTTATTTCTCACACAAAGCAGGCTTTAACCCATTACCACATGACGAAATCATAGAGATTTTAGGGCCTTGACCTTTTACGAAACAATAAGACTAAAGGATTTGCAGACAATCATTGTGTAGGAATGGGTTAACTAGGGTCGGCACTAACTTTGCTTCAGAGGGACCCCACAGGAATCCCTACCTATTACTTCAGGGTTTCCTCCAGATAATCAGGGATCCCTCCTTGATATACATTAGCTAATTCATATACAATCATGCCCTTCTAAGCCTAACTTGGAAAAATAAGAGCTTTAGAAAACATGGAAAATGAAGAAATTGCTTGTTACAAGCAATTTCTTCATTATCCACAATGTTTTCTACAAAAAACAAGCAAACAAAAATAATCAGGAGTATTGGTGGATACATTTAGATCTTTTTTACTGGAGAAATATTGAAGGGTCCCAACGGAATCCCTGGCTTGAGATCGCTAGGGTCCCTTCCAATTTTCAGGGATCCTCGGGACACTGTTAGTGTCGACCCCGGACACTGTTAATGTCGACCCCAGGGGATATTGTTTTTGCCTTGTCCGTCCTTCCATCCTTCTCTCTTGCCGATTTTTGTTTCGGTTCTATTTCTTGGGAACCATTGACTGGATTTCATTTAAATTTTGTAGAAAGCTTTACTACAAAGATGAGATGCGAAATTCATTGATCATTAAATTCAGCGTTACTGCCCCTGATTGGTGAAGCAATATACATACAGAGAAATTTTCTTTTCCGCGCTATTTCTTGGATAGGTGAAGCCATATACATACAGAGTAATATTCGTTTCTGCCTTATTTCTTGGAAACCATTGACTGGATTTCAATGAAACTTTGAAGAAAGCTTCACTACAAAGAGTAGATGTGCATATCGTTGGGGTATTTGGTTGGAGCTACATACAGAGTGATATTTGTTTCCACCCTGTTTACTTTGTTGACATTTTCACTACAAAGAGGAGATGCGCATATTGTCGGGGTTACTCAGTTACTTTGGGGAAAGATCATCAAGTTTGACTATTAAATTTAGAGCTACTGCCCCTGATTGGTTAAGCCATATACATACAGAGTGACTCCATTGACAAATAAAATATTTTCGGCAGAGGATATCAATTCAACAAATTTGCTTGTTTAGACTTGGATCCCCAGGTACAGAGCCTATATATGTATAAAGTATGGCCCACTTGTATCTTAATCCTAACCTTAACATAAATTAGACTGTGAAAGAAAAAGATCCTTTATCGCAGGTGAGCAATCCAGGACCAAGGGCCCTCTTGTTTTTGAATGTCTTAGGAGAAGTATAATCTTGGTACTGTATAAAGAAGCATTGATCTTGAAAGCTAGTTGCCTGCGATCAAGTGAATTTGGTTTAACATGACTTTCAGTAGTATTTCAGTAAAACCTCAGTTGGTAGGTGCACCCAACCATGGCTTCCTGTCATTTTTCGCACCAGTAATGTGTACAACTTCAACAATATATTTGGGTCATTACATGTGCTGCTGCTCAGCCAATGTGTACCTATTAAACAAACCAGGCTAGGCAAAAAGTTATGCTATTAACCCTTTCCAACTTTTTGAAATGCTTGACTGATCCAAACTGAAAGAGGTTGCAGACGACAATTAAAATTGGATGCAATTTGAAATAAAACCTTCCTTTGTGGGAGAAAATATTGTTGGAAAAGGAGAAATCGGTAGTTTGCACAGGAAACGGTTAAAAGATATCATGAAGATTGCCATTTTGTACACCAAATTGGACAGACCACTCTGCTTTGCCAACATGTACACCTATCATCAGTACTTTCAGAGCTTTGATTTAAAGGGGTATGAACCTTAAAACTTAATCACAAAGCATGAATTCGTATATTAGCGTCCATGCCTAAATGAAAACAAAAATTATTCTTTACATTCTTAATTGTATTATTGCAGAAGATGGAGAAGAAGAAGATTTTGATGATGAAGATGATGAAGATGGGGCAAAGTTTAACGAAGATGGTAAGATTACCAAGGTTTTATCTGACTTGAACAGATAGAGTCATAATGGTCCTAGTCAAAGGTTTGAGACTACCTGTTTGAAACAAGGACTCTTTCTTTAATTGACCAATTGTTGGCCCACCCATTTACTCCTTTGGCCAAACCCACCGACTCCGACAGAAAGTCCCACTTCGATTTTTAACAAAACTTATTGCCAGTAGCATTTAACAAAATAATAAAATAGTTAATTGGCGACCGAAACATTGTAACTTCAGCTTCAATAAGCTGTAGTTACGACATTTAGGTCTAAAAATCAATAGAAATTACTAAATTGGTGGTCAATGTCGGAGTTGAAAGATCTGGTCCGGGCTGAATAATGTTTTAATTGGTCAGTTGATATCTTGATTGACAGCTGCGATTGGTCAATTGGAAACCTGATTTCCTTCTAAATTTTAAGCTGAAAGCATATTATGGAATGGCTTTCAGGTAAAGCATGAGACCGCTATGACCACTAGACAGTCTTGAATTTTTTTCTGAAGCTAAAGCTAAGAGGGTATGTCTAACTTGTACCAGAGTTTTTCTAGAGTCTTGGCTACTGCATTGTGAGTCTCTTACTCCTTAAACCTGCGTCTTTTAAAACCATTGATCATGTACTAACCCTCTGATAAATTACAATGATGCCTTTCTGAACTTTTAACATCCTTTCCAATTTTTGACATAAGACATTGCCAAATGTGTCATTTGTCTCTTATCAATGGGCAAATGATGAATGTTTTGCCAAAGTTGGATGAGATGCAGATGGCTTGGAGAGGAAGTTATGGTAGTGCTGGTGTGAGAAATGCTGGGATTCCATGATCAGATGCTCCAGCTGCTGCTATATTACTGAAAAAATAATGTGGGACACTTGTCCTAAACTCTTATAAGATGTTCAAGGTAAATTTTCGTCAGACTACATATCCTCCAACAACTTTCTAGCTTCTTGAGGAGCGAAAAAAGAATGATTGTTTAAAATATTCCCACACAATAAAATTTGGTACCAGTCTAAATTCAAAGAAGTTGCAGATGACTTTTTTAAGTTGATGAAATCTTGAAAATCTTTGTCTTTCAGGGTAGAAAACATTGTGGATAATAAAGAAATTGCTTGTTACAAGCAATTTCTTCATTCACCACAATATTTTCCAAAGCTTTATGTTGAGGGACATTTAAAAGTGTCACTGTGTGGGAATATGTTAAATGTGTCAGATAGTGTGTTTGATTCTTCAGGTGAAGATGATGATGATGATGATGATGATGACGACCCTGAAGGTTTCGATGAAGAAGTTGATGACGAGGAAATTGAAGAAGAAGAAGAGGAGGAAGAGGAGGAATCAAATTTAAATTTATTACAGCAACAAGATCTCCAGGTTAGTTGTTGTGTGGCTCTTGGATTGTTTGTTGGATAAAATTTGAAGTCAACCCATTCCTACAAAATCTACTTTTCTATGACCCTCCAGGAAAGAAAATAGGTACCTACCCTACTAGACTAAGATTTTTTTTCCCCAAATTTCATTAAATTAATAATGAATTGAGCAACTCCTTTGAAGATGAGGGCTTACATATTGTACATTGAGTAATTTTGTGTCTTCTTATTTTACGTGAGTAGGACCCAAAATTTTTTTGAGACACTGTATGGCAACGAGATATTTTCTTTAAGTTTCTCCGGAATACACATCCCCCCTTCTGAAAAGTATATACAATTACTGCCCCATTCAATACCACTACATAAATAGAATGATTACTAGTAATCCATTTAAAAACATTTTAACCAATTCTCTATTCTCATGTTCAAACAATTTCCCTCCTGAAAGGCGTCATAAGTTCGCAAATTATGTGTTAAAGCTCAAGTAAAATTAAATTTTGGAAGAGAAGATAAACAGTTATAAAAAAGAGTTTAAGGGTCTTAATTTGTATCTTCATTCACAACCTTGAAGAGGGGCTATAATAGTTTACCCTTGTCAGTCCTTTGGTCCATCTATTCATCTGTAAGTAATATTTTTGTTGCACTTTTCTCAGCAACTATTCATAGCATCAACTTGAAATTTGATGTGGAGGTTCATCTAGGGGTCCTACATGGGGCTTATCAAATTAAGATCTGCAAGTTAACTTCTTCCTGTTTAATGACTTTGTTTATATTCAGACATTGACGGTATAGTGGTATAATTTTGTAGCACTTTCCTAAGCAACTTTTCATAGCATTGACGTGAAAGTTGTTACGGAGGTTCATCTAGGGGTCCTACATGGTGCTAAGTGGATTAAGGTCCGTAGCCTTACTACTTCTTGTTTTACAACTTTGTTTATATTCATACATTGACTGTTATATGGTAAATTTTTTTGTTGCTCTTTCCTCAGCAACTATTCATAGCAATGACTTGAAACTTGATCAAGAGGTTTATCTAGGAGTGTTTACATGGATTTAACTGAATTTAGTTTGGTAACTTCCTGTTTTATGATTTTGTTTATATTCATACATTGACTGGTATATAGGTATATTTTTTTATGCTCTTAGGGGCGTCCTTGTTGCTTGCCAGATTTAGATGTGAATTTTATCTACTTCCTGTGTTCTTACTTAGTTTAGTTTCATCCTATAGTTTATTTTTGGATAATTCCTGGTTCAGTAATATCCTTTCATGGAAATTCTAAAAGAAGCAATTTTGACCCTTGAAAATATGCCACTGTTCTTCATACTGACTCTCGAAATTTGCAGCCATACCTGTGTCGTCATCTTAAGTGTGTCAAATTATTGGAAAATGGTTAATTGATTGTAAAGATATACACCCTCATTATTGATTACACCTAGCTTGGTTTGTAATTAACACTCTCGGTTGATGGACATGCATTGTCAATTACAATTAACAGGTACTTGACACCTGGGAATTTATAATGAAAACCTTTTTCAGAGTTCTAATCCTATTCAAATTTACTTATTTGCTAATATGTTTTTTTTCAAAAACCTCAAAAAATGAAATGTTGCTCAAGAAATGTCATGAGTTTTTTGCGGATAAAAATTGGCACATCTTTTTAAGAAAAATAAGAATAATTTGATCCTCTTAGTACTCCTGAGATTTTCTAAAACTGATTCAAACTTATGATATGTGCATGAATACTTAACTTTATCTTGTATTGAAAATGAAATACTATCGGATTGGAGAAATGTTCCAATCTGAGACAAAATCTGAGGCACTTTTGCTAAAAAAATAAAAACATTTAGAAATTTATCTACTGTTATCTTTTTTATACGCCCTTCGAAGACGGGACGTATTATGGGATCACCCGTGGTGTCCGGGCGACCAGTTGTCCAGCGGTGACCACTTCTTTGTCCGGAGCATAACTCTGTCACCTTAAGTCCGATTGACTTTAAACTTGGCAGTTATATTCTTCTCATCAATGCGGAGTGCAGTGCTCAATAACCATAACTCTACCTGGCTTATTTTTTGAACTATTGCCCTTTGTTGTTTTTCATACTAGAATCTTGTCCGGAGTATATCTCTAAAAGTATTGTAGCTAGGATCATGAAATTTCATGGGTGAATAGATCTCACCAAGGGGGAGTGCAGTGCACAAGAACCATAACTCTACCTGGCCTATTTTTTGAGTTATTGCCCTTTGTAGTTTTTCATACTTAAATCTTGTCTGGAGTATATCTCTAAAAGTATAATAGCTAGAATCATGAATTTCATGGATGGATAGAGCTCACCAAGTGGGAGTGCAGTGTACAAGAACCATAATTCTACCTAGCCTATTTTTTGAGTTATTGCCCTTTGTTGTTTTTCATACTTGAATCTTGTCCGGAATATATCTCTAAAAGTATTTTAGCTAGGATCATGAAACTTCATGGGTGTATAGATCTTACCAAGGGGGAGTGCAGTGCACAAGAACCATAACTCTACCTGGCCTATTTTTTGAGTTATTGCCTTTTTGTTGTTTTTTGTACTTGAATCTTGTCCGGAATATATCTCTAAAAGTATAATAGCTAGAATCATGAAACTTCATGGATGGATAGAGCTCACCAAGTGGGAGTGCAGTGCACAAGAACCATAACTGTAACTAGCCTGTTTTTTTAGTGATTGCCCTTTGTTGTTTTTCATACTTGAATCTTGTCCGGAGTATATCTCTAAAAGTATAATAGCTAGAATCATGAAATTTCATGGATAGATAGAGCTCACCAAGTTGGAGTGCAGTGTACAAGAACCATAACTCTACCTAGCCTATTTTTTGAGTTATTGCCCTTTGTTGTTTTTCATACTTGAATCTTGTCCGGAATATATCTCTAAAAGTATTATAGCTAGGATCATGAAACTTTATGGGTGTATAGATCTCACCAAGGGGGAGTGCAGTGCACAAGAACCATAACTCTACCTGGCCTATTTTTTGAGTTATTGCCCTTTGTCAATTTTCATACTTGAATCTTGTCCGGAGAATATCTCTAAAAGTATAATAGCTAGGATCATGAAATTTCATGGATTGATAGAGCTCACCAAGTGAGAGTGCAGTGTACAAGAACCATAACTCTACCTAGCCTATTTTTTGAGTTATTGTCCTTTGTTGTTTTTCATACTTTGTTTGACAAAAAATTTTCATTCAAAATAACCTCAGTTCTATTTAAACCCCCAGTTAATATTAATCACTTTGACGGGCGTATCTTGTGACAATTTGGCACCTTGTTTTCTTTTTCTAAATAGCTGGGGGGGGTGTTGCATATACCATCTTTAGCTTGGCTGTTTTTCGGAGAAAATGTGATCACCTTGGCATGGTGTGCGTCCACTTAAACATTGGTGTGACAAACTTTGACCTTGGTCATGCATCAGACTTTCAATCTAGAGGTCCTGGGTTTGATTCCCAACGGCGGCACTCATCCTTTCCGACTATTTGTCTCTCACCAATGGGTCGATAATCGTAGACCTATGTGGGATAGCAGCTGGGGGCTAGGAAAGGATGTAATGGTAGTACTGGTGTGAGAAATACCAGGATTCCATTGTTAGGTGCTCCTGCCGCCGCGATATAACTGAAAGATTGTTGAAAGCAGCGTAAAACCCCATTCAAACTCTGTTGTTATTGAAGATATCCTCATGAAACTTGGCATGTGTATTGATCATCACAAGAGCTATCTAGACTATCAAGGGGATAACTCTAAAAGCTTTTTTGTAAGAGTTATGCCCCATTATTGACTTAGAATTTTAGCACTATCCAGCACCTGCAGCCGAACGTTGGCACCCGTAGGTGGTGCTCTTGTTGACTCTTGGGATTTCAATTTTGACTCTTGAAAAAATTTTGGCCTAAGGATCAATGTCTATTTACTATTGGGCACTAGTGAAAACCCTGCTTGTCAGAGAGGGATTGTAACAAGGAAAATGCTTTATTAATCACAAAGTTTTCTACCCTGAAAATTTTTACAATTTCATCAACTGAAAATTGTTATATCTTCCAATTTAAGCCAGTCTAAAAAATTGTTTGGTAATGGGTTAACAAAAAATTATTCATACTTTTAGGATGAGGATGATGATGAAGATTATGAAGGTGCTGAAGATGACGAGGGAGAAGATGATGACGATGAAGTAAATGATGAAGGTATGTGGGAAAATGAGGAGGCTGTTTTTGTGTTTTTTTTATGAAGAGGGAAAAAGTGTTTGTTAACATTGTGGAAAATTATTCAATTGCTTGCTTTAAAGAATTTCTCAATATATACACAAAGTTTTCAATCAAATAAGACAAACATCTTATGAAATCCATTAACCTAAAATTTTTGTCTGCAGCCTCGTTGTATTTGGACCAGTTTTAAAATTTTGTTGTCTGGTAATTGATTAAATGCTAAAGAGAGAATAAGTTGAAATTTACTGGAGCCTCTTGGTGAACCAGGAGCATTAGTTGATCTATTGTACTTGAGAAATATTAAAGGATCCTGACAGAATCCTATATCTTTGATGTAGGGGACCAGTTCTCATAAACCAATGGGGACCAGTTCTAAGGGCCATGTATCAACAAGTAAAAGTTTACCTTTCGTCCCCAGTCGTAGCACATATCCTTTCTGATATTTGTCTCTCACCAATGGGTAGATAATTGTAAACCTATGTGGGATAGCAGTTGGAGGCTAGGAAAGTATGTAGTGGTAGTACTGGTGTGAGAAATACCAGGAATCCATTGTTAGGTGCTCCAGCCGCTGAAATATGACTGAAATACTGTTAAAAGTGGCATTAAACCCCATTTAGTCAATCAATTACCTTTTGTTTCTTGATCCTCAGATGACTGCGGATTCCTTCATATGATTTTGCTTAGTTAAAAGGCTTGGATATTATGGTTAAGGCTTATGTCAATATATGGTATACAAGGAAAATTTTTAAATTTTGTATATACAGTCAAATACCTTTACCTCGAACGTCCCTTAGCCGAAGTTCTCTCTACGTCGAAGTTATTCTAAAGTCCCGATCTTATTACTCTTTAGTTCTATGTATTTGAACCTCCATACGTCGTTCTCTTTATCTTGTAAACTACCCCTACGTCGAATCAATTGCAAAGTCCCATCACCATTGATTGCACATATTCACACCTCTTTAAGACGAACTTTAATTTTGCAATCAACTAAGTTTTTCACACATTTCGACGTGTCAACGCAGTTAAGAGATAGGTGCGTTACAGTATCGGATATCGATTGCTAACTTGATTTTGTTTGTCTACCATCTGATAATTTGAATGATTGCATAAAGTGGAGACAATGTTACAGACTAATTTTACAATGAATAAAGAGGCATCTTACGCCCATACCACGCAGGACTTGTTTGGCACCGTACCTGGTCGATCAAGGAGATGGCCAGCAACTTCGACCGACGGGACGCGCTAAAGGAAGAACCCGGTAACCAATCAAGATGGATACTTGTGTTTTTCGACAGGAAAGAGAAAATACGTGTAGTCAAACTTTGCAATCGACACGAAGAATAAGCAAAAATAGAAGAAAACAAACAAACAAACAAACAACAAAAAGCGAAGTCTTTACAAAACTTAAGCTACAAGTTACAATATTATCGTAATATTAATATAAGAAATTACGATAAATATAAGAAATTACGATAAATATATCGTCGTTATATCTTTCGTTCGATTAGAGAATCATACTAGTACAAATCATTTGTGGCCTTATTCAGTTACGTTATTTCGCCAACATTTTGGTCGTACATGGAAAATATTCGATTATCTACACGTCGAACTATCTCTACGTCGAAGTTTTCCTTGAAGTCCCCTGAACTTCGAGGTATAGGTATTCGACTGTACATGTACCTTTTTATCTTCCCCAGTGAATGTATAATACATAACTAAACTTTACTTTTGTAAAAACAATGAAAAATTTGAAATGCTTCTCTAGTATATTTCAAAGATTTTTTTTTTTATATCAGTTTATATTGAATTCATGGAAAGGTTTGCTTAATCGGTATATTCATGCCTGTGGAGCGATACAGGAGCTCAAGCACCTCTAGTTTTCTCAATATATTGAAAATTAGAAGAAAATTGATTCAGCTGACCTGAAAGTAAGAGAGACTATCTTGACAGTTAGTATTGGTAAGCTAAATAATGCAGACTTGTTTTTATCTTGGCTTTTTTTCTGAGAAAACCAGAGGAATTATTATAGGCAGGGTCTGCATCTGCGTTTGAAAACTTTGACATTTTGTAATACCCCTGGTATTATTGAACACATTCAATTGAAACTAGGAATATGTGTTCACTGTTTAAAGAGCAATCTATGTCCACAATGGGATAACTTTAAATGAGTTTTGAACAAATTGTGCCCCTTTATAGGCTTAGAATTTTTACTCATTAATAAGCATTTGAACAGTCAGGCATTGGCATAGGCATGTTATAAGCTCATAGCTTGATATAATTCAGACAGTATTACCCTAGTGCAATAACTGCAAATATTATATATCTGTATTTTCAATGCAATCTCATTTTCTTCTTCTTAAAATAAGATATATAGGCAGTTACAACTGTTTTGGGCTGACCCATCAATATGTGGAACTCATTACAAACTTTGCATTGCCTCGACTTGATCTGACTAACACTGACTCTATATCATGACCTAAGTATTCTATGAATGCTAACAGAATTTTCTGTGCAATTTTCAGATGATGAAGATTCAGAAGCCAGAGGGACAAAGAGGAAACACGAAGATGAGGAGGAAGAATCCTGAAATTGTTATCCATCATCTCATTAGACAATTTATATAGTGCATTTCATACATCATCGACATTATCCAATCACAGACCACCTTACATACATGTACATCCTCATTAACATTATCTGTGGTTCACATGAAACGATATTCATTGAGAAAGTGTTTTATACTTGTATTGTTTATGATGAACTAATTTTGTAAATTAAATTCTGTAAATTGAAGCCCTCTTGAGGTGAGTTCTTGAGATCAAGAACTCTTAAGAAGCATAGTACAATATCATAACACAACTTAGTATATCTACATAAATATTTTTTCTTTTTAAAATTAATTTTATAAATTACTCATGCTTAAAGGGGACAGGTGCTGTAGACTAAAGCTTAACTGCATGTTTGTGTAGGCTGATCTTTGTCTATACCTCCTTCCGAACCAGATATATTCTGGGTTCAGCATGACAAGGATTAAGAACTCTTTCGATGTCTCAAATTTATGTAATAGATATACTAAGTTTATAAGATTAAAATGTGTTGATGGGATAAAAAGAGAAATTGTATAAGCTGCTGTTATGATATTTGAATTGCCAAATCCAACAAAAATGCTACTCATAAAAGTTCAAAGTTTACTTCAGACCAAATGTTTTATTTGATTGTTGTATGAATTTTTTCATTGAAGGCCAAGATCCGTCAATTTTTCCTTTTCTAAATTTTATTTCTTTTATATCATTATGATTTAGTTTTTAGTTTCGTCTATCAAACACGAGCGTTCTGATTGGTCGAAAAATATTATTCATAACTCCATGAACAAAAGTTTGAGCACACAGTGATTTTGTATGGTTCCGCACAAAATAGTCCAACAAAAAAAAGGTATCATGATTTGTAAAGTTTTTTTTTTTTTGCTCGATGCTATTAAATTATAAGAAATGAAGAGAATTTTTTTGTTTTCAAGGAGGCATGAACCGAAAACATAATCACACATTGTATGAATGCGCTTCGCATATTCATACAGTGTGATTAGGTTTTTAGGTTAATAAC
Organism: Fragum fragum; assembly: GCA_946902895.1. Classification (NCBI taxonomy): domain Eukaryota; kingdom Metazoa; phylum Mollusca; class Bivalvia; order Cardiida; family Cardiidae; genus Fragum; species Fragum fragum. The sequence goes on along the minus strand of OX336383.1, from coordinate 7,915,855 downwards.
TCCATGAAAACAAAAAATATTCTCTTCATTTCTTAATTCAACTATGAAATCAGGGTTTACATTTTCTCATTTTTGTCATAGGCCTGTAAGAATGGTTGGTTCCAAGTCTAACAGGTGTCGTACATGATCTAAGATTCTTCAAATCTCTGAATATAGAAGGACATGTAATGTGAAATTATGAGTGTGTATTAAACATAATTTAGAGCTAAACCGTACTTGGCAAACTGTGCAGGAAATGAAACAACATATTTTTCATGAAAACTAGGTATTGACTGAAACAGGGAAAAAGGAAGTGGTTTGTATGGGGTAAGGATAAAACCATTCCCACAAAATTCTGCTTTTTTTCACCCATTAAGAATTTTTTTATTTGAAAACATTGTTGAAAAAGAAGAAATTCCTTTTTAAAAGCAATTTCTTCATTTCTCTCAATGTTTTCTACCTCAGAATATAAAGATTTTTAAAATGTCAACAACTTTGAATTTTTGTCTGCAACTTCTTTCAATTAGATTAATTCTAAAATTTTGACATGTGGTAGTGAGTGAATGAGAAAGACTGTAGGCTTAACCTTTTACCAGACAGCAGAATTTTAGATTGGTCTAAATTTAAAGGAGTTGCAGACAATAATTCAAAGTGTATGAAACTTTTGATTTTTTCAATTTTCTGGATAGAAAACAGTGTAAAATGAAGACAAGCAATTTCTCCTTTCTACACAGTGTTTTCCCAATTGTTAATCTTGAGGGACGTACAAAAGAGTCATTGTGTGGGAATGGGTTTGTTTAACCCTTTCCTGTTTTGCAGATTTTTATAGCTGTCCAAATTCAAAGGTTTTGCAGAAGAAAACTTGAGTTGATTTTATTTGAAAAATATCCATTCAGTAGGGTAGAAAATAGTGTAGTAAAGAAGAAATTGTTTGTTACAAGTAATTTCTTTTTCCACAATCTTTTCTCTATTATAAAATCACAGGGATGTAAAATCCAGGGATTGAACAGGAAAGGGTTAAAGGACCTGCAGTGTAGAAGCTTTGTCCATTTCTTTAAATAAGTAACTGGCTTGAGAAATAATGTTAGTGCCAACCCTTCGAACATATTGTTTTATAAAAAAATAGATAAAGAGTTGTTGACATGAGTTTAGGATTAAAGATATAGACAAATTATAAAAAGTTGGACTGATTAAAAAAGATAAAAAAATAAATAAAAAGATTTGCTCCTCAACCTTTTCATTAGAAATAAGCCGCCTTGATAGTGCAGTCAGTAGCACGTCAGACTCCTAATCTTCCTGTTTGGTGCTCCAGCCACCGCGATATGACTGAAATACTGTGAAAAGCGGCTATAAACACCATTCAATCTATCAATCAATCATTGAAAATAAAAAAACCTGTGAGGTAGTTATCATTATGGAATTCTTTTGAATTTTCTGGAACTCTATTTTTTTTCAAAAAGATTGTCCTCATGTAAAAAAAACCCAACAAGAAATAGATGTTTGATTAAATTGGACCATCAGTCCTGTTTCTGCATTGCCATGCTTTATCCTACATTTTTAGTTTGATTTGGTTCAATATTTAAATACAAGAAGCATAGATGTTCTTGAACTTGTACCAAAGCACAAAAAAATCAAGGCAAGACAATTTTATTCAACAATCTGATTGCTACCTGTCACATATTATTATGACTATATCGTCACAATGTAATTGCTCCAAATATATCAAAACCATAGAATATGTAGAATATGTTTCTTATGACTTCTATGTGAAGCATATGTTTAAAATAATTTGAAATCCTAGTTCTATTTAAAATAAATCTTTTAAACGGGTAAAATCATTGCAATGAAAAGAAAGTAACCACTTAAAAAAAAAACTTAATTCATTTGAACTGGCTCAAATCCAGAGGGAATCACAAATCATGCTAAAATTGGAAAATTGGGTAAAAGAAATTGTGAGAAATTTGATGTTACAAGGAATTTCTCTTTTCCCACAAAGTCTTCCATGATTGTATTCCTTTTGGCATCAGAGAACATCATGGTGTGCTGATAAGTTAAGGCTACTTTCAACTGTAAATCAAGTTATTTGGCAGCATCTGGTGAAACTAACCACGGCATTCAGTAGTTACTCACACCAGTACAGCTACAATCTTCTAATCCTATTTAGGAATGACTCTTACCATTTACCCCATTTTTAGCTTGACTGTTTTCGCAGAAAACTCGAGATATTGTGATCACCTTGGCGGTGTTGGCGTCGGCGTTGGCGTGACATACTTTAACCTTGGTCATATCTGTTGTTATTGAAGATATCCTCATGAAATCTAGCATGTGTGTTGACCATCACAAGAGCTATCTAGACTCTCAAGGGGGATAACTCTAAGCATTTTTGTAAGAGTTATGCCCCTTTTTCGACTTAGAATTTTTGCATTATCCAGCACCTGCTGCTGAGCGTTGGCACGGTGGTCAAAGCTCTTGTTGAGAGTCAAATAATGCATATTGGAATGAATTTGTGAAATCTTTGAAAGAATGTTGGCTGAGCTAAGGGTTTGAAATTATGATGTCAGGATTATGAGCCTGTTCTGCTAATTACTGGTCTGAGGGACCTGGCACATACTTTGAAAAAAAAAAGTCAAAGCAGAGAATTGCATAGAATGGGTAATTTGTTTTCTCCTACCTCCTTTATTTTCTTTTTTCCAAAAGGTTTGCATTTAAGTGGCTCAGGCTTGGCCATCTTCTTTCTAATAATTGTCAAAAGTCATTGAATTATATGTTATTTGTCTCTTAGCAATAGGTAATTGAGTAGTAACCTATACTCTTTCCTGTTCAATCCCTGGTTTTTACGTCCCCATGTTTTTATACTTGAGAAAATGTTGTGGATAAAAGAAGAATTTGCTTGTAACAAGCAATTTCTTCTTTATGCACAATATTTCCTACCAAACTGAATGATTATTTTTCAACTGAAATGGACGTTGAATTGTCGTCTGCAAAACCTTTGAATTTGGACTGGTCTAAAATTTTATAAAACAGGACAGGGTTAATTGTATTAGCATCTAGTGGCTTAGATATGTGTTGACTCATTACCGGACATCAAAGTTTAACAGGTTCCCACACAGAGAGGCCTTTGGACACCTCTCAAGAAAAATGATGGGGAAAACATTGTGTCAATTTCATGTGCTTCTTTTCAACACACTCTTGAGGAATGCTAATTGATGTTTGTACAAACTTTTGAGCGAGAGAGAGAACTTTGTTCAGATAATGTTCAACTGTATAGACTTTTTTGTGTGATATTGTTAGAGGCATTAGATCAGCATATCATTCAGAATTTCTGTTATTTACTTAGTAGTCTGTGCCCATTGCAAGGCAACAAATTTTTAGACTGGTCCAAATTTTATGAAGTCACAGACATCACTTTCAAGCAGATAGAAATTCAAATAGCTCTGTCATTTTGCGTAGGAAACAATGTGAAAAAAGGCAGAAATTGCTTGTAACAAGCAATTTCTTCATTTTCAACATTGTTTTCCTAATCTATTTTCTTGAACCATAAAATGCTTGTTACAAGCAACTTCTTCTTTTTTTATACAATGTTTTTTATCTTATGAATCCTTTTTGAACTGTACCTACTTTAGGTGGTTGTCTGGTACCCTTTTGAACCCCTTTGAGGTTTTGTGCAAGCCCTCAGGATGCGTCTGAAATTATGAAAAATGTTAGAATGGATTAACCCATTACCACACAACAAAATTTTAGACCAGTCCAAAATAGAAAGAACTTGCATACAATTACAAGTTAAGATAGAAAGAAATCTTTGTTTGGGTAGAAAACAATGTGGATAATGAAGAAATTGCTTGTTACAAGCAATTTCTTTATTTTCCACAATGTTTTCCCGAACTATTTTTTTAGGGGTGTCATTGTATGGGAATGGGCTAAATTGTATAAATAGGCCTCTTTAAAGAGTCTTTATTAATCTTGACTGAAATGGCTAGATTAAAGAAGGGTCTGCCTTGTGTACATTATTTGAAGACACGGATTGTTTAAGAATTAGTTTTTATGAACTGTTTGCTCCTAGTGGTTCTGCACTACTCGTGATCCTGTCACTTTGATTTGGTTTCTGTTTAATTATACAGAAGTTCTAAGTTCTTTAAATTGGAATTCATTCAACTCAACAGTATGCAAACTGAAATGTTTTGAATTGATAATTTCTATTTGTAAACTGCTAAGTTTATTCATTAAATGTGTTCTTTAATTTCATTTTAAAGATTTTCCCGGAAAATACTTGTATTTTCAATAAAGAAATCACAGAATTTTTTTTAAAAATATTAAAATGTACTGTACAGAAAAGCTTTGCATTTAGAGCTATGATATTATATAAATCTTAGACCACTCTACCTATTTGCTTTTCTGAAACCGCTTTGATTTTATGGTGGTAAAAGTAGAAAAAAATTATATTTTTTTACGGGTACAGAATTTTCGCTCCACTGGCCAAACAGTGGGCTATTGATATAGCATTTTGCCCAATCCAGCTTGTTTTTCTCCATTAACCCAATACTACAAGATGCAATTTCAAATTAGTACAAGATCAAAAAGATTCAATTGGCAATTTATTGTTGAAAAATTAAATGGCATTTTTATCAATTTATGGCCACTAACAGGAATAAGAAAAATGGTTGGTTGGTGCCCCAAATGTCATAACTACAACTTGAATAAGCTGTTGTTACGACATTTAAGTCCCTAAACCACCAAAAATATTTCAAAGTTCACTTTAACCTTTTCCTGTTCAAACCCTGGTTTTACCTCCCTGCGATTCTTTATTTGAGAAAATATTGTGGGAAAAGAAGAAAGAACAAGCAATTTCTTCTTTTCCCACAATATTTTTCTATCCTGTAGGTTAGTTACTTTTCAAATTGCCGTCACTTTTAGTTGTCGTCTGCAACTTCTTTCAAATTGGACAGGTCTAAAATTTTGAAAAACAGGAAAGGGTTAATCCAAATAAATTACTTGATTGGTTGATTGGTTCTATGATTAACAGCTGTTATTGGTCAATTTTAAGCATTACAACACAATTTTACAATTCAACACTGTTTTAGGATCTTGAATCTGTATTGGTATGCTTCCGATATAGATTTTGTGACCAGGTATTGTAGGAAATATTGTGGTAAAAGGAGATAAGGTTTAAATCAAACAGCTCCTTTTATTAGAATATCCCTCGGAAAAAAATGACAACTAAAATCTTTTCCATCAAAAGCCGCTTTGTTTATATGATTGTGTCTTTTGAGATAACTTCAAAAAGAGGATATTGTTACAACATTTGAATTTGAATGCCTATTAACCAATCCCCACATGATAATACTTGAGACCAGTCCAAATTCAAGTAAGTTGCAAATGATAATTTTTAAGTTGATGAATTTTTTTTTAAAAAAAGTTTGTTATTTGGTCAATAAACATTGTTGATAAGAAAGAAATTGCTTGTAACAAGCAATTTCTTTATTTTTCACAATGTTTGCCTAAGCTTGTATATTGTGGGACATTTAAAAGCGTGATTGTGTGGGAATAGTGTAAATTTCTCAAATTCAAGAATGAAGCAAAAAGTTACTGTATATAAGAAGGATAAATGGCAACCCGAGTCTGAATGATATGCTTGTGTAATGTATTACAATAAATTTTACAATATGTGGTCATGTGTTGTGTCACTCTAATACCCTTATTAGTATTTTTCTACCCATTCCCACACAATGATACTTTCTGACTCCCCCAGAAAATAAGCTGTGGAAAACATTGTGGATAATAAAGAAATTGCTTGTAACAAGCAATTTCTTCATTATAGACCTTGTTTTCTACCCAAATCCTAAAATTTCATCGTTCAAAATCTGTTGAATCTTTGAATTTGGACCAGTTTAAAATTTTGTCGTCTGGGAATGGGTTAAACCATTAACACATAATATTTTAGCCTGGTTCAAGTTCAAAGATGACAGTTTTTTGTTGATGAAATTCGGAAAGCAGATCTTGCACAGATTATTAAAGAAATAATTTGGCCCTTCTTACCGTAATGCTTTCAAACATTCGACAGGGTTCATACAGTTCTGGAAAAGTCATGGAAAACAGGTGCTGTCTGGAAAAATAGATAATGACAATAATCACTCTTTGAACGAAAAAAAGTCTTGGTACGAATAGTCTATAATGATTTTTTTAACGGTGTACTTTACAGTTATACAGCGTTTCCTAACTATGAAAAAATCATGGAAATATCATTGAACTTTGTTAAAGAAGGTTTGTATGAACCCTGTTTGAAAGAATGAGATTAAGCTGATGTTTTAATGAAAATGATTGTTCATAACTTTGAAAAGAAGCAAAAATATTTCGCGTTTTGAGACACCATATAAATCTACGAAGTACAACCTGAATGCATCGAGTAAATATGTTAGTTGATTTCACCGAATATTTCAATTTTTGTGGTTTCCGTGACGTGTCAATTAGGCATATTTGGCTAGCAAATCAGTCGTTTTCGAAGTTACGCGGTGACTTACGACCTAATCCGATAAATTCCGATGTTTCAAAGGAGTGCATAGGGAGTAAATCATATTAAATTACATTTATAGAGAATTTAGTAAACACGTAGAAAGAAAATTTATCGTGAAAATGCCATTAACAACTTTTGGAAAAGCAGATAAATTTCCGTCGTCAAATTTCGTCGTGATAATCTGCAAAAGCCGCTTTGAATGATTAATCATTAGTGTAGAAAACATGGATAATGGAAAAGTTGTTTGTTATATGCAATTTCTTTATTTTCCACAATGTTTTCCCACGTTTTCTTTTCCGGATGGTCATAAAAAGTGGGATTGTTTGGGAATGGGTAGAGAAAGCAGATGTTGTATTTCGAAAATAAATCTTGCAGCATCGTAGAATGACTATTCTATCTTCGGAATCTGTAACGACCGGAGAAGTTTCGTTATGGATGCAATAGGATTTGTAACCCGGGCCCAGTGGCGCATATTTGGATAATCGTAAACCTAAGTGGGATAGCAGCTGGAGGGTGGGATAGCAGCTGGATGCCAGGAAAGGATGTAGTGGTAGTAGTGGTGTGAGAATTAACAGGAATTCATTGTTAGGTGCTCGATATGACTGAATACTGTTAAAAGCGTCATTAAGCCCCATTCAATCAACCAATCAATCAGGGGCGCATAGGAGTCCCGACCGTAAATAGTCCTTTCCGATGATAAATTCCTTTTCATTAATTCTAAATTATGCTTTACTTTCCTTTACACGCAAACAATTGTTGTTATGAGATTTAAGCGTCTTCCAAACACGCGGTTGTTACTTTTAGAAAAATGAAACAAATGAACTAATCGGCTTGAATTAAAAAACTCGCTGAAAAGTGGCTGACATTTGACGAGAAAGATAACAATACGCATTCCAGGTCGGTCGCCGTCATAGCGCAGTCGGTTGCGCATCAGAATCCTAATCTTCAATCTTGGGGTGTCATGGGTTCGATCCCCGGCGGCGGCACATATCCTTTTCGACATTTGTCTCTCACCAATGGGTGGATAATCGTAAACGTAAGTGAGATAGCAGCTGGAGGCTGTAATGGTAGTACTGGTGTGAGAATTACCAGGAATCCATTGTTTAGTGCTCCAGCCTCCGCGATATGACTGAGATACTGTTAAAAGCGGCGTTTAACTCCATTCATTCAACCAATCATGCATTCCAGCTTCTGTATTTCTACGGAAAAACATAATCCCAATGGGAAAAGGTAGTGCCAGAAATTCGAACATCGATCCTTAGTCTATCATCAGCTGTATATTTTTAATCATTAATAGATAAAATACAGTTCGTCCATTTCAAACAGATATACGCAAAGGATCATCAACTACAGTTATAAATTTTTTGACACTCTTTTAAAAGATGGCACCATTTTTAAAGGTTTCATTACAAAATTATCCTATTTTTTTTTCGAAACTTTTGATTTTACAAGCGAACTACATTCAACGCGTAAATAACCACGATACATACAAATAATTAGATCGTCAGTTTTGATTAAAAGACCATAAATTCGAAAGGACAGCGTGTATCTTCACGTCATTTTATATTTCTTAGAAATTACATGTATATCTGCAAATGCAATACAAATCTCATATCGGTTACCTCCGATGAAACAAATTATCAACGAAATTGAGCATAAATACATACGATACTTGAAACCGCCGTATAAGTGATATGGGCCGTACAGCTTCGTATATATTAAATGGGTCCGTAGGGAATTGCATAGACGATATCAACTTATTTTGGTATTTTTAAGGATCAAATGCTATAATCTGTCATTTATACTAACATCAATGTATTAGATATTGATTTTGTAAAGTTGTTTGTGATTTCAAATATACTGGGGCAAACCTAACCTACTGAATTCACATTATTATCAACACTATTTGGTGTACGATACATGCGCGCGCACTTTTTTTATATCCTGTCCTGATACTAAACGAGAATGTTGATTCCTGATTTAAATCCGAGTTGATGTTTGATTGCGTGACAATCGATAAAGATTATTTAGTGACGAGTAAAGGCATTCACCCTCGAGACGATGGTTATATCCGAGATTAATGTCACATTTTCGATAGGCTGATTTGACTTGCCTACCAGACGGATGGAAACGCTGAATTAGGTCATGGTTTTCTCAAGACGTCTACCGCAACTTCTGCGCTTCCTGTTAAAGGTTATAATTTGATTGCATGTCAAATATGATTTGTCTTGTACAAAATTGTGTTTGTATCGCCCTGGCCCGGGCTTTCCCCAATTTAGTAAAATAATTTTTCGAACCGATTTTCCGTCATTCTCGCACCGAACCCTCTCGCGTTGAATGCGATATAAGGAAATATACGTTTGAAATATTTCAACTTTGAAGCCCAGGCGAATTAAGGCATTTATTTTGTAAAGATACCTGAAGATCTCTTAGTTACATACCCATATGAAGCAGAGAAAAGATTATTTCATTACATCATGCGTACTCAAAAATGTTCGACCTAAACCCTATTTATTTTTTTCCTAGATGATATGTACGAACTTTTTGTTATATGGATTGAGGTTTATTTATTTTAGTATTCATTTAAAATTTCAGCTGGGATTTGAAGTTCAATAATTTGTGTAATCAAAGCACTGAAAGTACCTCTTGTGAGAAACATAAAACAGATTTATACAACTAGAAGTTACTTTCTATCCGATTAACTCTGTCTTCTGAATTTGCTATGGTGATTTAAAAACTGCTTTCCAGAGCTTGTTGTGCAACACTGAGAAGAAATATTCTCTGATGTCTATAAATATTGGGAAAATGTTCATATTTCAAAACACAATTCACCTCAGATAATTTAATGCATGATTCTTTTAAGTAACCTGTGTGATATGAAGTCAATCGTAAGAAAATATTACCTAAATGCAAGATCCAATCACACTAGGCTTTAGAAATAGAACTCACCAACACAGAATAAAATAAACAAAAATACACACACAGAATTTACTTTTTAGTGGATCAATCTCATTTGATCAGTCAAGGGCCAACAGACTTCAGTTTATGTTTAGTGATGAATTCCAGACAGTCTGTCTGGTTTCGCAACTCTCAACCCTTCAGGGCTTTGATTATATCTTCTCGGGCCGCCGTCATAGCGCAGTCGATAATGCACCAGATTCCTAATCTTCAATCATGGGATGTCATGGGTTCGATACCCCGCGGCGGCACATATCCTTTCCGACATTTGTCTCTCACCAATGGATGGACATTCATATACCTAATTAGGATTGCAGCTGGGGGCTAGGAAAGGATGTAGTGGTAGTATTGGTGTGAGAAATACCAGGAATTCAATTTAGGTGCTCCAGCCGCCGCGATATGACTGAAATACTGTTAAAAAAGGTGTTAAACCCCATTCAATCGATCTTATACCTTCTCGGAATATGTTTTACACGGGGCTTATTTAGGGAAACATTTTTTGATTTCTGGTTATAAAGACATGATTTATCTCAATTTACAAATCTGTTTTTCTGTGAAATTTCCAAGGGACTTTGGAAAAATTCGAATCAAGATCTTGTGTTCGTGTTAAGTAATACCAGTTCTAATGGATATTTATAGAAATATTATACAACAGGATAGAACCTCTATGTCGTGAATTTTTTTTTAATTTTTTTTTCTTTCAACCCCAATGTTTAAGTCGAAATGCAACGGTCTGTCTAGTTTTACAGTAACGACAAATTGCAGTGCATACAGTACTTTGATTAACTCTAGTAACAAAGCTTTTCATGCAGGATTCAGATTGTTTGGCTAGCGGAGTTAGTAGGCGGGTTCAGCGATCCATCAGTTGACATAACTAATGACCTCCGAAAATGCAATTCGACAGAGATATAAAACGACGTCAATTTGGCGCACGAAGAAAATATTTATGGAAGCATTTTGTTTGAAAATTTGAAATGCTTTGAAACTAGCAATTTCTCATTTTCTGACAATGGTATCTGACTTTTTCCCCAGTTCAAATGCATGTTGAAATGACGAACTTGTTATTACTAGTACATTTTTCGGATGGACACTCACACCAGAGAAAAATAGTCTAAAACCGCGCATGAATGGTTATAAAAAAGAGTAAAGCTGTAGGTGACAACTTTTGAGATTGTAAGAAATGAATCAATGTGCAGGCCAAATTCATTATCAAAATACCAACTCTAAGTAACCTGTGCTGGCACTTGGGCTATTTCTACACAGTTTACGCACCTGAAGAAAAAAGCTTGGGAAATATTGTGCAAAATGAAGAAATTGCTTCTAGCTTAAAAGATAGATATTTTTAAAATGTCATCGACTTGATATTGTTGTCTGCAACTATGTACTTACAACCTGGACCAATCTAAATGTTCTCATATGGGAATGGGTTAGATAATTTTCATTTACTTACTTTATCGATTTCCTAAAGTACAAAGGAAAGACGCATACTAAACTAAATAAAAAACGTGAGGTTGTTACTTCCTTTTATTTCTCTGGTGTTTGTGATTCATCACATATTGCAGAAACAAGTAAGAAAACCTTTTACAACAACAAAACCAATTACAAACGTAAGAATAATGGTATAACATGAACGAGGTGCACTATTGCTAAAACAAAAAAAGTACGAACACACAAACTATACATTATCACAGTCAAAATACAACATTGAAATTACTGAATCATTATATGAACACTTTGTACTCAATTTATAATACAAAACCCTATCATAAGGGTTTAGTTTAAACATATTTTATTGCTGTCATTTCTACATATATTTACATGATACACAGTCTAACCAAATAAAATTTTGAGCAAAAGGGTCTGGCCACAAGTTCTGCTAACTTAGATTCGGCCATTCCCTTCATTCTACCTACATAATTTTTAGTCTTCATACAAATAAGGTCCTTAATATTAGAATATCATTTGAAAGAATATTGTAGAAGACATAATTGTTCCAGGTATAGAATAGAATTTTGTAAGATAGCAGTTGTGGAGAAAAATACGTGTAACTTGGCTAATCGAACAGCTCATAGGAAAAGATTTACATCTATATGATTTGTATGGACAAATGAAGAAAGAAAGGTATAAAACTGTATGGTGTCAATCGGAAAAGGAGCAGAGCGAGACGTACAATTTTGGTGCAACAACCTTTATTGATCGAAGCGTTTTGTTTCCTTAATGAAACATTGAACGGATTTAAATATAAATACATTGTCGTCATAATCAAGGTTTTCTGATCCGAATAGTAGGAGATTTATAGAAGGCGGATGGTAACGTCGCAAATCTCGAAACATTTTGATTCGTGGTCTAGCGTAGTAAATACGTTGAAAAAGATAATGTTCGACATCTTCCACACCGAATCCACAATTGCAAGTTGTTGATGAAGAAATATGGTTTGTATATAAATCGTTATTCAAGTTACTGCAATTATTGCGAAGTCTCGTGTGCAGAACAGACAGTTTTCTAACTCCTACAAGGTAATGTCTCGGTACAATTGGAGTCGAGTAGCGATTTAGAATTCTAGATTTAAAAGCTGAGAGGGACTGGATAGATTTGATTTGATTTCTTCGGGTAATTCGTTCCACAGAGATACGGCGGAGGGAAAAAAGGAACTTGCAAATAGCTCGGTTCGACAATTGATTATGTCGACATCATAGGAATTTCTCAAGTTATAAGCGGTTCTATCATTGACTGTTTGAGGAAATAAGACGCTTACGTAATCAGGCGCAAGACCATTAACAATTTTGTAAATACATATAAGTTTTTGATATTCGCGCCTTTCACGAAGTGTCAACCAACCAATTTCTCTGTATAGATTATTTAGAGATGCAGATCTGGTGATGCACGTGACTAATCGAGCTGCCTCGTTTTGGATTTTTTCTAGAGTTTCCTTTTCGCGGATAGTGCAATTATCCCAAACTATTGACGCGTATTCCAAAATAGGTCTTAGAAATGAAATGTAAATCTGTTGAAGAGATTCTCGCTTAAGTTGAAATTTTAAATTCTCATGATGCAGATGTACAAATACTAGTGATGTGATCAGCCCACTTCCCATTACTGCTCAATGTGAGCCCTAAATGTTTGTGGCTACTTACATATTGAATTTGGACACCATTGAATAGTAAGTTTGGGGGCTGAACAAGTTTATTAGAGAGAAACATGGCAACTGTTTTGGAAGGATTGAAGGTTACCAGCCATTGCTTTGCCCATTGAGAAATCATTTCCAAATCATGATTAAGAATACCTTCAATATCTGGAATATATGTAGCAGAACAAGCTAAAGAAGTGTCGTCATGAGGGTGGAAATGCGGATTTTCTCCACTTGTCCCAAAACAAGTAAGGCAACATTTTCTAGTTATCAAGCAACAAAATGAACTTGTCTAGGAAAAAGTGAACAGATAAATTTTGAGAAAATATTGTTTTTATTGAAGAAAAAGCTAGAACCAGCTTTTTCTTCATTAACAACAATATTTTCTCCTCATAGATATAAACATCGGGATAATTAATCTATAAATCTATTTTGCACCATTCCAAGATTTGCCCTTCCCGGATAAGTGACGGAGAAAAAATGAACTTGTCCGAAGGTAGAAAAGCCCATGTCAGACATGTCAGGCATGTGCATTCCACAGCCCTGTCTATATAAACACAACATAAGCGGTAATGTTGTCCTAACAAATAAACATTTTTGTTTCTTTGTATTATGTACTTGTTTTGCAGGTTTGAGAACAAAACTGACTCGGGTGGAGTTTAAAGACCGACCGGTGTCTCTCACGTGACGTTTTATCGCCGCCGTACTATACAGGTGAAAAACCTAACAACTTTTATATGTGCGTGAGATCTCCAACCATTTATAAGTGCACGAAGCACGCGCATTGAGAAATCTGACAATCACACAGTGCGTGTAGTATACACATGTATTTAGTCAGTGCCCGAGCAAATGACGTAATTACAGCTTTTTCAACGGCGTTTTGCTCTCGCATCGACAATTTGCTTGTTGTGCAAAGGGTGTATTGGGTCAGAACATATCTACTGTTCGCAAAGTGAGGACTCCGATCAAACTAAGCGGGTGCACAGGCTGATCTGAGTATTTACTTGGCACTCACCCGAAATGGTTGGGAAAGTCAAGCATAGTCTTAACCGGGCCATATACATGTACATATATATACATCTACATAGTCACGTAAAAAAGTGAAAATTCATACAAAAATAGTTAATTGCCAACTATAATTGATCACTACAGAACACAAACAAGGAATTGACTACTGTCCCCGGAAAGCACACAACTGCACCTCCGCTTCAAGATACAGATATGGAATCTCCGAGCAAACCGATCATCAATACAGTTAACCCCTTACCAGACGGCATAATTTTAGACTAGTCCAAATTGAAAAGAGTTGAAGACCATAATTTAAAGTTTATAGTTTATGAATGATAGATTTATTGTATAGAAAACCTTGTTGAAAACGAAAAAAGATTGCTTGTTACACGCAATTTTTTTCATTTTGTATAATGTTTTCCTAATTGTTTTTCTATATGGGCATGAAAAAGCGTTACTATGTGAGAATGGGTTAAAGGATACATAAATACATAAGTAAAGTATGGGTATTCACAATTAAGAGATGAGGAGAATATTTTTTGTTTTCATGGAGGTATGCACCGAAAAACTAATCACACTGTATTAAGACGCAAAGCGGATTCATACATAAGTGTGATTAGGTTTTTTGGTTCATACCTCCATGAAAACAAAAATGTTCTCTTCATTTCTTATAGTTTAATAGCATCGAGTGAAAAAAGCAAAAACTTTAGAACTTTTTATACCTTTTTGTATGGAACTATTTTGCACAGAAGCATTCAAAATTGCTGTGTGCGCAAAATTTGGTTCATGGAGTTTTGAATAATCTTTTTAGACCAATCAGAACGCCCGATTATGATAGATGAAACTGAAAATTAAATTATTAAACAATGAAATTGGTTATCCTGTTTTTCGAAACAGCCGGACAAGTAGATGATTATGGGATCGGATTACAATTTAACATCTACTGTTACTATCGAATTTTGGTTTGATGAAATAACTATTTCAATACATTGATGAAAAAAAGGGAACTGTTTTATTTAGCTGTACCCAAGTAGGTCTGCAATAAACTAAACTAAATACCTCTCTTAAAATAGAGAAATATTTCCTTATTTGGAATATTTTCGTGGTAAGTTCGTTTATGGTCGCGATCAAAATACTTACAGACCACCCAAATCATGCATGTAAATAGGAAGTGAACTTTGAACTCAAACAGGAACAGGTTGAAACTACCTGATTAAAAGTTTAAATCAGTAAAGGTATTATTTGGATACACTACGGAAATTTAATAGCATGATTTTTCGTTATTTCACAAAACGACTAAGATTAAATCTTATAGTTTAGCGCTTATATCTATGTCACGAAAATACATATCAGCGTGATGTCATTTTTGACAAAGTGATTAATTATAAAATACTGAATAGGAAGAGATGCATAGAAAAACAATACTCCCGTCAAAGAGACAAATAAGGCGCACATTTCATTATTAGTTTTTCGGCCAAAAGGCTTTTATAATTTGACGGCTCTTTGTGACAAATGTCTTTAAATTAGTCTTGACCAATCGCGGATGTCATTCAAAGACCAATCGACCAATCAAATAATTCATTTAGACCGGAAGTGAACTTTGAACTCCGATTGCGACCGACATTTATATGAAACATGTTTGTTGGTTTGGCGACTAAAAGGTCGTAGCTAAAGCTTATTAAAACTGTAAATACGACGTAAAGGTCACAAACAAACAATTTTACTTTTGTGCTACTTTTCATTGGCTATAAATTTGCAAAAGATAGAACTTCCTGCCAGTGTCCGTTGGCGTTGCAAGCGGAGTCAGTAGACATTGACAGCGAAGTCATTTGGTGTTGCCAGCGGAGTCAGTAGGCGTTGCAAGCGGAGTCAGTAGACGTTGACAGCGAAGTCAGTTGGCGTTGCCAGCGGAGTCAGTTGGCGTTGCAAGCGGAGTCAGTTGGCGTTGCAAGCGGAGTGAGTAGGCGTTGTCAGTTGAGTCAGTATGCGTTGCAAGGGGAGTCTATATGCGTTGGAAAAAAAGTCAGTAGGCGTTGCCAGCGGAGTCAGTTGGCGTTGCAAGCGGAGTCAGTAGGCGTTGCAAGCGGAGTCAGTTGGCGTTGCAAGCGGAGTCAGTATGCGTTGATAGCGGAGTCAGTATGCTTTGATAGCGGAGTCAGTAGGCATTACAAGCGGAGTCAGTATGCGTTGCCAGCGGAGTCAGTATACGTTGCCAGCGGCGTCAGTAGGCTTTGCAAGCGGAGTCAGTAGGGTTCGCTAACGCAGTCAGTAGGCGTTGTCATTGGAGTCAGTATGCGTTGCCAGCGCAGCCAGTTTGCGTTGATAGTGGAGTCAGTAGGCGTTGCCAGCGCAGTCAATAGGCGTTGTCATTGGAGTCAGTATGCGTTGCCAGCGCAGCCAGTAGGCGTTGCCAGCGCAGTCAGTAGGCGTTGCCAGCGAAGTCAGTAGACGTTGCCAGTTGAGAGGGGCCAGCGATCCATGAATTGCATGGTATGAACGTTGATAAGATCATGGCTCGTATAAAATGTTGTGATTGTATATTTGTATTGTACACCACCAGCCAAATTACAAATGAATGCACTGTTAACGAAATACAATCAATGCATTGAACTAAGGTCTTTTTACTTATGAGCTTATTGCTTCTTATGGAAGACACAGACAATAGCAAGTATTGTGGTTTACCATTCAGTTTGCATTACATTCAAACAGTATGCTTTGTCTCCTACCTGGGTAGATACTATCAAACCTTAGTGCGATAAGCAACTGGAGGCTCGGAAAGTATGTTGTGGTTGTACCGATGCGAGATATACCAGGATTCCACAGTTAGGTACAAGTAACTTCCACTTTGCTCACCATGTTTTCAAAAACTATACATGTATTTCTTCTGGGCTTCAAGAAGCGTGATTGCGTTCAAGAAAAACAACCGTTTTTGGTCAGACAAAACAATTTGCCAAATTTGCCAAGTCGACATCTTTAGAAATATCCTACATTGTCCGCTTTGTTCTGTTAAAAGTTTGTTTTCCAACATCTTCATTGCAGTATCAGTGATATGCCGAATTATCTTCTATCGAGTCTATAGAGTTTTCGGACGGCTTGGGGCTGAAATTCGGCTGCCAGCTGTTGTCTGCTGACTGGTATGTTTGTTCACTGGCATTATCTAGATTAATCTGAAAACAGAATACATGTAGTTGTATTTCATTTAAGAGATGAAGATAATATATTTTTGTTTTCATGGAGGCATGAACCGAAAAACCTAATCACACTGTATGATTACGCGAAGCGGATTCATACATTGTGTGAATAGGTTTTTCGGTTCATACCTCCATGAAAACAAAAATATTATCTTCATTTCTTATAATTCAATAGCATCAAGCGAAAAATGCAACAACTTAACACATTTTGATACCTTTTTGTAGTGAACTATTTTGTGCGGAAGCATACAAAATGGCTGCGTACTCAAAATTTTGTTCATGGAGGTATGAATTAAATTTTTCGACCAATCAGATCGCTCTTTTTTGATAGACGAAACTAACAATTAAATTATAAACCATTAATTTCATCAAGGCTTGGATGCAGGACTGTAAATGTCTATACATTGTTTATTTGTAACGCATAAACCATTAATTTATCAAGGTTTGGACGCAAGACTGTAAGTGTCTATAAATTGTATATTTGGACGCAAGACGGTTATATACATTGTATATATGTAATTGATAAACTATCAATTTTACAAGGTTTAGACACAAGACTGTAAGTGTATAATATATATTGCACATGTTAGTGTAATGTATGTTTAATCAAGGGTTGAACGCAGGACTGTGGTTAGTTTCTGTAAATGGTAAAGTTGCAATTCAATAACAATCTATTTTACCAAGGGTTGAAAAATGGACCCTAATAAGTGTTTATACGTTGTGTATTTTTAATTCATAAACTATTAATTTCATCATGGCTTAGACGCGAGATCGTTTTAAGTGTCTTTACATCGTATGAGTGTAATTGATAAACAATCAGAACGCGACCATAGCGCGGTTAGTAGCGCCTAGACCACACTGTATAAATACGCGAATCTGATTCATTCATAAGTATGAATAGGTTTTTCGGTTCATACCTCCATGAAAACAAAATTTTTCATTTTCTTATAATTAAATGACATTAAGCGAAAACAGCAAATATTTCACTAATTATGATACCTTTTTGTAGTGAACTATTTTGTGCGCAAGCATACAAATTGCTGCGTGCTCAAGATTTTGTTCATGGAAGTATGATTTTTTTTTTCGGCCAATCAGAACAATCGTCTCTCATAGACGAAACTAAAAAATAAATCAGTATAGTTTATATGTTGTGCCCAATCTTGAGAATTTGCCCATTCTTAAGAACGGGCAGACACATTTTGCTCATTCTTAAGAATGGTCGCCCATTCTTAAGAATGGTCAATACGGTTTGTTTCTGTTATCGAACGCGTTTTTTCGATCAATATCGATCATTATAGATCTATTAATGAATCGACCAACCAATCGTCAATCGATTGCTGGATTAACCAATCAATGAATAATTGGTATATTTAACCCTGCGGGTTGAGATACACAAAGCGAAGAGCTTTCACTTCTACAGAACACAATTTTGTCGCACTTCTCTACCACAATCGGAGCAGCTCGCACCCCGAGATAAATGAACAGGTTTAATTTTTTTTAACTTTTACAAGTTTCTGTTCCAAACTGGAGTCTACATACTTTAAATAGTCAAGATTTATCACCTTATGATAGATAACGCAATGTACTCATGATCCGTCAGGTCGTACCCGAACTATTTCGTACCGTTTATTTTGGGTGGGCGTATTGTAGGCCTATCTATCGCTAGATTTGTATTCGTTGTTTTGTACTTTAACCCTTTAGTGTACAATCCCAGGTTTTTACGTTCCTGCGATTTTATACCTGACAAAACATTGGGGGAAAAGAAGAAATTGTAACAAGTCATTTCTCCTTTTCCTACAATAATTTCTACCTTGTAGAATGATTGCTTTTTAAATTGCACTCTCTTTTAATTGTCATCTGCAACTTCTCTGGATTTGGAAAAGTCTTAAATTTTGAGAAAACCAGGAAAGTGTTGAGGTCTTTTTGGCATGGAATGGTTATAGGCCTAATTTTAGAACTGTTGCCTTTTACTTATTAATGTAGTGCCCTTATCCTATTGCATCATATAGGGAATTAAATAGCATTTGATAAAGCCATAGCCCGGGTGGTAGGGTATAATGTCTATGTGTGTCCACCATGGTGACAGGTCCAAATAAAGATCCGGGTTCTGCAGTTAAGGAAATTATGGAATTGTCAATTAACTCTTTCCTGTACAATCCCTGGTTTTCATCCCTGTGATTTTATTCTTGAGACAACATTGTAGAAAAAGAAAAAATTGCTTCACAAGCAATTTCTTCTTTTTCCACAATATTTTCTACCCTTCTGAATGTTTATTTTTTATATTAAATCCACTTTAAATTTTTGTCTGCAAAACCTTTGAATTTGGACAGGTCTAAAATTTTGAAAAACAGGAAAGGGTTAATGCCTGGGAGATAGAGTATAATGTATGTGTAGGTCCACCCGAGTCAAATCATGGACAAGGGTTCTGCAAGTTAAGGCAAATTAATATATTGAAAAGATGAATGAATTTGAAAAGTCTTTTGAATGGTATAGATCAGAATGGAAAAGGATTGATTGTGTGAAAAACTTACAGAATGTTGAAAACATGAAAAAATAAGACCTATTAAAACTGCATTTCAATAAGTCACACCGTCACTTAAGTTTTGTCTTGACCGATTATTGATTGATTGAATGGGGTTTAACGCCACTTGTAAAAGTATTTCAGTCATATCGCAGCACATATTTATTGAACTGACTTCCCTTACATTTTATTTTAAGCCACTTTTGATAGTACTTCAGTCATATCATGGAGGCTTGAGCACCTACCCCTAGATTCCTGGTAATTCTCACACTAGTGCAAAAACAACATCCTATCTGTGCCCCCAGCTGCTCATTTAGACTTAGGTTTACAATTATCTAACCATTTGTGGGAGGCAAATGTCTGAAAGGATTTTTGTCCCAGCCGGGATTGAATTTGCGATCTCGCAACTGGGACTAACTGAGCTTTAGCCGCAGTCCCAAAAAAGTTATATTGTAATAGGCAATATACATGGCAATTTGTTACAGTGTTTTCAATAATCTTTATTTAACGCATCAAAATGTAGAGTTGAGTGGGAAAAGGTTCAAGAGCACATGCCAATTGAAATGCATTGTACAATCCAGTTAGCGAGCTGCCGTCATAGCGCAGTTGGGAGCGTGTCTGACTGTCAATCTAGAAGTCCCGGGTTCGATCCCCTATGGTGGCAATCATCTATTTCGACTATTTGTTTCTCACCAATGGGGCGATAATCGTAGACCTATGTGGGATAGCAGCTAAAGGCTAGGAAAGGATGTAGTGGTAGTACTGGTGTGAGAAATACAAGGATTCCATTGTTAGGTGCTCCAGCCGCCGATATATAACTGAAAGATTGTTGAAAGCGGCATTCAAACAAACAATTCAATCCAGTTAGCTCAGTTTGTAACACACTTTTTGCTAAATTCACAAGTTGTGAGTTCTATCACCAGCTAAGCTATCACTCTTTCTGACATTAAGTTGACAAAAGTCATTTTGACTTTGTCCTTTCTGTATCTCTCTCCAATGTAAAATATTTATATGATTATAAGTAGTTCCTTAAGTAGATGAGCATTTGGTAGCCCATATTGATTGTCCTGTTTCACTATTGAGAAGAATGACAAGAAGCCATGGTTTAGACTTAGGTGACCAGTTTCTGCATAATAACTGAATAACTGTTGCAATGGACATTAAGTGAGATACAATCAATCCAAATGAAATGGATTTAAATCTATGCAACCAGGAATTAAAAATACATGCTTTAATCCATCATTAAAGATTGTGCAGTTGTGTGGAAATACAGATTTGCTCTACTATGGGCAAGTAAGACATTTTACTTTTCCAGAATTTAAATAAACTTGTCTCCTAAAAGGTGAAGAGATAGATTTAGAGAAAAAGTTGTTGTTAATGAAGCAAATGCTATTTCCTTCACTTACATGAATGTTTTACACCCTCCAATATAGAATCATCATAATTTCCCAATATATAACAATTTTTCTTTCACCCATTTCCAGATGGAAAATTTTTAGACTGGTCTGAATTGAAAGGAGTTACATAAGACAATATAAAGTTAATGTAATTTTAGATTTTTGTTTAACTTACTGGGTAGAAAACATTGTTGAAAATGAAGAAATTGCTTGTTGCAAGCAATTTCTTCATTTTCCACAATGTTTTCCAATTGTTTTTCTGGAGGGGCATCAAAAAGTATGACTGTATGGGAATGGGTTAAGATCTGTTTTGTACCATTCAAAGATATGCCCTGGTATTTACTAGTCCTTCGGCAAGTTGCCTTGATCAATGTACTTTTTCCCAAGTAGATAAACCTGTAATGTCAGACAAATGGGCATGTGAATTCCACACCCATGAGTTTGGACCATCAAACCTTGGTGAAGAAGAACAATTTTTCAAAGGGGTCTTGCATGGCTAAATGGTAAGGTCTGCAGATAAATTGTAATCAGCAATAAGTGAAGGATTATGGCTTTGAATCCCAGCTGCACCACTGGTCATGATGGTTTGTCCTTGGGCAAGACATTTCAGGGCTCAAGCCTAGCACTAGTGGTACGCAATAAATAAGTGAACTTTACTGTGAAAGAATATTCAGAGTGGCATTAAACCTAATTCAAACAAAACCTTTCTTAACTCTTTACAAAGTTTAAGACTTACTTTGTCAAAACTCAAAGAAGTTGTAGACAACAATGAAATTAAAGTGCAAAGTTTGAAAGGTAATTAACCCACAGAGTAGAAACTATAGTGGGAAAAGAAGATATTACTTGTTGGAAGCAATTCCTTTTTTTCCAAAATGTTTTCTCAAGTATAAAATCTTAAGGACTTATAAAACAGGGATTGCACAGGAAAGTGTTAAATAAAAGAATATGCCTATTAAGAACATACAAATTCTTTGCAGTCTAATAAGAATTAATACTTTCAGACTCAACAAAGATGGTCAGTTAATATGCTCTCCACACGGAGTTTATTGCTACATGCTAACATCTGCTGAGTTGACTTGATCACTCATTTATCAATGTTGTCAGTCTATTGTTTTTCAGCTTTTAATTTCAAGTTCATATCACCCAATGAAATGCAATGTCATTGACATCACTGTTCATGCAAACAATCAATATCTTGTATCCATTAAGGGGGTGATCAAAAGCAATCAGTCGTTTAGCTCACCTGGTCACAATATGCTCATGGTGAGTTTTTGTGATCCTTTAATGTGGGGCATAAATTCAGCAATACCACTTTAGATTTCACAATTGTTGGTGGGGTTTCCCAAACTTGCAGAAATTTCTGAATGGTCATTAGGAAGATCCCTTTGGACTTTGATGACATTCTGTCCTATTTCACAGGAAAAGTGTTCTTAATGACAGTTTCCTCTTTACAATGCAACAGGTGCTTAATTTTGGCTCAATCTTTCTCAAACTTGCTGGAAGTGGTTACATAGTAATGAGGAATATTCCTATTGAAAAGAGTGACATTCTGTTAAATGTCACATGAAAAGATGCATTAGTAAACATTTTGCTCAGCTGATTTAGCTCATTTAGCTCATTTAGCTCAGTTGTTCATGCAATGTTCTCTCAATCCTTGGACTGTGAGTTTGAACCCCGTCTCAGCCAACATTCTCTCTGACAGCTCATCACAACATGCATCATATTGCTCTCACTTATGGTCATATGAGCTGTAATGTGCCTAAGTTGTATTAAAAGTCGATGGTTGTACTTGTGTGAGAATGACAGGAGCCATGGTTAGGTGCACCAGTCATATGATATATATGTATCAGAAATACTGTTGAAAGTGGCCTTAAGCATCATTCAACAAATAAACCTTGATGAGGATTTCCTATAATTACAGCTATACAAGTTTTGCACATTCTCTTACATGCAAGGAAGATCCTTGTATTGAATATCATAAAAAGGGGCCTTTCCTGTTTGTCAAAATTTAAAATTGTTCAATTTGAAAGAAGATGCAGACAATGATAAAAAGAGAGTGCAATTTGAAAAGTAAACAACATACAGGAAATTATTGTGGAAAAGAAGAAATTGCTCGTTACAAGCAATTTCTTCTTTTCCCACAATGATTTTGCCAGAATGAAACCATAGGGACCTCTAAACCAGGGATTTAACAGGAAAGTGTTAATGATAATTGCCTTGTTATGGCTTACAAGTCCAAAATCTTGGATTAGTCTATGTGTTTTATGCTGTAGGGGAATTCCCAATCTTTTTTTTAAGCTATGTGGAAGTCCTACTATCAAATATAATAGCATATTACACCCAATATCAAGAGGAACTGGGCCATTCATACAGGTTAACAAAATTTTCGACAGATCCAAGTTAAAAGAAGTTGCAGACAACAATTACATCTTGACTTAAATTGGGATAATCTTTGCCTTTTGGGTAAAAACTTTGTAGATAATGAAGAAAATGGCTTATAACAAGCAATTTCTTTGTTGTCCACAATGTTTATCAAAGCTTTTTAAATTTTGCAAGCAGAAACTTGGCCTAAAAACTTCAATGTCAAAGTTTTTGAACATGAGCCCTATATTGCCCATTCCAATCATGGAGTTATTAACCCGTTACAAGGCAACAATATTTTAGACTGGCCCAATTTAAAAGAAGTTGCAGATGATAATTCAAAATTGGTGCAATTAAGAAAATCTTCATCTTTTAGGGTAGAGAACATTGTGGCTATTGAAGAAACTGCTTGTCACAATTAATTTCATCATTATCCTCAATGTTTTCCAAAGCTTTTTTCTTGAGGGGCACCAAAAGGTGTAATTGTGATGAAATTGGTGAAGAATGAATTCTTTAGAAATTACATCTCCTAAAGCAGAAGTCCTAAAAGCCTGTAAATTTTTTATTCAGAGGCTTTCTGCATAAGTTCCTTCATTATATTACTCAGAGTACAATATAAACTGTGTGTTTAAGTTCCCTTAACTTCACAAAAAGATTCAAAAATTGTCTTCCTTGAAAACAAGTACCAAGTCTTCAACATTTTACATGCAAATTGTTACCTTATGGAACCCTACTGCAATACTATAAATGATAATTTCTTTATCAATATATGTATGCGAAACTAACCATTAGAGTACAACCAAACTTCACAGAATGAGACAAAGGTCATGCTATTTCAACATACTTCAAAGAATTGATATCAATGAAGAACACTGGTTGCCATGCAACCGGAAGAAAAAATCCTCTTCTCCCAAATCACAAGGCCTAAGGCTTTGATATTTGGTATGTATCAATGCCTATTGACTATCTACCAAAATACTTCAAAGAATTACTGTAATCTGAAAATAAGCCCTTCCTGTATCATCCCTGATTTTACAATGGAATAAAGAAAGAAATCTTCTCCCAAACCATAAGGCCTTGAGCTTTGATTTGATGGGGGAATCTAAAATCATCACTCTATAAAACAGATTTAAATTTTGTTATCTTTCATTTATTTTTGCCTACATGAGTTATATTGGGATATATGCTGGTTAGATTGATTAATTGAATGGGGTTTAACACCCCTTTTAACAGTATTTCAGTCATATTGTGACGGCTGGAGCACCTAACAATGGATTCCTAGTATTTCTAACACCAGTACTACCAATACATCCTTTCCTAGCCTACAGCTGCTATCCCACTTAGGTTTATGATTATCCACCCATTGGTTAGATACAAATGTCGGGAAGAATATGTGCTGCAGCCGGGGATCCAACCCATGACATCCCATGATTGAAAATTAGTAGTCTGACACGCTACCGACTGCGCTATGACAGCGGCCATATGCTGGTTAGAACAGTATATCAGTAACATTCAATGGGCTTAACTCATTACCACACAAATGACGCCTCTGACGCTCAAGAGAGACAATTGGGAAAACATGGTATGAAATGAAGATATCTTCATTTTGCACCATATTTTCTACCCAGTTAGTTGAAAAAGTCTAAAATTTAATGAACTTTAAAATGTTGTCTGCAACCTCTTTCAATTTGGGCCAGTCTAAAATTTTTGTCCTCTGATAATGGTTTAATCATGCATCTACATAGTGCAGACAACAATGTGGTTAGATGCAGTTTGAAATGAAATCATTCTATGTAGTAGAAAATATTATGGAAATAGAAGAAATTGCTTGTCACAAGCAATTTCTTCCCTTTCAACAATCTTTTCTCAAGTATAAAATCACAGCAAGGTAAAATCCCAAGTTGGAACAGAAAGGGGTGAGATAGCAACAACATACCAATTGATTTAGTATATCATTGAAAGCATCTTGTTGTAATACTTATTTTTGCCATTTCAATTTTAAGATTACATGTACCTTTATTTTCACTTGTATGTCAAATTAGAAGTTAACTCATTTAACTACTTTGAAGAGAACAACTATATTGAAGTCAGTTGTTTGTTTGTTTGTATGGTAATTAATGCCACACTCTAAAGATCTCTAGTTATATCATCACTTACTCTGGTTTTAAGGCATTGCAATTTTAAACTTAGAGAACATTGTGGGAAAAGAAGAAATTCTTTGTAACAAGCAATTTCTTCTTTTCCCACAATATTTTCTACTAAGTAGATTGGTAACTTTAAAATTGCACCCTTTTTATATTGTCTCCTGCAACTTCTTTGAATTTTGACAAGCCTTTACTTTTGAAAAAACAGGAAAGAATTATTAGAGTAATTATGAGCTTCCTCCGTATCAGTAAATGTAGGCTTGGCTTTTGAATATCTTGCCCCAAAACATAGATACCTATGTGACAAGCAGTGCAGTCGTAGATATTCAAATCTGCAACCCTCATTTTCTCTCAGATTTATAGCCTGCCACTACTGAGACATGCAAAACCCTTGGTCGATTGTTAGCTAAACAGGCTAGCTATGAGGCTTATTTCTGCTTTTTTTTTTCATTTAACCTATTCCTACACAATAACACTTTTGGATGCCCCTCAAGAAAAAGAATTGGGAAAACATTGTGTGAAATGAAGAAATTGCTTGTTACAAGCAATTTCTTCATCTTACATAATGTTTTCTACCCAGAAGTTTTAAACAAATCTAAAATTTCTCAGATTTCAAATTTTTGTCTGCAACTCATTTCAATTTGGACAAGTCGTAAATCTTGGCATCTGGTAATGAGTTAAATATGAATTTTTATTCCACATGGATTTGATATACTTGCATTTGGCCTGTAAACATAGCTTATTTTATATTCATTTGCCAAATATTTAATTACTATCTTTCTTTTTTATTTATTTGTAGTTCAATGCTTTTTTCAACTGTATCTCAGTTATATCAGGGCAACTGATGCACCTAACCATGGCTTCCTGTTTTCCATACCAGAACATCAACATTCAAGGAGCTACCATATAATGTCAATGAAGAGTACTTTTCATTTGGCCATTGGTGAGAGACAAATTAATCACACATGCAATGACACATGTTGAAAACAAATAAAGCTGATCTATGGTTCAAACTCTTGACCTTGGATTCAGGATCAAAGTGTGTTACTGACTAAGTTTAAACTGAGTTTGGTTTTATTAGCTCACCATACAACGAGGTGCTCATGGTGGGCTTTTTTGATTGTTTAATGTCCGGATTGTCCTCTGGTTGTATGTTGTTGTCATTCATTGTCAATTCAGTGTAAACACTCTACGGGTCACAATTTTGGTGCAACCCTACTCAAATATGCTGGATTTTTTTAAATTGTACTGTTGATGATTTCAATTTTATATGTTGACATTCCGTCCAATATCAAGGGGGGAAATTGTAATACTGATCATGTCAAGGCTACTGCTCTACTGTTGCAGTTTGGGGTAAATCTTTCTAAAGCAAGCTGAAAATGTTTGTATTGTCATATGGATGATCTCTATTTACCCATTACCAGATGGCAAAATTTAAGACTGGTCAAAGTTGAATGGAGTTGCAGACAACAATTTGAAGTTTATGAAATTTTAGATTTTTTAACTTTCTTGGCAGAAATCATTGTGAAAAATGTAGAAATTGCTTGTAACAAGCAATTTCTTCATTTTACACATTTTTTTCCAGTTATTTTTATTAAGAGGTGTCCAAAAGTGTCATTGTGTGGTAATGGGTTAAATAATCACTGTTCAATTCTGCCTATACCAGGGGAAAAGCCAATTTCCTTGTTCAACTCAACATATATTCCTTTTGCTCAAGCCTGCTGAAAATGTATGATTGATGCCTATGGAACATGGTAACATTACATCTATTGTTGCTCGAAAAGGGGCTTTAATGACTAATTCATTGGTACTGCACTATACATCATAATTTTCTGCTCAACTGGCTTAAAACCATGGGGTTATTGACATGGCTTGGTGTCTGTTGTGCGTCCAGTAGTCTCTTTGACCGTAATGTTTTACTGTAAAAATCCTCTCACCAGAGTACTGATCTGAATTCAACAAAATTCACAGAAATAATCCTTGGGTGACTTTTTATCAGATTCCTTCAAAGAATTTTGATCAGATGGAGAACATGGCTTAAATCGATGGAAACATTGTATGTTGAAAGCTTTAAAAATCCACTCAGAAACCAGAGGATAGATTTCAACCAAATTTTGCAGGAGGGATCCTTGTGTGACCCTGAATCAGATTCCTTAAAAACAAATTTGATCAGATGAAAATCATGTCTTTAACCCATTCCCAAACAATGACACTTTCTGTCACCCCTCAAGAAAGACAATTGAGAAAACATTGTGTTAAATGAAGCAATTTGCTTGAACAAAGCTATTTCTTCATTTTCCACAATGTTTTAAAAAAATTTGAAAAATTAGAAATTTCACAGCATTCAATTTGTTGTCTGCAACTCTTTTTTAATTTGCACTGATCTATGGTTAAGGTTTAATGGGCAGGGCTAATTTCCAAATATGGTGAAAACTTTGAAGAAACTTTTTCTCAGAAACCAGTTGATTGATTTCATTCTTATTTCACAGGGATGAGCCTTTGGTGACTTTCATCAGTTTATTTTAAAGAATACTGATCGAATGAAAAATGTGGGTTAAATGGGAGGGTCTTATTGCCATATATGGTAGAGAGACTAGATAGTGAAAACTTTTATTTCTTAGATACAAGTCGACTTATTTCAACCAAATTTCACAGGAATTATCCTTTGGAGACCCTTTATCAGATTTCTTCAATGAATTTGATTGTATTAAAAGCATGGCTTTTTGCTGGTGGGGGCGTATTTCCATATATGAAATATATTCTGAAAACTTTAAAATCATCACAGAATCCTGTGGATGGGGATTTTTAACCAAATTTCACAGGAATGACCTTCAGAATGACTCTTTGTCAGATACCTTCATATAACCTTGGTCAGTTGAAAGACATGGCTTTTATGTCCATGGCATAGAATGGATATTTTGAAAATTTTGTAAATACCTTTTCATTTGAATGAATTTTATATACCTTAACTTGACTATTGTAAAAAAGTGAAAATTTTTAAATGCTTTTGTAGAACTATTTCAAAGAATTCAGAGCCCAGATTTATTTGCAAGATATGGCAAAGGTAATTCAGTTTATATTGAAACCTGTTTCCACGGAAATATTGCTTTCGATAGCATGTCAGAATCCTAATCAGCTAGGGTATTCAAGGTTCGGTCCTGGGTTTGCGGCAAATATGCTTTCCAACAATTGTGAAGGCTCAAAAAGGATGTAGTTATCGTGTGCTTGTGAGAAATTCTAGGAATCCATGATTAGATATATACATGTATGAAGTATTGTTCTGTCTTAGAGGCAATGTAATTGTAACTACTCATCTAATCACCCTTTTTGTCCATTATACTTATGAAACAAGCTTAAATGTTTGTGTAGTCACCAAAATGGCCCCTTTATAAAGGGATGGTTACTGTAGTAGAATAGATGACACAAGTGATTTAGCATCACATGTTACTCTAGTTTGTAACCGATTACCACATAATTTCACTTACCGCCATGAAGAAATATGATTAGGAAAAATTTGAAGGAAAAGGAGAAAATGGCTTGTAACAAGCAATTTCGCATTTTGCCAAATATTTTCTACCTTATTTGGCGCTTATTTCCAATTTGAGTAGACTTTGCAAAATTTTCTGCAGCTGAATTCTTTCAATTTTTTTACATTAATTAACATTTGTCTGGTAATTGGTTAACCCATTCCCACATAATAAAATTTTACAATGGTCCGAAAAATGAAAGAAGTTGCAGGTGATAATTTAAACTCAATGAACCTTTAGATATTTCATATTCCTGGTTATATAACATTGTGGAAAATGACGGAATTGCTTGTTACAAGCAAATTCTTTATTTTACACAATGTTTACCAACTTTTTTTTAGTGGTGTCAAAAAGCGCAATTGTGTGGGATTGGGTTAAAAGGTGTTTTCCTTTACGGTGCTGTCCGGTGGTCTTGCGCATCTATAACAACTTCCATAGGGGTACCCCTTCCATAGTGCGCAAAATCACCGGACGCACAAGATCACCGGACACGGTTACCGATTTCCCCGAGGCGTAAAACCTCTAATTGTCACGGTTACAATTCGTTGAATAACATCACACACTTACTAATGGCACACATGCCTTATTTTTAATCAAATGACGGGTTTACACGCTAACAGAATACGGTAGAAACAGTCATAGTGACATCGCCATTTCTTAAGGATTGACTGCGTTCCGTCTTCGTGTTTTCTAAGATGGAAGATCGGTGTAGCTTCCAGAATAAGAATGCGTAATTTTAGATCTTATTGATCTTACAAAAACAATATGACCATGATATTTTATTTTGCCATGGGACGACCTTTTAAAAAGATTAATGGTTCACCGGAAGTTATGTCGAACGACTGTAGTGAAGCCGTATCGGAGTTGTTTTTTTTATAATAACGTTTTATTATGGTATATATTACGATCCACATACAAATAAAATGTTCTAAAATAAATATTTCCTACAGTATTAACAACGAATAGGCCTGTTTTCGTATTAAAATCGACGTTTTGCCCATTCTTAAGAATGGGCAAAGCCTTGATTTTACCATTTGCCCATTCTTAAGAATGGGCATTCTCAAGAATGGGCACGACATATACACACATTCGCACTAAATGATACGACTTAACGGGATGACATATACGACACGCAAAAATTGACTAATGCAACACGTCCAATCATTTCAAGGGCGTACATTGCCGAGTTAAAATAATCATCAAAAACAGTGCCAAACGGTTTTTTATGGCTTTATATTGATCGATGTGTCCACTTAAAGTGATGAGTGCGCGAGAGTAGTTCCTTTGGTCAATAATTGCAGCATTTATTCTAATAATGCACAATAAATGCACATATTCTGATAAACGCCAGTCAAATGAAATACTGTAAAAAATCTGCGAAAAATGTTATCATGTTTTGTGATAGGCTTAATATCACCTTACGGAATACGTAGTAAAAGGTAAATTATTAATCATTGGGTATGATTGCTTTTTTAGGAATGAATCTCTCTCTAATCGCATTTAAGGAATTTGGTATGGTGAAAAAATCGGGTTTTATGCCTGGACGGGGCTTATAAGCTCTATAAGGAGTACCAGAGAAAAAATCAGTGAAACTAATTACACATGTGTCGCAAAGGAAGGTAGATTTTCAATCAGAAACCTTTTACTTTATCTAGATGAATCTGAGGAAGCCCCACCAAAGGACTATTTCGTGGCCATACCACCCTTTTCTTCCCATGTCAGTTCAAGCTTTCTTTATGAAATCTAAGAAAAATATATTCACAGAAGATTTTCACCAAAAAAAAAAAACGTTCATATCCGATTGTAACTTTCAGAGATAAAAACCTTTTAACATTTCATCATATATTGAAGAAAGTGCAGAATAAGACATAACATACATTATAAATGCAGAAAGTGCAGAATAAGACATTACATACATCATAAATTGCAGAAAGTGCAGAATAAGACATGACATACATTATATATAGCAGAAAGTGCAGAATAAGACATGACATACATCATATATTGCAGAAAGTGCAGAATAAGACATGACATACATAATATATTGCAGAATAAGACATAACATACATCATATATTGCATAAAGAGCAGAATAAGACATTGCATACATCATATAGCGCAGAAAGTGCAGAATAAGACATGACATACATTATATATTGCAGAAAGTGCAGAATAAGACATGACATACATCATATATTGCAGAAAGTGCAGAATAAGACATGACATACATCATATAGATGGCACACATCATATATTGCAGAAAGTGCAGAATAAGACATGACCATAATAGTCGTGTTGTGGCTTGATGATATCTCACAGAGGTTCACTAATTGACCAATCGCGGCTGTCATTCAAATAACCAGTCGAACAATGGAATCATCGTTTGAGACTAGGAATGAGTTTTGATCTCCAACATTGATCGCCATTTTTGTTAACCTTTTTGTTGGCTTGGCGACTTAAACCTCGTAGATACAGCCTTTTCAAGCTGTAGTTACGACGTTTAGGTCGCCAACCTACCATTCTTCCTCCGTTACACTCTACCTGTCATAAAGTTTGCAAAATAACGCCGCTTGTTGGAGTCGATGGGTAGGACATACGGAGTAAGTGGGCGGGGCCAGCGATCGGTCAATTAAAACATAATTGCTTAAAAAATATTCATATCCAATTAGCAGTTTCAGAGATCTTTGTTGATGGATCAAAATATTTCAAATATAGCAAGACAAGACAAGACAAGATTCTTTATTTAGACTTGTACATTACATACATCGTCGAAGTAAACAAATATACAAATATTTAAACACGTGAAAGAATGGCACGCACGCACACACACACACACACACACAAACACACACACACACACACACACACACACACACACACACACACACACACACACACACACACACACACACACACACACACACACACACACATACACACACTATTTAACACTAGCACGCCCGGTACACACGAGCACAATTATCTAGCTAATGTGTCCTCGAGCGTACCAACATCGGGAAAATACAGCGAAAACAGTTTTGAACCAGATTTCAAGTTCATTTTTGGAGTATATTAATATGACATTTTCGAAAGGGAGAGTAGATCTGATGTTCTTAAAATCAATTTAATTAGAAAACCTCAGATGACGAGATATAAACTATCCAAATCATTACGTCAGTAGTAGTATTAATTAGTGTGCACAAATAAGTATTACATTCTGGGTTAGAAATTCCATCATAAAACATTAAATAGTCGCTTAAATAATTAACGCTCCATACATCATTATTTACTTAAAAGAATAACTCACTCTCACAATCTTACGCCCAGTTTCTAATCACCTAAGGATAACTTACAGATATAATCAAAATAGCAAAACAAATTTGGATAATATCACATCAATAGTTGCAAGAATAAATATGCTAAATAGTAGTAGTTTCAGAAATTATATGAAACAAGAATGTGAAATCAGAACGTTGCTTTTAATTTCAATAACGAAATCACTTTAAGGGAAATTTTAAAAATAACATATTGTAGCCCGTGACCGTCAGCCTTGTCGAAATAATAGCTTGAATAACCGCAACAACAACAGTAACAATAACAACGAGAATATTTAGTTATAGTGACGGTGCTTGTAATACGACCACGACATGTATATGGAATTTGTGATACTCATTTTATTATGAGTATTTTTGCTCTACAACTGCTCTTTTACTGAATCATTTTCTATCTCGGCTTCAAGTGAAGCCAATTATAAACAATATTTTCCACCTTTTAATACAGACCACAAGTGAAGAATACTTTTAGAACTTACCTGCCCCAAGTCACTAGAACACTGAGA
Source organism: Fragum fragum (assembly GCA_946902895.1). Classification (NCBI taxonomy): domain Eukaryota; kingdom Metazoa; phylum Mollusca; class Bivalvia; order Cardiida; family Cardiidae; genus Fragum; species Fragum fragum. The sequence continues at coordinate 7,883,297 of OX336383.1, read as the reverse complement.
TATTATGGAGCCGGCCGAGGATATTGTGGAAGAGGCTCTATAAGTCGCACCAGTTTGTTCCTCGCTAGCGAATGCGTCCTCCAGATTCATTCCCTTGAGTTTGAAATAGAATAAAAGTTAGATGTTTTCCGAACAAAATTATACTAACTATAGATTAAACATTAAAACACCTTCAAGAATTTGACGTAATTAAGAAAATCATATATAGAAAACATCACGAGAAGAGGAGAAATAGACTCCTTCTCCTATCCCAAAGACAGTCAATTCCAGTCCTTCATGGCATTCGCTTGTCAATATAAATAAACTGTAAAATATCGTCTGCAATATTGTTTGGATTTGGACATATCTTCAAATTTAACGACTAGTAATTGGTTAAATGAATAGCAATACATTTAACCACTCCTCCACTCCTCCACTCCTCCACACAATCCCCCCTTTTTACGCCCCTTTAGGAAAAACCTTGGAAAATATCGAGGAGAATGAAGAAATTGTATCAAGCAATTTCTTCATTGTCAACCATTTTTCTTTCAAAAAGACGAAAGAATTCATAATTCCAAGAACTTGAAATTGTCATCTGAAGCTTCTTTCAATTCGAAACTGTCTAAAATTTTGTTGTTTGGGTATGGGTTAAATGTCATTGTCGTTACTACAGATAAATTATTCTTATTCTTCACTAGAACCTATATTTCAGCTATCTTACTATCGTTACCATAGTTTACTTAGGAGACGAAGAGAAAATATTTTGTTTGCATGGAGTATGAAACGAGAAAAATCGCGAAGTGCGAATGGGTTTTTCTGTTCATACCTCCATGTAACCAAAAATATTCTCTTCATTTCTGAAAATGTAATAGCAACGAGCGAAAAAGAAAAAAAAAATACAATTTTTATACTATGTTGTTAAAAACCAAAACTACACATCTATTTAGCCACAGAAAACATTACAATTATCGAAATTATGGGTGTTATGAGAGCTTCTTTGCTACATGAAGATTTTAAGAGAGTCTGGAAAAGATAACTCGGCTAACAGCATAACTTTTATATTGTAGCAGAGGTCCAGATTATTTTTCCTGAAAGGAAATTCAGCAAAAGATTTTTTTTATTACATAAACAATTGTTGTGAACTTTTGAACCTAGTCTTGGTATCTGGAAGAAGAGACGAGGTAGGTATGGAACTTATGAATGACGTCACAAAATGACGTCATTTAGCGTTGTAAGACAAGGAGTTCCATACAGAAGTCAGGGGTAGCTATACGAGTACAATTGACTAATATCTGGCCCCGCCACCTTACTACGTTGGCCACACCCACTGACTCCGACAGGAAGTTCTGCTTCGATTTTAAACGTCATTATATTGCATAATTTATGACGAGTAGATCTATACGCCCCGTTTAAGTCGCCAAACCAGCTAAAATGCTGCACATATATGTCGGCCAATGTTGGAGTTTAAAGTTCACTTACTGGCCAAATGATTAATTGATTGGCCGATTGATTCTTTGATTGTCAGTCGTGATCTGTCAATAAGTGATATGTAGTAAATAGCGGATAATAATTTAATTTTTAGTTTCGTCTATCAAAAACGGGCGTTCTGATTGGTTGAAAAAAATTATTCATAACTCTATGAACACAATTTTGAGCACGCAGCCATTTTGTATGCTTCCGCACAAAATAGTCCCATTTAAAAAGGTATCAAAACGTAAAATATTTGTTTTTTTTTTCGCCCGATGCTATTAAATTATAAGAAATGAAGAGAATAATTTTTGTTTTCATGGAGGTATGAACCGAAAAACATAATCACACAATGTATGAATCCGCTTCGCGTATTCATATAGTGTGATTAGTTTTTTCGGTTCATACCGGATCTGATCTGAGTCTTTACTTGGCGCACATGTGTAATGGTTGGAAATGTCCTGAACGCGCTCATTTATAATATGACCTTCCCGTTTGCAATAAATCACAAAGAAATAATAAAATTAATCGAAATAGGATATTCCGTGAATCATCTTCAATCATGGGATGTCGTGGGTTCGATTCCCGGTGGCGGCACATATCCTTTCCGAAAGTTGTCTCTCACCAGTGGGTGGATAATCGTAGACCTAAGTGGGATAGCAGTTGGAGGCTAGGAAAGGTGGTAGTGGTAGTACCGGTGTGAGAAATACCAGGAATCTTTTGTTAGGTGCTCTAGCCGCAACGATATGACTTAAATACTGTTAAAAGTGGTGTTAAATCCCATTCAATCAATCAATTCCGTGAATCATAATTGTGACGCCGTTTTGACAATGGCGTCATTACATGCGTTGTGTCGGATTTTGCAGTTTACAAACATGACTGTGTTACTTTAGGCCCAGAATTTATTTCCATTATTATTACACTAGTGTAATATCGCCCGTGAAATATAAAAAAAATATTCAACGGGTTTATTTCACTCCCGAGTCGTAAGTAGTTTTAAGTTGATTCTTTGTTTTTTTTATATAAACGACTCCAAATATCAAATAATATTTGAGAATTTGAAATTCATTTAGGACCCGTACTCGGTTCGGCACTGAAATGTACTTTTACAGAGCTGAAGCGAGAGAAGAGCTGATCAAACCAACGGTAACGACAATTAATGGGTTTAAAATAATGAAATGCTTACTACACGGCGGCTCTCTTTTGAGTCGATTGACTTTGAATCTACAAGAAAATAAGACAAATATGAAAACAAACAAAAGCGAAAGAATAAAAACAAACAAACAAACAACAACAATAAAAAACAAACATTTCGTTAGGCAATGACCCAGAAGTTTCTATTCTCACACAAATTAGTTTTTTCTCTATTTTCGTGTAGGCCTACGATATCAAAAATATACTAGGAAATTTTTCTTAACACTCTTTTAAATTTTTTCATCAATATTTCATTAAATTGCTGATAACGTTAATAGCCATAGATTAACGGCAAATATTTACCCTTTAAGCCAGTCATATAACTACCATTAGTGAAATGGTTGAAATTCTCATTTCCAGCGTTTTCCCCGTAGTTTTTCCCCCTTTTATAGGCTTAATCGAATGTATCACAACGATGAATATGGGTAAAAGATATTTTTACTAAGGGTGTAGTCTTTCGGAATATCAGGCTCTTCTAGTGCAAGGGTAAACAAATTAAAGATTCTGAGGCCTATAGTCATTTTACGCCTTATTGTTCTCACTACAGATGGCAAGATCGGTAATCATAACAGACATAAAACATTTAAGAACCATTTCTTGGAACTGACCGATTGCTAATGCCAACCAAAAAATCTTTTGACCAATCAAATTATTCATTTAATTGATTGATTAATTGGGTTTAATGCCTCTTTTGACAGTATTTCAGTCAGCGGCTGCTGGAGCACCTATCCATAGATTCCTGGTATTTCTCACACCAGTACTACCACTACATCCAGCTGCTCATGCCACTTAGGTTTACGACTATCTACCGATTGGTGGGAATCATTCATTTTAACCTAAAGTGAACTTGAACTTCAAAATCTATATCATAGATATATCAACCATTTCGAGTTGGACCTAAATGGAGAGCTTATTCAAGCTGTAGTTACGACGCTTAGGTTGCCCACCAACCATTTTTGTCGAGCCCGCTTGCGATGAGCGAGACATAGTTGTCACTATGACATGTATGTGCGTTAGTGCGTTAGTCTGTCCGTCCGTCCGAATTTGTCCGGACAATTACTCCTGCATTTATGGATGGTTTTCAAAGTAACTTGATACAATCATTCTCCATCATGAGTTGATGTGTTATTTGAAAGAATTTTTGGGATATTTCTAATGTCAAGGTCACAGCTCAAGGTCAAACACTAAAATTGTGATTGTCAAGACCATTTCTCCTACAATTATGGATGGATTTCAAAATAAATTGGCACAATTATTCTCCGTCACGAGTAGATGTGTCATTTGAAAGATTTTTTTATAGCTTCAAGTTCAAGGTCAAATCTCTTAAATTGTGCTTGTTCGGAGCATGATGCCTAAAAAACTTTGCGGGCTCGGCAGCAGTTGACCTGGGACAACCATCTAGTATATATATGCATGTTTGCGGTCAAATTTCACAAAATAACGCAGTTTATTATCTAAGACGAACTTCATGTTAGAGATCAGTGGGCGTGACCAGCGATCTGTCAGTTATTTTTCTAAATACAACTTCTATATAGAACTATTGGAGTAATTGATTGTTTGGTTATCCGCTTTTTTGTTATTCAAGCTTCTGATCGGCATGTTTGTGAGCAGGCCGTCGCAAGCGTGAAAATGTTCAGATCGGCAAGGTCATGATTAGGTCCTCCCGAACGTGAAAATATTCAGAATGGCAGGATTGAGATTAGGCTGTGGCAAGTGTGACATTGTTCATTCTGCAAATGAATTTACATGTAAGCAATGGACAAATGTAATATGTTCTAAAAACTCCAATAATATTGATTCATTAGAAAATAGAAATCCGTGTCTTAAGATGTGAATCGGAATTTTAGTCTTGTAAGATAGGATAAGGTTTAAGGAAGTTTGAAAATAGTTTTGTTAAAACGCGTCCTACAAAATGTCACTCTTTTGTGTTGGGAAAACCCAGGTTTCTATTTATTTCCTATTCTGAAAGTTATATTTTAAAAAATGAATTAAAAGGTTACTCACCCGCACTGTAAACACCACTATCTCCTGAAATTGAAAGCGTGTAAGAAATGCAGAAAGTTTTTGTTATCTTTGAGGTATGACCCTAAAAACTTGGTCGCGTATTTATACAGAGTGATTAAAGTTTTTAGGTTTCATTTCTCAAAGAAAAGTAGTTGACTAATCGCTGGCCCCGCCCTTTTACTCCTTTAGTCACGCCCACTGACTCCGACAGGAAGTCCAGCTTCGATTTTAAATGGCGTTATTTTGCAAGAACTATGGTCAGTAGCATGTAACAAAAAAGTAGAATCGTTGGTTGGCGACCTAACCGTCGGAACTACAGCTTGAATTTAGCTACGCCGTTTAGCTTGCCAACCAACTATGTTACGTTAGTTGCATGCTACTTGACATAAAATTCGCAAAATAACGTCTTTTTTATCGAGGCGGGACTTCCTGTTGGAGTCATTGGGCGTGGCCAAAGGAATAAATGGGGTGGTGGGGGGTATCGATTGGTTAATTTTAAGGGCAGTTGATATTAGTCTGAATCATTTGTTCAATATTTAAACACGTCTCATATACTATATCTCCACCAACTAATCAAATCATGGTAAGATGTTTGATTGTAAATAATGAAAGAGAAATCTAAACTTCCCAACACTGGCCGAGGATAATAATACATGTAGTGATAATATCGAAGGTAACTTATTAATACATCATCACACGTATTTAAACAAAAGCATAATGATTAACTCATTTAAAATATGACCTTCGAGAAAAGAAACAACAAGCAACAATGTTCACCAAAAAGTGACAAAACAGCCGCACACACAAGATGGAGTCAAACCATTTTATGGTCTTGCAAACCATCAAAACGGTAAATTATACACAATGGGTTTTAAAAATTGAACGTCGTCTACGCCAGGCTAAAGACACCGAGGACTACCATGTAATCTCGTGCGAAACGATGCACTTTTAGATTATTTTCCCTAAAAATAACTATTTGTCTATTTTTTGCAGCAGAGAAATAGAACAACTGTTTGTTTTTCGTGTAAATTCAACTTATCTTTTATTTCATAAATAGCCAAAACGTAATCTTTACTCATGGCTTGGCCATTCATGAAAATATAACTGTTGTTCACTCAAAGATAAATCGATCTTACTCTGAAACAAACAATTGTCCTCTATATTTTAATGTATGAAGTCGCGAAGCGAAAGAGAAAAAATCTACATTACTAATAATCAAATATAGAAGGATTTTAAAACTTGAAAAAAGTGTGTATGGGTGTGTGTGTAGGGTTAATAAGTATGTTTTTTGATGCAAAGAAACGGTATATGAGGTACTTGTCCAATGTAGGTATTCTTGGCGCTTGAAAGCAGATCCCATTAAAAGAAGAAAGCAAACCTTTATTTTCCTTCCTTTTGGGAACTTTGCGACATTTCTTATTTCGCGTTATCCCGTCAAAAACTTCATCCTTGTCGTCGTCTGTTACATGTATTAAAAAGTCTTGGGTATGAATGTGGGAATCCTTTAACTTAATTTGTAGCTGTGGTAGAGCCTTGGTGAGCCTTCTGCAGACTTCGGATGTCTCTGCTTTAGCTTCATCTGATTTGTCTTTAGTTTCGCGTAGTTCTATCTCGAACTTTGTAGATTGGTTAATGACTTCGTTTACAAGTTCTAGCAGCTTTCCACCCTCAACTGCCATTTTTGTAGATTAAAGGCACTATCAAATGTCTTCCATTAGAATCGTAATGTTTACTCATAGCGAGATTGTTTTCGTCATTATGACTGGATGAGTAATTTCAGCTCCTGAAAAATCAAAGTACTGAAATGACTGTAAGCTAGCAAAGCATGGTTATGTTAAGTAGAATAAAGAGATTAAAGTAACCCAGATGATAACCCATTTCATGACAGAATCTAAGACCGGGTCAAATTTAAAGTAGTTGGTGGAATTCAGAAAATCTTTTAGGGTAGATAACATCGCGGACACTGGAAAAATTATTTGTTACAAGCAAAAATCTATGTCCACAATGTTTTCCACAGCTTTCTTGAGATTCTTAAAAAGCGGGTTTGAGTGGGAATAGGTAAAATAGCATGCTTTTGAAGTTAATTGATGTAGCCATACAAAAAGTGCGCATAATAATGAATCTGATCAGACTTATTGTAAACACAATATAAATTAAATATATTCAAGAGAGCTAAAACTACCTAGGTGATGAACTTGCAGACAGAGTTTTCAATATTCATGAAGTATATAAGAACTACTTTTTTGGCGTAGACATTCAATGGATTGATTGGTTAAGCCTCTAATGGCGGTTTGCGCCCGTTGAACCATGAAAGAACTAAAAAATGTGTTTGTTAACTTAAGCTAAAAAGAAAAAAAAGCAATAAAAAAAAACCCCAACCTTCATCAGAAGATTTGATTCACTTTCCATGATGGTTGAACAGTCTGAAAGTACTTCGTGAGCTTTTAAGCATTCCAAGAATATTTGCGTGACGGGATGAGTTTTCTTTCTACTACAAATTTAGAACATTTTAAAGATGGGTATAGATGTGTTTTTCCATGTCACAGATTTTAGTTATTCTAATTCTAATTCCCGTTCATACATTATTTTAATAAAACGTTCTGAAAAGTAGTCAGAGGTCGTTTATTAGAATAAGCCGGGGTATTTCCCCAATAGTTTACGTAGGCTGTTATTCTATTTTTAGATTAAGCCGAGACAGTTGCAATGAATATTGAGTCATTCATATGTTGCTTATGGAATCCAACATTTAGTTTGAATTTGATCAAATCAACGTCATCGTTATGTCACCAGGAGTTATTTTCGCTAGCCGGTCTTCAATTCATTGTAAAGATCAGTCCAAAACTGTCGTACCTTCCGTTGACTTTGGGTCATATGCAAATGAGGTCATGCGGAACTCCGCTGCATCTTTACTACATAACCACAAAAAGACACTTTAAGTATATCAGATTACGCCGAAGGTAACATCTCACTCAAGTTTAAGTATTAAATGTTCGTTTTATCATATTTTGCCGCAATTGGCAATTTTTTTCTAATCTGTGTTTCAGAAACATCGATACCTCCCTTTAAACTCTTTAAACTGAAAATAGAACCAAACTTTTTAGGATAATTACTTAGTTCCTTAAAACTTGAATGTGAAGGACTGTTTTGCAGTTAAAAAGAACTGTGATCTCACATCACATCTTCGTTCGGTTAACACATTGTAACTTTAGTAGGTCTATATTTGGAGTTTCGATGTTTAAGAAGCCCATATTTTCCATACCGAATTTAAATTCGGTTCAGATGGGAGACTAAATGCCTTTCTGATCCTTTTATCCGTAAACCTATATTCCTGTTTTGACAGGCTGCATAGATAAAGATCAGGGTGCACATATGCGTAATCTGATCTTAGACTACATCACCTTAAATTTCCTTGTAAGTAATTTTCCAATGAAATATTGACCAAAATTCAGGATTTCCAGTGATTTCGGCACTTTGATTTTAAAGGTTTATTTGCCCCAAAATCGAATATAACAGTGGTTAATCAACACAACGCGCCTCTAGTTTACCGTCACATTGCGTAGTACGTGGTATAATATTAATTTCTTATAATTTAATGACATCGAGTGAAATAAGCAAATATTTAAAAACTTTTGATACATTTTTATTAACTTATTTTTATGTGAAAGCATACAAGATAGCTGCGTGCCCAAAAATTGTTGATGGAGTTATGACTTATTTTTTTCGGCCAATCAGAACGCTCCTTTAGATAGACGAAACATAACGTTTAAAGGGCGGGAATGAGGAAGTTTAAAGTCTGGTTTTTACAGGTAGATAAGAAAAGTCATCACATATAATATCCGACATTTTTATTAAACTATTTTTGTGTGAAAGCATACAAGAAAGCTGAGTGCCCAAAATTTTGTTGATGGAGGTATGACTTATTTTTTTCGGCCAATCAGAACGCTCCTTTGGATAGACGAAACAAAAAAATAAATGATAACGTTTAAAGGGCGAGAATGAGGAAGTTTAAAGTCTGGTTTGTACAGGTAGATAAAGAAAGTCATCACGCATAATACCTGTTCGATCCCCGACGGCGGCACTCATCCTTTCCGACTATTTGTCTCATACCAATGGGTCGATAATCGTAGACCTATGTTGGATAGCAGCTTGAGGCTAGGAAAGGGTGTAATGGTAGTACTGGCGTGAGAAATACCAGGATTCCATTGTTAGGAGCTCCAGCCACCGCGATATAACTGAAAGATTGTTGAAAGCGGCGTAAAACCCCATTAAAACAAACAAAAGCATAATACCTGACCCTTTTATTCAAATGCCACCCGTTACATTAAACAAGAGAAAATCGTTGTTCGGCGATATAAACATCATAACTACATCCTGAATAGGCTGTAGGTACGACGTTTAGTAGCTGTCCCACGGAAATGTTTTATATGAATTCCGGAGGTCAACATTTAACCTTCGGTTTAAATGAATAGTTTCATTGGTAAATCAAGTCTGGTTTGACAGCGGCGATCCGTCGGTTTCAGTCTCGAACTCAAAATCCTTTCTTTGGAATTCGACAAAAAGAGTGTCCATGGCCGAAAATATATAACGTCGGTGGACAAGAAAAATGTCGTAACTACAGCTTTAATAAAGCTGTAGTTACGACAATTTGCTCGCCCACCGACGATAATTTTGCATAGCAACGGTTGTCTATGACGTAGGCAATATATGCTTTGCGTAAACGTAGTACACAAATCTCAATAAGGTAGGACCAACAATTCAGCATATCTTGTTAAGCTGGAACAAAATCAGAAGAAACGAAATGATTCCTTTTTCAATTCGGTTTTGAATAGATTTTTGACTTGCGTTTCCTTATCTTGTATTATAATCAAATGGTAGAACATTGTTTGTTTGCGTAAAGCGTAATACACTAATCCCAAACGACAGACAAACAATAAATGGACCGATACTCAGATCCCAAAGACTTTATTTGACAAAAGTTGACAGTATTTATCTACTCTATTCATACGCTACTCAAAATTTTATAAGGATAACCTTTTCGTTCAATGTTTGAATCTATTACAAATATTTTTATTTGTAAGGATATGTTAATATTCGGACTTAATGACCCTGTAGCAAAACATGTATACTACACAGGCTCTCCGGAAAAGAAAATATCCCCTAAATGTGTTTCGATTTGCCTTGTATGTCTATCTTGATCTGCGTTGGTACATTTGGCCAATTTCTAACAAAGCTATTACAATTTTTCGATTGATTTCCATTTCAATATGGCAGACAGACGTATAAAATGATATGAAAAGGGGCATTTGGATGCTTCATTCTAGGGTTATTACAAAGACATGTTACTAATGTCCTTAGTTTGTCTCAGAGCGCTCTTTCTTGAACGTGGATTCGGTTTATTATGACCAGAAATGCTAGGTATATGCGTGCTGGGGGCAAGAACGCTCCACCAATGAGGTTAAGACCAGTTTTTAGTGGTTCAGGCGCGGCGTCAACGATTTGACAACGCAACAACGCTACGGAGGGACATGCAGAACGCAACCGGTGTGCGCCTAAGAACCCAAAACTATCAGAAATCGGTTGCATGAAGCTTGCCTAAGGTCAAGAAGACCTGCAATCCGGGTTATGTTGACCCGATTTCACGTGTAAATGCGTACGGGATCATGCCTCTTGGACCAAAAAGCGACTTGGTTTCAGATTGTCTACAGACGAGTCCAGGTTTTATGTGGACTTTACCGATAGACGTGCAGTCGTTTGGAAAATACCAAAATGAGAGTTTGTAAAGCAAAACACGAACGGTTTGGTGGGGGCTCAGTCATCTTTTTGGCGCAACTAAGAGCTCAGGGACCTCAACGTCACTGACAACGGCACGTTGACGGCTCTCAGGTACATAGACGACATCTTAGATATTTGCGTTCGCCCATATTCAGGTAGAGACATCACACACGATAATAAAGTGCATAAAACTTCTTAATTTTTGGAAGTACTATTTCATCTACAGCACCGAAAATGTTGGATTTTTTTACCATGACGTCCTTCGTATAAGCCTTACTCTCACAATAACACAGGAACATTAGATTTTCAACAAAATTTCAAAACCTAAAATACTTAAGTTCTAGGAAACACAAAGTATTTGCGTTATTTCCTCAAGGTATAAAAATATTCAACTAGAAAAAAGTGATCCTTGACAAGTTTTGGTAGTATATTTGAATATGGAACGGTTTCAATTTTAAGCATTATGGTCAGAAATTCGCAAGTTTGCCTAAGTTATTTCGTATTATTTTGTATACATTACTTTGACACCCATTTTTTGAATAGTTCAATGTGTGTCTTTCTGTTTATTTATCGTCGCTACCGTAGCACATATGAGCGACGCCCCCAGAGGACGGTTGGTTGTGACGGGGTATAGTGCAAGGATACAGGACGAAAATGCTGAGAGCTCCGCCTGGTTCTTTAACGTGCTCGTTGGATAGCACCGTCACACGGGGCCTCGGTTTAACGACTCATCCGAAAGACAAATAGTTTTTTAGTTAATACGGTTAGCCAAGGGCTCGAACCAGTGATCTTGAGGTTTGAAGTCAAGTGCTCTACCAAGTTGAATTTATCAACATAGACATTATATACAGTACTTCTAGCAAAAGCTGGCCCCGCCCACTGACTCAGCTGGTCACGCCAGTTTAACTCAAGAAAGAAATTTAACTGGTGTTATTTACAAATTCTATGATCAGTAACACGAAAAAAAAAAAAAGAGTAAGATAGTTGGTTGACGACCTAAACATCGTAACTTCAGCTTGAATAGGCTGAAATCAAAACTTTTAGTTCGCCAAACTATCAAACATATTTCTCCAAAACGTCGGCCAATGTTGGAGTACAAAGTTCACTTCCGGTCATGAATTACGTGTATTTGATAGGTCGATTGATTCTTTGATTGACAGCTGCGACTGGTCAATTTCATTTTATTTTTTACCAATACTTTAAAGATTGTTCGAGCCCTAGTTTACCTGTAGCGTTGTTAGAAGATTGCTCCATCACTCCAGGAATTTATTTACAAAATTTAAATATATTTTTTTTTTTCGCAGATATTATGCTTGTTTAGTCCGAGCATTCATAGACCGGTCCTCAATCCTTTAAGGTACTCTGGAATACAGTAAATCTTCTTTTAAGGAACCACTCAAGGGACGGTAAAAAGTAGTTGCTTCAGAAAATGGTCGCTTAGAACACCTTTTAGCGAAAGATATGAAGGATTGATTCGATTGCTTACATACAATATTACAGCCTGATTATTCTTGCTTAATCCCATGTTGTTGGGACTCTTTAAAATCGTCTACTGAGACGATTCTAATGTGTTCCAATAACATAGGATTAATTTGTGATTTTACTTGTAAGCAAAATACCTTCGCTTCTTATTTTTTTTTCTTTTAAAATAGGGATTTCGGTTATGGTCGCTTAAAGGACGTGGTATCTCAATAGAAGTGATCGTTTGAGCAAGATCGAATGTATTAATTGAGCGCGTGAGTGACATTTCCAACCATTACTCATGTGCGCCAAGTAAAGACTCAGATCAGCCTGTGCATCCGGTTTTGGAGGGGAAGTAAACCAAGATCAGCCTGCACATAAGTGCAGGCTGATCTTGGTGTACACCTCCTGCTTTTACTTTTCCTTTCACAGTTGTTTATGAAATGGATTTCTAACAGAAACATTGGTTTTTGAAGAGGAAATTCTAGCAGTGCTTTCAGCCCTTTGATTTTACAGCAATTCAGTAAGGTAATTTAGATAGCATGACAAGGGTTAAGAAGTGAAGACATTTTGCTAAAAAGTAAAATCGTGACAGAATCCTTTGTTGTTGGAATCCATTAGAATCGTCTCAGAAACGTCTCAATGAGACGATTCTATAATGAGTTCCAACAACATAGGAAAAAACAAGAATTATTTTATAATTTTTATGCAATCGAATCAATCCTTCATATCTTTCACAATAAATGTGTTAAGTGACCATTCTTTTAAGCGACCACTATCTGGTTGTCCATTGAGTGGCCTCTTAATACAAGATTTACTGTAAAAAAATGTCCAAACTTCCTGTTCTTTCCGAACGAAACGAAACTTGGAAATTTAATCAAAGCTAGATTAATTTCTTTGAAGTGGTTGTGATGCGCAGTTCAATGATGACACATAAATAAATGATCTTGCGGTCATCACTTTTAATTTGTACAATGACTAAAAAAAAGTTCAACTCTCTTCTGAGAAAATGAAAATAAGTATATTATTGGCGATGTAAATGATCTTTTATCCTGGAAAAAATGCGGAAATGGTGTAGCTTCATGGCGTTGGAGAATTACAATGTTTTGATGAGGTCACCATTTTCTGATTATTGCAACACCTCCAAAGAAAAATAAAATAAGAAATAAATGAATAAAAAACTCGTAAAACATTGTGAAAAAATGAAGAAATTTCTTGTTACAGATTTTTAAAGAACAACTCAATTTATCGTCAATAACTTCTTTTAATTTGGCCCAGTCTAAACCTTTGTCATCTGGTAATAGGTTAATGCACTAAAATTCTTGACTTTGTCAAATTTGAGGATATTGACTTTTTTCATTCTTGTGAATCAGAAACATAGTTTATTCTAAAAATAAAAAAGAAAATTGATCAATTATGATATATCTTTTATTTTTGAAACTTTTAATGTGAATATCTCCCTACAGTATTTAAAGCTGTAGTTACAACATTAAGGGCGCCCAAAATCGATATCATTATTTTTCTTTTAGTCCATTTAGGAAATGAAGAGAATATTTTTTGTTTTCATGGAGGTATGAACCGAAAAAACTAATCAGATTGTATGAATTCGCGAAGCCTACATGTTAACAAAAAATATTCTCTTCATTTCTTATAATTTAATAGCATCGGGCGAAAAAAGCAAAAAACTTTACAAATTTTGATACCCTTTTGGATAGGACTATTATGTGCGGAAGCATACAAAATCGCTGCGTGCTCAAAATTTTGTTCATGGAGTTATGAATAGTTTTTTTCGACCAATCAGAACGCCCGTTTTTGATAGACGAAACTAAAAAATAAATTATTCCCTTATATTAGGCAAACTAATGCCGTTTTGATACCTCAGTCAAACAGTCTTGTCGGGGTTCAGTGTATCGCGTTAAAGATTATCAAATTAAATAATAAAAAAATGATAAAATACTATTATATGTTTTTCTTTAACCCATTTCAAAAATTTGGTTTTACATAGAAATTGCAGATAGCAAAACAAATAGTGTTCAAATTGAAAAAAATAAGGGTCATATGAGATAGAAAACACTTTGGTTAAAGAAGAAACTGCATGTTGGAAGCAACTTCATCTTTCCTCATACTATTTTCTATAACTATATTTTCTTCAGTGCGTGATAATGAGAAATTACTTGGCAATTGGTTGGGGTGGTAGTTGTAACAAGGAGGTTGTTGAGTTAATCCCCCCCGCCATATTCAGAAATTCTTAACGTCTTTCACGATTTGTTGTAGTATTCATTGTTGTTGTCGGAACTCATACTATTTAACACATCATCATTTGCAAAGTGAAGGAAAGTGTAGAGTATATATGCGTAATGATTCAGGAAATTAACAATCGGCTATGATAACAAAACTCACGTACAGTTCATGTCTAATTGTTGGCCTCCCGTTTTGGAAACGCTTGACCCCAACCCCAACATCTCGTTGCTAGACTAAATCGAATTCCTTTTGGTATGGTATGAGTTCTGACAAAAATAACAACTACAGCAACGTGAACAAAATAACCCTTTCCCTTACAGTCCCCAAGTTATTATGTCAAATATTGCAAAAAAAAAAAAAAAAAAAAAAAAAAAAAATAAAAAATAAAAAAAAATACTTGTAACAAGCAATCTCGTCTTTTATCACACTATTTCTACCACTTAGGATGGTTTTATTTCAAATTCACTCATCTTTCCATTATCGTCTTCAAATTGGACGAGTCTAAAATTTCCGAAACCAGGAAACGGTTAATGAAAAATGTTTTAGAATTCCTAAAAAAATATGGGGTGGTGTAATTCATCGACATTCCTAGATACAAGATTAAGTTTTTTGACGCATATACTATCTAAATCCAATTACACCCTTATGGATCGCATGTAAACTGCTTATCTTGGAAACGACAAATCAATTATTTCTTAAATTCTCCAACGATGTTGTAAATGTAAAACTAGTTATCTTTAAAACGACAAATGATTTATTGCCCAAATTTGTCACGATGTTGCCAATGTAAAACTATTATGGATCAAATTTGAGCAACATGTACAATGCATTGTCTATGTTATGGCCTATTTAGAGCAGTTAACTTGGGAAAAGTGATTTATTGAAATATACGATTCAAAATTGATATTGATGAGATTAATGCCTACATTCACACGAATCAAATAAATATAAAGAAAATAAAATTGTGTATCTAAAAGAATCAATATGACCCTATAATCAGTCCTCTTGGAAACAGAAATTGTGGAAATATAAAATTCATACTTGTCCAAGACATAATTGGGAAAACTGAATACACAAGTTTGAATGAAACCGTACAGCGATCGAATTATGGCGTAACAAAAATTACTTAAAAATGACAGCCATTTTGCCAGGCCTCTTAGATACGATAAATCGAATAGATGAAGGAGAATACTGATTGGAAAAAGTACCTACATATTTTTGTTCGTCGAACTGACATAGTTGTCTCTTGACAAGTAGGTATTTTATGCATTAGAGTCTTGGTGCGTCAGTGTGTTAATGAGTTTATACGTTAGTGTGATAGTACATCAGACTATGAGCATTTGTCCGGAGCATATCCCTTACATGTATGGACGGATTTAAAAAATAACTTGGCACAATTATTTTCCACCATGAGTACATGTGTCATCTGAAACAAATTTCGGATAGCTCCGAGTTCAGTGTCACAGCTCAAGGTCAAACGATTAAACTGAGTTTTTCCAAAGCATATCTCATTTGTTCATGGATTTCAAAATAAATTAAGCGGTCTGCTCTCCATCATGAGTTGATGCGTCATTTGAAATAAAATTTAGAAAGCTCCAAATTTAACGGCACAAATCCAGGTAAATATTCGGCGGGTACGGCATGTTGTCGCGTTGACGGATATCAAATGTACCTCAGGTTTTTGATTTCCTTTTTATTTTTCGTTTCTTTCAAAGATTATCTTTACCTAAATGTTTGTAATATATAAATCATGCGGGAATTATCCCTCGAAGCAGACATTCATCATGTCTATTACTCCTGTTCCCCCATTAATAAGATACAGATCACAAAGGAATAACCTTCCTCCGTTTGAAGGTCGGTGACAACTCCTGCTTGTGATGCTATCCTCAACAGCAAGTTGTTAAAATTCCAAAATAATAGCGTTATCCGTCTCCAAAAAAGTAGCCCTAAGGAAAACCAATATTTAGCCATTCTCGCGTCTCAGAGTACCCACACGATGTCCCCTGGGGCGAGAGTGGGGGTAAACAAAACAGAACAGAACAGGTTGAAGAATGTCCTCCACTCAACGGTCTTGAACTCGGATAAAATTATTTGGAAACCCAAAGGTGACTGATAGGCCCATGGGGCTGGACGTTAAAATGAAATGTTGTAAATAATTGTTATTCTGTAAAGTATGTAAAACACATATCACTATAATGAATAAATGTTTACTACTACTTACTTTCTGTTGTCCCGGGACGACTTTTTAGATTAGAAAATCCGTCGAGAAAGTAAGTAACTATCGTTTGTTGAAGAATTTTTCAAAAGGCAGTACATGTAATTTCATCGGCTATCTTAGAATTGAGACAACAGACAGAAAAGGTTTTCGTCGACTTGTATAAAATAATTTATCATATCAAAAATATATTTACAACTTACGAAAATAAAATAATAGATAAATAAGAATTACAACAAAACATTATCTCATTAAACTTATTTGCATAACCGCCTATTGTATAACCAAATAACATACAATGCCGCTTTTTGACGCTCAAAAGAAAAAAAAAAGAAGTTTAGGAATACATTGTGGAAATAGAAGAGATTCTTCTTACAATCATTTCCTTCATTTTAAACAATGTTTTCCACCCAACAAAAACGATTTTAGAATTCAATCAACTGTGAATTGTCGTCGGTGACTTCTTTGAACTTAGACCAGGCCCAAAATTTGTCGTCCGTTAATGCGTTAAACAGGGTGTTAATAACTTTACATCATAATTTTAGTTTTTAGGTTAAAGAGATCTCTTTTCATAGATATTGTTCAGAGGTATCTAAGAGAATCTCGTTTTGTTTTCATGCAGGTATGAAACGAAAAAATTAATCATCATCTTATTTTCATAATTCACATAATTCATTTTATAACGTTGATTTCGTGCAAAGGGGTTTGTAATCTAAAATAAGATTTGGCAAATAGTCATGCTTTGCACTTCAAGCTTGCAAAACGTTCCGGCTAAATCTTCCTATACGTTCCATTTTACCACAAGTTCATTCCTCCGAATTTACTATAACGTCTTAAATTCCAATTTTCCATCACCATATTTTTAATAGATTTGTTTGTTCGAATGGGGTTTAGCATCGATTTAACAATTTTTCAGTCATATCGCGGCGGATGCAGCACCTAACAATGGATTTCTGGTATATCTCGCACCAGTACTACCACTACATCCTTTCCTAGCCTCCAACTGTTATCCCACTTAGACTTACGATTGTCCACCTATTGGTGAGAGACAAATATCGGAAAGGAATTGTACCGCCGCCGAGGATCGAACGCATGACACCCTATGATTGATGCGCTACCAACTGCGCTATAACGGCGGCTCTATTTTCAATAGAAGGCTCCGACGTAATTCGGGATATTACTTTATAACTTTCCCAAATCCTTATTTCTTTAAGTGCGCTATAGTTACGACATTTGCTCGCGCATCGACGATACGCTTTATTGCTTCTACTCTAAACCAGTTTTTAGAATACCAGCATCATAAAAGTAGATTTCCGACAAACTGAATAAAAGCTCTAACTATCCTTTTCGGAACTCTACAACATGATCGTAGATCTACATTATTTCGTTTTTTGATTCTCCAAACATGTCGTTACTACACCTAAAGCAGCATTTTCTATAATTTGTTGCCAAGAGACAAGTTTTAGTTATATCGTCGGTATGCTACCAAAATGTCGTAACCACAGCTTTAATAAATCTGTAGTTACAACATTTTGCTCGCGCACCGACAATATTTTTATTACATACCTTTCAGAATCTCCAAGTTTTCGAAAAAAGTTGAATAATTATTTTTTTCATTACATTATTGTTCAAACAATTTCCTTTGGTGTGTTAAGCGTCAAATAATAAACGAAACTTCCTTTTTTGGATGCAAAACAAGATAATCACATAAATTCCCTTAACTATCGACAAGTTAGCAAACCTATCGACGTTTTGATATGTGCAGTAATACAATTAGATGAGGAAAGAAAAATGCGATTAAATAACACCTTGTCATTTTGACATAAATACACCCCGTTCTTCATGTTTTGGAATTCGACCTTCTTTTTGTACAGTTGAGAAATCTCATTAAAATACTAAAAGATTGATAACGATTCTGATTTCACATATTTCATTTATTTCATGCAAGTTTTGGTTAATAAATCAATGATTAAACAGTAAATAAATAGATGTATAAGGAGAGAAAGTAAAAAGAATAAAGATAGAAAAAGAAAAGAAGAAAAACAGCATTTTCTTCATTATCCACAATGTTTCTATCCAAAAAGACGAAGAATTTAAAAATTCTATTAACTTGAAATTGTCGTCCGCAGCTTCTTTCAATTTGGACCAGTCTAAAATTTGATTGTGTGGGAATGAGTTAATATTCGCCAGCCTTTAATGCAGGCAACATGAGAGAGAAGCATAGACATTTGACAGCCATTCAGAACGTTAATCCATTCCTACACAAGCTATCTTCTAATGCCCACCAAGAAAAAATCTGTGGAAAAAAATGTGGAAAATGAAGAAATTGCTTGTATCAAGCAATTTCTTCATTATCCACAAAATTTTCTACCCAAAATAGTCCTACCCAAAATAGTCGGGGAAAACAAATAAAATAAAATTATACCAACTTGAAATTGTCGCCCATACTTTCTTTCAATTTGGACCAGTCCAAAATTTTGTTGTGTGGGGTTTGGATTAAGAGTGAATGCTGAACGTATATTTAAGCTTTAGGTCAGTATTTATCTTTAGAGCTCACAGTCAAGTGATGTTACATGCTAATCTGAGTCTTTACTTTGTGCCCATGTGCATCGTTTGTAAATATAACGCCAAGCTTAACATATGGATGTTATTAAGCGATGAATATATTTCGGTTTCATCCAATAAATCACATTATTGAAAGTACTGTAAGCTAGCAAACCGTAGTTTTGTTTGGTGTCTTCTTTGTCAAAGCTGATAACATGATAAATAAAGAAACCCATGGGTAAACCACTTCATGAAAAATTTCGGACTTATTCAAATAAGAATAAAACATTGTGGAAATTGAAGAAATTGCTTGTTACAAGCAATTTCTTCATTGTCCACAATGTTTTTCAAAGCTTATTTTCTTGAGATACAGACAAAGTTCCAATATTCCTGAAATACATAAGAACTACTTTTTATGGTGTGGGCATTCAATGGATTTAGTGGTTAAGCCTCCGGTGACAGTTTGCACTCGTTGAACTCTGAGAAGACCTCAAAACTTGTCTTTTAACTTAAGCTATCAAAACTGACGCTTTGCTAGCTAAAAATACCTACACACGATTATCGAACACAATAACAACAACTAGAAAACACACACTGATATAATGTTCCTTTTATTATATACCTTTTCAGGCCGAACATAAAGAAAATATAATAAATGAACAGATATAAGCTTGTAAGATAAAAATACAGACGTCATCGGCACTTAAAATACGGAAAAACCAGAACGTTAGTAGGTCTACACAAAAAGTAGTCCGTGTTTAATGGTACACGACGCAATACGGTTTGTTCTTGGTACACGCAAAATACAGATATGTTTGTCTGTCGAGTTGTATTCTATTGCCAGAATTTCATTCAGATCATTTAAAGGTAAATATATAAAATCAAACAAATCAATCCCTTCATATCTACTATTTAAGATCATTAAGTTAAATACCACAAAATGTGTCAGAAAAGCAAAGATGTTGCGAAATCGAGAGTTTTACTTTCTCTGAAAAAATATATAGTAATACCGTTTTTATTTTTTCAATTTTCATTTAAACCTTTTTATTTTGGCAAAGCATATGTTTGATAGACGCGACTAAAATTAGATTATTGAATTATTCTTATTATTATGAGAGAAATTTTAAGAATCCATGGTAAGGTGCTCCAGTCGGCGCAATATGACTAAAATTCTGTTAAAAGTGGCTTTATACCCCATTCAAACAAACAAGAAAACACACAAATTCTATATATTGCACGATTGACTAACTGCCAAACATTTATACTTTCAAATAAACACCATATTGCTACACCTACGTATGACACAAAATGTATCATGGCAAATAATCATGTGTCATACATTTTATTCGGTGACGCTGTGTAATCGATAGCTTATGGATAAGTCACACAATTGACTCGTGTGTTCGACGGTCTTATGTGATGTAGACCCGAAAAAATCAGGGATAGAGAAGACTTGACGGTAGGTTCGGAAATCAGTATACTTTGTAATTGTTTTTAGCTAGCAAAGCATAAGCTTTGATATCTGAAGTTAACAGACAAAATTTTGAGGTCTTCTCAGAGTTCAATGAGTGCAAACCGCCACTGGAGGCTTAACTACTAGATTCATTGAATGTCTGCGCGACAAAAAGTAGTTCTTCAAAAGCGTGCTATAAAACCCATTCCAACCCAATCCCACTTTTTAACAAATCCCAAGAAAAGGCTGTGAAAAACATTATGAACAATGAAAAAATTCTTGTCACAAGCGATTTCTTCATTGTCCATAATGTTTTATCCCACTAAGACAAAGACGAGTGTTTAACAAAACCATGCTTTGCTAGCATACAGTTCTTTCAGTACTTTGGTTTACAACATCGGTTACTAAAATCCCAACTTTGTCTAGTTCATGCAATGATCTAACATGAATCAAATTACTGAAAGTGCTGTAAGCTAACAAGCATGTCTAAGTTTTGATTATTTTTTTTACCAAAAGGCGTTTCATGCCAACGATATGATGTTTAGACACATGTCTCAATAATTTAATTAAGTTTCTTCTATCTGTATCCAAGCGTTTTGTTGAGCTGATTTTTCTTTTAATACATCCATGAAATTATTTATTATGCTTGCGCACAAAGTAAATCTTACTCAAAACAAGTAAAATATTTGCTTTTTTTTCTTTAAATTATTCGCGTATTCACACGATGTCATTAAGCTTTTAGGCTCATACCTAATTATTCCATTTATTTCTTAATACATTACCACAAAACCCCGCATTTTTACGAGCGAAAAAATAATGCGATGAGAAACTTTGTGAGAAAAGACGAAATTGCTTGTAGCAAGCAATTTCATCTATTGTCACAATATTTTCACCCCATTTTAAACTTACTTTTCTAAACCATTTTTGTTTTGCAGTCTGCTATCTCTCTAAATCTAGACCAGTCTAAAATTCAGTTGAGGGCCAAGTCTAAAATTCTGTCGAGGGGGCATGAGTTAAGTGTAAGATGAAAATAGTCTACATCTTATATATATCTTCCAAAACCTACATTGATGCACTCAGTTGATTTTTGTTAAGAACAATATTTGAGGTTCTTTCTCTTCGTACTTTTCATATAAAAATATCATTTATCGACTTGTTTATAGGAATTATTCTTTCTTGACATATTCTCTTGGCAGCAACTATGGGGCGGAGGACGTATGGACAGACGGATGGATTGACGGCTGGAAAATTGAAACTTCCAAGCACAGACAATGGAATTCTGGTTTAACTTAGAGGGTCCTAAATCCGGGTATTTCTTCACTAAATATAAGAGCAAAGTAGAGTACAAGTCAAAAGGTATCTAACTACACTAAGGCTGGTTAACTTGGTAATATTAGAGAAGACTATATTTTTCATTATAAAGTGTAAGGAATCAAACGAAAGGGTTACATTGATTAATTGTATCAATTATCTTCCTCTGACAACCTTTCATCAAACCAAAGAAGTATTTTATGATCAAGGGATGATTAGACTAAGGGACTTATTTCAGTGCGCAAAGAGTAAGTCTTCCTGTTGTAAAGTCAGTGGAAATTTGTTCTCGTTAACCAATTTACAATTTCGAAATTTTGTCTTTCAAATCCAGTTATCTGCGCTTGCTAGTTAAACAAGTTGTAATTCTTCGTCTTCCAACATTGCACGTGATTGTGACAAATATTGGAAAGATTTACCTGAAAGTCTCAAGCGTTCTAAGGTCACCCGAGTCACATGAGTCTGAACTTATATTTTGTAACATTTCACATATTTGACCAAAAAAAGGGAAAAGGGACCTGTGGTCAATCTACCTAATCGTATTTCTTTTATGAAATATTGTTACTAATTGACCTCTGCTAGAATATATTTTCAGTTTCAAATAATTGTTTTACGAATCCCTGGATTTCCCAATTTCGACTGATGCGTCACTTCTGTATACAGCTGATCTTCAGCAGCCTGGAAAGCCTTGTTACAATCCTTTTTGAAATAAAAACACGATTTGAAGAAAAAAAGGGGGGGGGGGGAATAAATTGTTTCAAATTGATTTGACGTTACAAAATACGTTGATCATCGCATTTCAAATCGATATAAAAGTATTTAGAATATTTGTTGTCAGTGTAACCCATTCCCACAAAAGCCCCCCTTTTACCCCCTCAAAAAAAAAAGCTTGTATCAAGTAAATTCTTTATTATCCACAATGCTTTTATCAAAACAACAATAACAACAACAGCAACAAAAACAAAAACACATTCAATTGAATTAGTCGTCTGCAGCTTCTTTCAATTTGGACCAGTCTGTTTTTTTTCCTTTGAAAATCGTTTCATACATATCATAAGTCAACACACGTACATAGAGCAGGCTGTGAAGACAATGAACAGACAAATCGGAGACGAACAAACTTAATTGCTTACAAAACACGCGCTTGCTCAATTGTCGTTTCAGAAGGATCGACTCGCAGACGAATATTTCAATATTGGATTTTGAAAGCCGTGGCAGAATGGCATTTCATAAATAAATGACCAATCGCAGATGTCAATCAAAGATAAAAACGGTCAATCAAATCATGTATTTTGATCGGAAATGAAACTTCAACTCCGACATTGGAGACAGATTTGTGAAAAATTTCAGTTGGCTTGGCGACCTTTTCAAGGTGTAGTTGCGATGTTTTGGTGGCCAACTAACCATTTTTACTTTATTGTTTGATGTTTCTTACTACAAATGTTGTAAAATAACGCCGTTTAATATCGAAGCGGGACTTCCTGTTGGAGTCAGTGAGCTGGATAGAGGAGTCAGAGGCCGGGCGAGCGATTTGTCAATTATGTACGTGTGATATGCTAAATTTGACACATTTGAACCGCAACGTGAGGTGACGGTTGTTTTTTTTTTATTGTTTTCTTCATTATGTCTTTTAACACGAAACCGATGTTTATTCTTTTTTCCTCAAGAAATCCCCTCACTGGATAAAGCCTCAGGGAAATAATGTTTAATCCCCAGAGAAAATAGATAGAATCCCAAAGGAAAGAAGTGAAATCTCGGAGAAAAGAGAAAAAATGTCCGAGGAAGGAGATCAAAATGCCGTAAAAACAATTTAGTATCAAGCTGAGCTTTCGCCATTTTGGTTGCTCAACGAACACAAGTATTTTTTCTTTTATTGAAGACGAAATGATAACGCGTTCTTCCTGTTGAACTAGGGAGATCTCACCGTTAATACGTTTTAACCATGTACACTGAGTGAACAACAAAGGCTATGTATTCACGAGTGGATGAGCCACTATAGTTAAAATGTGCTTTAGTTGTTTACGAAAACAACTCTGGGAATTTTAATATGGATATTTTAGATTCGCTAATATCAAGTATATCCCTGTGGCATTATAATTCGGGTTCTCTCCCTCAACGACTCTCTACGATCTAGCTATATGACAACAACAACAGTAGCAGCAGCAGAAGCAACAACAACAACAACAACCATAGAGTTATAATTACATGAAATTCCAGATAGGTTAATAAGCTCAATAGACAATAGAAAAAAACAACCATTTTTCTCTAAATCGTTAGCTTCCTTGATAACTTTTAACTTCCCGTTCTTATCTTAGCTTCCCGCTTCAAACGAGAACTAAGGACGGATTGGGTTCACTTCAAAATAATATCAGAGCGTCATACAATGATGGCAAATAAAGTCACTTAGTCATGGCCAACCTTCTTTTGCAATGTGGTGTAATACATATTTCTTTAGGTCCTTAACCCATTTCAACACAAACCCGCTTTTTATGATCCTCGAGATAAGAACTTTGAAAAAAAAGTAGAGTGAAAGGATAAATGGCTTGTAACAAGCAAGTTCTTCATGCATTTTCCACCATGTTTTCTTCCCAGTATGACAAAAACCCTGTGTTGCATGAACTTTAAATAGGTAAGTAAATTTGTAACAGAAATGCAATATAAAATAGGAAGATTTAACAGATAACACCCGGCCACAATGGGAACGAACATTTACACTCCAGATGTTTTCACATCCCCGAAAAATGTTTATGCTAAAAGGTTTTACCTGCTTTTGCTTTTGCCAAACCAACAAAAATCATTATTAATAATGTGGGAGTTCAAAGTTTACTTCTTGTCTAAGTGAATAGTTTGATTGGTCGATTGAGTCTTTTATTGACAAACTCGATCCGTCACAATCAAATGAATTCGGTGTTAAACCGACGAAAGATGATGACTCAAACTAGAAAACAAACAAAAAGTAACCCTGTTAAGTTAAAGTCACGATTCAGGAAGAAAATAAGTATTTTTGATTTTTTTCTTATAGGATTAACGAATCATAAATGGGATTCCAATTATGAAATGATCACGAATCTAAATTAACCAATCGCTTGCCCCGCCAACATACTCGTTTTGCCCCGCCCATTAATTCCGACAGGAAGTCACGCTTCGCTTTGGCTTTCGACCTAGACGCTGCTTGAATAAGCTGTAGTTAAACAAACTAAAAAGCTTAATAAGAATGGCGGCCAATGTTGGTGTTAAAACATCATTTCTGGTCTAAAAGAACGAGTTCATTGGTCAAACACGTTATCCAATATCCTTGACAATAGTATTGAGTATATTGATCTGTCTTAAATACCACTAAAATATAACGTTGGCAATATCGTTTATCGACAATAGTATTGACAGTGTGTAGATCATATCGAAGATTGACCGATATATTGACTCTGTGTTATTGTCAATAATTCTAATAGTACATAAGGGCCAATGGTGAGAATTCAGAAAAAAAAACAAAAAAAAAAAAAAACACTTGTTCACTGCAAAGGAAAATAGTCTTTTTAATTAACCCATTCACTCACAATGACGCTTTCTGACGCCCCTCAAGAAAAACAATAGAGAAATCATTGTGAATAGGAATACATACCTTGTAACAAGCACTTTCTTCATTTTAAACAAAGTTTTCTACCCAAGAATTTGAAAAAAAAATCAAACACTTTAAACCGTCTTCTGCAACCCCTTTCAATTCAGACTTGTCTACAATTTTGCAATCCGACAATTGGTTATAGAATAACTTCACTGAAAGATATAATTTCACCGAAACTGTTTTGTATATGAAAGAAAGCGTTAACTTAATACTTCTACTATGTGATTTCCAATTAACGACAATGTATCAAATGTTGGCCCGAACACCTCAATAAATTCTATATCATTCGACTTCAAATCGCGTAGTCGAAAGTTCGAGCCCCGGGCTGACCCAACTAATAAATTTATAATCTTTATGATGAGAATTAAACCGCGTGGCTATCCTTTACATCGGTCACCTTCACCCCGTACCCCTCCATGACGCTTATAGACGCCCTACACTATTTACAAGCAATTTCTTCACTATCCACAATTTTCTATACCCCAAAAAGTAAAAAAATCCAAAATTTCACAATCTTTAAATTGCCGTCTGAAACTCCTTTCAAGTTTGACCACTCTATAATTTTGCCGTCTATCAAAGGGTTTAAAGAACCAGACGCAGCCCCCAGTACATGTTATATTTCCCATAACAACTCACCACTAACTCCCGGTGTCTCTTATTCAGACCTCAAACCTTGCACGCATCTTATAGGAAGTTGTATAAATAAAGTTATATTCTTTTTTCGATATGGGAAGACGACTTCGAGAATCCCATATCTCTCAGATTTGCGTTTTTGATATATCAATATTACCACCATATTTGAATACCATGTCCATAGATATTATGAAAATATAGCATACAAGTGCAATTGGACCTAAAGCGTTCAGTGGCAACAAATGGCCAAAAAAGCACAAGTGAGCTAAGGCAAGTCTAGATAAAATTCTATCTATATTATGTCATAGAGAAATAACATTTAACCCATTCCAACTCAACCCCTCCTTTTTACGCACCTCAATGAAAAAGCTTTGGAAAACATTGTGGAAAATGAAGAAATTGCTTGCATCAAGCAATATCTTCATTATCCACAATGTTTTCTATCCAAAATGACAAAAAAATTCAAAATTCCATCAACTTGAAATTGTCATCTGCAGCTTCTTTCAATTTGGACTGGTCTAAAATTTTGCTGTGTTGGAATGGGTTAAACCAAGTCTTAATATATCTAAGCAAAAACGTAGCCTCTACGCTGTGTACAACGTTATACAAAGTTTTGACTTATTTTTTTTTTTTTTTTGGGGGGGGGGGAATAACCAAAAAATTGAAAGCAGCTTCTTTCAATTTGGATCTGTCTCAAATTTTGTTGTGTGGGAATGGATTAATGGATTTGGTGGTAGCTACGCCCAGTGAGCTGCAACTTGAAGTTGTCAATTATTTTGCAAAAATTATAGCCAATGACATTTAAGAATAAATAGTACAATGGTTGGTTGGAGACCCAAACGTCGTAACTAAAGCTTGAATATGCTATTGATATGACATTTTTATTTTTCAATCGATACCAATTTATTTCAATCATATTCGTCGTCTGCGGCCCTGGGAACAGTGCGCATTAATATCAACGAATTTTGTCTCAGTAATTTCTGTTCGCAATCTTGGATTGACTTTCAAAGTGTGCGAGGGTTTAAAAGGAATTTTTGAGGGAAAGTCCGCATTTTAAGACACTTAGAAATTTGCAGTGTCAGGCACGAAACTGATTTTGGCGAAACATATACTGTATCCTTATCGTCGATCTAAAGGCCCCGAGATATTTCGAACATCGATCGACCATTCAAGACTTGGACTTGGACAGAATCATAGGATAGGCAGTCTGTGATCACTCAGTCTCCTGACTTGTGCGTACAAAACAAGCTCATGCGGATTAGGTTTAATTGTCTATCCCTTTAACTGCAATATCACCAGTATTCGAGGTCTGGAATAACTTTGGACGTTACGGAAAATTATGCATCAATCAGTGATAACACAAACATCCAGGTTCGTTATTGTTTAAAACCAGTTGTTAACAAAGCGGTTATTTGGGTGTTGTAGTTATGAACATTATTTCTTCTTATTTTACTGTTTTTGAATTGATTTGTAGCATAAAAAATTGAATGTAAGATCACCGCGCATGTCTCACTCTCCCCATACCTTGTTCGTCATTATTTCAACAGAAAAGTTGTAAAATATGTAGCATATGTTTTAAAATCTTATTACGGTTGATGATTTATGTGGAAGATTTAGTCAAAAACTTAATTTATTTTAGATGTAATTTGGCAATCTTTCTTTGTTTTAGATATAAGCTTGGTAATCCTAGCTATTAATATTAACCAGGGGCGAGCTGGCCCTTTTGAAATAAAAGTAGTTCCCGATTTTCGGACCAAAAGTTGATATCATCACTAGTGATGATATCAAAACTTATTACACTGGGATATCCCAAGATTTCACAGCTAGGAATATAATACAAAATACAAGACGGCCATTGGCACTGGCGCTCACCTGAGATAAAGCTCTTTTTTACTTCAAGGCCTATACAAACTGGGTCGGGAGAAGACCTCCTTTAACATTAACTAAACTCAACTTATGTTACCATGCCAACCAATGCTTTCAACAGATTTTAAATATTTTAGTAATCATTAACGTACTAACGTATTTTTGTCCAATTTGGTTTAAATTGGCCAAATAGTTTTGAAAGGGTTGCCTTCTTTATTTCTATTTAAGCCCAATCACCCCGTGGCTCTGAAATTTTATCAATTCTGAAAGAGGTCAATGTGATGATGATTCATGCAAAATTCAAGATTCTTTATCTTCTGGGTCAGAAGGAAATTGGGTTTTTTTTAGATTTACTCTTTTTGTCATAGCAACCAGAGTTTTCAACTGATTTAATTCTTTGGGAGCAGATGTCGTTTTAAAAATTCTTTATTTCTATATAAGCCCTCCCCCGGGGCTCCGTTCCTGAGTGTTCTGAGGTTGATGATTTTAGCAATTCTGAAAGAGGTCAATGTGCTGATGCTTCATGCAAAATATCAAGGATCTACGACCTCTGGGTTTGGAAGAGATAACTTTTAAAGATTTTATTTAAATTGCAATTTTGTTACCATGGCAATCAGAGTTTTTATCGGATTTAAAGTATTTAAGCAATTTTCATAAGGAACATTTTTGCCAAGATTGGTTGAAATCCACCCAATGGTTTGGGAGGAGATGTCGTGTTAAAAATTCTTCTTTATTTCTATATAAATCCTGCCTCCCCCCCCCCTTGTGACCCTAGTTGATAATTTTAGCAATTCTGAAAGAGGTCATTGTATTGTTGCTTCATGCCAAATATCAAGGTTCTACGCCTTCTGGGTCAGAAGGAGATACTTTTTATAGTTTTCTTTAAAATTTCAGTTTTGTTGCCATCGCAACCAGAGTTTTTAACGGATTTCAATTCTCTTAGCAATTTTAAAGGGCACCACCAAAGAATATTCCTGCCAAATTTTGTTGATATCCGCCCAGCGGTATAGTTGGAGATTTCATTTTAAGATTGTTGACACAAAACGGACGACATACGACGGACACCAGACCGAGGACGATCAAAATACCTCACCATGAGCACTTCGTGCTGAGGTGAGCTAAAAATGGTGGATTTGCGGCCTAAACGACGTAACTAAAGCTTGAATAAGCCACAGCTACGACGATTAAGTCACCAAACGAACAACAACAACAACAAAAGTAAATTATTTAATTGGTCATACTCACGATTATTTCTTTTTAAATATCGAAATTGCATACCCTTCAACATTCCCTCATTTTGACTGAATATCCTCTTTTAAACACTATTAGTATTTCAGTTTTATTCACACAAACCCACGGAAGACTTATATTTTGCGTATTAAACAATCTCACATACACGTATAAAAAACTTCCTTATATCAAATGAAAATCCGTGTCATGATTAAATTCCCCAATTTCAATATGATACGACACAAAATATAAGATGACATGTTCTTATATTGTAAGAAAGGAGGAAGTAAAATTTAGTTGTCTGTTTGACCTGTTTTGGTCTTTTATTCATTACCCCTTTTATTTCATGATTTTTACATTCTTTTAAAAGTCATGATATTTTACTTAATAACAACGTTCTGTAAATAAATAACAGTCAGTCTTCCTCGAGCGACCCCCTCTAGCAAGCGACCACTTCCGTTAAACTGCCACAATCAAAATCCCACTTTCGAAATCAACAGCTCTCAGAAGAAGAGGTCAAAATTGCTAAAAATATATCATACCAAAATCCTTTTTTGTTGGAACTCATTAGATTCGTCTCACTGAGTTGTTTCTAATGAGTCCCAACAGCATAGAATTAAGCAAGAATTCTTTAATGATTTATGATTGCAATCGAGTCAGGTCTACAATTATTTCATAAACACGTATTTTAAGCGACCATACTTTTATCCCATTCCCATACAATTCCTCCTTTTTACGCCCCTCAAGATAAAAGCTTTGGAAAACATTGTGGAATATGAAATGTAAACAATGTTCTCTAACCAAAAAGACGAAACAATTCAGAATCCCATCAAACTGAAATTGTCGTCTCCAGCTTCTTTCAATTGGGACCGGTTTGAAATTTTGTTGTGCGGGAATGGGTAAAGCGACCACTATCTGGTTTCCCCATTGGTGGTCGCAGAATACAAGATTTACTGTATAACACTATTGATAATGTTTTTTTTATTGTCATAACTCGACACAACAGTATATGTCATAAGGATGCTTAGTAGGGGTTAAGGGTTCCCTGATTTAACGCTTTCCTGTTCAATCCTTGTTTTTTTACGTCCATGTGTATTTATACTTAAGAGAGCAATTTCTTCTTTTTCCACAATATTTTCTACCTTATCGAATGGTTATTTTTCAATTCAACTCCGCTTTAAACTTTTGTTGCAAAACCTTTGGATTGGGACAGGTCTTAAATTTTGCAAAACAGGAAAAGGTTAAACACTGCCATTTCAACTGTGGGTGTATGTCCATTTATGTATCGTCGATACGCTAGCAGTTACACATAGCAAATCCCTAGAAAACGGTAAGTTGTTACGAGGGATAGTGCAAGGATACAGGAGGAAACTGCCGAGGGCCTAGCCTGGTTCTTTTACGTGCTCGATGGATAACACCGTTACACAGGGTCTCGGTTTAACGTCTCATCCGAAAAACAATTAGTTTGTTAATTTGGTCAGCCCTGGGCTCGAACCTGTGATCTTGAGGTTAAAAGTCAAGTGCTCTACCAGCTGTACTATTTCTTTACCGAAAAACATCAACAAAAACCATATTGGCTAGAGTCTACTTGTTAAATGTTATCAAATCTTTTACGACAAAAGAAAGCCTTCATTTTGTTTTGAGTTTTACACAAATAAATTGACGAAAAAGTGCATTTTATATGAGCAAT
Organism: Fragum fragum; assembly: GCA_946902895.1. Taxonomy (NCBI): domain Eukaryota; kingdom Metazoa; phylum Mollusca; class Bivalvia; order Cardiida; family Cardiidae; genus Fragum; species Fragum fragum. The sequence continues at coordinate 7,852,621 of OX336383.1, read as the reverse complement.
GGAAGACCGCGATTGGTCGACTTTTGTGAAAGTATTCATAAGCAATTTAGAAAGTAATACTGAGTTTTGTATAAAGGATTGCGTAATTGACCGATCGCGGTTGTCAATCAAATTATCAGGCAAACAATTAATCCCTTCAGTTTGATCAGAAGTAAGTTTTGAACTTCACCATCATTAAGTATTCTTGTTGATTTGGTGCCAACCAACCATTCTGTGTTTTTGTTACATGCTACTGGTCACGAAGTTTGGAAAATAACGCCGTTAAATTCGAAGCGGAACTTCATGTTGGTGTTAATTGGCCGTACAAACGGAGTAAGTGTGCGGGCCATTGATTGGTCAATAGAGTCTCTCGACTTTCAGTCAAAGAATCGAATGAATAATCAAATAATTCCTCTAGACCAGAAGAGAACTTTAAAATCTGACATTGGCCGACATATATGTGAGGATTTTCTCTTAACTCTGTGACTTCAACGTGACACTACAGTTGATTGTATTCAAGGTGTAGTTACGACTTTTAGGTCGCCAGCAATCTATTTCACCTTTTTGTTACACGAAACTGGCCATACATTTTGTAAAATAACGTCGTTATATATGTAAGTCGATTTTCTTGTAAGATCTCAGGGGGGGTTCCGTCAATATTAAAACCCTATTTGCCGAGCCCGCACACCTCTGTCAGGAAGCTAAATTTAAACGGTGTTATTTTGCATAATTTATGTTCAGTTACACAGGGGGGTATCGATGTTTCTCAAACCTAGATAAGAAAAAAATACCATGTGCCGAAAAATAGACTCAAACAAACATTCAATACTTTAAATTAGGTCAGGTATTGTCTTGGTGGTAATCTAATAGTACTAAAGTGGCTTTTTGTGGTTATATCGGAAAGGTTCAGTGGAACTCAAGTTATTTTTAAATATCACGGAATTCGGCTGTCGACATCGAATGACCTCATTTGCATATGACCCAAAGTCAAATAAAGGTAACAAATTTACTAGCGAAACAGCCAACGACCTAAATTGTGTCACATTAAAGGCTAAGCGCAAAAGTACGGTAAGTGTTTATATTCGTAATAACGCTTACGACATTGTTGGACTGATCTCTTCAGACCGGCTAGCGAACATAACTCCTGATGACGTAACGATGACGTTGGTTTGATGTAATTTAAACTAAATGCAAGGCTCCAACGCTTATTCGCGCCACGCGAATGCCTATTTTCTTCGCAACTGTCTTGGGTTAATCTAAAAATAGATTAATTGCCTACGTAGGCTATTAGGGAAATACCCTGCTTTTTTTTGAAAAGCGACCTCAGATTTTTGCAAAACTACTTTGCGGCATATTGTATTCAAATAGTTTAACAGAGGAAATAAAAATAATTAAAATCTGTGACATGAAAAAAAACATCGATACCTAACTTTAACACAAAAAATGTAGTATGATGACCTAACTATAGCTCGAATAGGCTTTTCTTATGACGCTTAAATCGAAAACCCAACAAAAATGCTTGACTTAAATATAAGAGTTCAAAGTTCATTTCCGTTCTGAATGACTTATTTTGTTACTCAATAGACTGTTAGATAGAAAACGGCGATCCATCAATGTAAATTTTAAAAAAAATAATAAAAAGGATACAAATGTGTCACAATTCGTTTAGTTGTTGCCGACAGTGTGATCGGTCTCAAAATGCGATTAGTAACATAGGGAATGAAGTACAAACGTTCTCAAACGAACAAGAAGTAATAATTTTATGAAAATAGTTTGAGCAAATATTTCGTTGGAAAATCGCCCACATCTGAAGAAGAACATATACATATAAATATGACTCGATCTTACGCGTAATGAAATCCGATTTGTAGACGGACGTATTAAATGTTTATTGAAATATAATGTATCAAATTGCTATTACGAAATCAGAGCTAGAAAAAACTCTGTGTAAATCAAACTGGTGACATATCAGAATACCGTTAGTGTCACTTCCGGTTTATCTCTCACGTTTGAGCATAGCGAAAAGACCCATATTAAAAATCAAACAAGTGGATTTCGTATTGCGATACAATACAGGAGTCCCCTCACCGGATTAAAAGTTAGCCTTTTTACAGTTTATCCGTTCCCAAACAAGACCTGGTTTTGACGTCTCTAAGAGAAAGCTTAGGACAACATTGAGCGAAAATTTGGCCAAGTCTAAATTTGCCGTTTAGGAAAGGGTTTACCAAAACTTGGAGTTACAAAGGTAGACAAGATTGAGAAGACAAGAAATTTGAAAATAACAAAGGGCAATAACTGAAAAAGTGGGCATGGCAGAGTAACGGTTCTTGAACATTATCACTTATCAACATTGTAATCTATAAGTGTATAAAGTTTGAAGTTGCTAGTACTTATGGTTCAGGAGATATGTTCCTGACAAAATGTAAAGGTAAAACAACAAAGGGCAATAACTCAAAAGATGGGCATAGTAGAGAAGTGATTCTTGTTCAAGACACTTCTACATATTGTGATCTATAAGTGTATTTAGTTTGAAGCTGCTCGAACCAATGGTTTAGGAGATATGGTCGGAAGGACGGACAGAAGGACGGCCAGACAGACGGATGGATGGAATCGAGCAGATCTATAGTCCGACAACCGGCTACCGGAGGGGGAAAAATAATTAGACAATCTATTTATGGACGTTGTTAAAGAATAGTCCATCACATTTAATAATACTGCCTCGATAGTTTGAAAACCTTGACAGGTAACGAAAATTGCAAAGACTATCGAAACTCGCTTTCAAAGCATTTCTTTTTGTACGCATTTTAACTTACCAGAATTATGATAAATGTTACCAAAAAACTGCTCACTTTACACCTCTTAGTCTACCTATTTCGAACAAGCTGTCGATCCCAAATGCAATTTGTGGGCCTATAGCAGTATTGAAATATCTTAATCGGAGATTCACTGTTAGAATATAAGATGCACCGATATTTGATCGGTTTATAAGGGTAGCTGATCTTTATTATATGAGTAATACTGAGTTCTTAATCACATGTGCTTAAAACATGAAAGTCACAGATATATGATTAATTCATGAGGGTCGCCGAAAAGTAATTAAAATATGAGAATTTCTGATAAACTGTTGAAAGATGAGGAATCACTGGCATGTGATAATATCTTGGGGATCATAGATATGTGATAAAAATATGAGGATCACCGATATGTAGGACAAATATTAGAATCACTGCTGTGTCCCTAAAATATTGGTATTTCTGATTAATTATGTGGGGATATATGTGAGGAACACTGATAAATGATTAATGAGGGTCTCAGATTAATGCTTAAAAAAGGAGCATTTTTTTATATACGACTTCAAAGAAAAAGTTCTCTAAAATGCATTATATGATTTTTAATATATGATGAAATTATGAGCATAGCTTATATCAATTAAGATATGAGGACCACTGATCAATATGATATTGAAAGAAGAGGCTAAGAGATTGAAAAAATGGAGAATAAAAACCAGATACGTTATAAAAATGAGAATTATTGATATATGATGAAGCTGTGAAGTGTAAATAAGGTGTGAGGGATCACTAATACTACATCAAAATGTTAGTTTTACTTTGCATGTAATTGATATAAAATGACATCGGTGATAAGTAATTAATATATGAGGATCATCGATATCAAATTGAAATATGAGGATGACTTATAATTAATACAGTAAGAAAAATGCTGATGTTTTAACACAGTGTGAAGATCACTGATATGTGAAGACCATTGATATATGAACATAATGTGAAGATCATCGAAATGCGAATAAAATATAAAAAAAACATTGATATGTGATCAAAATGTGAAAATCATTGAATTGTGAACACAATGTGAAGATCATTGTTATATGAACACAATGTGAAGGTAATCAAAATCTGAAGATAATTGACATGTGAAATGTGAAGATCGTTGATATTTGAATAAAATGTAAAGATCATTGATATGTGATAAAATGTGAAGGTCATTGTTATGTGATCAAAATGTGAAGATCATTGATGTTTGAACAAATTATGATATCGTTGATATGTGAGAGGATCTCTAAAATACATTTAAACCTCGTATTTTAGGGATCGAGAAATTGAATACGAAGTAAATACGATCACCAGTATGTATTTAAATATGAGAGTCACTCTCATTTGGTTAAACCATGAATGTCACTAATTTGCAGAACTGCATTCAAACTTTGAAATAATCGTCGACGATATCCAATGAAGCAATAGAACTGGCTGTTTCGTTTGTTTGTGCTTCCAAGTTTGTCTGTAAAAAATAATGTGGATATATGAAATAAAAATCTAGAAAAATCTAATTGAATTAACGGATAACAAATAAGTTGAACAAAGGTTTAAATTGCAGCCTAATTTGTCTCGAGAATAACCCTTCAAACCTGTTCAAATTGAAAAAATGTACACGATACATACACATGGATTGTCAGATAGTGGACGTGTATAAAAAATACTGATAAAATTCTTAGGAAAAAATGATTGTGATTTGTAAAGGTGTCGGCCAGATTGTCTGTCTGTGAGTCTGTCTTTTCGAGGCTTTTAATTTTGCAACATAGTCAATCTTGATTGAGTGAAATTCTCTAAGAAACGACTATTTTCATATGTGCAGAAGGTATAAAAACCATGAAAATCTGCCTATGATTTTAAATGACTGTTTGGAGTTTAAATCCATGTTTAACATTGTTTCAGTCATATTGCGGTGGCTGGGGCTCCTAACTATGGATTCTTGTTATTTCTCACATCATTACTAACACAAATAGCCTTTCCGAGGCTCCAGCCGCTCATCCCACTTAGGTTCACGATTATTTACCCTTTTATCGGATGATTAATGCCAGAAAGGATATTCGAAGCTGGGATCCCATGGTTATAAGCTCTACACGCCACTAACTGCGCGTTGGCCGTAAACATTAAAGATTCTAAACGCGTTTCTCCCCAGCTTAATCCTCTGTTGTTGAAATTCACAAGGATCGTTCTGTGGAGATGACTGTAAATCGTTAAAGCAATATAGGAGTTTTTTTTTTCTTCGGGGAATTGATCAAGACTCTATATCTACCGTAGAGCCTCATTTTACCTTTGCCTTAAGTTGTATTAACTCATTAACAGATGAAGACGTTTAAACTGGTCAAAATTGAAAGAAGTTGTAGTTGCCAATTTTAGTTGACGGAGTTTTAAAATTATTTGTCTTTTTTCCAATGAAAATAAGGCTGACTGACCACTGCTTTATCATATTTCTTTCCCAAATATTTGATTTATTTACATTTTGTGAGGATATTATATCATATTTGCTGGGTAGCACGTAGTAGTATAATGCAAGGAGAAAACAATACATAGAGGATAATTGTTTCTGTGTAAGATCAATTTTTCTTTAATGCTTTCCGATAGATTATTGAGATTTCTCGCTTGATTTATCACTCGATAATTTCACCGAAAAACAGTGACATTATCAAAATGATAAACTCATTATTAGCTAGACCTAACCCCGTTTTCGTCCATTGCACGCTACTGAAAGTTATTTACGCGGGGCCACTTACTATGATGACTTCATTAGATTGCCATATGATCCACTCATGTAACATTTTATCTCTTTTTGAATTAGAGAAATAGAATAATCGTATTTTTTCATGTAAGATCGATTTATCTTTTATTTGGTGAACAACTAAAGCATAATTTCATAAATGTAGTTTTTTCTTTGTTCCCTCGGTGAAAGACAAATCGATCTTACTCTGAAACAAACAGTTATCCTCTATATTGTTCATCGATTGAACATCAAAAGCCATACTTATACGAAAAAAGCAAACGGGTTATTCCATTTCTCTAACATAACAACAGACAAAATATGATTTTTCGAAAACAAAATGTCTCAAAGCACGCCATTTTGCACGTGATTTACATGCCAAAACGACATTGAGATGACTTTCAGTAATGCGAAATAATAGAAAGCAGTTATTAACCTATGCAAACAGTGAGCTCGCAACTTTTGATAATTTTACTGGTATGTCAGTGATATTTTAAAGTGATAGTTTTCCGAGAAATCATTGAAGAAAAGTGTATTTTGTAATAGAACGGAAATATTCCCTCCTTAATTACACGTTGTTGCTTATAGCAGCGATCGTTTAAGATATTTGTAACTAAGACTAGAGACAACCTTTACACAGGTGCGCCTTGCTTTCCAAAACAAAGAGTGTCCTATCATTTGATTATTATAAAAGATATGGAAACCCAAGTTAAAGCCGAATTGAAAAGGGAATTTGCTTCTTTTGATTTTGTTCAAGCTTAAGTTCTTTCTAGGACAAGATATGCTGAATTGTTTGTCCTACCTTTTGAGATTTGTGTACTCCGTGTTACGCAAAACATATAATGTCTTTCTCATAGACGATCGCTGCTATTTCAATACTAAAAGTATACCTGGTCGTTTTCCCCTGAACATTGTGATATAAGGCGCCCATGTAATGACATGTTCATAGTCATGGTTTCCACACTAGTTTCAGAGTGTTCCTCTCCACCAACTGCTTCATTCAGATTTATTTCCTGAAATTTGTAATAGTGGGACTGTGCATCCTGTACTTTGCCGACCATAGAATGAATTCGGTTTTTCGACGATGTGAATTTGTGTGTTACAAGTTTACTCGAACATGCCTATCTATGCAATGAAATAATAATGTTCTGCGTCCTAGGTAATATTCTTAATCGAATAAATATATCTAAGATATAAGGGATGGTTACTAAAAACGGGACGTGATACACAGTTTCGAAAAGATCGAATTGACTGATCGCTAGACACGCCAACTTTGCTCCGAAGTTCCAATTCGATATCAAACGGTAATAATTTGAAAAAACATATGGTCAGTAACATGTGTCAAAAAGCGTAACGGTTAGTTGACTACCTAAACGTCGTAACTACAGGTTATTCAAGCTGTAGTTAAGACGTTTGAGTCGCCAAACCGACAAAATGTTTCAAATGAATGTCAGTAAATATCGCAGTTCAAAAATCACTTTTGGTTTAATTGAATTACTTGATTAGTCGATTGATTCTTTGATTGACACCGCGATTCCCCAAATGACTTTTGTCAAAAGAGCAAAATTAAAGTTGGCCAATCAACGATTTTACTTATCGATTTATTTATTTTTGCTGTTGTTGTTGCTGTTGTTGCTGTTACACGATACTGGCTAAAAGTTTTATATTTAAGAATTACCTTTTGGAGCTCAGTGGTCGTGGCCAGAGATCCGTCAATTTTCACGCTCGTCAATCCCCCCCCCCCCCGCGTATGCGTTAAGGATCTCCAATGTAAGATAAGTAGCTAGTGCTTTCGTTTTAAGCTAATTTGAAAACTATCGCTGTAACGCAAAGTTTCCATAAATCTTATATGGATAAAGACCATTCATGGTGATCTAAATATAGAAACACTTAACCCATTCCCACACAATCCCTCCTTTTTACGCCCCTCAAGAAAAAGGCCTTAGAAAACATGGTGGTAAATGAAGAAATTGCTTGTATCAAGCAATTTCTTCATTTTTCACCATGTTTTCTATCCCAAAGGACGAAAAAAATTTAAAATTCCATCACCTTAAAATTGTCGTCTGCAGCTTCTTTCAATTAGGACTGGTCTAAAATTCCACTGTGTTGGAATGGGTTAATAGCAGTTCAGGGTATGAGGCTAAAGCAACCAAGATAACAGGATAACAAGATAACACGCAACTTTTCGAATCAGAGACATTTGAACAAATTACTGACATATAGAGCTCGCGCGCTTATACTTACGACCGACTGTAAAATCTTTGAGTCAAATGCATTGGAATCTGCAAGGAAAAAAAAAGAGCTTTTAAAGGAAAATCGAAAATGTAACTTGACAAATGCATCTCGTTTAAGTCTCCAAACCAACAGAAGTGCTTTACAAAAATGGCGGAGTTCAAATCTCAATTCCGGGCTGAATTAATTATTTGATTGGTCGATATATTCCTTGATTGACAGTCGCGATTGGTCAATTATCTTCAAGATTGGTAAATGGAAAGAAACTACACTCACCCTTACTGTAATAAGCGCTGTCATCTGAAAATGAAAAAAAGTCGTTATGTATTAATAGAGCAAATAGATTATCTTTTTTTTCATATATGTATGAAATTAAAAACTGAACAAACCATATTAACCAATTCCCACATAACAAAGTTTGAGACTAGTCCAAATTGAAAGAAGATGCAGACAAAAATTTCAATTTGATTGAACTTTAATTTTTTTTTTTTTTAGTCTTTTTGTATAGAAAACATTGTGAATAATGAAGAAAATGCTTGAAACAACCTATTTCTTCATTGTCCATAATGTTTTCAAAAGCTGTTTTCTTTAGACGAGTAAAAAGGAGGGATTGTGTGGATATGAGTTAAACATTTCTATAAATTTTGAACTTTCTATATCCATACCTTATTGTAAACAAAACATATTTTCTTGGTCTCTTGTGATTTGTCGACCCATTTGACTTTTAAAAGATGACAAAATATATAATGCGTATTTTTGCTGTTGAACTAATTCAAATAAGTAAAGAAAGCAAACCTTCAGAAGTTGTTGCTCGTCCTCTGACATCACGCGTAATCTGTTCACACTTCTCCCCTGTCATTTCCGTAATAGATGGTTTTGGACTGTTTTCAGTAAAATTTAATAGATATTTCTGAGTTTGGAGTTGGGTATCTTTAGTTTTATTTTCCAAATGTTGTAAGCCCTTTGCAACTTTTTTACAGACGTCTGCAGTTTCCTTGTCTCCGTCAGCCGTTTCACGTAATGCGATCTCAAATTTTGTGCTTTGGTCGATCCATTTATTTGTGGTTTCTATCAACTGTTTGCCTGCTTCAGCCATTTCTTTAGAATGTATCAAGTCTCAAATAATGTATCCGGATGTTATCATCTTGAGAATTTTTGGGCTTGTCTGTTCAAAGGTCACATGACACGGTTACTGGAAGTAAAAATCTTTCCGCTTTGCAAATTCTTGTTGAGGCGGCACTCAATTAACTTTTCTTAATACTCAATTGATTCTAAAAATTATTGGAGCAGCACTAAATTAATTTTTTCTGGAAACTCAGTTGATTATAAAATATTATTGGAGCAGCACTAAATTAACCTTTTCTTAAAATTCAATTGATTCCAAGATATTATTGGAACAGCACTTAATTAATTTTTTCTTAAAACTCGAAAACACTATTGGAGCAGGACTAAATTAACTTTTGCATTTTACTAAATTGATTCAAAAAAAAAAAAAAAAAAAAAAATGAAGCAGCAATACGTTATTTTTTTCTTAATACTCAACTGATTCCAAAACATTATCGGAACCGCACTAAATTAACCTTTTCTTCATACTCGATTGATTCTAGAAGCATTATTGGATATGTATTACTGCTCCAATAATGTATTAAATATACCTAAATACTCAGTTGATTCCAGAGCTATCGGAGCAGCATTGCATTAACTTTTTCTGAATACTAAATTGATTCCAAGGCATAGATAAAGCGACAAAACATTACCCTTTTCTTCATACTTAATTTATTCTAAAGCAATACTGTAGAGGCCCACCAAACTAACTTTTTCTTAATACTCAACTTATTCCAAAATATTTTCGAGCACCACTACATTAACTATTTCTAAATACTCAATTGTTTCAAAACACTATAAGAGCAGCACTACGTTATCCTTTTCTTAGTACTCAATTGATTTCAAAACATAATTTAAGCAGTCAAAAATGAACCTTTTCTTAATACGCAATTGATTCCGAAGCATTTGACTAAATCGACAATATATTATTTTTTTTCTAGATACTCAACTGATTCATAAACATCACTGAAGCGGCAAATATGATTTCTTTCTTAATACTCATTTGATTCCAAAACATTATTAGAGCTCCAAAACAATTTTTTTATCTAAATACAAAATTGATTTCAAAGGATTTTATTAAATCGACAATAAATTAACTTTTTCGTAATAATGAATTGATTCATAAATATCATTGACGCGACAATACATAAACTTTTTCTTAATACTCAATATATTCATAAATATTATTAGTGTGACAATAAATTAACTTTTTCTTAATACTCTATTGATTCATAAATATTATTGGCGCGACATTAATTTAACCTTTTCTAATTCTAATTCTAAATCTCAATTGATTCATAAAATTATGGACGCTACAAAACATTTAACTTTTTCTTAATACTCAATTGATTCTGTATCACTGACGCGATAGTACATTAACTTTTTCTTAATATCAAATTGATTCATAAACATTATTGGTGCGACAATACATTTACTTTTTCTTAATACTAAATTGGTTCATAAATATTATTGACGCGACAATACATTAACTTTTTCTTAATACTCAATTGTTTCATAAATATTATCGGCGCGGCAATATATTAACTTTATCTTTATACTCAAATGATTCATAAATATTTTTGACAAGACAATACATTTTAACTTTTTCTAAATACTCAAATGATTCATAAATATTATTGGTTCGACAATACATTAACATTTTTCTTAATACTTAATTGATTCAGCACGGTCTCATATCAAATCTTTAAAGTATAACTTGGTAGATCTCGGATGTAAATAGCAAAAATCGATAGAGCAATCAATACACACGTCTAGATCGAAATTGAACATTGAACTCCGAGTGTTCGACATTGAGTTTAGGATATTTGTGTTTGGTAACTTAAACGTCGTAAGTACAGCTTATTCAAGCTGTAGTTACAACGTTTAAGTCGTCAGCCAATCACATTACTTTTCTGTTACTTGCTCCTGACGTTGACTATATTTTTCTTTTCTAAATAGCGCCTTTTTATATTTAAGCCGAACTTCCTGTTAGGGGATAGTTGGCGAAGCCAGCTATCCGTAAATTGTACGGTAAGCTAGATATCCTATTTATAAAACTAACTCTCCTGTATTTCACTCCAACGATGAGATTACCTTATATCAACCTGGTCTGTCTGTGAAATTGATATTGTCAACGCATGGTAATTTCTTTGTGCAATTTCAGCCGCGGCCATTGCGTAAGTGGAAGCGCGTCGAACTCCTAGTCATGGGGTCTCGGGTTCGATCCCAGGTCACGGCACGTATCCTTTCCGACGTTTGCATCACACAAACGGGTGGATAATCGTAAACCTAAGTTGGATGAGAAGCTGGAGGCTCGGTAAGGTAGACGTGATGTGAGAAATACCAGGAATCTATGGTTAGATGCTCCAACCGCCGCGATACGACTTAAATAGTGTTAAAAGTGGCATTTAACATTATTCGGTCAACCAACCAATTTTTATACATTTTCAAGGTGGTCCCTTTTTGCACGACGGATCAAATCGGGTATTCCATGAAAATATTTAAAGTTTTCGATTTAAAAAAGTAGAAGAGGAGTAAGGGCACACATCCTCGGATACCCCGAGGTCACCTTATTTGCTACGCTACATCGGCATTGATGTAGCGTAGAAAATAAGGCGACTCCGGGTATTTGAGGATGAAGGACACAGATTCTAGCCCACAACCGAAATATTCCGTCTGCCATCGATGTAGCATAGTAAATAGCGGGGCCCTGGGGTAAAATACCTGTCCAATACTATATATATTCCGAACCGTAGTCTGTATCAATGTGTGTGAGAGTTATGCAGACAGAGAGAAAGCGGAAGAAGGAGAGACAGACAGACAGACAAAGAGAGAGAAACAGAGAGAGAGAGAATGAGAGGTGTCACACTGACAGATAAAGAAACATGGGGAGAGACAGAAAGAGGAGACAAAGAGAGAGTTAGAGGCAGAGAGGGGGTCGGAGAGAGACAGCGAAAAAGACAAAAAGAGACAGAGACAGAGAGAGATGGAGAGAAAAAGAGAGACACGAAAGGGAAGAAGAAAAAGAAAGAAGGAAAGACAGAGAGGGAGAGAGAGAGAAAGAAAGAAAGCAAGAGAGAGAGAGAGAGAAAGAAAGAAAGCAAAAGAGAGAGAGAGAGAAAGAAAGAAAGCAAGAGAGAGAGAGAGAGAGAGAGAGAGAGAGAGAGAGAGAGAGAGAGAGAGAGAGAATGAGAGGCGTCACACTGACAGATAAAGAAACATGGGGAGAGACAGAGAGAGGAGACAAAGAGAGAGTAAGAGGCAGAGAGAGGGACGGAGAGAGACAGCGAAAAAGACAAAAAGAGACAGAGAGAGAGATGGAGAGAAAAAGAGAGACACGAAAGGGAGGAAGAAAAGAAAAGAAGGAAAGACAGAGAGGGAGAGAGAGAGAAAGGAGAGAGAGAGAAAGAAAGAAAGCAAGAGAGAGAGAGAGGGAAAGAAAGAAAGCAAGAGAGAGAGAGAGAGAAAGAGAGAGAGAGAGAGAGAGAGAGAGAGAGAGAGAGAGAGAGAGAGAGAGAGAGAGAGAGAGAGAGAGAGAGAGAGAGAGAGAGAGATAGTACCAACACCGCATATATTTCGGAAGAAGAACGACACATTGTTGCTGCCAGGATCCTTCCTTATATCTGATTGGATCAACTGATTTGCCAATAAAAAAGTGAAATAAAACATTATTTAGTCTTTTAAAACTTCCCACATTTTGGTCTTTAACTTCCCGTTCGAAATGAACGGACATTTCAGACAATAAAAGAAGGGTAAAATTCTTCTGAGATTCCACCGAATTGAATCAGAATATTTGAAAAAAATATGACAAGGTTCAAAACAAGACTTCAAATAAAGTTAGTATCCCTGTTCCACACATAAACCCGGAACATCCACACAGGGAGAATAAGGTAAAATGTATTGAATTAAAAACAAATTGTAATATAAATGAATAAACGATAACATAAGCAATAAAAAAACACAAACAAAAGCAGAATAACAACAGAAAGATAGCAGAGGTGGTGATAAATCATCCTTTGCAATAGTGGTAACACGTAGAAGACAATTTTTAGATAGTAGAGCGCCGGCTTTGATATCTTTAGTTAACAGACACAATTTCTAGGTCGTGTCAGAGTTCGATGAGTGCTAACTGCCGCTGGAGGCTTAACGACTAAATCCATTGATTACCTACGCCATAAAAGGTAGTTCTTATTTCAGGAAAATTGCAAACTCTGCCACTGCTTTTTTATGGCCGCATGAATTAACTTTATTCAAATTGTAGACAACTCCTTCAAAAGCGTGCTATTTAATCCAATCCTACCCAATCGCGCTTTTAAAGCATCTCAAGAAATTAGTTTTAAAACATTGTGTACAATAAAGAAATTGCTTGAAACAAGCAATTTCTTTGTTGTCCACAATGTTTTCTACCTTATAAGGGAAAGGTTTTCTATATTCTACTAATCATGATAACCTTCCACAAAGAAGATTACTTAATAAAACCATACTTTGTTAGCTTACAGCACTTTCGGTACTTTGATTTACAGACTGATTAATACAATTTGAAACGTCGACATGTTTTTGTGTGTGATTAAGTGAGAAAGATGAAAATTCAAATTACACGCATTGAAAAGGAATATGGGGTTTAGAAACATAGCTCATATAGCCAAGTTTGAGTCGGTTACAGGGTGAAATTAAAGGCTCTTCAACTCTATCGGTAGGGATAACATTTATCAAAAAAAAAAAAAAAAAAAAAGAAATCCTGAAAAATCTTCGTTAAAATTGTTTATAGATCGCTCTTTCAAAAAATTCAATAAAGGTCACAAATCCGCTATGAAAGGCTTTGTCGAACAGGAAACGAAAATAAATTTCAAAAGTATTCTATGTTGCCAAAATAACACTTATATGAAAGTATTTTTGGTTTAACCCTTTCCTTTACAATCACTTGTTTGTACGTCCCTGTGATTTTATACTTGAGAAAATATTGTAAGAAAAGAAGAAATTGCTTGTGACAAGCAATTTCTTCTTTTTTCACAATATTTATTACCCTACTGAATGGTTATTTTGCAAATTAAATCCACTTAAAATTTTCGTCTGCAAAACCTTTGAATTGGGACAGGTCTAAAATTTTGAAAAAACGGGAAAGGGTTAAATTAATTTCTAACATTATATTTATTTATTATCATTGTATATTTATCCCAAAACTAAATTATGTCGTTATTACTATTTTTTATTTCACTATTTTGTTTATTATGTTTATTAATTTATTTAATCGTTTACCAGTAACGTTATTATAAATCATCTTGTTAGTTATAAAAATCAAATACCTTTTAATTTCTCCGTTTAATTCTAAACATTTTTAAATGATTGACACCAAAACCAAATGTAAAAATGTGCCATTAACAGTAAACAAAACTTCCCTCTGTCTTTTGCCGTATGAAATCATCAAATAAATACCCCTAATGTAATATGAATAAACATCTTTTCATCGTAAAAATAATCAGGAAGGAAAAATTGAGACAGACACGACATCGTAGTTTGTCTATGATTTGGATATCGTATAGAAGCAGTTACAAAGTGTTTACGTAACAAAATGAATTAGAAAGGGCTACTTCTCGCGTACATGTACGCACATGGTCGACCCTGATGAAACCGCGCGGATACTGCAGATTACAACTTACTAAATAGGAAAACCTGCAGAAAATTGTTTATATATGTTTTTTTTCAAATCATTCCGTCTTTCTGCTTCACGAAAATATGAAAAATGTCAAATCTTAACCCTTGTCATGCTGAACCCAGAATATTCCGGTTTTGGCAGGAGGTGAATACTAAGATCAGACTGCACTTATGTGCAGGCTGATCTTAGTCTTCACCTCCTGCTTGTACTTTTCCTGACGGAGTTGTTTCTTAAAAAAATATTGATTTTTGAACAACAAGTTCTATCAGTGCTTTCAGCCCTTTGATTTGATAGAAATTCAGTAAGGTAATTTATACAGCAAGACAAGGGTTAACAGTGACAAAGATAGACTATTTTTGTACATTAACCCATAAACAAAACGGCAAAATTTCAGATTGAAAGAAGTTGCTGACGATATTTTTTGTTGATTTTTTTTATATCTATTTTGTCATAGAAAACATTTGGATAATGAAGAATTTGCTTGTACCAAGCAATTTCTTCATTTTCCACTATGTTTTCCAGAGTTTTCTTAAGGGGCGTAGCAATGATAGGACAAAGGTGACGTCATAAAAATATTAGAATGTTCAAATGTCCTAAAGATAAGTCATTTAGACAGGCCTCCTGGAAAATCTATCATTGTTTATGAATAAATAGACTTTTTGGCGGGTCGACTTGTGAATTAAAGCTTTCAGTTTTCCCGAAATGAAACAAACATCGATCTTACAACAACAACAAACAACAACAACAAACCACACATTAAAAACAACAACAACAAACAACATCAACCCGAAAACGAATTATTCTATTTCTTCGATGGAAAAAAGAAGAAGAGAGATATTTTTCTGGAATATTTGTAAATTAGCTTTTTATTTCGCATGTGAATTACATAGCAACATGATGACGTCATCTGTATCTTTGGTTCTGCAAAGATAAAGTAATGTGAAATGAACTAAAGCAAGGCCAAAAACTCATCATGTTGATAATTTTACTCATGTATTGGTGAAAATTATCAAATGATTCTCCAAGAAACCTCGATAATTTGCAGAAAATTTTTATAAGTTGTTTGTTTCTGTGTAAGATTGATTTATCTTTCATCGAGTGAACAACAAAAGCTATATTTTCACGAGTGGCTGAACCACGAGTTGACATATAATTTTGTTGTTCACGAAATGAAAGATAAGTCAAATACCAAGAAAATCAAACAATTATTCTATTTCTTTCACGAAAAAAAAAATCCTGACAAAATATGATAAATCGGGGGGGGGGGGTAGTTCTAACAGCGCGTGAATTTCATTGCAGCCTTGTGACGTCACCAGTGTTTTGTTTTCAGTCTAGACCGCCACGTTCAGTAGCGCGTAGTGATTGAAAGCTAACCAGTGAGTTTATCATTTTGATAATTTCACTGTATTGGTGAAATTATAAAGTGATGTGCTATTAAGAAACATCGATAATTCCCCAAAAATCATTAAAGAATGACTTGTTTTGTAATACATGTACACGTTTTTAACCGATACTCAATAACCCCTTTTTACTCCATTTAGTATATCAAGCAGAGAAAACGTGGAAGAGAGATTATACGAAAAAGTACACAAACAAACAAATCTATTCGTCTTTTTTCACAATAATATGTATTTAATCGATAACGATATAGACATGGAATCTGACTGAAATAAAAGCGAGCATAATTGGATAGGAGACAAATTAAAATTTCGAATTCGCATTTTTTTTTTGCACACGTTTTTCATTAATTAATCAAAGTACTGAAAGTACTGTAAGCTAGCAAAGCATGGTTGAATTTAGAAAATCTTTCCCTTGTTGGGTAGAAAATATTGAAGAAATGGCTTGTTACAAGCAAATTCTTCATTGTCCACAATGTTTTCCAAAACTTTTTTCTTGAGATGTTAAAAGAGCGGAGTTGAGTGTAAGTGGGTTAAATAGCAAGACAGAGTTCTCAACAATTTGAATAGAGTTTGCAATATTCGATCCTTAAATACGTAAGAACTACTTTTTATGGCGTAGGCATTCAATGGATTTAGTGGTTAAGCCTCCAATGGCAGTTTGCACTCGTTGAACTTTGAAACCGACCTGAAATTTTGTCTGTTTACTTAAGCTATCAAAGCTCACGCTTTGCTAGCTAAAAATTATGTTATCATCCAACTGTACAATGCTACCTTATTTAGGCATTTTTGTGTTTATCTCCAAATATGGTCAAGGCTTAAATTTCGGAACAAACGGTTTGAAACTGATATAGTGCGAGACAAAAAATCCACATTATCACCGAAATGAATATCTTAACCATTTCACACACAACACAATTTTAGACTGATCCAATTGAAAGAGAGTGCAGACGACAATTTCTAGTTGATGAAATCTTAAATCATTTTGTCTTTTTAGATAGGAAACAATGCAGATAATGAAGAAATTGCTTGATATAAGAAATTTCTTTATTTTCCACAATGTTTTTCAAGTTTTTGTCTTGAGGGGCGAAAAAGGGAGGGATCGTGTGGAAATTGGTTAACGGGGCATTGCAACGGCATATGTCAAATATTGCGGAGATTTGTTGATAAAGAAGATGTCATTTATATTTGGTCCGGGTTTTTTAAATGCAAAATCCATTCGTACACCTTAAAAATCCAAACACTAATCGACTATAATTTAATAAGCTCTTGACAATATGACATGTGGATAATTGAAAACCCAAGAAGGTTGAGTAGCATCAGGCTCGGAAAGGATGCGATAGTGCTCAAACAAACCAATCATGTGACAAGGTCAAGGTCACCTATCGAGGTCGTATTTCCCAAAAAAAAGGCTGTAACGGAAGGCTTAGTTCACAAACACACCTTCGGTTTTTAGCTCACCTGAGCACAAAGTGCGAGGTGAACTATTGTGATCTGTTATAGTCCGTCCACAGTTTCTTTAAAAGTTTTCTCCTCCAATACCAATCAAGCTGAAACTTTGCAGGGGTGTTCCTCGGGTGAAGCTCTACCAAAGTTGTCAAAAGAATTTCATTCCGTGAAAAACTGTTGTTGCCGCGGCATTTCGAAATAGAAAATTTCAGTAAATCTTTAAAAATATCCACCAAAACCAGTAGGCTGATCAAGCTGAAACTTTGCAGGGATGTTCCTTGGGTGAAGCTCTACCAAGATTGTTAAAAGAATTTCATTCCGTGAAAAACTCTGGTTGCCGCGTGAATTGAAAATTGGAAATTTTAGTAAACCTTCAGAAACTACAAGGCCAAATGCCTTTTATTATATGTAGCTTAATCACATGGTTCTCTGACAAGTCTTCAAAAAATTAATCACTGTGGTAAAAATGGCCCCGTCCCTGAGGTCCGAAGTTTGGGAAAATGCTAAATTAGAGCAAGTTCAAAACACTTCTCCTCGTAAACTACAAGAAATAGGACATAAATATTTGGTATCCAGCATGACTAGACGGTTTTGTACTATTTCACTTAAAACTCTGCTCCTACGGTCAAAAACGGTCCTGCAATAGGTGACCAAAATAGAGAAAATCGAAATATTCGTGATCACTGTGTAAAACTAGAAGGGATTGAAATGAAAGAAACGAAAGGCTATATTTCTCAATCTGTGTTATATTCAAAACAAGGGTAGACACAATATCGTTAGGCGTGAAAAGTGTCGTGACTACAGCGTGAATAAAGCTGTAGTTACGATATCTTGCACATCAAACGAAGATAACAAATGAAATACGTCTTTCTAAAATCATCTATCAAAGATATAATCAGATACAGATTTTGAAAAATTAAACAAGGGCAAGCCTAGAATATATGTCATCTTGTAATGAGTTTATCTACAAAATAAAGATGAGCCTGTGTCAGCTTAAGTGATAGTGGCATTTTTTTCATTTTTTCAATCAGAAAGACAGTTTAATCCATAACTTAAACAAGTGGACCAATGGCCCTAAAGTGCTCACCCGAGTCGCTGACAGTAGAAGTAAAAAAACAAAACAAAACAAAAAACAAAAAAACACCAAGTGATCTAATTTTAGGCAAAATATAACCTGTGTCAAATCTTATCTGAGAAGTCAAGAACAAACATTCTAATAAAGTTTCAGTGCAATTAAGCCAGTAAAGTAGCATGTAAAATTGTAAAGATTTCTTTAGATTCGACCAAGGGGACTAGTACTTGACCTCATGTGACCCAATATCAATCTTTACAAATACTTTTCTGAAAAAAAAAAACCCAAAACAAGGTGCCAAATTGTCACAAGATACGCCCGTCACACTGCTTAATACTAACTGGGGGTATGAATAGAACTGAGGTTATTTTGAATGAATACTTTTTGTCAAACTAAGTATGAAAAACAACAAAGGACAATAACTCAAAATATACGCTAGGTAGAGTTATGGTTCTTGTACACTGCACTCCCACTTGGTGAGCTCTATCCATCCATGAAGTTTCATGATTCTAGCTATTATACTTTGAGAGATATACTCCGGACAAGATTCAAGTATGAAAAACAACAAAGGGCAATAACTCAAAAAATAGGCTAGGTAGAGTTATGGTTCTTGTACACTGCACTCCCACTTGGTGAGCTCTATCCATCCATGAAGTTTCATGATTCTAGCTATTATACTTTGAGAGATATACTCCGGACAAGATTCAAGTATGAAAAACAACAAAGGGCAATAACTCAAACAAGAGGCCCATGAGGGCCTGAGACGCTCTACTGGTTATCAAGTTTTCCGTTAAAGAAATCTGATATCTAAGGAAGTTAACTGCTCAAAGAAGAATGCATAAAGAAAAAAAGGGGCTTTATCCCCTTTATCATTTTAAGCAACAATCCTCATGGCCCCTTTTCCCATGTTTCATGACGGATCCACCCCATTTCAAAAAGAAGGTTACCTTATGACCCTACAATCATTCTGTGAATATTTCATCAGAATCTGACAATAATTGTGGACTTAATCACATAAACAGGATTGTTTTGAATGAAAATCAATAAGGCCCCTTTCCTGTGTTTTCTGATGGATCAATTTCATTCCAAAAGGAACTTTCCTTACAACCCGACAATTGTCCTGTGAAATTTAAAAGACAACTTGATAATGATTGTGATCTTCATCACATACACCAGAATGTTTTGAATGATAATCTGTAAGGCCCCTTTTCCTGTGTTTCCTGTGTTTCGAATGCCACAATTATTCCATGCATCTTTGAAGAGAATCCAATAAAACTGTTGACTTTATTGTGTTAACAAAGATATCAAATTCAAGTTCTCATAAGGCCCCTTTTCCCGTGATATTTTACTGTTGGTTTTATCATTCTATGAAAGTTAAAAGTGAATCCGATGAAATATTGGGAATTCATTATGTTAACTAGAATATTTAAAAAAAAATCATATGTCCCCTTTTTACATGATACTTGATGGATTGTACCCAGTTCTGTAAAGAACCATCTAAGTACAATCATTCTGTGAAATTTTAAAGTGAATCCGGTGAAATCAACAATTGAAATGATGGTACAATCAATCTGTTTAATCTGTGGAATTTAATTGTGTTAATGAGTTTATAGTGAAATATTCACACGGCCCCTTTTCTCATGATACTTTACAGAACAAACCAAATTTCAAAAGGAACAATTCTAATGAAGGTAGAATCATTCTTTAAAAGTTAAAGAGAATCAATGAAAACAGAGGACTGAATTGTGTCAAGAATTTTTGTAACTAAATTTTCATAAGGCCCCTTTTTCCGTGAAACTTAACAAATCAGACCCAATGTACAAAGGAACAATCCTAATGATAGTTTGAAGAAAATGATAAAGACTGAGGACTTTATTGTAATAATGATGTTTTGTAATAAAATTTTTATAAGGTCCCTTTTCTTGTGTCACTTAACCAATCAGACCTAATTTACAAAGGAACAATCCAAATGATGGTACAATCATTCTATTAAAGTTTGAAGAGATTCTGATAAAGACTGAGGGCATTGTTGTGTTTATAAGGATTTGGTAATAATTTTTCATACAGCCCCTTTTCCTATGATACTAGACAGATCAGGCCCAATTTGGAAAGAAACAATCCAAATGATGGTACAAACATTCTGTAAAAGTTTGAACAGAATCTGATGAAAACTGCAGAATTTATCTTGGTGTCAAATTTTTAAAATAAAATTTTCATAAGGCTCCTTTTCCTGTGATACTTGAAGGATTAGGTCTCATGTCAGCCTCAACAATCGTGATTATTGTACAATGATTCTGTGAAGGTTTGAATAAAATCCAATGAAAGCTCTGGACTTGGTTACAAGGATTATAGATAAAATTCTCTAAAGGCCCCTTTTCCCATGATACTAGACAGATCACGCCTAATTTGAAAAGAAGGAATCCTCATGATGGAATAATCATTCTGTGAAAGTTTTAACAGAATCTGATGAAAACTGTTGACTTTATTGTGGTACAATGATTTTGAAATTAAATTTCATAATGCTCCTTTTCCTGTGATACTTGACGGATCAGGTCTAATGCAAACATCAACAATCATTATTATTGTACAATTATTCTGTGAATGTTTGAAGAAAATCCGACGAAAGCTCTGGACTTTGTAACAAGGATTTATAAATGAAATTTTCATAAGGCCCCTTTCCATGTGCTTCTTGATAGTTCAAACCCTGTTATGAAAAGAATGATAGTTTTGACCTTCCAATCATTCAGTGAAAGTTTCAACAAAATCTTATCAAAGCTGTGGGCTTTATTGTGTTAACAGGGTTTTATTAATTGAATTTTCATATAGCCCCTTTTCCCATGTTACTTGATGGATCTGAACCAATTCCAAAGGGAACTCTTCTTACAAAAGTATTATTATTCTGTTTGAGTATAAAGACAACCCCATCTCATCTGTGGACTTACAAGCATTAATTAAGATTTTTTTAATTGAATTTTCCTAAGGCCCCTTTTCCTATGTTTCTCAATGGATCAGACCAAATTTGAAAGGAACAATCCTTATGATGGTACAATCATTATGTGAAAGTTTGAAGTCAATCAGGTGAAATCTAGGTCCATTACGTGTTAACTAAGACTTTTTTTATTAAATTTTCATAGGGCCCCTTTTCCCATGAAACTTGATGGATCAAACCTACTTCCGAAAGGAACAATCCACATAATGTAATAATCATTCTGGGAATGTTTGAAGAGAATTTGTTGAAAACTATGGACTCTATTGTGTTTACGAGGACTTTTTCAATCCAGTTTTAATCGGGCCCCTTTTTCCCATGGTCCTTGACTGATCATACCAAATTTTGAAAGGAACAATTCTTATGGTGGTACAATCATTCTGTGAAAGTTTGAAGTCAATCAGATGAAAACTGTGGACTCTAGAGTGTTAACAAAGATCTTTGAATAAAATTTTCATAAGGCCCATTTTCCTATGTTTCTTTAGGAATCATATCCGATTCCAAAAGGTACAATCCTTATGATGGTACAATCATTCTGTGAAAGTTTGAAGAGAATCCGTTGTAAATTGTTGGCTCTAGATTATTAATGAGAATTTTTTATTAAACATTTCATAAGGCCCCTTTTTCCTGTGTTTCTTGAAGGATCATACCAAATTTCAAAAGGAATAATCCTTATGATAGTACAATCATTCTGTGAAAGTTTGAAGGGAATCCAATGAAAACTATTGACTCCAGAGTGTTAAAGAGTATTTTTTAAAAGATTTTTTTTCGATTAAATTTTCATAAGGCCCCTTGTCCCGTTTTTCCAGATGGATCTGACCAAATTCCCAAAGGAACAATCCTTATGATGGTACAATCATTCTGTGAAAGTTTAAATACAATCTGATGAAAATTGTGGACTCTAGAGTGTTAACAAGATTTTTTTAATTAAATTTTCATAAGGCCCATTTTCCCCTGTTTCATGACACATCAGACCCATTTTCCAAAGGAGCGATCCTTATGATTGTGCAATCATTCTGAGAAAGTTTGAAGAGAATCCGATGAGAACTGTGGACTCTATCGTGTAAACGAGGATTTTTAATGGAGTTTTTAATTGAATTTTCATAAGGCCCCTTTTCCCATGTTTCTTGACGGATCATACCAAATTTCGAAAGGAACGATCCTTATGTTGGTACAATCATTCTGTGAAAGTTTGAAGAGAATCCAATGAAAACTGTGGACTCTATCGCGTAAACGAGGATTTTTAATGGAATTTTAATTAAATTTTCATAAGGCCCCTTTTCCTATGTTTCTTTAGGAATCATATCCGATTCCAAAAGGTACAATCATGATTCTAGCTATTATACTTTTAGAGATATACTACGGACAAGATTCAAGTTAGAAAAACAACAAAGGGCAATAACTGGCGGTACTGGTGTGAGAAATACCAGGAATCCATTGTTAGGTGCTCCAGCCGCCGCGATATAACTGAAAGATTGTTGAAAGCGGCGTAAAACCCCATTCAAACAAACAAACAAACTCTAGAGTTGACCAAAGGTTATTTCCAAGATTTGACGTAGTGACATAGTTTTTGACCCTATGTGACCAAATAACGAACTTGACCGGGATATTCTGTACACAAACATTCTGACCAAATATCAAGACATTTACGGCAAAAAATGTGACCTATGGAGTATTACGCACAAGGTTTTTCTAAAATTTGCCCTAGTGACCTAGTTTTTGACTCCGCATGACCTAATATTAAACATTTAAATATATTTTTTTTTATTAGACAGGATTTTCTTGCTGCACACGAATGATCTGACGGCTAACAAGCTGGTCAAAACTTCTTTCGTAGATTATTTGAATATTCTTAAACCACTTTCCAGTCGGCTTGCCCGAATGAGTAGTAGATGTAGACGGCAATCTTACATTGATAAGAGTTAAAATATATCTGTCTGGGTAGGAAACTTTGTGAGAAATGAAGAAATTGCTTGTTAGCTCAGTTGGTAGAGAGCTTGACTTCAAACCTCAAGATCACGGGTTCGAGCCCTGGGCTTACCCTATCAACCAACTAACTAATTGTCTTTCGGATGAGACGTTAATAATCCGAGGCCCCGTGTGACGGTGCTATCCATCAAGCACGTTAAAGAATCAGGCGGAGCTCTCAGTAGTTTCGTCCTGTGTCCTTGCACTATCCCCCGTAACAACTAACCGTCTTCTGGGGGCGTCGCTCATATGGGCATATGCTACCATAGCGACGATAAATAAACAGAAATACAAACAAATATCATTCTAGTATGTGATGGCTAGCCATCACCAATCAGTGTGATGGATACTCAAGATAAGTTTCATTTTCATTGTGATGTTAAACCGTCACTTGCAAAATATTCAAGAAAAAAATCTAAAATCGCATTTAGGAAGAATGATGGCAATCCGTAACTAATTAGATAAAGATGTGACAGTTATTCATTCAAGAAAAGGAATTCTGAAAGTTAAAGACATATTGTTAAAAGTGGCGTTTAACCCTATTCAATCAATCAATCAATTAACAAATTGTAAAACTGTGATAAGCTTTTAACAACCGTGATGGCCGAGTACATAACGGCATTCCGTGTATATGCATTGTGTTGATGAGTTTCATAACGCTTAAATTTACAGGACGTGGTATTTATTGAAATATAAAACATTTTCTCAAAACCTTATAAAGGCGTGTGGCTCACCATTTTAGGCGATAAATCATGTCTAGCGTTGAAATAAAGCAAAATTGACGGAATTTTAATGACAATAACCCTTTGCTGTTCAAACCCAGGTTTTTGCGCCCCGTGAATATATAATCAAGAAACATTGTAGAAAAAGAAGAAATTATTGTGACAAGCAATTTCGTCTTTTTCAACAATATTTTCCACCCTATTGAATGGCTACATTTCAAATTGTATCCGCTTTAAAGTTTCGTCTGCAAAGCCTTTGAACTTAGACAGGTCTAAAATTTTGCTAAACAGGAAAGGTTCAAAAGATACGTGAACGGCGGTTTTGAGAAGGAATAATTTCAATTCATTTGAAATTATTACATTATAACGTTTAACGTCACAATAGATGACGCAAGGCATCAGATACTAGGCTGTTTAAAAAGTACGTGGGACCTTAAAATTGCGTTACTTGATATAATAAACCATTACCTGTTTTTCTTATTAGTGACGGAGAGCCCGTGACCATTGTCCCTACGACTATTCATAGGTGGTTTCTAAAATATCATCCATTTACGGTAATGCATAAAAGTTAAAATAAAAACTTGTGACAAGTATACATCACAATAAATGATGGCGGGTACCCATACGATTCTATATTGTTTAGGCGAATAGTTATTATCCGTCTTGAGCAAAGGAGTACGGCCATATCATATCTAGGAAGGAAGGAAGGATGGAAGGGTGCAAAAACGGTCCAATCTTTCTTTATATAAATAGTCATTATATCTATAATCAGGTCCGCAGGCTGTATTTCTACCGGAAATTTGTGACGAATACCAAATCAAAATAAATGGTGACGGGTACCCATAAACTATTTAGGCGAAAAGTTATTAACCGTCTTGAGCAGAGGGGTCCGGACATATCAAATCTTGGAAGGAAGGATGCACAAACGGTCTAACTTTTTTGTACAAATAGTTCATTCTATCTTGAGACAGGCCTGTAGGCTGTATTTCTACTGGCAACTTGGTACCAAACTGATAGTCCTCTCTTTGAAGAATGTTGCTTCGACTTTCTTCATCTTTTCCATTTCTTGACGTCACGACTCCTGGCTCTATTGACGAAAATCGGAAGTAATGTAACTGTCTGTGAAAATAAGAGGTAGTGGATTAGAAGTAAACATGTTAAGACATTTATAATCACATCATTTCTTATTTACATTATGGCCTTATAAAAGATAAAAGGAAGTATAGCAATTATACACCCAAACGACGTTTTTCTCTCTCTCTCTCTCTAATCCTATCCTATCTAATCTATCTATCTCAGTTTTCTCTCTTTATCTCTGTATGGCTCTCTCGAAAATTTCCCTGTTCACTCCCGTTCTTTCTTTTATATCGCCACTGATTTTTTACAGTTGCGTACACACGCATAAAAAAGTAGATATATACAAACAGTCATATCTAACGTCAAAATGGACACGTTATTTTATCGTCGCTTGGGCGAGCAAATTGTCGTAAGTACTGCTTGAATAAAGCTGTATTTACGATATTTTGCTCGTCAAACGATGTCATTTATCTACGTTTAAAAGCGAATTCAGATTGAAGGTATAAAGAAAATCATCCTTGGTGCAACCTAACTGAAAGTTGGAATTAAATTACATGAAGAAATATGCGATCCGGTGCTCCTATGTTTCAACGTAGGGCATTAGGAGCATTTCACGTTTAAATGAAATTTTTTTTTGATTTTAGTAGATTCCTTTTATTAACTTTATTAACTTTTCGCGAACATCTGTTCAAGAACCGCTTTAATTGCTTACCACCGTTTCTAAAGAGATTCTAGTGACAGAGTCTTTACCACCGTTTCTAAAGAAATTCTAGTGACAGAGTCTTTTTCTCATATAAATAACAGTTTTGTGCTTCGAAACAAGTTTTGTGAAACCAAAGAAAAAAAAAAAAAAAAAAAAAAAAACCCAAAAAACAACCGCATACCGCGCGCTTATATGACGTCATTTAACACAATCAATATCTCGAACTTCAAGATAATACACTCAGAAAACAACTGTGGACAATGAAGAAATTGATTTGAATAAATTTCTTAATTAAATGATTATACCAACCAAAAGACTTTTTTCAAACTACCGAAAATAATTTATATGACAGAAAATCGTAATGAAGGAAGATATTTTTTTTAAGTTTGTGTCTTTAGCCTGGTCCATAATGTGACAAGTAAATCATCAAATTCACAAGGCTCTGCAGAGCATCACAATCTCATGTTGTATCTAACCCATTCCCGCTCATTACTCCCCTCGAGAGTACAGCTTATAAAAAATTCTGGGATTTGAAGAAATTGCTTGCAACAAGTAATTTCATTCACTGCACACCATGCTTTCTATAAAAGAAAAAAAATAGAAACTAAAAATTTTTGTTGTCTGGTAAAAGGTTAAACACAGGAATATTGCAGGTAATGGACGTAGGACAAACTGGATTGTTACCTAATACCAGGTAATTCTCGAAACACCGGAGTTAAGAAACTTTCCCAGTCTCTCCATTTCCAAGTCGGATATCGCACAGCTTCATTACTCAACGAAGCCGATGACACAAGGGCTTCAAGCTGGTCCATGGTCTCGCAGTCTGAACTGCGATACATCTGTTTGATGGAACTAAACGCACTCTCGACTAGGGTATGAACATGACCAGGAACCTGCATCATTAGTTCTATTTGTTCGTGTCTTCTCGTCATCACACGCCACATGAAGTAGGCTACAAGTAACCAGTTCTTGTTTTGATCTGAAACAGAATTTTCATTCGTCGAAAAATAGGGAAAATACCCTATGCAAATTAAACTACTGCCAAGCAAATCTCATTTCTAACTAAATCTGTACACAGTTGGTCGGTCTTATACGCCAAAGGGGCACATTTCTTGAGGGCTGACGTTTTTGTTTTCGTCGGTTATTCTATATTCAGGCGAGCTTTAATACAAATGATTTTGGTTGAAATGTAGTGTATATGAATCTAGAATTAACCAATTCCCACAAAATGCCGCGTTTTAACGACCCTCGTGAAAGACAATCGGTAAACATCGAGAAAAATTCAGAAACTGATTGTGACAAGTATTTTATTCATTTCCCACAATATTTCAATAAAAAAATAAAACTGATAAACTTTGAACTGTCATCGACAACTCCATTCAATTCGGACCGATTTTGAGGTCTTGTAATTGGTTAAGCCTAATACAACAACTGAAGCGCTTAAAAATAAATTACACACATTACACACAATCATGTCTTTAAAGGATAATTAGTTAAACCTAGTATGTCATATGTGAAATATTTCTGGAAAAGTGTTAACTGCAACTCTTCTTTGTATTTGTATGTTGTATTGTATGCTGTATTATGGGCCGGAGGCCTTTGTTTACAAATATTCGTATCGTTAAGCAAGTCAAATTCCGAATATTGGCGGAAATGTAAGACGAGGAGCAATTAGTAAAAAAAGTATTAAAATGGTCAAGCTCGTATCCCCAAAAATTCCTAAAATTTTCGTGTTCAGTAAACGCGCCACATGATTTCTGGTTTAACTAAAAGAACTTTCTCTAAAAGTGAAATAAAAAGGTAAAAGAATAATCGAGATTTGTTTGTGAAACACCATGCACCCGTAAAGACTTTTGACCTTGATAAGTGACCTCGTCATTGATGTTTGACCTTGATCTTAGGACCAACTGATCCATATTAATGCAAAGCGTCTGTGTCCAAATAAGTGCCATATATCTTAGACGGGGTTTGAGTAACAGCAAAATGTTTGCATTAAGTTTACTGCTAACAGACACACTGACAGACAGACGGACATCGGTAAAACAAATATGCCACGAACTTAGAGATGCGGAGAACATAAAAATACTAAAGTTTCAGTAAATACGGACATAACAAGAATTTTAAATCAATACCGTAAAACTTCTATTTAGCGACCATCTAAAGGACACATAAAGGCGGTCGCTGAAGAAATGGGTCGCTATATGAAATCTTTGATCTGCTATATCAGAACAAAATCGATACTATTTGAAGTCATGAATGAAACATGCAAATAAACATGTAAATACATAAACTTACGTCTAAATAAATACGTATACATAAACATATAAACCATATATTTTGACAGCATATACATATAACCATGTTATTTGACAAGAGGGCCAGTGGCCCTGATAAGTCTCTTTTTTTCTTCAAGGCCTAATACTTACTGGGTCGGGAGAAAATATCCTTTAAAATTTAGTTAAAATCAACTTATGTCATGCCAAAGAATACCAGGAGGAGATTTTCAACGCTTATATCGAAATTAGCCCCGCCCACTCAAGCCATATTTGTCATCTTATTAAAATTCATTGAAGGAAACTGATAAAGGATCATCCAATGATCATTCCTGTAATATGCGGTGAAAATCCATCTACTGGTTCTGAGAAGTAGATTCTAAAAGTTTCACAAGATATGGAAATTAGACCCGCCCTTTAAAGTCGTGTTTTTAATCCAATCAAAATTCTTTGATGGAATCTGATAAAGGGCCAATCAAGGATCATTTCTGTGAAATTTATTTGAAAACTGTTCTGTACTTTCTGGGGAGAGGATTTTTAAAGTAAAAGTTTACGGACTGACGCACGAAAGGATGCACGACGGACACAACGCCATGACAATAGCTCGCTGGCTTTCAGCCAGTAGAGCTAAAAACAAAACAAAAAACATCAGTTTTGTCACTGGAATAAATAGTTTTAACCCAAGAAAAGAGAATGGATTATAACCCAAATAACATCTTAGCTTGATACTGAGTGATCATGTGAACTTTGAATAAAATCCATTTAGTTGTTGAAGAGAAAACAATCCGACATTTTAAACGAATGCCAATAAATTAGGCAAAATTTAATTGAGCATAGCAAAAATAATATATGCACATATTCGCTTGCTCCCGAGTGCGTTTGTGACAGTTCATTTCAATCTACCAAGTAGGAAAGGAGAAAATGGACATGTAAAACCAACGGACCGACCGACCGACCGGCACGGTGACTTCTTTGTCATAGACGCAAAAAACAAAACTGGTCGCTAAATAGAGGTGGTCGAGTAAGCAAGTTTTTCGGTGTTAAATTAAAGGACTTCTAGCAAGCGTTAGCAGTTAAAGGAAACTGGTCGACTTGCCATAGACGCGAAATGCCACTGGTCAAGGTAGCAAGATTGACTAAATACTTACATAGACAATTGTCTCCATGAAAGGCACATTTTTTTTCTCCTGGTCGCTAAAAAGAGGGGATCGAGTAAGCAAGATTAACTAAATACTTACCTAAACAATTGTCTCCATGAAAGGCACATTTTTTCTCCTGGCCGTATCTATCCAGTGCCCAATCAATCATCGATATCACCGCATTAGGTCCGTTCGCTTCAGTCCCGTCGGGACCTATCGTTTCATTCTCGTCAATTAGAAAGTTTAATTGTTTTGGTACACCGTCGATTCTCAATCCAAATATTTGTACCTTTCTAAGAGCAGTAAAATACACAGGCCCAATTTGTGTAGAACGATGCGGTAAATTTATGTTCTGACAAAAACCAAATGTATAATGGACATACTTATCATACATATTAGACAGATACGTGTCCCTAGATTCCTCAACACAAGCACCATATAACTCTCCACCCTTTTGAGCTAGCACTACATGACTTCTTAACTCCTCTTCTGATTCTCGTCGGACTTCATCCGTTGACGATTCTTTTATCGCCTTTTTCAACGTCTCACAAATCGTACACACGTCGTCTTTATTGTTTGAAACTTTCACATGCCTTGTCAAAGCGTACCAAAGTTTTCCAAATGAAGAATACTTAATCGCACGGACGTTTGCTAAACAACAACAAATATTGTATTTTTCGTGCACATGTTTTTTAGTGTGGTCATTCGGAAGGTAAATTGGCGGGGAACCTGTGTTTCCCCCTGGAGCGCCAGGCTGCGGTAGTCCAAATTCATCTGCATAATTAGTTATAAATTGAATTGCATACTTAACATCATCTGGTTGTATAGTGTGTACAGGTTTTTTGCCAAGGTTACCGTGTATTCTCGGAACAGCCCCATATTCCGTGAAATGATGAAGCAAATTTGATAAACGTTTCTTACCAATGTCAAAGACTAGCATAAAAATTGTCCGACATATTCGTTTTCCTTCGAGACTATACTCATAAGACATACGCTGTCGTTTCTTGCCCCTTTTAGTCGCGTAAGCATCACTACACTCGCTGATACAATTCATTATTATCATATCACGATGAGATCTCTCCATTTCTCGAATGTCTAAGATATAATTTAACATAAGTTCTTCTGTAAACTGCTCGTCACATTTCATGTGACAACCACATCCATTTTGTTTCAGTTCTCTAATCTTTTTTAAGTCTTTATCCCTGTCTTTAACTGTATCAACTTCGTCATCATCATCGTTTCCAAGGATCTCCTTGACCTGTTCTTCGATAGATTTGACATTTTCGTGATTTTGCTCAGATACATTAGACGGTTCTTGGGGCAAAGGGTTATAACTTTGATGTGTATTGACAAACTCTTGTGATGTCGACGGCATATGTAGTGGCTTCCCTTGAAAGGGATCGAAAAACGAGTTTCCCATCTCCTGTAAATAAACAAGTACCAAAATAAACAAACTATTAAAAAAAGGTCCATTATTATCCTAAATTACTCACCCGAGATTATTCTCATGACTGATCATTTGATCATGTGATGACAGTGACAATAAGGTTTTCTAATAATTAATCATTAATCTAGTATTTGACTGTATGTTATTAAACTCGAATTTGACCTTTACTGTCCAAGGTAATCCAATTTCGAATCATCTATAAATTTATAAAGATAAACATTCTGTCCTATTTTCAGATTGATAGTACCAACAATGATCCACAAGGGTTTTCCTTGTAAGAATTTACCTGTTTAGCTAGTTTTTGACTCTGCGTGACACAATTTTGTGAGTTTTCCACGAATATAGTAACAAAGACATTCTGATAAATTTCAAGTCGATTGAGCTAAAAATGAGGTCTCTATGATGTCTAAGAAATTATTTAGTTTTTGACACAAAGTGACACGAATTCGAACTTTTCCAAAATTTTATACAGACAATCATTCTGGCCAATTTAGGTTGATGGAGCACAAACTGTGGTCTCTGGAGTGTACAAATGTATATATTGACGATACACGTCGCACGACAAACATCACACAACCATAAAGAACACCTACGAGTTCAAAGTGATTCTCAAGGAAACAATACTATCATCGAAGTTGATTAATGTTCCAACGACTCCATATAATAGAAAAACCAGTTTGTTACTGGAATAGATTTTTTTTCAACAATGGGCAATAACTGCCAGGAAAGTCAACAGACCGTAACTACAATTATATATGGGCGTCTTTGGTTGATACTGGGTGCACATTTGAACTTTGGATCAAATCTATTAAGTAGTTGAATAGAAAATGAGCGGACAAGGTTTTTCATCAAAGAGTCAAAACTATGCAAAAGTACATGGATCGCAACCAAATTACAATATGTAAATCAAATCCAGTCTTTAGTAAAGTTTGAATCAAATCCATGCGAAGAGAGAAAATTACCTGGCGAATTTTGTAATCAGATGGTTATAACTCTGTAAAAAGTAAATGGATCGCAACCAAATTACAATATTGACATCTCTGATTGACAACAAGATATGCTTTAAAATTTGACACGACAGGGAGAAATTGCTAGCATAATAAACTATGCGTCTATAGTGTCGCGTACGTACTTTTGCATTATATATATATATTATAAATATATATTTTTCAGATCATTCACGGTACTCTCCAAATGACGATTCAATGGCACGTCCTTCTCGGCTTTAGATTCTGTTTATTCAGTCATTTAATTCAGTTTTCGATCCGAACACTATTTGTCATCCCGACATAGATCACATGATTTTCTTAAGCCTTTAAATTCAAAATACTGGATTTGATTTATTTGTTTATAGGGGTTTTTCGCCATCTTTAACAGTATTTCAGTCATATCGCGACGGCTGGAGCACCTAAACATGGATTCCTGGTATTTCTCACACCAGTACTACCACTACATTCTTTCCAAGCCTCCACCTGATCACGCCCCTTAGTTTTGCGATTATCCAACCATTGGTGGGAGACAATGTCGAAAATGATACGTGCCGCCACCGAGGGTTTAACTCTGGACCTCATCATTGAGCGTCCGACGCGATACCGACTGTCATATGGCCGCAGCCTTACCTAGAAGTTTCAGAGGGGATATTTGAATGAAAAGTTAAAAGACAGACATACACACGTTCTACCAACAGAAACAAAGCCTTCTCAAAAGCCCTAGATAGGCTCCCAAGTACATGTCAAGCCCGCTGAATACTCGATATTGAGCTGTGACCTTGACCTTAGAGCTTTCTGAAAATTTATTTCAAATGGTACATCTACTAATGATGGAGAACGAGTGTCTCAAATAATTTTGAATCCGTGCTTAAATTTTGGCTTTTCTCTGGACCAATCGCAGCTGTCAGTCAAACACTTAGTCAACCAATCAAACCACTTAATTTGACCTAAGTGAATTTAAAACTCCGATATTGGCCGTCCGTATTGCTAAACTTTTTGTTGGTTTGGCGACTTCATCGTCGTAACTACAGCTTACCCAATATGTAGTTACGACGTGTAGGTTGGCAACCACCCATCTTAATTTTTTGTGACATGCTACTGGCCAATGGAAGTCAATGGGCGGGGCTGACGGAGTAAGCGTGGCCAACTCATCCCACTTAGGTTTACGATTATCCACCATTGGTGTGAGACAAATGCCGGAAAATATATCCACCGAGGCCAGGGATCGAGCACGGGACCACATGACCATGAGTCCTACGCGCTACCATTACGCTATGACCAAGGTCACGGGCAGCCAAGAAAAAGCTAAAGATCTAGACCTACAGACTAACTAGCTAGCCGAACATCCAACAAGCACACTCCTATATATCCAAGAACAAAGTTTGCGGGGTATATTGAGCTGATATTTTTTCTTACATGTTCATTACGACATAACAATTTCCTAATTGGTTTAACCCATTCCCACACAATGACATATTCTGACGCCCCTGTTGAAAAAAGCATCGGAAAACATTGTGGAAAATGAAGAAGTTGTTTTTTTCAAGCAATTTCTTCATTATCAACGGTCTTTTGCGGACCAGAAAGACAACGAATTTCAAAAATTCGATCAACTTAAAATTATCGTCTGCAACCTTTTTTGATATGGGCCAGTCTATACTTTTGTCAATTGGGAATGAGTTAAGGTTGGTTTAAAGGGTAGATCTTTACTTGATTTCCATATTTAACCGATTCCCGCACAAAACACTAACAATATCCCGGGATCCCGAGGATACATAAAAATTGGAAGGGACCCCAGCAATCTCAGGCTAGGGATTCCGTCAGGATCCTTCAATATTTCTCCAGTACAATAGATCTTATGTATCAACTAATGCTCCTGATTTTTTTGTTTTGCTTGTTTTTGTAGAAAACATTGTGGAAATTGAAGAAATTGCTTGTGACAAGCAATTTCTTCATTTTCCACAATGTTTTCTGAAGCTTTTCAAGTTGGGCTTTGAAGAGCAGGATTGCATGTGAATGAGTTAATGTATATCAAGGAGGCAATCCTATTATCTGTAGGAACCCCTGAAGTAATAGGTAGGGATTCCTGTGGGATACCACTGAAGCAAAGTTAGTATCGACCCCTGTAAAATCAAGTTTTGAAAAAAGCAAATGATTTTACTAAGTTTTTTTTTTATCTTGTTCACAATTAAATGTGCTCAATATAATCACTGAAGAAAAGAAGAGAATATTTTTTTCTTGTTTTTATTTAGTTATTGAACCTATCAACTTAATCACACTGTTGTACATTAGTGTAGTTTATATTTCAGGTTCATACCTCAAAATCTTCATTTCTTTGATTATTTTACTAGTTCTGAGTAAAATTTCATGGATCTACTTTTTAGCGCACCCATATAAAATAGTTGTATGTACTGATAAAGCATTTTTTTAAATGAATTTAAGATAAACTGAATAAAATGAAAATAAATCTTTATCATCGAAATCTTTGAAATAGTTCTAGAGAATTATTTCAAACTTTTCATTGTTTTTACAAAGGTCAAGTCAAGTTATGTAAAATTCATTATGTAAAATTTTCACTACCATACCAATCCATCAACAGGTTTCTAAGAAATTGACAAAGTTTATGTAAAATTTTCACTACCATACCAATCCATCAACAGGTTTCTAAGAAATTGACAAAGTTTTGAGCATATACCATATATGGAAATAAGCCTTGCCCATTAAAGCAATATTTTTTTCATCCCATCAAAATTCTTTTTAATAATCTGATAAAAGGTCTCCCAAGGATTGATCTGGTCAAATTTGATTGATATCCATAGACTGGTTTCTGAGAAGAATTTCAAAGCTTTTTCCATATATGAAAAAAAGCCACCCCCATCAAAGCCATGTTTTTTCACCCAATCAAAATTATTTGAAGGAATCTGATAGAGGTTCACCATAGGATCATTCTGTAAAATTTGGTTGATTTCTGAGAAGGATTTCCAAACTTTTACCATATATGGAAATTAGCCCTGCCCATTAAAGTCATGTTTATCATTCTATCAAAATTCTTTGAAGGAATCAGATAGAGGTTCACCATAGGATCATTTCTGTGAAATCTGGTTGAAATTCATCTACTGGTTTCTGAGAAGAAGAATTTCTAAGCTTTAACCATATATGGAATTAAGCCCTGCCATAAAAGCCATGTTTTTCATCCGATCAAAATTCTTTGAAGGAATCTGTTAGAGGTTCACCGTAGGTTCATTTCTGTGAAATTTGATTGAAATCCATCAACTGGTTTCTTGGAAGAAGATTTTCAAAGCCTCACCATATATGGGAATTAGCCCTGCCATAAAAGCCATGTTTTTCATCCGATCAAAATTCTTTCAATGATTCTGATAAAGGGTCACCCAAGGATCATTTCTGTGAAATTTGGTTGATAATTTGTCCAGTACTTTCTGAGGAGAAGATTTTCAAAGTAAAAGTTTGCAGACAGACAGTTGACTGGACGGACACAAGCACGATGGGCACAACGCCATGACAACAGCTCTGGCTTTCAGCCAGTGGAGCTTAAATTCAGCAATTCCGAAGGCTTGAATAAATTATTCCCTTATATGCAAATAGGGATGAGAATTTATTCACTTGAATAAATTATTCCCTTATATGCAAATAGGGAAGTGAATTTATTCATGTGCTATCTGTGTTTTGCTATTCGAGGGGTTTCTACAGATCTTGCCTAAAATTTATATGAAGGAATCTGGCATAGAGTCACTCGAGGATCACTCCTCTGATATTTAGTTAAGAATACCTCAACAGGTTTCTCAGATTTTAAAAAAATTCAGAATATCTTTTCAGTTCTCGCCCATGATAAGCCATGATTATCATCCAATAAATTTCATTTGAGAAATCTAACATAGGGCCACCAAAATATTATTCCTGTGAAATTTGGTTGAAATCAATCTTTTCTGAGAAAATAAGATTTTTAAAGTCACTATATACCATAAATGGAAATTTAAAGCCATGTTATACATCCGATCAAATACTTTTATAAAATCTAATGAAAAGTCCCTAAAAGATCATCACTGTGAAATTAGGTTGGAATCAATTGATTAGTTTCAAGGAAAAAGATTTTCAGAGCTTTTCCATATATTGAAAATTGCCCTGCCCCATAAACCCATGTTTTCTAAACAATCAAAATTATTTGAAGAAATCTGAAAGTGGGTCACCCAAGGACAATTCCTGTAAAATTCAGTTGAAATCAATCAAATAGTTTCTGGGAGATTTTAAAGGTTTCATCAAATATGGAAATTAGCCCCGCCCATTAAAGCCATGTTTTCATCCGATCAAAATCTTTGAAGGAATGTGATAAAAGGTCACTCAAGGATCATTTCTGTGAAAAAAAAATTGGTTGAATTCCGTTCTGTCCTTTTTGAGAAGATTTTTACAGTTAAAGTTTAGGGACGGACACAGTGCCATGACAATAGCTTTGCTGACCTTTAGCCAGTTGAGCTAAAAAAACATACCTATGTGACAAATATTTGAATCTATTAACTTAATTTTTTCCCAAATTCATTTGAAATACTTTATCCTTGTATGGTACACACATCAACCATTGTCATTTTGAGTCCATTAAAGTAGTTTTGGTGGGAGGTAGAGACCGACATCTGTTTGCCCATATTGTTAGCTTAGTGTAAAAACTCTTATGATGTTTTTGTACTAAGGCACCGATATATGCATTCTAATCTTAGTTTACACCTCCCATTTGTCATTAACATACCATATTAACCCTTTCATGTACAAACCTGGGATTTTACATTGCTGCAAATTTATACTCCAGAAAACATAGTGGAAAAAGAAGAAATTGCTTTAACAAGTAACAAGCAATTTCTCCTTTTCCCACAATATTTTCTACCACCTAGGATGGTTTCATTTAAAATTGCATCCATTATTTACTGTTGTCTGCAACCTCTATCAATTTGGGCGAGTCTAAAATTCCTCAAAACAGGAAAGGGTTAATGGTATGGACTTTTACTTCTCACTTGACAACTTAAGTCAGATGGAGATTGGACCTCAGTTCAAAGTGTCATCGGTATGAGTGGGGAAGCCGGAAATCAAACCTGGGTTTCAAGCCAGAATTGTTTATAAAATAAAATTGAACAGAAATATCGGCCAATAATTGGTGCTTCCTGTGCTTTCATCCCTTTCATGTTCATGTAATTCTGAAAAGAGTTTTATTTAAAATGACCTTGTTTGTTAAAATGTGGAGGCTATCTCAATGTAGTACCATATAAACATCAGTCTTTAATCAAAATATTGGCAGAACTTAAGGACTTCACAGGTCAGGAAGGTATTTTTAACACAAGAATTTCAACACATAACTATGCTTTATTTTTTTTTCTTCAACAATATCAAGATCATTACAAAATTGAATACCTCAACAACATCTATACATTATTAACCCTAGTCATGCTGATCCCAGAATATTCCTGCTTTGACAATAGCTTTGACAGTTGTATAGACTAAGATCAGCCTGCACAGACGTGCAGTCTGATCTTATCCTACACTGCCTTCTAATTGTTGGTGTTTTGAGAGCAATCTTTGAATGCAAGATTTATCTATTCATATCAAAGTTTTCAAATATAGTAAAAAGAGGGAAATTATTCAGCAAGGGGTTAATGCATCTCACAGGGTGAGCTACAGGTTGAACCTTCTGGTTTAAATGGCTGAAGAACCTTTTAAATATATTAGCCCTCAGGACCTCTTGTAAAATGATATCAAAATTCTATAAAATTTAAAAGCAAGACACAAGAAAATAAAAACAAGAGGACCATCATGGTCCTAAATCGCTCAACTGAGGAATCTGCAAATTACAGAACTTTTTTTATATAAAAAAGACACAGCTTGAGCCAAATAAATAAAACAAATATAAGGTTTTGGGTATAGTATAAAACTATTGAGTAATGCTATACAATAAATATGAATGTCTATGGCTTTATGTTTTAATCCATTACTAAACTGACCCACTGCCCTCAAGAAAAAAAAGGTTTAAAAATAGATTGTGAGAAAGGGAGAACTTACTAGTTACAAGCAATTTCTCCATTTCTCACAATGTTTTCTACCCTAAAAACTCTTTGAATTTAGATTTCAATCAAACTTCTGCAACTCATTTAAATGCAGGCAAGTGTTAAGGAGAAGAATTTGATGTTGCTCTAGCTGAACATTTCATCAAACTTGGGGCCTCTGAGGCACGGCCATTTTTACCCAAATGGTATAATTTTAGCAATGTTGGTAGACAACAATCTGGATGTAATATAAGTCAAATATTAATGCATTAATAGTTATACATGGGAGGGAAGGTATTTGAACATGCTCCTATTGAGCATTTTTTGTAACTTCATATGCCTTGGGAAGGGCCATTTTTGTCCAAAGGATATAAACATTGTAGTTAACAATAACGTTATGCTATGTTTTTAATATAAATACTCTAGGCCTTATATTCAAGAAGAATTCCTTCAAATTAAGCGATTGAAGCAATTTTCGACCCCTAGCCCAGAGATGCTTTTGATACTAAGGTCATATTTTCCTGTAACATAGTACATTATTATGTAGTAATGCTACATACCAAATATGAATGTCCTTCTGCTTATATTTCATCAGGAGAAGACTTTTTAAATTGCTATAATTGGGCGTTTTCCTAAATTTTGGACCTCTGGGGCAGGGCCATGTTTTATCCCAGAACTATGACTTTAGCAAACATGGTAGAGAACCATCTGGTAATGCTATCTACCAAACATGAATGCCTTAGACTTATGGCAGGAGAAGACTGTTGAACATGGTCTAATTGAGCATTTTTATGAACTTTGGACACCCAGGGAAGTGGTGTTTTTACCCTACAGACATAATTTAATCAAAATTAATAGATAACAGCCCAGGTCAGCCATGCTTCATTCCAAATATAAATGCTCTTTGCCTTAAAGTGAAGGTCTTTTTTAACTTACTCAAATTTGGGGTTTTTCCCTATTCTGAACTCCTAGTGCAGGGCCGTTTTGGACCCTAGGACAACAATTTTAAGTGATACAGTACAAAACCATCTAATAATGCTGCATGTTAAATATGAATGCCCTAGAACTTATAGTTTACGAGGAGAAGTCTTTTGAACTTGCTCTAATGAAGCATTTTTCCAAACTTCAAACCTCAGAGGCAGGGTCATTTTTGACCGCATAGATTATATTTGTGAAAACTTGGTAGAGAACCCTGTGATTTAGCTCCATATGAAATATAAATGCCTTTGGCCTTGCAGTTTCTGAAAAACAAGAGGTCCATGAGAGCTTGAGACGCTCTACTAGTTATCAAGTTTTCAGTTAAAGAAATCTGATATCTAAGGAAGTTAATTGCTTAAAGAAGAATTTGGACTTTATCCCCTTTGTATTTTTTGAGCAACAATCCTCAAGGCCCCTTTTCTCCTGTTTCACAATGGATCCACTCTATTTCCAAAAGGAAGTTTCCATATAACCCTACAATCATAATGTGAAATTCTCTGACAATAATTGTTGAGTTTATCATTGTTGAGTTTATCACATAAACAGGATTGTTGTTTTGAATGAAAATCAATAAGGCCCCTTTTCCTGTGTTTTCTGATGGATCAATTTCATTCCAAAAGGAACTTTCCTTACAACCCTACAATTGTCCTGTGAAATTTAAAAGACAATTTGAAAATAATTGTGATCTTCATCACATACACAAGAATGTTTTGAATGATTATCTGTAAGGCCCCTTTTCCTGTGTTTCCAATGCCACAATTATTCAATGCATCTTTGAAGAGAATCCGATACAACTGTTGACTTTATTGTGTCAACAAAGATATTAAAATCAAGTTCTCATAAGGCCCCTTTTCCTGTGATATTTTATTGTTGGTTTTATCATTCAATGAAAGTTAAAAGTGAGTCCGATGAAATATGGGGACTTCATTAAGTTTACTAGAATATTTAAAAAAAAAATCATATGGCCCATTTTTACATGATACTTTATGGATTGTACCAAGTTCTGAAAAGAACCATTTAAGAAATTGTACAATCATTCTGTGAAATTTTGAAGTGAATCCGGTGAAATCAAGGGACGTCATTGTGTAGAATATTTGAGAAAGTTTTTCATAAGGCCCCTTTTTATGTGACACTTGCCATAATCAGATCCACTGCCAAAATCAACAATTGTAATGATGGTACAATCAATCTTTGTAATCTGTGGAATCTATTGTGTTAATGAGTTTGTAATAAGATCTTCATATGGCCCTTTTCCCCATGATACTTTACATAACAAACCAAATTTCAAAAGGAACAATTCTAATGAAGGTACAATCATTCTTTAAAAGTTAAAGAGAATCAATGAAAACAGTGGACTGAGATGTGTCAAGAATTTTTGGTAATAGAATTTTCATAAGGCCCCTTTTCTTGTGAAACTTGACAAATCAGATCCAATGTACAAAGAAACAATCATAATGGTAGATAGCTTGAAGAAAAATGATAAAGACCGAGTACTTTATTGTGATAATGTTTTTGTAATATAATTTTCATAAGGCCTTTTCTTGTGTCACTTAACCAATCAGACCCAGTTTACAAAGGAACAATCCAAATGATGGCACAATCATTCTATTAAAGTTTGAAGAGAATCTGATAAAGACTGAGGACATTTTTGTGTTAATGAGGATTTGGTAATAATTTTTCATAGAGACCCTTTTCCTAAGATACTATACAGGTCAGACCTAATTTTGAAAGAAACGATCAAAATGATGGTACAAACATTCTGTAAAAGTCTGAACAGAATCTGATGAAAACTGCGGACTTAATCTTGGTGTGAAGATATTAAAATAAAATTTTCATAAGGCTCATTTTCCTGTGATATTTGAATGATCAGGTCTCGTGTCAGCCTCAACAATTGTAATTATTTTACAATGATTCTGTGAAGGTTTGAAGAAAATCCAATGAAAGCTCTGGACTTGGTTACAAGTATTATAGATAAAATTCTCAAAAGGCCCCTTTTCCCATGATACTAGACAGATCAGGCCCAATTTGAAAAGAAACAATCCTCATGATGGTACAATCATTCTGTGAAAGTTTAAACAGAATCTGATGAAAACTGTGGATTTTATTGTGGTACAAGATTTTAAAATTATATTTCATAAGGCTCCTTTTTCTGTGATACTTGACGGATCAGGTCTAGTGTCAACATCAACAATTACTTTTATTGTACAATTATTCTGTGATATTTGAAGTAAATCCAATGAAAGCTCTTGACTTGGTTACAAGGATTTCTAAATGAAATTTTCATAAGGCCCCTTTTCCTGTGTTTCTTGACATTTCAAACCCTGTTAAGAAATGATCGTTTTGATCTTACAATCATTCTGTGAAAGTTTCAACAAAATCTGACCAAAGCTGTGGGATTTTTTATTTAAATTTTCATATAGCCCCTTTTCCCATGTTACTTGATGGATCTGAAGCTTTTCCAAAAGGAACTTAACTTAAAAAAGTATAATTATTCTGTTTGAGTATGATGACAACCCCATCTCATCTGTGGACTTTAAAGCATTGAGATTTTTTTATTAAATTTTCATAAGGCCCCTTTTCCTATGTTTCTCAAAGGATCAGACCTAATTTCAAAAGGAACGGTCCTTATGATGGTGCAATCATTCTGTGAAAGTTTAAAGAGAATCTGATGAAAACTGTTGACTCTAGAGTATTAATGAGGATTGTTTTATTAAATTTTCATTAGGCCCCCTGTGTTTCTTGACAGATCATACCCAATTTCGAAAGGAAAGATCCTTATGATAGAACAATCACTCTGTGAAAGTTTAAGAATAATCGATGAAAAATGTGGACTCTAGAGTGTTGACAAGGATTTCTAAATAGATTTTTACATGAAATTTTAATAAGGCCCTTTTTCCCATGTTTCTTGACAGATCTGACAGGATTCTGAAAGGAACAATCCTTATGATGGTACAATCATTCTGTGAAAGTTTGAAGAGAATCAAATGAAAACTGTTGACTCTAGAGAGTTAACAAGGATCTTTTAATTAAATTTTCATAAGGCCCCTTTTCCCGTGTTTCTTGATAGATCTGATCCAATTTCGAAAGGAACCATCCGTATGATGGTTCAATCATTCTGAAAAGTTTGAAGAGAATCGGATGAAAACTGTGGACTCTAGTGTTAACAAGGAATTCTTAATAGATTTTTCCCTAAAATTTTAACAAGGCCCCTATTCTCGTGTTTCTTTACGGATCTGACAGGATTCTGAAAGGATTTGTTTGTTTGTTTGAATGGGGTTTTACGCAGCTTTCAACAATCTTTCAGTTATATTGTGGAGGCTGGAGCACCTAACAATGGATTCCTGGTATTATTCACACCAGTACTACCATTACATCGATTCTGAAAGGAACAATCCTTATGACCTTTCAATCATTCTGTGAAAGTTTGAAAAGAATCCTATGAAAACTGAGGACTCTAGAGTGTTGACGAGGATTTTTGAATTAATATTCATAAGACCCCTTTACCCGTTTTTCTTGACGG
Organism: Fragum fragum; assembly: GCA_946902895.1. Lineage (NCBI taxonomy): Eukaryota > Metazoa > Mollusca > Bivalvia > Cardiida > Cardiidae > Fragum > Fragum fragum. The sequence continues at coordinate 7,810,339 of OX336383.1, read as the reverse complement.
ATCTGACCCAATTTCGAAAGGAACATTCCCTATGATGGTAATTCATTCTGAGAAAGTTTGAAGAGAATCTGATGAAAACTGTGGACTCTAGAGTGTTAACAAGGATTTTAAATGGATTTTTTAATAAAATTTTCATAGAGCACCTTTTCTCATGTTTCTCAAAGGATCAAAATTTCACGAACAAATTTCCAAAAGGGTCACCCAAAAAACATATTTGCAAAATTTGGTCCCAATTGGCCTGGTAGTAAGGAAGTTTAAAGGTTTTTTTTTTTTAACAAAATATAAAAAGAGAAGATTTTTAAAGATTTTTTTAAATCAAAATATCAAGAGCAAATTTTACAAATTGACACGAAGGAACAATTCTACCAAGTTTAGTCCAAATTGACCCAATGGTTTAGAAGAAGATATCATAAAGAATTACTTCACAAGTAATAAAAGTATGATAAGCTCTCTCTTTGCAAAGGGTCACCCAAGTATAAGTTTAGCCCCAATTGGCCTAGCGGTGTAAGGTGATTAAAGAAATCATTACATGATTTCTTTAAGTCTGATAATCCCAACTGCCACACTTAAAAAAAGGTTGGCTGAGGAATATTCATGCCAAGTTAAGTACAAATTGGTCTAATAGTTAAGGATGAGATGATTTTGAAAGAATTATTTCATAGGTTCTCCATGTCAGATAAACCAAGCCCTGCCATTACCCTGCCATACATGTATTTGGTGAAGTAAAGTTTTGCAAAGGGTAACGGATACATTTCTGCCTTTTATTGTCCAAATTGGCCCTGTAGTTTAGGAGGAGAAGTTGTCCAAAGAAGTTATTGATGAAGGACAACAGATAATGGGCGATCCTAAAAGCTCCGCTTCAGCACATTGTACTCAGGTGAGCTTAGAGAGATTGAATACAATACAATTCAATGGAAAGTCAACAAGTGGCCATTTTGTATTTGAACAACTGAAAACCTTTTTGAGTAAATTACAAATTCCTTGTTCTCCTTGAAAAAAAGGGTTTTTTAACTCCATTTTTTTTATATTCTTTCAATTCCAAAGTATTGCATAAACATGTTTTGCAACATCTGTTTATTCTGACCAGTCCAAAAACTAATCTTGGAGTTTACAATAGGTATTTCCATTACCAGCCAAAAAAAACTTGGACTGGTCAAAATGAAAGAAGTTGTAGATGGCAGTTTCAAGTGGACAGAATTTCTAATATTTGTTTTTATGGGTATAAAACAATGTGGAAAACACAGAAATTGCTTATTACAAGTAATTTCTAAGTTTCCTCACAGTTAAATTGAGGGGCACTTAAAGCAGGATTGTGCGGCAACAAAATGACAATTGACCAATCGCTGACCCCGCCCTCTGACACTCAGGCTCAACTCATTAAGTCTGACAGGAAGTTTCACTTCGATTCTAAACAGGTTTATTTTGAAAAAGCTGCAATTATGATGTTTAAGTTGCCAATCAACAAAAAAAAGTTAACAAAAATGGTGGCCAATGTCGGGTTGATCTTGGCTAATTAATTGATTTGATTGGTTGGTTGATTCCTTAACTGAAAACCGTGATTGGTCAATACCCATACAATCTTGTTTTTTAATGCCTCATAAGCATAAACAAATAGACAAAGAACTTTAAAATCACATCAACTTAAAATTGTTGTCTGCAACTTTCTTTAATTTGGACCTGTCTAAAATCTATTGTGTGGTAGATTGTTAATTATGTCTCCTGGGCAGGTGGCTCTGGGCACAATCTATCCTGAAATGATGGATGCACAAACGGCCGCACTTTGTTATACAAATACGCCATTCTATCATGAGAAAGCCCTGCTGGCTTTAACTCTGCAGGTATCTTGATGCCTAAATGGTAGTCTTCTTTCAGTAGAATGTTGATTTTGCCCTCTTCATCCTTGCCACTCCTAACAGTTACAATGCCTGGTTCTGCTGATGAAAACCGGAAATAACTGTATTGTCTGGAAGTATAAGATAATATAACACTAAAACTCAAGACATAGCAAATTTCATGGAACTGTCAGATTAAATTAGGTTTTTATGTACCTGTGATTTTATAATCTTCCCACAATACTTCATATCTTACTTTTCAAATTATATTCATTTTTAATTTTTCTCTGCCAATCCTTTAAAATTGGACAAAATTCACTGAAGAAGACCTGTAAAAATGATAGGTAGATAACTAGTCCAAAGGTCTATGGTATATTTAACCCTTGGTATGCTGAACCCGGAATATTCCTATTTTGGCAGAAGGTATAGACAAAGATCAGCCTGCACATAAGTCCAGCCTGATCTTAGTCTATACCTCCTGTCTGTTCCCTTTGAGCCAGATGTTTGAATAATCAATTCTGAAAAGAAATATTGAGCCTCTGTAAGGTCTTCCAGGGCAGTCAGTCCTTTGATTTTAAATCAATAATGAATAGGATTTTAGTTTAGCATGCCAAGGCTTAAGTTTGTGTCGTTTTCTTAGAATCAGGGATTGTGCTAGTCTTAACCTATCACCAGACAGCAAAATTTTAGACTGGTCCAAAATGAATGAAGTTGCAGAGGACTATTTCAAGTTGATGAAATTTTAAAAATCTTTGTATCTCTTGGTGGAAAACATTGCTGATAATGAAGCAATTTTTTTATCTTAGACATTGTTTTCCAATGCTTTCCTATTGAGGGTAGATTAAAAGTGTCATTGAGTGGGAATGGGTTAAGGGGTCACAGACTCCTTGACCATGACATTCTAACGGTCCAAATTGATTTTCAAGAGGTCAAAACAACAATAAAAGAATGCTTGAAACATTATGAATATATTGTTTACATTGAATCACTTTTATGAATCTCATTTAAACCAAAAGATATGAAGTAATCAATTTATTTGTGTAAAATTCAATAGTACATAAGATGCACCACACAAAAATTGAGAGGTCAAACTTCCCTCTTTTGACCCTAAGAATTTGCTCTCAAAAAGGGTCAAGATAACCCCTTCAGAGAAAGTTCTAAAGTTCATATAAAGAGTATTCAAATAATTTTTAAGATCAAACCCCAGTTTAATTAACCAATCACTGACCCTGCCCACTTACTCCATTTGCAATGCCCATAGACTCTGACAGGAAGTCCTGCTTCAATTTTTAATAGCATTTTTTTTTAATCATTTGATTGGTTGGTTTATTCCTTAATTGACAGCCGCCATTGGTAAATTGCCCATACCTGGTGTCCTGTATCTCCTTAAAAACGGGCTGCAGGAAAGTTTCCCAATCTCTCCATTTCCATGCTGGGTAGCGGATAACTTCACTTGCAGGAGATGCTGATGTAACAAGGGACTCAAGTTGTTCTACAACTTCACAGTCAGAGCTTCGATACATTTGCTTGATGGAACCAAAAGAATTCTCTACCAAACTATTGACATGACCAGGAATTTGCATCATTAGTTCAATCTGTTCGTTTTTCATGGTCATAACACGCCACATGAAGTAAGCCAAAAAATACCACATCTTGTTCTGATCTGAAAACATAATAAAGAGCTGCAGATTAAGCCTTTTATTTCAATTTCAGGATACATGCTAGTGTTTGATATTGTGGAGTCACTTGACACCTTCAGGATGAATTTTACAGGGTCAAAACTGATTTTGAAGGGATTGATTGATTGATTAAATGGGGTTTAACGCCACTTTTTACAGTATTTCAGATATATCGCGGCGACTGGAGAACCTAACAATGGATTCCTAGTATTTCTCACACCAGTACTACCACTACATCCTTTACTATCTTCCAGCTGCTATCCCACTTAGGTTAACGATTATCCACCCATTGGTGAGAGACAAATGTCGGAAATAATATGTGCCGCCGCCGGGGATAGAACCCACGATATCCCATTGTTGAAGATTGGACGAATCCAGAAGGCAGATAGATCACTACAGCTCACCTTGAGTTCTTCATGCTCAGATGAACTACAAAGAGTGAATCATGAGTATAACTTTCAAGGTTTAGGCTCCAACAGATCTTATCTTCAAGAGATATGAATAAGGTAATTCGTTTGTTCAATTTTCAATAAATATAATAATGTAAGACAAATCATTGAAAATTTTAAGAATAAAACCTTGGTTTGACCCAAGGAAATTTCATTAAATAGGGGTTTAAAAACCCTAGGCTAGGTTACGCTTTAAGCACGAGACCTTGTTCATTTCAAGAAAATAGAGAATTTATCATAGGTATTACCTAGGGAATTATCTCCATGAAAGGAACATTTTTTCTCATCACTGCTGTATCTCTCAAGTGCCCAGTCAATCATTGATATAATGGCATTTGGTCCATTTGCTTCACTACCATCAGGCCCAATTGTCTCATTCTCATCAATGAGAAAAGTAAGCTGTTGTTGCCAGCCATCGATTCTAAATCCAAACATATGTATTTTCCTCAAAGCTGTGAAATAAACAGGGCCAATTTGCGACGAACGGTGCGGGAGGCTTACGTTCTTACAAAATCCAAAAGTATAATGGACATATTTCTCAAATGCACCAGCTTCATGTGTCTTGCGAGCCTCTTCAATACAAGCATTATACAGTTCTCCACTCTTTTGAGCTAGACCAACATGTTGTTGTAATTCCTCTTCCGACTCTTGCTTGTATTCTCCAGAAGATTCTTTAATAGTTTTCTTTAAATCTTCACACACAACACACATTTCTTCCTTATTGTTACACACTCGGAGATAAGGCGTTAGAGTGCGCCACACATTTCCAAATGATGAATATTTCACTTCACGAATGTTTGCAAGACTACAACAAATTATGTATTTATCGTGTATTTTCTTTCTAGAACAATCACTCGGAAGATAAGTTGGTGGTGGTAGATCACTTAATCCCGGAGCACCAGGCTGTGGTACTCCAAACTCATCAACGAAATTTAAGATAAATTGTAATGCACTCTTAATGTCATCATTATGTAAAGCATTCACAGGTTTTTTCCCAAAGTTTCCATGAATTCTTGGTACCACCCCAAATTCAGCAAAATGATGCTTCAGATTTTTGAGTCGCTTTTTTCCCAAGTCAAAAACTAACATAAAAATTGCTCGACAGACACGTTTTCCTTCAAGTGTGTAGCAATATGTTTGTCGCTGGCGTTTTTTACCTTTCTTTGTAGCAAAGTTGTCACCGACCTCACTTATGCAGTTCATGATGATCATGTCTCTATGAGCTCTTTCCATTTCTCGAATATCTTGAATATAATTTAAAATCAACTCTTCAGAAAACTGCTCGTCGCATTTCAAACTACATCCACAGCCATACATTTTGATTTCTCGTATCTTTTTCAGATCCTTTCGTCTATCTCTCTCCTTGTCTGTTAACTTTTCTTCTTCTTCCTCAGGATTTTCTATAAGAATTGGTACATATTCATCCAAAGGGTTAACATTATCTTTACTTCCGCTGTTTGCATTACCAGTTTCATCAGCACTTGCTACTAAACTTACTGGAAGAAAATCTTGTGAAGTTGAAGGTGTGTCCATCAACTTCTTTTGGAAATTTTCCAAACTTGTTTCTCCTCCATCCTCTAATTCCTGTAAGCAAAAAGAGAAACATTTGAAAAACATTACTCAAGATATTTTTGGGGTATAGAAACAAGAGAGGGAGAGGAGAGGAGAGAGAGACTTTAATCCAGTCCAGTATACAAAATTTGAGACTGGTCCAAATTGAATTATGTTTAAGACAACATTTGAAATTGCACAAGAATTGGAAAATAAGTGCCAAATATGGTAGAAAACATTGTGAGAAAAGTAGAAATTCTCTTTTTTTCGCAGTCTTCCATTATTGTATTTCTTCAGGGCATCAGAGAGTGTCATTTTGTGGCAATAGGTTAAGGATACTTTCAACATCTACAGACGACATAACAAAGGCTTGCCGTCCCTTCTTGAACTAGCACCATAACAGCCTTTGATATGTGCCACCAGCTGGTCATCCCACTTAACCCATTACCAGACAACAAAATTTTAGACTGGTCCAAATTGAAAGGAGTTGCAGACGACAAGTTCAAGTTCATGATATTTTAGATTTTTTTCAATTTTCTGGGTAGAAAACATTGTCTGAAATGAAGAAATTGCTTGTTCAAAGCAATTTCTTCATTTTACACAATGTTTACCGAAATATTTTTCTCAAGGGGCAACCAAAAGCGGCACTGTGTGGGAATGGGTTAAGCAAACTAATTATCATTCAACCCTTTGGTGAGGGACAACCAACACATTGGTGGTTCAGCACAAAACCACAAAACAGTTGTAACTGCCTATAAACATATAGGCAGTTTCAACTATTTGGCGCTGAACCATTGACATAGCAATGACTTCTGTAAAATGTCAGACAGAATGATGACTGAGAGTTGTGTTTTATGCTGTTTTGAACAATCTTTTATTCATATCATGGCAGTTCACTTATTTATGTTCTGGCAAGTAATCTTCTTTGCTAAAGGTTATTAGGATAAGGCAACCCTGTAGTTATTCCATTAAAACTTGACAAGATCTTAAACTTGTTCAAACTGAAAGAAGTTGAAGGCAACAATTTCAAGTTGGGTGAATTAAGAAAATATTTCTTTTGTTAGGTTGAAAACATTGTGGACAATGAGGAAATTGCTTGTAACAAGGATTTTCTTCATTGTTCACGATTTTTTCCAAAGCTTTTTTTCATATGCTATAAAAGTGGATTTGAGTGAGAATGGCTTAAATAGTATGCTTTTGAAAGAGTTCTCTACAATTTGAATAGAGTTTGCAGAATTCCTGTAATACATAAGAACTATTTTTAAGGGGGGGGGGGGAGTAGGCATTCAATGGATTTCATGGTTAAGCCTCCAGTGGCAGTTTGCACTCATTGAACTTTGAGAAGACACCAAAATTTGTCTGTTAACTTAAGCTATCAAAGTTGACGCTTTGCTAGCTAAAAGTGTGGAATTTTTATAAGCCTAAAAATCACATTTGTTGCAATGTCAGGTTTGATTGACAGGTTAAGGAACTTAAAACTAAGCATATTAAATCAAGTACAAGAATCCGCATAGTCATTTAATCCATCCTCATGCAATCCCACTTTTTAAGCATCCCAAGAAAAAAACTTTGGAAAACATTATGGACAATGAAGTACATGTAATTGCTTATAACAAGCAATTTCTTCAATTTCCATAATGTGTTTTACCCTACAAGGCAAAGATTTTCTAAATTCCAGTGACCTGAAATCATTTTCTGCAACTTCTTTCAATTTGAACTAGTATCAGATTTTGTCGTGTTGTAATGGGTGAAAGGGTTAACATGTTGCAATTGTCCACAATGTTTCTTTATCCTAAAAGGCAAAGATTTTCTAGATTTGACAAACTTCAGATTGTTACCTGCAACTGCTATCAATTTAAAGCAGTCTAAAATTGTATTGTTTAGTAATGGGTTAAAATTGATTATCCACATTCCCCCATGAAAATAATAAGCCATTATCTTCCATATCCAAGAGCAGTAATCAATAAGACAAAACCCTACTTTATACCACTTTCTATCATCCTTGCATCTCCTTGATCTAATTTTAGAAATTCAAAGAGAAATACTTTCCGGAGTGTATGAAGACATAAAATATGCAGATCCAGTTTGCTGTAAATAACTTAATGGTTGAATCAGAGTTACAACGGTATTCTTTGGAAATTGGGTGTTGATTGGTTTACAATCCATGTATACATACAAAATATCTCAGAAACTCACTATAAACTTTTAATCCTTAAACACACTTCACCTTACTAAGACAATTGTAAAAAAATGCCATTCAAGAACGGCAATCTAACAAGCAGGTAGTACAGACAAAGACAAGACTGCATGTTTGTGCAGGCCTTAAACAAACAAGAATATTCCAGATTCAGCGTGGGTTAAAGACACAATTTTAAAACTAGACCATCACTGCAAGTGATTAATACGCCCCTTTGGTTCCATATAACAGAAAAGTTTCATTTTGTCACTGGAATAGAGCCTTTTTTCCACACCCATTTGTTAACCCATTTCCACATGAGCCTGCTTTTTTCACTCCTTTGAAAAACATTGTGAAAATGAATGTGTTCTACTCAAAAAGACAAATATTCCTTTAATTACAACAACTTCACATTGTTTTCATCATCTTATTTCAATTAGGACAAGTCTAATATTTTATTGTCTGTTATTGAGTAAGTATTTGCAGGTTAATGCTTGTGATTCATACCCATTTGTTAACGCTAATGTTCCATGACGGCAAACAATTAAGGCCCTGCAGCTGTCTGTAACATCTTCAACCAGGATAAGGCAGGCATGTGTAAACAGACCAGTCAAGATAGCTTGAACTGCAAACTGAGATGAAATAATAAGGAATGAGAGTTTTTCCTAACAAAGACTCCTTTTGGATACAGTGTTTCAGATGGAATTTAATTGTAAAATATTTATCAACAACAAGCTTCCTAAGCATTCTCTTAAAGTTGGCATTTTTGACTTTGTAATGTGATACAAAATAGTAGGAACAATGTAATGATTATTTGCAAAAAAAATCACTTAAAAACTATGAGCCTAAAAGTGGAAACCTTTAATATCTTAATAAAAATTAATACACCTAAGACAAAGTTTAAGACCTAAAAAAGGAAATGAGCTAAGCTTTTGGACAGTTTCTCTTAAATCCAAAAATTATTTCATTTCAACATACCTTTTTAGCCAGCATTCTGTTTACACATGCCCTGAGTGTCCCTGGATGATGTCATAAAATGCTGCACAACAAATCAAACTAGAATTGTCGCAAAGCAGACTCATACCCCCTACCCCACCAGTGCTTTGTCACTGAATTAGCACAGTAATGTTGTCCTTTGACCTAAATTAGCAGAAACATTCAATTATGACCTTGCATTTGATATACATGATCCCAAAACAATAGGGTCCTTCTTAGGTCATGGACAAAATCTATAAATATATAAAGTTCCATGGGCCTAGGTCAAATGGCTTTTCAATTAAGCTAAAACAGTTTTCAACCACAGTACAATTGTACCTTTGACCTGTGACTCAAAAACAATAGGGCACTTCCCTTGGTCAACAATTGTGTGAAGTTTCAAGGTTGTAGGTCAATTGGCTCCTAAGTAAGAGCTGGAAATAATTTTCAACAAAAGTTCAATTGTAACCTTGACCTAAGTGACCCCAAAACAAAAGGGCAATTCCTTGTGTCATTGGCAACAATAATTGTATAAAGTTTTAAGGCTGTAGGTCTATTGGTTCTTGAGTTAGAGCACAGGTTGGCAGACGGATGGTCGGACAGACAGGGTGAAACCAATAGATCGCCCCTATTTCGTAGGTGGGGGGTATAACACCAAGGAATTATATATCCGTTTCCAACTCAATAACCTTTATGAAAACAAGAGGGTAATTGGCCCTTATGAGATAACCCAAGTTATTGACTGCAGATGTAAAATCCCAAGAACCTAATTTTGCTCCAAAAAGTGACCCATTGCCAAATCTTGTCCAAGAAATCAAGAAACAAGAGAGCCAAAGACCCTGGCTCTTATCTGAGATAGGGCCCTTTTTTCTTAAAAAAATCTGGCCTCTAGAGTACAAACAAGGTATTTCTTAGAATTGACCTAGTGACCTAGTTTTTACCCTTTTTGAGCCAAATTCAAACTTCTTTGACAGACAATGGAGATAATCATTCTGGCAAAGTTTTAAGAAATTGAGCCCAAAAAATTGTTGTCTGCAACTTAAATGAATTCAGACCATTTTTAAATTTGTTAAATGGAAAAGGGACCAAATTGGTCTTTTTATGATATTGATTTCAAGAACAGCCCGACTTTTTGTGATTGGGGCATTTTTTTTTTCACATTCACAAGAAGAAAAGGTTGAATAAAGACCAATATTGCATTTGCAACATGTTAAAGCAAAAGCAAGTAGTTATAAAAATATTTACACTGACTAGTAGATTTAACTTAACCCATTCCAAAAAAATCCTGCCTCTTGAGCCCCTGAAGAAAAAAGCTTTGGAACATTATTGAAATTAATCAAATGTGTGTAACAAGCAATTTCTTCAATGTCTTTTACCCAGAAATGAATGACAAAGAATATTAATATTCCATCAACTTGGAATTGGTGTCTACAACTTATGTCAATTTTGAAGAGTCTACAATCTTGTTGTATGGTAATGGATAAAACACTGAATTTAATAATTGGCTCCTAACAATATACGTAGTTACTCCACTTCATCAGTTACCTCCCTTGAAATCTGGGTATTTCCTGTCTATATTTGTACACTATTTTTATATAGGAAGATACAAAAATACCTTTGAAATTCAATGTTTTTCATCTTATAAACATTATTGATACTTTTTAGTGTCATTCTTGTGATTGTTAAAGTTCTGTAGTGAATTTATTTTAAAGCTATATCACTTAAAATGTCATAATTACCATAAGTTGCCATGATAGGTGTGACCCGCTATTGTGGCCTTGTCAGTGAAAAACTTGGTGCTATATTTGTTCCAAAACATTGAGAAATTTCATGAGTCAATAGCGCTAATCATGTTTTTGTTTGTATACATGCTTATTCCATATACTTATAAGCTGTTTGTGCGATATTGGCACTGACATGGACAGGGTAAGTAGATATCCATTTAATTTTGAATGGTAAAAGAGTTTTTACTTTAGACTTACATATTTGTGTAAAAAATATTATTAAGAAAGTAATAATCTGAAAAAGATGCCACCATGCAGAATGTGACTTATTGCACCGCCATTTAGTTTACTATAAAATCGAAGATGGTGACCCAAACCCGTTACTTCACCCTTTCCTGTTTTTGGAAATTTTAGACTAGTCCAAATTGAAAGAGGTTGCAGACAACAATGACAACTGGATGCTATTTGAAATGAACCAATCCTATATGGTAGAAAATATTGTGGAAAAAGGAGGAATTGCTTGTTACAAGCAATTTCTTCTTTTTCCACAATGTTTTCTCAAGTGTAAAATCACGGGAACGTAAAATCCCGTATTTGAACGGGGAAAGGGTTAAATTATTTCAAGCTATTCATTTGAAGTATATGTCGCCTTGCTTCATAAAGTTTCAGGTTTATTTTGAATATCGTTACATGTATTTAAGTTTATGAGAAAAAGTGAGAGGAAAAAAAAAAAGATGAACTGTAAGAAGTGTTACGAAGATCAAAATAAGACAATCATTTTGAATGTGTTAATCCAATAAGTTGATACCATATACTTATTACTAAATTGAGATATATATTATGCAATGCAAAAACATATATACTTAAAATTAAAAGTTAATTTGTTTTACAAATGGAGATTATTGTAAATATTCTTAAACATGCTTTTTTTTTTTCAGATTTTTCTAACTTTAACATTTTCCATGATTTTTCCCAACTGTGACCTTGACCTTGGAAGTACCACACCAAACATTTTGCATGACACTAGCACTCATCAAGAAGAACAACAGTACCAAGTTATTTTCAAATCCATCAATAAATGTAGAAGCTATGCTACAGACAAAAATCCGGACAGACAGATGGATGAACGCACTAACACAAATGAAAGATTGTTACAACTATGTTTTGCTCTGTGCAAGCAGGCCAAACGAAAACCGTCATCAGGAAATTTTTTCAGATCAACAATTTGGAGTGGATGAAATTATTTCTTTTAATACTAACAGTATCAAAAAAAAATTCTGTCTCTTCGAGTAGATAAGTATTGTGGATAATGAAGAGAATGCTTGTTAATTGCTTTATTTTCCATAACCTTTCCCTTAACTTTTATCTTGAGGAGCATAAAAAACCTTAACGCAAGCTGTTGTTTCCAAGCACAATATAATTCATTTTGTAGCTTGGCAAAGATCTCGACTTTGACTTGAGGTGTCCCCTGAACAATTTTTTAGCAGTGAGATGGTATATAATAGACACTTGTTACTTGAAATATCTTTAATTTCTGGTTAACCCTTTACCAGACAGCAAAATTTTAGACTTGTCAAATTGAAAGGAGTTTTAGACAACAATTTAAAGTTTATGAAATTTTAGATTTTTCAAACTTTCTTTATGGAAAACATTGTGTGCTGACATACTAGCATGTGAAATTGAGAAGTCACTGGCTCCTTAACCCATTCCCACACAATGACACTTGTAAGAGCCCCTCAATATGAGAGTTTTGGCAAAGAAAAGGAGGAAATTGAAGAAACTGCTAGCTACAAGCAATTTCTTCATTATCCACAATGTTTCCTACCTGAAACGTCAAAAATTTGGAAGATTTCATCAATTTAATATTGTGGGCTACAACTTCTAAGAATTTACACTGGTCTAAAATTTGATCATGTTAGAAAAACAATTTTAAAGGGTCAAACGAACAAAAGGAGCGAATCTTTAGTAGAAATATGAAAGAATAAGTGCCAACTGACCGTTTCTTGTAAATGTGTGAAGTAAGCAGTTAATTTGCACAAATATATGCTACATATGATACATACCCTCTTTTAAACCATAAAAATTCTTTTTGACTCATTTGAGAGAGTTTTCTAAGGGGGAAAATGAGATATATTTGGTTCTTTGAGATGCAAACCTTAGTTTTACTTTAAGAGTCAAACACGAGCCAGTGGACCAACGTTCACTATCAGTAATTTCCCAATTGTCTTAGAATAGTTATCTAGGTTATCTTAACATACTTTTAATGGTATCCATACAGAGCTTGTGTTTGACCTGTGCACCCAGGTTTTGAAGCACAAAAATTCTGAATTATCCTATTTTGACACCCCCTCCCCCTGCAATACATCTTCATGCATCATTTGGACCCCTCATAAAACAAGACTATGCGTCATAACAGTGTGCTTTATCTAAAAGTGATAATCACAAATATTTGATTCGTATATTCAATTAGATTTTTGGGTAACCAGAATGCATTAAAAGTAAAACAACAATCAAAATGCTTTTTAACCTAGTACCACACGATCTCACTCTTAAGAAGTTTGTGGAGGAAATCATTCTGAGAAAAGAAGACATTGTTTAATACAGGAACTTTCTTCTACCCTGAAAATGTTTTGTTAGCTTTAAATATGGATATTGCTCTGCATTTTTTTCCAATTTGGACCAGTCTTTTCTTTGTCATTAATGGTTTTAATCCATCCTAAAACTTTAGTAACACGCTCTTGCACTCCACTCCATTCCTAATTCACCAATTCATCTCTGTAATTGACTCCGTAATTAATCAGCAAATACTTCAACATTTTTTCACAGGATGTCATACACTGCAACTGATTTCAATTTCAAAACTGGTGCTAGCAATTCAATCAAGAGTAGTTTGGTGGTTTAATGGGAAATTATTTACCCTTGTCATGCTGTATTACCTTACTGAATCACTGTAAAATCAAAGGGATGAAAGCATTGAAAGAACTTGTTGTCCAAAAATCAATATTTCTTGTAGACATCAATTTCAAAACAAGAGGGTCATTGGCCCTGGGGCGCTCACCTGAGATAAGGCTCTTTTTCTTTCAACAGTCTAATTTAAGGTTAAGGTTAGGATTATGAAACAAGTGGTCCACAATTACATATAAAAGACTATGAACCTGGGGATTCAAAAGTCTAAATTACAAATTCCAAGGCTTTAGTGCTGATTTGAAAGAAGGAAAAAGTTTTTTCCATGGGTTACAATTTCAAAAATAAGAAAGAAGTCTGTGAACTGATGCTTCATGCCTATACACCCCCCCCTGGGTCTGCCCGAAACCCTTGGATCATGATTTTAGCTATTTTGTAAGAGATCAATATACTGATGCTTCATGCTAAATATCAAGGCTCTACACCTTCAGGGTCAGGAGGAAAAGATTCTTAAAGATTAATTTGAAATTTCACTTTTGTTGCCATGGCAACCAGAGTTTTTAGCAGATTTCAATTCTTTTAGCTAATTTTAAGGGGGACCACCTAAGGAACATTTCTGCAAAAATTTGGTTCAAATTGGCCCTGTGAATTGGGAGGAGATGTCATTTAAAAAAATCGTTCTTTATTTCTATATAAACCAGCAACAACAAGCAATTTCTTCAATATCCACAATGTTTTCTACCTATAAGGCCAAAGTTTTCTTAATTCTTCCAACTTTTATTTATTGTCTGTAACTCCTTAGAATTTGGACCAGTCTAAAATTTTGTTGTGTGGTGATGGGTAAAAAAATCGTTCTTTATTTCTATATAAACCCCATCCCCTGGGCTCCGCCCCTGGGGATCCAAGGATCATGATTTAAGCTATTTTGAAAGAGGTCAATATACTGATGCTACATGTAAAATATCAAGGCTCTACACCTTTTAGGTCAAAAGAAGATTCTTAAAGATTAATTTGAAATTTCACTTTTGTTGCCATGGCAACCAGAGTTTTTAACGGATTTCAATTCTTTTAGCTAATTTTAAGGGGGACCGCCTAAGGAACATTTCTGCCAAATTTGGTTCAAATTGGCCCTGTGAATTGGGAGGAGATGTCATTTAAAAAATCTTTCTTTATTTCTATATAAACCCCCCCCCCCTGGGGCTCCGGCCCTGGAGACCCGAGGATCATGATTTTAGCTATTTTGAAAGAGGTCAATATACTGATGCTTCATGCAAAATATCAAGGCTCTACACCTTCTGGGTCAGGAGGAGAAGATTTTTAATGATTATTTTAAAATTTCACTTTTGTTGCCATGGCAACCAGAGTTTTAAACAGATTTCAATTCATTTAGCTATTTTTGAAGGGGACCACCTAAGCAACATTTCTGCCAAATTTGGTTCAAATCGGCCCTGTGGTTTGAGAGGAGATGTCATTTAAAAAAACTTTCTTTATTTCTATATAAACCCCACCCCCCTGGGGCTCCGCCCCTGGGGACCCAAGGCCCCTGGGGACCCAAGGATCATGATTTTAGCTATTTTGAAAGAGGTCAATATACTGATGCTTCATGCAAAATATCAAGGCTCTACGCCATCAGGGTCAGGAGGAAAATTTTTAAAGATTATTTCACTTTTGTTGCCATGGCAACCAGAGTTTTTAACGGATTTCAATTCATTTAGCTATTTTTGACTAGGGGACCACCTAAGCAACATTTCTGCCAAATTTGGTTCAAATCGGCCCTGTGGTTTGAGAGGATATGTCATTTAAAAAATCTTTCTTTATTTCTATATAAACCCCACCCCCCTGGGGCTCCGCCCCTGGGGACCCGAGGATCATGATTTTAGCTATTTTGAAAGAGGTCAATATACTGATGCTTCATGAAAAATATCAAGGCTCTACACCTTCTGGGTCTGGAGGAGAAGATTTTTAAAGATTATTTTAAAATTTCAATTTGTTGCCATGGCAACCTCAATTTTTAACAGATTTTAATTCTTTTAGCTATTTTTGAAGGGGACCACCTAAGCAACATTTCTGCCAAATTTGCTTCAAATCGGCCAAGTAGTTTGAGAGGAGATGTCATTTAAAAAATCTTTCTTTATTTCTATATAAACCCCACCCCCCTGGGGCTCCGCCCCTGGGGACCCGAGGATCATGATAATAGCTATTTTGAAAGAGGTCAATATACTGATGCTTCATGCAATATATCAAGGCTCTATGCCTTCTGGGTCAGGAGGAGATTTTTAAACATTATTTTAAAATTTCACTTTTGTTGTCATGGCAACCAGAGTTTTTAACAGATTTCAATTCTTTTAGCTATTTTTGAAGGGGACCACCTAAGGAACATTTCTGCCAAATTTGGTTCAAATTGGCCCAGTGGTTTAGGAGGAGATGTCCTTTAAAGAAATTGTTGACAGACGACACACGACGCACGACTGTCGGACGCCGGCCAAAAGGGGATCACAATAGCTCACTTGAGCACTACGTGCTCAGGTGAGCTAAAAACTCTGGCAGGAAAAGTACAGGCAGGAGATTTAGACCAAGATCAGGCTGCACTTATGTGCAGGCTGACCTTGGACTACATCTTCTGCCATAGCCGGAATTTTCTGGGTTCAGCATGTATTTGGAGTCACATCTTTTAAGCCCTACTTATTAAATCAAGGTTTGCTTCAAATAATCAGGGATCCCACAGAAGAAAACAGCTTTGGAAAACAGTGTGAAAAATGAAGAATTTCTTTGTTACAAGCATTTTCATCATTATCCAGAATGTTTTCTACCAAAAAAGACAAACATTTTTTAAATTCCACTAACCTAAAAATGTTATCTGCAAATTCTGTCACTTTGGACTAGCAGTGTTCTGCCAAGGAATTTCAGAAGAGGGGACAATAGTCCATTTTCTAAATGAAAGAGACAATTCCATTTCACTGAACATAATATTTAACATCAAAGCATATCAACTTCAGGTACAAACGTCGTACAATTATAAACCTTGTTTTACTATTACACAAAAATTGAAAGCAGCATGCTTTAGTTCATTTACAAAATATTTAGCTCCTGTGGGTTTTTAGTGTGTTTTGGCCAATCCGAGTTTGACAAGTCGTATCATTCTCTTATCATACTGTAACCAGGCATATTACGAAAGCCAATTTCACTGAAACTTCATTTTGTTTCATTTTTGACTAAAATATATGCAGCGTTCATTCTAGCTTTGTATCATAGGGGGCCCAATGGGCCCATTGCTCTTGGTCACGGGGGTCATGTTATACAAATTCATAGACAAACTATTGAATTACAAGGTATTAAATGTAACAAACCATAACAATTTGATAATAGATATATTGTTTTAAATCTACTAGAAAAAGTTAAGACTTTATTTCCATGACTTCATTCAGAGAAGTCTTATTGAATGTGTGATTGAAGTGTGCCATTTGGGCCCAGTCTTCATTTTGAAGAGGGCCATTTTGGATTTCAGAGGGCCATTTTAGCCATGGCCCCCTCTAGATTGAACACTGTATATGTAACATTTTTTATCACATTTGAAGTTGACAAATAGATATAGGTACACTTTAACTATAAACTTCTTTTAACAACAAAATAAAATCTTTCACAATTTATAGAAGTACAGAATAGTTAGATACCTATTACATCTTACTGTGAAAATTATTCCTTGACTTGTTGGCTATTTGAATCCTGTAAACATGTCAATCAATAGTTTACAAGAATGCTTTACGCTATGTTTCGGTCAAATAAGTATCGCAGCAAAAAAGTGGGTCTGATTGACCAATCTATTCTTTGACTCCACACCCCATTCCAACACAGTGGAATTTTAGACTGGTCCAAATTGAAACAAGCTGCAGACGACAATTTCAAGTTGATGGAATTTCAATTTTTTTCGTCTTTTGGGATAGAAAACATTGTGGATAATGAAGAAATTGCTTGTTACACGCAATTTCTTCATTGTCCACAATGTTTTCCAAAGCTTTATTCTTGTGGGGCGTAAAAGGGAGGGATTGAGTTGTAATGGGTTAAAGTTTATCTATATAATAAACTCTCTTCTGATATGGGAGGTAAATGGCATTTTTAATCATTAGGAAAGGGTTCGTTTTATGAACACGTCCAAAATAGGGAAAAAAAAAACACTGAATTTTGGCCGAGACAATTTTTGCACCTATGCTAAGTTTTATGTGACATTCACAAATTTTACGTGAGAATATTGCAGAATCAGGGCCTTGGCAAACACTGGACAAGACTAAAATTTTGTTGCCAGAAATTAACTATAACGTCTTTGGCCAATCAGGAGCATTAGTTGATACATTAAGATATGTTGTACTTAAGAAATGTTGAAGGATCCTGACAGGATCCCTAGCCTGAAATTACTGGGATCCCTTCAAAACTACTTGGATCCTCAGAATTCCTTGATACCGTTAGCATCTATCCCTGCTTTTTTGCAAAAATCACTGAACAGCTCTGCATGCTACCTTAAGTCAGGCTAAGTGAACTAACCAAGCTATAGAGACAGCTTCTGAACGTCTGTAGTTAACCGCATATCAGACATGGGTACCCTTAGACAGCAAATTTTAAGACAAATCCAAAATGAAAGAAGTTGCAGACGACAATTTAAATTTCGTGAAATTTCAAAATAAGTGCCTGATAGGATAGAAAGGACTGTGAGCAAAAGAATGCTTGCTATTCTAGTTTAAGTAACTTAGCCTTTTCCCACAAAAGTTTTGCATGACTGTATTTCATTCGGGCATCAGAAAGGATCATTGTGTGCTAAATGAGTTAATATCTGACAAACTTGCCATTTTATTGGCTTTCACTTTTCACTTGAATTTTGAGCTGCATTGATAAAATTGGTAAAAATTTCTCAGGTAACAGTGCTCAAATACAGGCAACTACAAGTTACAGAAAAAAACACTTCAGATATACTCTTCACCTCAGTTATCGTGCATGTAAGGAACCCGGGGTTCAGTGCCAATTAAAAAATGTTTTTCATCTGATGAAATAGTTTTTTATACATCTTACAGACATTAGATATATCTTTCAGTAAATTTTTGTCTAGTTCGATTCTAACTTCTACATGAAATTTAAGTTGCTTTGTTGACCCTTCAGAAATTTGGGATTGCTAATGCAGTTATCGTGCAGCTTACAAAAGAGAGTGTCCATGACAACCAAAAAGAAGCAAATTTATTGTTTCAATTTATTGTTTCAATTTTTGTCATCCATCTTTGCTTTTAAACAATTAATCTCATAGATTTATTTGATATAAAGTCAAGTTTAGAGTTATGTAAACTCATGCTAAATCTAACCCCTGTCCCCTATTTTGTGAAATGTTTTATTTGTGGGCAAATTTTGCATCTCGTTGGGTTTAAATTAAATGTGCTAAATCAGGGTTCTCCCCAGAAATTTTTGAAGGCGTAGTGGCAAATGCGCGGCATAACAGCCTGTTAACATCTTGATATGACTATACATAATAAAAGTCATTAAATTGTAGCTTGTTTATTGACATCTTGTTTTTATTGAGAGTTATTCTTGAATAACATACTTCAACTTTTTAATTATTATAACATGATTTCTCTACTCTGAGGCTGATTTTGATACCAATCAATTGTGACATTACTCAGCTTATTTTACCTCTCTATCCTATTTGTTAGAAAGGGCACTAAGTTGTCCCATAAAAAAGGATGTGAAAAGGAAAGAAAATTAAAGAATATACCCAAAAGCCACAAAAATACAGTGAGTCAAATAAAATTAAGGTATCAACTGATCAAATGAAAGAGTGAATTACAAAGTCTCAAAGGAATGAGAGAAAAAAGTGTCAACTGCTTGTCTATTAGATAGGAATGGCTTTTTATGCTTGGCCATTTTAACAAGTCTGTCCAAAAATTTTATCCTTGAGGACTCTTTTAAAAAGTGTGGAGTGTTGGATTGAAAAAAATGCCCTTCATCTTGGGTGAAATACCTGGTTTCATCTTCAAATTTTACATCTAAAAGAGCTCCATTAGATTCTTTGTATTAAATTCAAAGGTTCTTTATTTGCCCATTTAGAAGCCATTGACTGTCTGACACTGAAACTATTCCTCTAACAGTACTTTCAGCTCTTTGGTTTCATTAAGTTAATAAAAAATGAATAATATATCAACAGTGTCCAATCTGAACCTTAATTCTCAAATTATAACATGAAACTTGATCAAATTTATAAAGCAAGTGTCCTTACCCTTCTCTTCTTTAAGTGATTTCAGCACTTTGATTTTCAAAAGAGGTTTTTGTTTTCATATAATTATAGAGTGAATTATCTTTTCCTGGTTCTAAATCTTTATCAAACCTTTACTTTTAATTAACCCCCCCCCCACAAAACCTAATACTGGTCTGAGGCATTCTTTTCATGGGGAGCTTTTAGCACTTTGATTTTTATGGAGGTATTATTTCTTTTCTAGCAAAAAACACGAGAGGGGGAGATATCATTACATGATTACTTAAATTATAATAATATTTTTCATCAAAATTTTAAAACAAATTTATTGAAAAAAAACCCCGGGTTGAACAAACCAGGGTACGAATGTTTGAGATAATACCCTCCATGTTGGACGAAAATAAATGGACTTATTCAAAAAAGATACATGTATGTAATTCCAAACTGAGTTGAAAACAAGAGCTAGGCATAACTAGGATGGCTTCTATCCCAATCTATTATTTTGACAAATTCTCGTAAGGAAAAAAGATCGAGAAAAGGCATGTTATAAGCGAACAATGTATGAAATAAACCAACTCAATTTATCTTTCTTTTAAAAATTAAGTTTTAAACCACTATGGCTTTTGTTTGATAGTTTTCACATCAAATAACATTATCTTTTGTTTTAGATCGGCCAATCTCAGCGGAAGTGACAATTTTCCGAAACTGGGTCGCCATTTTGAATTCATTGTTTACATATTGGTACCCATAATCCTTGGTGACTGAAAGCGCGGTACCAGTGGGAAACGCGAGAAAAAATCAATAATCACCAATTAGTAAGAGTCTAAGGGTCTTATCTATAGAGATGTTACGTAATTCGTGGTATTCAACACTATACATAAAGAGCATGTCATGTCCACGCTACTGCAACCAATTTTAATGGTTTGCTTGACCCTTTCTTCAGCTGGAAATTAAGCCGTATTTAAGCGTAACCAAATTTAAGCCGTATTTAAGCGTGACCAAATTTAAGCGTATCGGCGATTTGAAGACGTATCGGGGAACTCTCTTAATTTATGAAGGCGTATCGGGGCCGATACGCCATAAGGGCCTGGGGGGAACCCTGTAAATGGTATGAGCAATTCTCACAACACTGGTTACGTGCACATCCTGTGAAAAAAATAAGGTCACCAAAGTTCACTGAGGCTCCTTAGGGGCCATGCACAATATCATAGGTATGCATGATAATCGAGTTTTGACAATATCTGAAATCAGAAGGGGGAAGGGTATTCAAAGACAGATTACTTTTCCAGTTTCTAGAGCCCCTAGTGATCTATGGTTAGCTGTACAGAATACTTGCTATCTGTAGTCAAAATTATATACAGAGAATTAACAACTTTATCACAGAAAACCAAATATTTCAGCATTATTTGCTAAACTTACCGTAAATTTTCCTTCCATTTCCGGCTGGAAGTTTGCTGGCTCCAAGCTCATTGTTTGCAGGTCTCTCTAACAGATTTCTCAACAAAACACCATAACAGCGAGATTATTCAACGTAATACAGCAAACACTCATGCTAAAGTGAAAGTGCGGTGTTGTTCTTTTCTTGAGCCTTATAAAATTATCCCACTGTAACCAAAACATTAAGTATTTCTTTAAATGCTGCGTATTTTGTCGATCGACCGATTTAGCTTCTTTGAGAACCAACTACTTCATAGAGTAGAAGCTAGTGTAACTTCGAATTATAGACTGGATATTCCCTAAGTGTATTTGGTGACTGGTGCACTTTGGGAGAAATAACGGCATAACTATATCCAAGAGCAACGAAGATTGCATAGTCTTGCTAGTTTCAAGTATTTTCGTGACTTATTCCAAATTCTTATCGGACGTCTTCACTCCTATCTAGACTGGTACCACTGTCGACTTTAACAAAAAAGCGGTAAAGTCGACGGCGGTACCGGTCTACACTCCTATCATGTTTGTTTAGGACATATGTAATATAGGTTCGACCTCATGAGCTAAGAGTTATCGAGAATATGTAAAGATATGGCTTGTTTTATTTGTTTTATGTTGTAAAAATCTAACGAGACTCTGAATTACATTTCCTGAAATATTTTTATCTCACGGTCGATTTATGAAATTGGTCTTATCTGTCAACAATGGCGTTAAAGTGTAAACAGATGAACGGAATTCACCCATACACAATAATCCCTTTACTAGTCGCCAAACTTTGTTGTGTCGCAGAACCAACTGATCGAACAATATAATTCTATTTACTACATTTATTTACGTCTTATTACACATGTTAACTGTAACGTAGTCAGCGGAGAACTCCCCCTACTGCGCGCTAATCATGCGAACACAGTCACTCCACGAAACATGATACTGTAGCTTGTACATGCCAAAACACTACAATGACCTTGCCACAATATTACATCTAATTTAAGCATAAATTTACACATTCAATAACTATCCTGGGATGTCATGGGTTCGATTCCCGGCGGCGGCACATATCCTTTCCGACATTTGCCTCTCACCAATGGATGGATAGTCGTAAACCTAGGAGGGATAATAGCTGGAGGCTAGAAAAGAATGTATTGGTAGTGAGGGTGTGAGAAATACCAGGGATCCATTGTTAGGTGCTCCAGCCGCCGCAATATGACTGAAATACTGTTAAAAGTGGAGTTAAACCCCATTCAATCAATTAATCAACTTTCTCATGTATATCAATGACATATCTGAAAATCTTTCTGGTGTCTCTTGCCTCTTTGCACACGATACGTGATGGCATGCTTCGCATCATACCTTCCTACTATAGAAGGTATTTTAAATCAGTATCTCTTTATCATGTCTAGGTGTACAAAACATTGGCTGGTTCATTTTAACACAATAAAAAGTGTTATTTCGTGTTTCTATCACTGAACAGCACAAAACACATATTTACTGCGTGTTTTTCTATTCAGTTTATTGAAATAATAAGCACATCGGATCGATACTAAGTAATAATGATAAATGGCACATCCATATTGGTAACTTAAAGAATACAGCATAAAACACTGATGAGTAAATTAGATTTTAATTCAAACTCGAATCCTTGAGCCAAATCTCTAAGAATTGCCTATTTTGTATAGGAAAATTGTACTTTCTCAGAAAGAAATATTCCCAAGAAATTTACAAATTGAGGATGCAAGAATAATAAATTGTATAACCTATTTCGAAAAAACAACAACAACAACAACAAAAAACAAGTACTGAAAGATAGGCTTATTTAATCTTGCTGATAGACGAAAATATCAAAACGTGTCTTAATATATCAAATCCTGAATCGTCTGACCCCGGACAATGTTAATAACATATTCCCACAACAAGTAAGCTCAAGAACAAACAGTGGATTACATAACGCAAATCAATATCACTATAGCGTGTACATCAAAATTGTAAAATCGCTTTGTTCTTCTCCCCCGTCTGCTGTCTCACTATGGAATGACCTGCTGCAAATCTTACAGAAGAACGAGGTCCCATGCCATTTTCTCGTAGGCGAATGTAAATATAATACATTCAGTCTTGCTAAAGCGACCCACTTTTAAGCGACCACTTTCACTAATGACCAACATCAACATTTTCTTTTCAAAAAACAAGGGATCTTCTTAATCGAACGAGTTCTAATAGATTAATCAAAACTTAATCCTATGTTGGTAGATCTAACCACTCCTCATTAGAATCGTCTGAGTAAGACGGTGATAATGAGGTCCATAAACATACGATTAACTGAGAATCCTGCAATTGTTTATGTATACAGTCGTACCGATCCCTCGTTTATTTCACTAAAATGTATAAACCGATTATTACCTTAAACGACCATATTTGGCCTTCCCTTGAGTGGTCGCATAATACAATTTTACCTGTACACAGAAACAAAAATAAGAAACAAATGTAGTAATGCAGTTACTGCAAATACATAGAAGTTGATGATGATTTAACATGCCGAGTATTACTGTTTCGTCACTGACGGGGTTACCACATGTTTACTACAAGTTAAAGATGTTTTGGGATTTTCTAATCTTACATTTAGGACAACATCGCCATTTTCGACTCATTTATATTGAATAATCCGATCGGTTTAACTAACCAATGCATCTGTCATAAATGGCGTCAATTATTTGCCAATCAGTTTATTGTTTTGATCTGGTCCTCAACAACTTACTTCCGGCGAGCTATCTATGCTTAGACATATATATTCTCTATATTTAGCTCACTTGATCTCTCTATATCCGGCGTCCGCCCCTCGTGCGCCTTGCGTCGCCCAGCGTCTGTCAATAATTTCTTTTATAGACCTTTCCATCAAACCACATTTTGAACCAAAATTGACAAGAATATTCCTTAGTTGGTGCCCTTTAAAACTGATAAAATTAAGTTAAGATTTTGGTTGCCATTTCAAAAAAGTGTACTTTTAAAATCCTCTACTCCAGAAGGCATTGATATTTGACACGGAGCGTTTCTATGAAATTCGCTAAAGTCATAATTCTGGGGTCCCAACGGGCTGAGTCAAAGCGGAGTAAAACCTATATAAAAATGAATAAGAATTCTTTAAACGGTATCTCCTCCGAATCTGCGAGACCAATTTGGTAGGAATCTTCCTAAGGTGGTACCATTTAATGATTGCCAAGAGAAATGAAACCCGTTAAAATGCTTGCCCTCTGTAACAGTGATGAAACTTAGAAGAAAACTGAAGAAGAATGCCTAACACCTTGTTATTTGGAGTGCAGCATTATATTTGGACCTCTATGACCTCTCTTAAAATTGCTAATATCATGAGTCTGATGTTCTGACCGTGTGGGGATGGGGAGGTAAAACGTATACAAAAATGAAGTACGGTTTCTTAAACGCCTCTTTACTACTTGCCAAATTTCAATGTTCCCAATGTTATCCCCTTTAAGAATCTATAGAGAAAACGAATCCGTTTAAATACTGTGGTCGCCGCGGCAACAATGCTGAACAAGAGGGCCGTATGCCCTGGGGCACTCACCTGGATAAAGGCTCTTTTTCTTACAATAGTCTAATTTTATGTTACGGTTAGGATTATGATACAAGTGGGTCTGGTCATACTTTATACATTTCGGGATCCCGAAGTCCTAATGACAAATTCCAAGGCTTTAGGTCTAATTTTAAAAGGAGGAGAACACTTTTCCTCCCTCTAGATTAATGGGTTTTAATTTCAGAATTATGAAATAAGTCAATGGACTGATGCTTCACGCAAAATATCGAGGCTCTACGCCTTGTGGGTCAGGAGAAAAAGATTTTTGAAGATTATTTCAAAATTTCGCTTTTGCTGCCATGGCAAACATAATTTTAAATACTGTAAATCGGGTTTTATTAGCGAGGGCTTTATTTTCGCTAATATTCGCGATTCATCATGCTCGCGAAATAAAGAATCTCGCATAAATTTGATCATTTGTAAAGAAAAATACGGAGATGTCCGAAGTAAGCTGCAGACTGACGAAGATAAAATAATTCACCTATTTCGGCGTCATCCCACTTCATTGCATTCATACGGGGATTATCACCTTTTCGGCGTTTAAATGGAATATATCTCTTTTGAGAACAGGTAACAAAATGTTAAAACCTGCCAAGTTAGACCACTAAGTTTATTGAACAAGTATACAAACATAACAATAGAAAGCAGACGAGGTGATAAAATACTAGGCGACGATAATTAGACAGCAGAGAGCTAAAAAGTTGTAACTGACGCTCTATTGCACAGACTCTTTGAACCTTTTAAAAAATTGAAAGCAGACGATGCGAAATAGATCAATTAAAAACAAACAATTGTACCTGTTTTGTTACGGGATATAATTATTTCACATTATGATAGTTTGGTAAACATAGTATTGAATTGACAATTTGATTAGTTTGTGCTTACGACTTGAAGGCTTTGATGGCTTTTAGCTATTTTCATTTTTTAAACTTAAACACATATTTTACGATTTTACAACAGTTTTATAAGAGAAATTGTCATACTATGAGAATAGAGAATAGGTAAAAGTTTTCAAATTGATTACCAGTAATCATTGTATTCAAATGTCGGCGTCGATTCAGGCTGTAATCGTATATGGATTATTTTCTTCGTCGGTGTATTTCCGGGGATACTTACCGAAATAACCGGAGTACCATACGGCCGCTCGCGAATTCATGAACTCGCCAATAACTCTTCGGGTCCTTCTCACGCGAAAATAAGACGACGCGAAAATTACCCGATTTACAGTAGATTTCAATTCCTTTTGATATTTTCAAAGGGGGCCACCTAACGAGCGTTCTTGCCAAATTTTGGTAAAATGGTTTGGGAGGAGATGTCGTTTAAAAAATCGTACTATTTCTATATAAACCTTACCCTCAGGGGCTCTACCCCTGGGAACCGGAGGGTCAAGACTTTAGCAATTTCGAAATAGGTCATTATACTGAGGTTTCATGTAAAATGTCAAGGATCTACACATGCTGGTTCAGGAGGAGAAGATTTTTAAAGATTATTTCAAATTTTCGCTTTTCTTCCGTGGCAACCAGAGTTGTTAACGAATTTTAACTCTTTTAAATATTTTTAAAGGGGATCACATAAGAATCACTTCTGCCGAATTCGGTTCAATTTTTCCAATGTTTTGGGAGGAGATGTCGTTTAAAACCGTTCTTTATTTCTATATAAACCCCACCACCTGGGTTCCGCTCCTTGGGACCCGAAGTAAATGATTTTAACTATTTTGAAAGAGGTCATTAATCTGATGTTTCATGCAAAATATTAAGGTTCTACGCCTTCAGGGTCAGGGAGAGAAGATTTTTAAAGATTGTTGTAAAATTTAACCTTTGTTGCCATAGCAACAACAATCTTCAACGGATTTCAGTTCTTTTACCCCTTTTTAAAGGGGACTACCCAAGGAACAATTTTGATAAATATCGTTGAAATTGGTCCAATGGTTTGGGAGAAGATGTTGTTAAAAGAAATTGTTGACGCACGACGCACGTAGCACAGACGTCGGACAAAAGCTAATCACAATAGCTCACTTTGGCATTTCGTGCTTAAGTAAGCTAAACGTTTAAAAGTCTTTCAAAAACTTCTTCTCCTTGCATTGAAGTTCTGCATTGAGAAACACGACACGGGCCTGCAAAAAATTTGCTAAGACCATGACCATACACATTCCGGTTCAGGAGGAGAAGATTTTTAAAGATTATTTTAAATTTTCGCCTTTGTTTCCGTGGCAACCAGAGTTGTTAACGAATTTTAATTCTTTTTAATATTTTAAAAGGGAATCACATGAGAAACATTTCAGCTAAATTTGGTTCAATTTTTTTCCAATGGTTTGGGAGGAGATGTCGTTTAAATCGTTCTTTATTTCTATATAAACCTCACTGCAGGGCTTCGCTCCTTGGGACCCGAAGGTAACGATTTAGCTATTTTGAAAGAGGTCATTATACTGATGTGTCTTGCAAAATATTAAGGCTCTACGCCTTCAGGGTCAGGGAGAGAAGATTTTTAAAGATTGCTTTAAAATTTAACTTTAGTTGCCATGGCAACCATTAATTATCTTCAACGGATTTCAATTCTTTTACCCCCTTTTTTAAGGGTCTACCTATAGAACCTTTCTGTCAAATTTGGTTGAAATTGGTCCTACAATGAAGTTCAACTTATCTTGCAAAACGCCGAAATTTCATGAAAAAAATGTTTTCTTTGTTTTATTTTGTGCATGTCACTGGAAAGTCCCTCTTTCCGGTTTGCCCATGAAAGATTTATCTAAAAACCAACCGATTATACCGATATATATTTTTTGTAACACTCCACTTAATTTTATATTGTGTTGCACCCATTCTTTATTATGTGCTAAGAACAGATACATGGTATTGTGTACATTGTGTTACATCTTATACATTAAGAATGAGAAATATCCGTAATGATCCTTATTTTATATCTTAATTTTGTGCGAATCAATTCATGTCCGCTAAGATTTGGTAGTGTTTATCCATACCAAATATGTATTGTTCACACGAATTTAACTTTTACGATTCCATCATTTTGGGCGGGCTTTTGACGTCTATATTTCCGATTAATTTGTTTTAGGCTCCACTGGTTGAAAGCCAGAAAGCTATTGTAATGACATTCTATCCGTCGTGCGTGCGTGCTTTCTTCCGTCCAGTCGTCCGTCCGTCCGTAAACTTTTTCTTTGAAAATCTTTTCCTGAGAAAGTACCGAACAGATTTCAACCAAATTTCACAGAAATAATCCTTGGGTGACCATCTATCAGATTCCTTTAAAGAATTTTGATTGGATGAAAAACATGGCTTCAATAGGCGGGTCTAATTTCCTATATGGTAACCAACCAATCGATGGATTTCAACAAAATTTCACAGAAATGATCCTACCATTAACCTTTACCAGCTTTCTTCAAAAATTTTGATTGGATGAAAAATATGGCTTTAACGGGCAGGGCTAATTTCCATTTAAAGTAAAAACTTTCAAAATCTTCTTTCCAGAAGCCAACGGGTGGATTTCAACCAAATTTCACAGAAACGATCCTTGTGTTTACATTTATTGAATTGCTTCAAAAATTGCTTCAAATTATTTTGATGGGATGAAAAATGTGGCTTTAATGGGCTGGGCTTATTTAAATATAGGGTAAAAGTTTTGAAATTCTACTTGTCAGAAACCAATGGATGTATTTCAACCATATTTGACCAGATCGATCCTTGGCTGACAGATTACAAAAACAAATTTGATTGGACGAAAAATATGGCTTTAATGGTCAGGGCTAATTGCCATATATATGGTATATACTGAAAACTTTGTAAATTTCTCAGAAACCTGCATGTTGATGGAATTCAACCAAATTTCACAAGAATGATTCTCAGAAGACTGTTTGTCAGATACCTTCACACAATTTTGATCGGTTGAAAAACACGCCTATTACGGTGGTGGGCTGATTTCCATATATGGTATACAGTGATAACTACATAATGAATTTTACATTACTTGACTTTTGTGAAAAACAATTAACAATTTGAAATGGTTCTCTCGAAAATTTGCATTCATGCATGTGGAGCGATACAGGCGCTCAAGCGCCTTTCGTTTTTTGCGCAGTGGTGGTTTTACTTCAACGTTAGTGTATTACTATTCAATATATGCACTTGCATGTTCATGTGTGTTTAAAAGCACAAGAGCAATCCGTTCTATGAAAGCTCGGAACTCTAGAAGCATTTTTCTGAGGAATAATGCTTCCCTTGCAACTTGGACCTTAGATATTTTCAATATATAGGCTGTCAGCTATATCCATTGTAAATTAGTCAGTGCATGTAACTGAACATTTTTACGCCCCCCCCGCATCAATCCTTTCACGGATAATGGTTACCACTGTCCGTCTGTCTCAAGATATTCATTTTTCAGGGCGACACATGTCACTTTGCTGTACATTACAGCAATTTTTTACTTGTAAGTAATTATGACTTTTGGAGCGTCAATCGGAGTCATCGGAAAGAAGACTTGTTTGTTTGATTTGTCAGCCCCAGTGTCGAACTCGTGATCTCGAAGCTTATATAGTCGACCGCATTGAAAAATGAGCTCAACTTATTTTTTTGTAGAAAAAAAGGAAATGGGATTACATCAAGTGAGACTAGACCAATGATACATTTAATAATGATTATAGACGAAGTAATACTTAACAAACTCTATAACAATGATTATAGACGAGGTAAGACTAGACCAAGTTTATAATAACAATTATAGAAGAAGTGAGATTGGCTCATTTATAGTTATAAAAATGTTTATAGACGAAGTAAGATTAGACCAACTTTATATTAATGTTTATAGACGAAGTGAGCTTGGCTCATTTATCGTTATAAAAATGTTTATAGACGTAGTAAGACTAGACCAACTTTATATTAATGCTTATAGACGAAGTGAGATTGGCTCATTTATAGTTATAAAAATGTTTATAGACGAAGTAAGATTAGACCAACTTTATATTAATGTTTATAGACGAAGTAAGACTAGACCAATAATAGTTATGATAATATTTATAATTACAAAAGTCTGTCGTCAAAGGAAAGAATGTTGAAAAAGATAAAGATAAATGAATTAATGGAGTTTATCTTATCAAAATGCCATTTCTCATCTAAACGGCCAGCCAATTCTTTAAGGTAGGCAATCATTAACTTCGCGTATTTATACAGTGTGATTAAGATTTCAGGTCCACACCTTATTGAAAACAAAACATATTCTCTTCATTACTTAATGAAAAGTAGCCTGTTGATTGAACTTTAAATGAAATTAAGATCCAGTTTTTCGAACTTAGTTAGATCTGGTTTGTCATTAATGCCATATGCCAAGTTCTGAGATATAAATGTATGAAATTATGGGGAAAAACTAAAGAGCAATATCATGTGAATATCTTGCAACAAGAAAACAAACCTCCTCTTCAGAGCAATAGTAAGGATGAATAGTAGAGCATTATGGTTGACGACTTAAACATCGCATCTACAGTGAATTCACACATCATTGATTCGCTTTATGTTTTATTTGCGAACCCCTCAGACTTATAATGGTTTACAAAAGAGAGGAATAAAGGTAGAAAACATGATCTAGTGATAGGAATGGTTACTTTATTAAATCAAACGAGGTTATCGAATTGAAACGGTGATCAAAATGAAAAGACAAGTTCTGCTTTTACCACGATATTTTCCCCAATATTTCACTACTTTTTCCCCAGCGTAAACGCATTTGTGATTGTTATATGCACCTACTTTTAATTTGGACCGGTCTAAAATTGTGTGGCCTTGTAATGTACCGGTCCTCTGTCTGCTAATGGCCATTGCGTCAGATTTTGGACAAAGTATTTGGTTTTTAAATTCATAAATTTCTGACTTGTTTCTGTAAAGTACCCAGTTAAAGGCAACTCTTTACGATTTTAAAAAGAAGATCTATAGAAAGGTTTAGAGTTATAATGTATCGATACCATACAGCCTCAAGTCATTTGTCCTATTGATGATTTATAAACGCTTTCGTTTATAAAAGGGACATTCATACGTTTCTAGCAAAGAACTTTCATCTAAATTAAATGATTTATAAACTTTCTGCGACGGAGATGAACAAGAAAAGACAATAATATTGCAGATCGGATAGTTTATTAGAATTCGACTTTACAGTAGAGCAGTACACGCAAAGGTAAAGGTATTTTTTTACATATATAAAAAGAAATCTATTTACAGTATCAGTCAATAGCAAATTGTCGAGAAATCTATTGGCAATCGCCAGTAGATGGTGACTTTATATGATCGCTATTAACTGGTGCTGTTTACAGCATTATTCCCCGTTGACAGATATTAATAACTTTATAATATTTTCGTTTTTTCGTTTAATCATTATAAAGTACACGATTCATTTTGTGTTCTTACTTGATTGAAAAATAAATTTAGTATGAACGATTCAAATAAAAGTACAACCCTAATTCTCGGTTATATTATGTTTCGAAAAAGCTATTTTCAAAAATCCGCTATTGACAAAAGCTTAACAACATGGATTGTTGACCTGTCAAACGTGATGCACATATGTTACTTCGCCGTTGACAGATATTTATCAATAGCCATTCTGTTTATATAAATGTTATTTTGTACGTTATTGTTACACCAAACAGTTTCACTTGCCCCCTTAATGTTTTCTATGGCTAAATTGCTTCAACTAGTCAAATTGCCGAATTTTGAGGTAATGGATTAAGAAACTGCATTTACAATATTTTGATAGTCCATCGAAAATATAGTAAAATCTTATCGAGGTTTTCAATGGCACGATTAGGAAGCAAACATCTATAAAAACATAAAAAAATTATTCGAAAATATATGTAATTTCTAAGAGACATGTCAATACCGCCTGTATGAGCATCTAAACTCAAGAGCGTAAATTGACTTCAACAAATTGGGGAAAATACCAAACAAACAAATACACTTCAACAAATTTGGGAAAATACTAAACAAACAAATACACTTCAACAAATTGGGGAAAATACCAAACAAACAAATACACTTCAACAAATTTGGGAAAATACTAAACAAACAAATACACTTCAACAAATTGGGGAAAATACCAAACAAACAAATACATTTCAACAAATTTGGGAAAATACTAAACAAACAAAAACACTTTCATTCAAAAGATCTACAGATAGAAAAGAAACAGGAGTACAGTCCCTTTGTTTCAATAGTGTTGTATTCCGGTACTCAGTAATCTTCCTTAAATACTCTGTCTATATTTCTGCAAAAAAAAAGAGTCGATGAATATAAATCTGGCTTGTTGTTACACGTGCAGACGAGCAACATGACAAGGAAACTGCTATTGCAGAGTCAATGCCTTTGTAAGGAAATTCTTCTGTGTGCGTTTTCGGGTCTGTCATAATAAGTTATATTTTTCGATTCATTACCAATCTGTTTTATATATGATTGATTTCACTTGAAAATAGAAAGAGAGAGACTAAGGGAGAACTTTTCATGCTCTTCTACGATCTTTTGTCTTGCTGTTCAGAATATTGTGCGTTGTGAATCGACTAATCGCTGACCCCGCCCACTTACCGCGTTGGCCCCGCCAATAGACTCTGATAGGAAGTCTTGCTTCGATTTTAAACGGCATAAAATCATTGAAAAGTAAACAGCTTATTAACCTATTAAAAACCAATGACGCTCCAAAAAGCTCAAAAGCTCTGAAAATTATTGTGGAAAATGAAGAAATTGTCACAAGCAGTTTCTTTATCATCCGCAATGCTTGAAATCACACAAGAAAGAGATTTTCAAAAATGCCATTAAGTAAGCTTGTCGTCTGTAAATCCTTTCATTTTGGACCGGTCTAAAATTTTGTCGTCTTGTAATAGGTTAATAGAGAAAATTCGCTTATACGACAAAACGTTCCAAAATCTTTCTTAGTAAAAAGACGTCAATTCAGATTCACTTTTTAATCTCTAAAGTTGGCCATAAGACGAACAGGGTCATTCTGAAAAGTGCAGACACTACAGAACCAGGTCTGACTGCGCAGATTGCACAACCTGAATCTTTTCGATCTTTTTAGTATATTGGTTCTCTAACTGCGACCTATTGTTGACCTCTGATAGTTTTGTAAAATAAATCGTCCCTTCGCCGTGACGGGTTACATTTAATTTCTAACCCATTTTGACCCCAATCAGCTATTTGTGGATTCGAAGAAATACAGTTATGGAAAACCTTTTGGGAAAGGGAGAAATCGTCGGCCACAAGCAATTTCTCCCTTTCTCATAATGTTTTTTTACTTATATGACACTTTCTTACTTACTGTAGCATACTTTAAAATATCGTCTGCAACTCCTTTGAATATGGACCGGTCTAAAATCTGATTTCGTCTGATAAGGAGTAGGGAACAATTACCAACCCTGCTTCTCAAAATCTATACCCGATCTCTCTTCTTTTCAAAAGCTTACGGATGAACCCACACGACAGGTCACAAAAAGATGGTATATTAAAACTTGGATTAATGAGAAAGAATTATCAATGAATATTTATACTTACCAGATAAGATCCTTTCGAGCAAGTCTGCAATGTAAAAAATCAAAGGGCTGAAAGTACTGTAAGCTAGCATAACATGGTTTTGTTATGTAATCTTCTTTGACAAAGGTTATCATAATAAATAAACGAGGTTACAGTAACCCATTACAACATTACAAAATCTTGGACTGGTTCAAATTGAAAGCTGTAGACCACACTTTGTTGGTGGAATTTAGAAAATCTTTTTCTTGTAGGGTAGAAAACATTGTGGACATTGAAGAAATTGCTTGTAACAAGGTATTTCTTCGTTGTCCACAATGTTTTCCAAAGATTTTTTCTTGAGATGCTTAAAAAGCGGAATCAAGTAGGAATGGGTTAGATAGCAAGCTTTTGAAAGAGTTCTCTGCAATAGAGAATGCGATATTCCTGAAAATCATAAGAACTAATTTTTAGCAGAATTAATAAGCTGTAGTTACGACATTTAAGTCGTCAAACTAAGTAAAATGATTCACATAAATATCGGCTTAAATTGGAGCTTCAAAGATCGCTTCCGGACCAAATGATAGGTTGAGTGATTCCGCTATTGGTCAGTTATTAGAATGGCCATGCCTTATTCCCTGTCAGAATTGTATGCATTAATTAACAAATTCAATTAAGAAATGAGGAGAATATTTTTTGTTTTCATGGAGGTATGAACCGAAAAACCTAATCACACTGTATGAATTCGCGAAGCGGATTAATACATTATGTGATTAGTTTTTCCGGTTCATACCTCCATGAAAACAAAAAACATTCACTTCATTTCTTATAATTTAATAGCATCGAGCGAAAAGAAAAAAGCTATACAAATTTTGATACCTTTTTGTATGGGACTGTTTTGTGCGGAAGCATACAAAATCACCGAGCGATCAAAATTTTGTTCGTGGAGTTATGAATCAGAACGCTCGTTTTTGATAGACGAAACTAAAAATTAAATTATTTCAGGATGCCCTAAGAGTGTCGGTTACAGACATACCATGAATATCCCTGGGTCTCTCGTCTTTATCTCCGGTGTTTCCGTTAGGACCATCTATTAGAATTAAAACAAAATTTTGTTTGATAGTATTTTCCGAGTGATAAACAAAATCTCAGAAGTTGAGGGTGGAAAGCTATACTGCAACTCAGTAATGGGCATTTCGATTCGAAAAGGAAGCTTTTTATGTACAGATAGGATTGAAATTGGTGATATTAGTGAAAAGTTACAAATGTTTATGCACAAAACAGAGTCTTTTCGAGGATAATGAGATCAATACAAAAACAGCAGCATTAAACAGAATGATGATAATGATAATAAAATGATGGTGGTGATGATAATGATATAGTTGTCAAAATAAAGACTGTGATAAACTCATTGACCAATGAAAAATACATATAAAATAGAAAATACAATTTATTACGAGTAATTCATTAATTTATACAATGTCCTTATCCAATATGAATGTTTTTTTTTAAACCAGCTGGTCTCCATTTTACTTCGTCTTTAGATCATACTCTACATGAAATTGTATAGACTTTGTACAGTTCAAAAATATCATACAAGCACCCATAAATTCAACGGACATGAACAACTTATTTATTTGTAATATAATTCGTTAACCCACTCCCCCACAGTGACGCTTTTTGACGACCATCAAGGAAAACAATTCGAAAAACATTGTGGAAAACGAAGAAACTGCTCGTATAAAGCAATTTCTTCATTATTTACATTGTTTTCTATCCGAACTTGTCGTCTGCAACTTCTATGAAAACTCTGATCAAAGCATTTTTAACACGATGTGCTCAAGTGAGCTAAAAAAATATAAGATATGAACTTGCAATATTCCTGAAATACACACAAGATCTTCTTTTTATGGCGTAGGCATTTAATGGATTTAGTGGTTAAGCCTCCAGCGGCCGTTTGCACTCGATGAACTTTGAGACGACCTCAATTATTATATTGACAAGTCATAGGTCATTTCTGGTAGACGTCACTGTCCGACGTACAGAAGGAGCGAACATCCTTAACAGTAGCCTTTACAGTAGATAAGAATACCATCTTAAGACAATTAAAAATGTAGATCCTGGTCTTGCTGTGTGAAATGCGTGGGTTGAGAACGATCGAAGCTTTTCTCCATTTAATATGACAAAAGAATCATCTTTGAAACGTCAAACACAATTACCCTGTACTGGATCAGATTTGTGAATTATCAGACGAAAATATCCCCTTTGAAAGCGTGGAAAGTATCCATCCTGGTTAGTTTGCGCAGAATGACCAGGGTCGAATCTTTTCGCCCGTTGAAGAAACTGTGAATTTTAAATGATTTTACAGTACCCAAATACTAATTGACCTTTTTTTGATAATGTCTCTTTTCAGATTTTTTTGTACGTCGTCGACATACTATCAATTCCCGAGTTATATTTTTTCTTAATATTTCCTAAAAGATCCATGGAGTGGCGTCTTTTAGATGTTGTTTACCTGATACGTTTCCTTGCCTGTCACCTTTTCTGCCTCCTTCAGATTCTCCGCCGGTCTGACCATCTTTGTTATCTGCTTTTGCTTCCCCTGTAATGTCAGAACTGTTTTACCTACCCTTTTTTCAATATCACCAGTTTTATAGGCCATATATTCTTTTGAGAATTTTTTTTTTACAGGTTAACCAAGGACAAAGGTGCCTAAAATCTATGAAGTAATTGCTAGCGGTTTTAATTACAATTTACCAGCTTTGAATTCAGGGAAGCATAACTCGGATTTTTTGTTGTTGTTTATGGGGGTTTTGCGTGTAATCAAAGATCTTATACTTTTATCGCATTTACAAAATACATAGAATCATTATACTTCAAATGATATTTACGGCGAGTTTGTCATAAGGTTTACGCACTTGATAACAGTATGGTGTCAAAGAGATGTAATTTAACTATGCATATTCTCCGATTTCTTCTTTAACAATTGTAACGAAATGCTTTAAATTATCCGTCTGAATAAAGTACCTCTCAGGGGAATCCCTGTCGGACAATTGTTATATTATGAATCTAGTGGTTAATCTATATTGGCTCAGTGGTAGAGCACTAGATTACAGTTTTGGGGGTTCCCTTGTTCGATCTCCCGCTCCTCCAGTTCATAGGATGAGACTCTAAACCAAGGTTCCATCTCCGTATGTTCTCACTTGTTAAGCGTGACGTTAAACCCCTACAACCAACCACCAGCTGTATTTTAGAATTCCCTTTCCTAAGGTTTTGTTAACCTACCGTTTTTATCGTGTCCGTCGCCATTGTCCTGACCTTTTTCTTTACCACCTTTGTCGACTTCCGGGACCTTTTCTGTCCCTTCACCACCTGAAATTTCAAACGCATGTAACCCCTTATTTCATTTCTGACTCGACAAATAAACACGCGATATGGTATGTAAATAAGTTGGAAATCCAACTCTTAAATACATACGACTTCATGTTGTTGACATGATGTATAAAATATCTTAAGGCAATAGGATCTAAAATGTAAATGTATTTAGGAATAGTTCAATGATAATTCACAGCTTTTAGACAAGTTATGTATAATAATATATACGTGTTATTTAGTCATTTAAATTTGTTCCCGCCAGCGAGACAAAAAAGGATAAATTACGAAACATTTATAAAAATGAAGACATTTCTGGTATCACACAATCTCTTCATTTACCACAATGTTTTGTATACCAAATGTCAAAGATACAAAAAACACTAAAAATGTTGTTTGCAACTTCCTTTGAATTTAAACCATTCCACAACTTCGTAGTCTAGTGAGCTTTTGAACTACTATGCATGTATCTTCAATAAAGAAACAAGTTTATAAATTACCATCTTGATCGCAATTTGGGTCATCTTCTGAAAAGAAAAGAAAGAGGTTAAGTAGAAAAGGGTTCAATTTAAAAGCTTCAGTTTGAAAAACAAACATTAAAAAAATCTGCAGTAACACCAGCTAAATTATAGTACTTACAATGCCATCAATTCACTCCCAGTTTAAAAAAATGAATTTTTAAATTGACAGTGTTCATCCGTCAGTTATCCATTCTAAAGAAAATATAAATATTCCATATAATCATAAATCTGTCAGATATATCAATGAAATAAAATAACAATCACTCACTTCTTTTATCGATAATCTTGTACATGTATTTGCTTTGAGCTGCATGGGATAATTCGATATTCCACTCGACCTTTGCCCTAATGAAATGTCAAACTTTTCCTCCGCAGCTCAAGGCGAATACAAGATGGTATCGCTATCGATTTATTATACAATAGTAAAGAATACGAAAGTGCGGTCATTAGAAAGACAGGTAAGAAACAAGAGCAAGGGGGAATTTTCTATAACAAAGCCAATTGAAACGGATGAATATTGTGTTTAGATTTACTCTACCTTTTTCATTACACTTTTCCCTATAATATGCCC
The DNA here is from genome assembly GCA_946902895.1 of Fragum fragum. Taxonomy (NCBI): domain Eukaryota; kingdom Metazoa; phylum Mollusca; class Bivalvia; order Cardiida; family Cardiidae; genus Fragum; species Fragum fragum. The sequence continues at coordinate 7,772,871 of OX336383.1, read as the reverse complement.
TCATTAAATATTTCTAGACGGTGAGAGTGGTCGTTTTAGAGAGAAGCTGAATCAAACAAATTAATATCAATTTATGGTGCATGTGTTCTTATCTCCTATGTATATTTTTTTAGTTCGGTATTTATAATCTATTTTGGCAACATAAGTTATTTGATATAAAACGATGGCGATATAATGAGAGACAATCGTATAGCTTACCAATATCGTCTGATTCCTCAAGTATATCTGAAATAAAGCATAAATAAATACATAAAGCGTTTTTTTTTTTGTTTTTTTTTATTCTTTTCTTTTCTGTATGTGTGTATTTTTCGGGTGCCACATTTATATTCTAAGCTTGAATATGCACAAAAGTAACGTTCCTTTATAACCTAACAACATAAATCAAATACCTAATTCAAACAACATATGATAGTGTCTGCCGTGTTTCATCTCTTACCGCCTGGATGAAAAGATGAAACCCTTTTCGTTTCTTCTTAAAAGACTTACTGGGAATATACATATCCTAACCACACTAAAAACAGTATCCCATGTAATCTATTAAGAATAATGTGCACAAAACATGAGCTCCGAAACACGGAATTCTCAATTAATATAGGGATGAGTGTATTTTTCACTGCGTTTATTGGAGTATAAAGTGCAATTGCCTTAGCACATGGCAAATAACGCCCGTGGGGCGTTATGTTTAAGCCATGTGCTAAGGCAATTGCACTTTATACTCCAATAAACGCAGTGAAAAATACACTCGGCCCATATAATTGCAATACGTCTATTTTCATATCCGAAACGGATAGAGAGATGAAAATAAAAACAAATAAACGAACTGTGGGCGGAGTTACTTTTTCTTTGACAGGCGTATGGATACATTGACACAGTTTATCGCTCGAGTCGTTGTAACGGCAGACATTTTATTTTGTCGCTTGGGTTTTTTGAAATGGAAATTCGAACATTCGTTGGATTTATTTGGAATTATTATGAGTAAATACTAACTTTAAACTCTGTAAATTATGATATCAAGGTCGATAACAGTTAGAATTATGAATATATGCTTTGTAAGAGACAAGAAAAATAAACCTACCACACGGACACGATGCATGCTGTTGTGGCGAAGCCGATTCGACATCTCGGATTTACGGCTAATAAAGGTGAGTTTTTCGAAATCTTCAAGTTTAAAACGAACATTATAATTGTTATAAGGACACTATTTGTTTATCTATTTATTGAAAATCCATGGAAGTATAAAGGAATTCGAGGAAATCGAAATTCAAAGGGTGATGACTATAAATAGTAACAAAACAAGTTGTGTATTTCTTGGAAGTGAATTCCCAATATCGGAAATCCCTGACCTTGTTTTGTTTCTATTTTTGTCGAAAATAGTTCTGTCTTTTATCGAGGTATAAAGTGCAATTGATTTGATCACGTGATACGATTTGGGCCAATGAAAATACTCTATTTTGAAGTATTGCAATTATAAGATATAAAAAGAACCCTTCTATCAAGAATCTATCCTATCAACATAATAGATACTGGAATAATGAAAGCAACCAGCATTCCAAGATAATTTTTATTAGTAATCAACCAAAACAGTGATAACAAAGTAATCCAATATGTCTCAATATTCAACCCAAATAACACTGAAACTTTTGGAGTTATAGAAATAATTTATGTAGTATACACTTTAATTGTGGTAATTTCGATAACAAATTGTCAGCATAATTCGTATATTCTATTGAATATTTTGCGTGACGAATTGAACAGGAGAGACTGATTGTTAACAGCTATTTCCCCCTTTCCTTTGCCAAAAATATGATAATTCGGGAGCGAGCAAGCGACTTCTTAATATCTTTTTTATCATTATTCTTTTTAAAGACAAGTACCTTAAAACGATAGCCGCTTCTTCCAAAAATAACAAAGCACAACTTTTTATTAAAGCGAAGTAATTTAAACATCACTTTTTTCCTCCTCGTTTTTTTTTTCAGTTGTATCGTTCAATCTTACTTAGATATTTGTGATGATCTATAAATATAAATACCATCAGCTTGTCTGTCTGTGAGATCCATATCTAGAGCAGCTCTGAGCAAGGCTAAAATATGAAAAATATTAGAGGAGTTTCCTGTATAAAATTAACGGATCGCCGGCAACGCTAACAGACCTCCGACAAGGTAGCCTGACTAAAATACGAAACGACGTCAATCCGCACAATATGTGGCTAGACAGATAGCTTTAATTAACAGACAACATTTTGAGGTCTTCTCAGCGTTCAACAAGTGCAAACTGCCACTGGAGGCTTAACCACTAACTCCATTGATTGCCTACCGCATTAAAAGTAGTTCTTAAGTATTTCAGGAATATGGCAAACCTTGCCTGCAGGTTCATCTTTTATGTATTTTTAGCTCATTTGAGTGCATCATTTTCAAAGTAGCTCTTATCAGAGTCTTCAAAGAAATTGCAGACAACAATTTCAAATTATGGAAAATTCCAGTGAATTTATCACTCTATGTAGAAAACAATGTTAAAATAAGGAAATCGCTTGTGATTAGCAATGTCTTCATTACCACATTGTTTTCCAGAACTATTTTTTTCAAGGGGTAATTTTTAGGGATTTTGAGGGAATGGGTTAATTCCTTGGTCACTTTAACCTATTTTATTTATCATGATAACCTTTGACAAAGAAGAATACTTGCTTTGCTAGCTTAAAGTGCTTTGAGTACTTTGAGTCGGAGGAAGTATCAAGAAATGTGCATAATTCCTCTGAATGAGAATTCTAGCGTGAAAAACACAACAGAAAGAGTTTCAATGACTATCAAATATCGCAGGTATGACCATGATTAAAGTTAGTCAGCATTGCATGGTGATGACAACTAGAACTGTCGCAAAGCGGACTTATACCCCTACAAACACTTTGTCACTTAATTAGAATAGTTGAACTTCGACCTTCATTACCCGAAAACAATATGGCATCTCCTTTGGTCATGAACAACATGTGTATAAAGTTTCAAGGTCCTGGGTCAAATGGCTAATGAGTATGACCTACATATCCCAAAAATGAAAGGTTCACCTCCATGGGTCATGGAAAACGTGTTTAGTGGTCCTAGGGCACATTACAGGCATGGAGCAAGGAAACTGTTTTTGATCAAAGTTCAATTGTGACATTGAACTTTGACCTGCGTGATCCAAAATCAAAAGAGCACTTCATTGGGTCATTGGCAACTATTGAATGAAGTTTCAATATTGTAGGTCTATTGGTTCTTGAGCACGCAAACGAAAAAAATGTACGCATGGATGGACGGCCAGGCAGACAAGTAAAACTATCCTACATTAAGACCTATTTTCCCATGGCATATTTGTTGTAAATAAATTACAAATAACGTAAGGTCTACGGTATCTTATTTATTACTTAAATTTTAAATTTCATTTAATTCTCATCATTACTTGTGAAGAAAATAGAAAAAAAAAACTCCCAGATGAAGCACTGTCTTGAGAAAAGGAATAAAAGTATCTGGCAAATATTTAAAGGAGTTCATATGTAAAGTTTCATCTAATTTGATATAAGAGTTGTGGGGAAATGCATCGGACGGAAGGATAGGCCGACGCACAGCTGGGCGACTATATAGTCCCTCGATGTTTTTTCAGGGAGCATTATAATTTGAAGCATTATGGTAGAGGTCCATTAGCTTATGAACAATGCCAAATATCCCGTCAGTTTGGACAATATTCTTTATTTTTTTCTAAGTCAAATCTGAGGTCCCACAATAAAGGGCTAATTTTCAAGTTAGATCAACCATTTGAAGAATTATGGTATAGGGTCATTGGTTGATGTCACATGCCAAATTTTAAAGCTCTATGCCTTCAGGTTTGGGAGAAGAAGACCGTTTCAAGATTTCTTTCTTTATTTCTTTTAAAATCAGGGATCGCACAATATAGAACTAATTATCAAGTAAAAGGTATAATTCGAGGAGTTAAGGCAGAAGACCATTAGGCCAAGTCACATGCAAAATATCAAAGCCCTATACTTGCGGTTTGGGAGCAGAATGTTTTTGAACATCTCCTTTATGTAAAATCAAGGATCGCCATATATACTGTTAATTTTCAAGAAAATGCAATACTTTGTAGTATTTTGGTAGATTGCCACTAGGCACATACCAGATATCAAAGCTATTTCGGTTTGGAAGCAGAAGTTTTTTTAAGATTTCATTTTTTATTTCTCTAATTAAATCAGGGATAGCACACTATGTGGCTAATTTTCAACTTGATGCGAAGAGCCAAACAAAACTTACCTCTTCTCACTGCTTTATCTTTATCTTCTGAAATATATGAAATGAATGAAATAATTATATATATATATATATATATATATAATTAATGTAAAAACTAGATTTTGCCAATTTCTCCAAGACAAATTGTTAGAATTTCATGAAATTTCTTAATTAACGGGAATTTTCGTTTAAAAAAATTCGTCATGGGAAAAGGGGCCTTAATGTTATTACCTTTACGTTAACTGTCTTTTTTCCTCGCAAAAACTAAAATTGGCAATAACTTTTGATTGGTTACAGATGAAGTCTTCATATTTCACATGTGCATTGCTTGTGACAAACCCTTTCTGTTGGTATCAAGTTCAAGGTCATCATTCAAGGTCAAGGTCATTTCTCAAGGTCAAAATTTGGGAAATTAAAACTTTAAAATTGGCAATAATTTTGCAATAATAAGTGATGTAGCCTTCATATTTCACAAGTGCATTGCTTATGACATGACCTTTCTGTTGGAATTAAGTTCAAGGTTATCTGTCAAGATAAGGTCAAAATTTCGAAAATCTTAACTTTTACATTGTCTATAATTATACAATGGTAAATGACATAGTCTTCATATTTCACATGTTGTTTATGACATGGACTTTCTGTTGGTACTAAGTTCAATGTCATTTGTCAAGGTCAAGGTCACTTTTCAAGGTCAAAATTTTGAAAATTTAAACTTTAACATCTCCCATAATTATACAATGGTATGTGATGCAGCCTTCATATTTTACATGTGCATTGTTTTTTACATAGATTTTCTGTTGGTACTAAGTTCATAGTCATTGGTCAAGGTCAAGGTCAAATTGTGAAGGTCATTAATTTTCAAATACCTCCTTTACAAATTGCCAAAATTTCTTTTTACTTTACATAAATGTTGTTTATTAAATGCCCTAGGTAATGTTTATTTCAATTTTTGACCAAATGTGCCTGGTCATGCTAAAATGGGGCTAAATTCCATGTAGCTTTACAATTTGTATATATCCTACTCTAAAATAAATCAGTCTATTGTTTCTGCAAGACTACTCAAGTTAGAGTCTTCATTTTTTGTATGGAGACATTTTTCATTGATAACTTTGATAGTCAAGGTAAAATATTTAACCCATTCCAACACAAGAAATTTTAGACTGGTCCGAATTGAAAGAAGCTACAGACGACAATTTCAAGTTGATGGAATTTTAATTTTTTTCGTCTTTTGGGGTAGAAAACATTGTGGATAATGAAGAAATTGCTTGATACAAGCAATTTCTTCATTCTCCACAATGCTTTCAAAAGCTACTTTCTTGAGGGGCGTAAAAAGGAGGGATTGAGTTGGAATGGGTTAACCCTATACCATATGATGATATTGAATTTTACTAGAATCAGGCCTGTGAAGCCAAACAGATTCCTTCAATGTTTGTCAAAATTCCAAATTTCTTGTGAACTGAACTCTCAAACTATAGTTGCATTCAATAATAAGTTTTTTGTCCAATAAAGGCATACAGTTTTGTGACAAAAGCCTTATTTCGGGGAGCATAATCCGTCTTCGACGGCTCTTGTTTTTTCTGTTATTGTTTTTTACTGAGTGTTTTTTTTGGGGGGTTTTTTTTTGTTTTTGTCTGTTTGTTTGTTTAGCTGTGTTTATGTTGTGTTTTGTTTTGTTGATGCTGGTAGAAAACAAAGTCTTTAAGTCAATCGGAGTGCACTTGTCTTTATTGATATAATAGAAAATAAAATTGTTTCGAAACAGTTCTAAATATTGAAGTATCATCTAACGCACTGCTGATCCGAGTTTCGAATTAGTGCTTCTTTAAATATGATGAAAAGTCTCTTGTCAACAGTGGATATGGATTTTACCACTAAAAACTTAGATAGCTACAAGATATTAAATTTTATTTCCAATGTAAGCATTTAAATTACAGAAAAAGATCGATATGAATGACCCTTATTAAAAGCAACTTATTAAACATCTTACTTTTATTAATTTCATACCTTTTCGTCCTTTATCTTGTTTATTTCCCTTCGAACCACACCTTCTTCCGCCTTTGCCTACAATATCGAATTTAATTTTAGATGTTCAATTGATATTAAATCTTATTTTTCTAACAAAATGTCAAAACAAAAACCCATATTGCTTGGACTAGTGACATATTAAAATCTAAACGAGTAGTTGTGTCTATTTTGGACCACAAGTATATGATCCATCTTTTGAAATGACGTTACTTTCTGACGTTGAAAAATCAAATGCTTTGATGACTTTACAATTGTCCGGTTATTACCAAGCCCTGCAAGAAAAATGCTTTGAAACATTGTAGAAATTGACATAATTGCTTGTAACAATCAATATGTCATTATTTCAATGTTTTTTATCCAAGATTTTTTTGTCATTTAGACAGATTTTCCTAGATAACGGAACACTTTTTTATTGTGCTCGACGCAAATAATTAGAAATGCAAACTAAATTTCCTTTTATGAAATGTATCAAAGGTCGACACATTTCTGAAATTATGTTTAGAAAAAGTTTAGAAGACCATCTAAAATCATTTAGTAAATTCTGTATGTAAACCAATATTCAAGTTTGAGGATTTATAAGAAACAGATGGTATTTTCTTCTATATGTATTTAGATATAATTCAAATCAAAGAGCCTCCATTTGTGTCGCCTAAACTCGCTTATCTTTTCCCTTTAAATCCATTTTTTAAAAATGTTAACCCCTTAATTATCTAAGTGAAGCTAAATGATTTTAAATGATTTTCCTTCGTTCATTATTGTTCAATGTACGAAGCTCAGAAGTATATTAACGATACTTTAAAGAGAACATACTTTTGACTCGTGTTATATAGACTTCATTTATAGAATAGACAGGAGTGAGGATTAGTTGTTAATCTTCTTGATACAAAATCTGAAGATTGCAACACTTGAGTTGAATCGAATTATGCAAATATTGAAACATTGAAGTACAAATATCACGAAGTAAAATATAGATCTTGTAGATCGAGATCGATCTGTACCTTGTTTTCCGTTTCCATCACCAATATTACCCACAGCATCGTCACTATCATCACTCACGTTTGGTACCAAATCAGGTCCGTCTCCACCACCTTGAACACTAGGTTTTTCTTCATCTACAGGTTCATTTCCAGCAGCCACTTGTCCCGATGGATCGGGGGAAGGAGGTTTAGATTGTTCTGGATACCCTGAACTTTCACCATCTTCAGTCGGTCCACCTTCTGTAGGAAAGTATAAAAATAAAATAGGTAGGTGTTTCGATTTTGCTTTGCAGGATGATTTTGACAAGAAAAAAATCTTTTTATATGTCGTTGGATCTTTCGTGTAGAATTGTAGCCGATATTATATTACTCATTTTAAGATAAGTTAGAACAGAAAAAACAATTTCATTTCAACGCCATAGCCTAGTAACTGCCTTATCCCTTGTCACTTATCTTCTTGTTTTCAGGTTACATTCAGTCCCACAGAGGGCAGTTTCCGCAAGTGTCCTATAGATTGGACGGAATTGTTATCAACAAAAGCAAGTTTTGTACATACCTGAAGCCCAACTAGTGCCTGCTTCACATAAATTTCAAATACTTCACTTACCTTGTTTAGATTCAAGAAGAGCTCTAATTAACACTGAAATAAAACCATTTAATCAAATTACATGTGTTATCAATTCTCATTTTAAGAACTGCAATTGATTAATTAATGTCCTGGATTTTGTTTTTCCTGTACTGAAGTAAATTTCATTTAACCATGAACGAATTAAAGTTAAAAAAAAGACATTCTTCTCAAAAAGAGGCATAACGTTAGCCCTTGTCGTGCTAAACCCGGAATATTCTTGCTGGGGCAGGAGGTATAGACAAAGATCAGCCTGCACATATGTGCAGTTTTGTCTTAGTCTATACCAACTGATTGTCCCTTTAAAGCCATAATTGGTTATACGACACATTTCAAATAGATATTGACCCATAATCTGGTGCTTCCAGTGCTTTCAGCCCTTTGAATTAATGCAGTCCTGTTGTGGATCTGTAATTCTGCATGCCAAGGATTAAAGGATTACGGATCAAATGAAATGACACGGTATTTTTTAAATAGATAAAACGTCTGAGTTGGATTGAATAGAAGAGTTTCTCATTCGTTACCTATTTTCCTTCCCCTTATTCGTTAAATAGTTCAAGTAAAAAAGATCTTTCTTTAGTGTTTGCTTCCACTTCTCTTTGTAAATATGGACCTAAAAAAGAAGTAGCATTACTCACGTTCTGCAAGCTCCTCCTGTAAAATAAAGTAATTTATTTTTCAGTTACGCCTCTCAAAAACGGGCGTTATGATTGGTAAAAAAATTTTAATACCTCCATGAACAATTTTTTGAACACGCAGCCACTTTGTATGCGTCCGCATAAAATATTTCCATACAAAAAAGTATAAAAACTTATATAGTTTTTGCTTTTTTCGCTTAATGCTTTTCAATTATAAAAAAGAGAATATATTTTGTTTATATGGTAGTATAAACCGAAAAAACCTAATCACACTGTAAGAATACGCGAAGCACATAAATATTCTTCAAACAGGCAACGCTGCAATTAAAGTAAAACGAATCAGATATATAGATACACATAGAAATACCTATATTTTTTTCAACTTTTTCCGTTAGATTACAGAGACACCGACAATTAGTAATCAAAGTACTGAAAGTACTGTAAGCTAGCAAAGCATGGTTAAATTAAGTATTCCTCTTTTGTCAAGGGTTATGATAAACAGGGCAGTAGTAACCGAGAAGTTTATCCATTACAACATGACAAAATCTTAGACTGGTTCAAGCTGAAAGAAGTTCTAGACGACAATTTGAAAATGATGGAATTTTGTTACAAGCAATTTCTTCAATGTCACATTTTTTCGAAAGTATTTTTCTTTAGATTCTTAAAAAGCGGGATTGAGCTGGAATGGGTTAGATAGCATGCATTTGAAAGAGTTCATTACAATTTGAATAGAGTTTGTAATATTCTTAAGATACATCAAAACTACTTTTTATGGTGTAGGCATTTAATTCATTTAATGGTTAAGCCTCTAGTTGCCGTTTGCACTCGTTGAACATTGAGATCACCTACAAATTTTGTCTGATAACTTAATCTATCAAATCTAACTAACCGCGCGAGAGAGAGAGAGGGGGGGGGGAATAGTATGTCCCACAGAATGAAGGAACTAGCGGGAGTTAAGAGAGTGGGGGAACATTTTAAGAGAGGTAAAGGAATTTTTTCTACCTTCTGAGCAGCTAGTCTTCCACTGTGTTCGGTATAGCTTCGGATGTTTCTCGCATCTGTTACAGCAAACACAGCCACAATTAGTACCAACAGCGACTTGATTTCCATCTTAAGGTATTAAACCCTGAATGAAATGTGAACTTTAAGAATTGTTGGTACCGACACATGAAGATCTTCGCCCGAACGATTATTAAGAACTCTTGTTCAGATTATGAAATAATTTTTTTCTCTCAACTTTCAAATTTCTATCAGGAATGCTTTCAGATATTTGAACGAAGGCAATTAAGTTGATTTTAATATCAAATTTTCAAGAAAGTCTGTTAAAGAGCGGCGTACCTAACAATTTCTTCTTTTCCACAATATTTCTACCCTTCTGAATGATTATTTTTCGAATGAAATCGATTTTGTATTGTCGTCTGCAAAACCTTTAAATTTGGACAGGTCTAAAATTTTGCAAAAAAGGAAAGGGTTAAAACCCTATATTTGATTACTCATTGGAAACATGCCGATGATACGATTCAAATTAATGCCCACAATTCAGAAAGTTTGTCCGTCTGTTCGTTTAAAGAACGCTAAGTAACGGAATGAATGAACGGTACCTATTGGTCACGCAAACCCCCTATTTACTTATTCAATTAACCCATTCCCACACAGTAAAATTTAAGATGTCCAAATTGAAAGTAACTGCAGACGACAGTTTGAAGTTGGTGGTATTATCAAAATCTTTGTGTTTTGTGACAGAAAACATTGTGGATAATGAAAAATTGCTTGTAACCAGCATTTTTTTCATTTCCCACAATGTTTTGCAAAGCTTTATTTTTGTGGCGCGTAAAGACGCGGAATTGTGTGGGAATGGGTTATATGTGTAATACCTCCAATTTTTATCGAGTTTTGGCAAAATAAGGAAATTTTCTGTCAGGAACTCAAGAGAGCACTAAAAATGAAGCTAAATCAGCAAAAACTGCAGATTTTTATAGGAGATCAAAAATTGACAGGGTGTAATTAGACTCTTAAGTACAGTAATGGATTCATACAAAATGAATATTTTTTTCTTAAATTATGACAGGGATATTATATGGATTGTCGTATGGTGTTTAGCGTTAGTCTGAACAGTATTTCCACTATTTCCAAGCGGCAAGAGTAACTACCTGTGTCTTCCCGTAGATTTTTTTCCGGTACATTTAAAGGATATGGCACACGACAAACAAACTGATACACCCTTTACCAGACGGAAAAATTTTAGACTGATCCAAATTCAAAGGAGTTGCAGACGACAATATCAAATTTTATGAAATTTTAGATTTTTCAGCTTTTTGGAAAGAAAACATGCCGTAAAGTGCTTGTTACAAGCAATTTCTTCACGTTATACACTGTTTTTCCCGTATTTTTTTTTTTTTTTTTTTTTATTTTGAGTAAACTTTGGTATATCTATAATTCATCTGTAACATAATTATGGCATATTTATAGTATACATCTCGTAGTTACAGCTTTGGTTGTAGTCTTTTTGTCGTCTACCAACGATATGCGATATACAAGCTTTAAAACGTCTATTCAATAAAGTTTACAAACAAACAGTAAGGTCAGTTATAATTACGTCAGGTAGAGCGACATATGGTGTTCTCAAGCCCTTTTAGACATTTTTGTGTTTTCTGTTTTTTATTATTATTTTTTTTTCTTTTTTAATTTTTTTTTAACTATATGTTTTTGTAACTCTGTTTACCGTTTGAGCGGTACTTTTGTTGTTCGCTTTTGGTTGACAAGGGTACGTTCTCGTTTTTTCGCTACTTTCAATTTGTGTTTACTTCATCCTTGTTTTGTATTCTTTTCGGTTTCGCAATTAATATAGCAAGTATAGGTGAAAGAGTGGCACACTTAGAACCTTCCCTGTTTTGATCGACAGACTAGTCCAAATTCTGAAAGTTCGTCATAAGCAATTTCAAATTACGTTTCCTTACTGAAAAATTACAGATAAAGGTCATGAGATCACGATTGTACTGGAAAGGGTTCAAAATTTCGATGTTTGTTTCAATGTTTGTATCTAAATGTCTTTCTTTTCATTGTGTTGTCTTTATTGTGCTCTTTTCTGTATATCTATGTATTTTGTAGTTTTGCTCGCCTACATGGCGGAAATAAAAGATAATAATTTACAAATCAATGATGTGTCGCAATGAATACGATATACTGAAAGGGGTGTTTGTGCGTCTTGGGTTATTTTTGCGCTTTTTTGGGGGGTGGGGGTGGGGAGTATGGGTTTGGGGGTAGTTATTGAGAAAAATCGTTATACTTTTCGATTGAAAAGAAAAAAAAAATAATCAAAACTTATTCGGGTGAGACAAAATTCTTCGATAAACTGTTGTCATGCGATGTAGTCTACAGAAGCGGCCACCAAAAACATCGCGTGTACATGCCACAATTTAACCCATTCCAACACAGCAAAATTTTAGACTGGCCCAAATTGAAAGAAGTTGCAGACGACAATTTCAAGTTGATGGAATTTTGATTTTTTTCGTCTTTTTGGATAGAAAACATAGTAGATAATGAAGAAATTGCTTGATACAAGCAATTTCTTCATTTTCCACAATGTTTTCCAAAGCTTTTTTCTTGAGGGGCGTAAAAAGGAGGGATTGAGTTGGAATGGGTTGAGAATGTTGTTTGTCTATCTACTCATAATATATAAACGACATTTAACAACCAACGCTAGGATTAAAAGTCTTAGATATTTTCTTATTTGTGGAATCGTTAAAATCGATCTTCCGTTACTAAAAGACATGCGGGGGTATTTGTTAAATGTTGTACCAGGCGAAATTTGCATCGAGACCTTCTGTCTATTGATTAATTGTTGGAATTGACGGATAGGGGACTGTCAATCAAAGAATCAATCGACCATTCAAATCGTTCATTTATACCGGAAGTGAACTTTGAACTCCAACAATAACCGATATTTATGTGAAGCGTATTTGTTGGTTAAGCGACTTAAACGTCATAACTACAGCTTAGTCAAGTTGAAGTTACGACGTTTAGGTCGCCAACCAAACTTTTTTTACACGTTACCGAGCATAAGTTACGTTAATAAAACCTTTTAATTTCGAGTTGGGACTTTCCGTCGGGGCTAAGTAGGCGGGGTCGGCGATCGGTCAATCTAACACCGGTTTTGAAATCCTCTGTTATCCAATTAAATCTCACCATCGACCGGTCAATTTCCCGATGCCAGCGTTGTACAAAATGAAGAGATCACCTCACGTAGGTCGTGTTTGCACAATGAAAATATAATCATCGAAATCGTGATTTTACATTTTATATCTAATCTTTTCAAAAAAATTAACTGCACAAAAGCTATATAATGGAAAAAAAGATGATAAAATAGAGGTTATCAAAACCTTTTTTGTGAAGATGATAAAAGAATTTAATCACGGCTTAGATTATTAACTGGTATTTAGAATCGCTTAGGCATGAAAAATTACGTCCTCGGGAAGTGCGAAAAAATACGGCTACGGCAAAACTTCGCCGTTTTTGCAGGCTGGCCAGGGACGATATTTGTCGCTGGTTGTTGGCATTCTGAAAATAGAATGGTCAAACTACCCTACTACATGTATGCGTAACTTTCATTTAAATAGCTCTTATTGACCTCCAGTATCTGTTTTAAAATATTTGATTCCCGGGATTTTTATTAGGTCCCTTTTCGCTAAACGGATAATTGACCGATCGCTAGCCCCGCCCACCTACTCCGAGGTTCAGCAAGTTCACATGTGTGAGATGCGTAAAGATAAGTTAGAGTGTGATATGTCTAACAAGTAAACGTATGCAAGATGCATAGATATGAGCATGTGAGTAATATTTTTACATGCAGCACAGCCAATGGGCAGCCTGAACAGCTATACAGTGCAATCTTTTGATCATACGCTGATCATGAAAACAAGCTTTGATTCAGAATCTATCCAGAGAAAGCATAGTGAAAACTCTGATCAGACTGTTCGGATGCACTGGCTGATTTGAGTCTTTACTTTGCGAACTCTAGTAACTGTCTACCAATCATCTTTTAGTACCCCCAGGGGAAAAGAATGTATAAATCTGTAAATGTACGGGCAAGACATTTCTTCAATTCCCACATTGTTTCTTTCCAAAAAGACTAACATTTTGAAAATGATATGTCATTGTCGTTTTTGTCGAATGAAATTCAATAAAGTTGCCCATTGAAAGATAAAGGCAATGATTCCATTTCAATTTCGACCGTTAGGAATTGTTTTGATCGTTGTTGAAATGTTTCCTAAAGCTGAAGACCGACAACATAAACCGTTGGCATTTGGGCATCGTTTAATCGTCGAGTAAAAAGAAGCCCTGTGCGGTCTTAGCAGGCTGACTGTGAGACGAAACGTTTCACTCTCTGAAGATTTTCTGAAACTAGAATGGATATAAATAATTAGTATGTAATTGTTTTCAAAATATTATCTCTGATTGTCCTCTGCTGTATTTTATATTTTTCTCCAATATTTGCTTTACGGGATAGGCATGATGTCCGACTTCGTCTAAAGGATGTTATCTGTACATCGAATGAATACTTTAAAAATACATTAAAGAAAAAAATTGGCAAGTAAAATTAATACAAAGACAAACAATTGAGTTTCTCTTAGATCATGGGGGTCGTTCTTTTATTTCTTTTTGTCACAAAATGCTAGGTTGGAAAATTTCTCATCTCCTTTAAAAAGTAAATATCGAATTGTTTAAATACAAACCCGGTCGTTCAAACTATGCTGTATACTATGAATTGAAATCCTTTCAAAAAAGATTGTACCGATTACTTTTTAATCAAAAGATAATTATTTCGCATTATATATCATATTGAAGCTAAATGGGCCAACTAAACAGGGATAAATTAAAATCAATTCAATGTCCGTGGGCATGTTCTTAAATATTGAAGATCGATGTTCTGGTGGTCTTTTCTGTTAAATCGGGGTAAACAAAGGAACTTTGGAATTTTATCTTATCAATTCTGTCTTAAATATTGTCACGACCATTTCAATGAGTGCCTACAAAATATTCTTAGATCCGAGCTCATTTTATGAAATCGATTGACCAATCAAACAATTTATTTAGACCGGATGTGAACTTTGAAATCTGGTAATTGTATTGAGCCTCCCCCCCTTTTTTTTGCATAGGCGACTTGTAAGACGTATCTACAGCTTATTAAAGCTGCAGCTACTACATTTAGGTCGCCAAAGAAATGCCTTTTCTATCATTTTATTTAACAACATATTGTCGTATTTTCCCCAAGTCAAACTTGTCAAAGGTCAGTTAGCCTTGCCAGCGATCTAACAATTGACCGATCGCGGCTGTCAATCAAATAAACGGTTGACCAATGAAATCATTCATATAGACTTTGAGTAGAGTTTGAACTCCGCCATTTAGTTGGTTTGACGACTGTTGGTTTGACGACTGTTGGTTTGACGACTTAAACATCGTAACTACAGCTTATTCAAGCTGTAGTTACGATGTTTAGGTTGCCAGCCAACCATTCTTCTTGTAAAACGCCACTGGTCATAAATTTTGCAAAATAATGGAGTTAAAAATCGAAGCGGGACTTACTGCATGACGGAGTCAATGGGCGTGGTTAAAGGAGTAGGTAGGCGGGACCAGCGATTGGCCAATTGATTTACATCCTCTTGTGAAGACCTCCTTGGCGATGTATAAACGGCCACGCGAAAAGGGTTACGAGGGAAGTTTACGATGAAGAATATGTAACATATAAGGTAAAAAGTTAATCTTCAAAACAAGTATCTTAGAAAGAGATGTAATCCAACTGAGGTCAATTTTACTGATATTTCAAATTTAGGATTTTAAGGTTTTAAACATTTTTACATCGATTGAGAAACAGGTTATTCCAACTTAGATTAATCCCTCTCGATTCTATTTCCGGAAAGAATACACCGGTGCTCGCGCCGAAAGTCTTAGACAATGACAAAACCAAGATTGATAGCCAATCCGGGAAATTGAACTCGTGACGTCTTGATCGTGAAACAGATGCTCCACCCAACGACTACAGACACCACAATATTTCAGATGGTAGGTAGAATGACCAATTTTACTTCAGAGGATTGACAAGTTTCAATCCTGGTCTACGGAGTCCGACCATTCTGTCTGTCTCTCTTTCTCTCTGTCTGTCTGTCTCCCTCACTCCCCTTGTGATTTGTCTCCCACCAATGGGTGGATAATCGTAAACCTAAGTTGAATAGCAGCTGTAGGCTAGGTAAGGATTTAGTAGTAGTACTGGGGTGAGAAATACCAGGAATCCATTGTTACGTGCTCCAGCCGCCGCGAAATGACTGAAATACTTTTAAATGCGGCGTTAAACCTAATTCATTCAATTAATTCAGTCCCCTTGTCTCTCTTTTTCTCTCTTTTTCCATATAGAGGACATACTTTTAGAGTGCCTGAATCAACCAGAATGTTTAGTTGGAAGGGGGCGGGGGCAATGATTTGTATAACTCAGAATAATTTCAATCACCAGTTTCATTCAACTACTTGGTTTAAAGAATATAATTATCATAGCAGGTCTGACTTATGGCCAATCACGCGAAAAGGGACCTCCCGCGAACTCCATAACCCATTCCCACACAGTAACGCTTTTTGATGTCCAAGAGCAATTGGGAAAACATTGTGTAAAATGAAAAATTGCTTGAAACAAGCAATTTCTTCATTTGACACAATTTTTTCCAACCAGAAAGTTCGAAAAATCTAAAATTTCATAGACTTTTAATTGTCGTCTACAACTTCTTTAAATTCAAACCAGTATAAAATTTCGCCGTCTGGTAATGGGTTAAAACAAATATATAAAAAGGGAAAAAGGGTCAAGAAGAAGTCAATTAGATTTATAATAACAAGAAGAAAGATATGAAAAAGTTGAATTCTCATTTTAGATTATGTTACCCTACTAAGAATAAAATGTTTCAACCATAGTCATTGTACGCAATTTATGCCCTTCCAAAAAGGGTCTTTTCGCCCGTCGGTTTTTTTTTATTTGTTGTTATCTGTTTAATACGGACATATAACGGAATAAGTTTGATTACTTAATCTCTTCAAAAATTGTCAGATCGTGAGGATCAATTTAAGCAAGTCACGTATCTACATGTAGGGCCTTGTTATACTACTGTGTAGCTCATTTGTACGCCTGTCTCTCTCTCTCTAACGCTCTCCATTCTCTCTCTCTAACGCTCTCCATTCTCTCTCACTCTCTCCCATTTACTCTCTATCTACTTTCCACCTTTATCTTTCCTCTCTTTCCTCTCTCTCTCTTTTTTCTCTCTCGTTCTCTCTCTCTCTCCCTACCTTTTTCTCTTTCTCAATCTCTCTCTCAATTTCTCTCTCCGTTCTCTATATCTCTCTTTCTCTTTCTCTCTCCGTTCTTTATCTCTCTCTCTAACTCTCATTGTTCTCTCCCCCTCTCTCCCCCCCTATCTCTCTCTCTCTCTCTCTCTCTCTCTCTCTCTCTCTCTCTCTCTCACTCTCTCCGTTCTTAATCTCCGTTCTCTCTCTCCCTCTTTCTTTCTCTCTCTTACTCTCTCTCTCATTCTCTGTCCCTCTCTCTCTCAATCTCTCTCTTTAATTCACTCACTCTCCTATTCACTCTCTCTCTTCTTCCAACATCTTTTTCTTTCCCCTCTCTTCCTTTCCATCTCCCTCTTTCTCTGTCTTTTTCTCTTGTTTTGATAAAATTGGATTATGAAAAATGAAATGAATATTTTTAAAACTAAAAACTATATCAAACTTGTGTTCGGGTCCGCTTACAGGATTAATACAGTGTGTTAAGGTTCAGTTTTATCCCCCAATGAAAACAATGGATAGCGCTTTCTTGGTGCCCTAAAACTGCCAAACTGTATGCAATGACACTATTTTATAAGCAGAATTTTATGTTTTACACATTATCATAATTCGACATAGCTTAAGCGTTTTATATATTGGTTAAAAAGATTAACTTGGTGACATAAATGAATACCAATTTCTTTTTCCTCAGTGCAGAATTTGTTAGGTCGCTATCGAAAAAGGATAAAAAGTCGACAATGCCTCGCTTAACACGTACCCATGCAGTGACGCCTTTTTGCACGCCTCAAAAATAACAATTGTGAAAACATTGTGGGAAAATGAAGAAATTGCTTGTGACAATGTTTTCTATCCAGAAGGTTGAAAAAAGCTAAACTTTCATCAAGTTTAAATTGCCGTCTTCAACTCCTTTCTATTTGGACCAGTCTAAAATTTAACGGGTTAAATCTCTTTAAAATGCTTGTTTGATAGATTCGGTTTTTCATGTCTATATATTACAGACTACAAAAATTGTTTCAAAGTGAACATAAGTCCAGACGATATTCTAATTTGTGTTTAATGTGGAAAATATGTGCCTAAGAGAGTGAAATTCTTTGTGAGATAAGGAGATATTACTTGTTACAGGCGATTTCTCCTTTTTCAACAATAATTTTCATAATTTCTTAAAGGCGCCAAAAGGCGTCATTGTGTGGTGATGGGTTAAAATACTTTATCTTAGATATGTAAATTAACATTTCCAGTTATACGGGGAGAATAATCAGTTTTTTGGGTTTTTGTTTTTGTTTTTGTTTTTTTTGTAGTGGTGGTGGAGGTGTTTTTTTAAGCGTAAGACCGATTTATCTTTCATTGAGTGAAAGATATATTTGTCTTACACGAAAAGCATACAGCCATTCTGTTTCTGAGAATCAAAGGGTTGTTCTAGTTCTTTAATTTAAAAAGAGACAAAATTTGAGGTTTTATTTTAACAAATTCTCTAAAAGCAAGTTATTTCGCACACGATTTTCACTGCAACCTGATGACGTCATAACGTCTTTGATCCCGTTGAGTTGACGCTTAGTGCGTCCAAATGAAAAAAATAAAACAAATAATCAAACAAACAAAAACATGACTAAAACTGTCACAGAGATGAGTTTCTAAATTTGATAATTTCACTGGTGTTTGGTTAAAATTACGAATTGACCGAGAAATTGCTACAATCCATCTGAAAGCATTTAAAAAATGAACCATTTTCTGTGTTAAAGATCAAACGGTTATTTCTAAACTTTGGTCTGGTTTTAATTATTCGTTTTCATAATTAAAGACTGTGGAAATGTCTGTTTTGTCTCTAACAAAGAAACGATAGTTCAATATCTTACCAATTGAGCAAATACAAGCAAAGTTCTTTTAGAAAGAAATGTTTAATATTCATAAATGATTGGTACGTGTATAGAAAAATTGACATTAGCTATGTATATTGATGTACAATAATGTTGTGTTCAGGTAAAATATTCGTCCGGGCATGGACTAAGCGTTGTTGAAAAAAGGCCCTAAATGCCGAAGCTTTATATTTGTAGATAGTGAGATGTCATCTACGCCAAATATAACTTCATTTTCAGACAGAATTTCCTTTCATTGAATACAATCACGACTTTCAATCAAAATCAATGAACTAATCAAATCATTCAATTAGAATGGTTGTGGTCAATGTGCGTCTAAATGAAAAAATAAACAAATAATCAAACAAACAAAAAACATGAATAAAACTTTCTTAGAGGTGAGTTTCTAAGTTTGATAATTTCAATGATGTTTGGGTAAAATTACCAATTGACCGAGAAATTGCTATACTCCACTAGAAGGCATTTAAGAAATGAAAAATTTTCTGTGTTAAAGATCAAACGGTTATTTCTAAACTTTGATCTGGTTTTAATTATTCGTTTTCATAATTAAAGACTGAGAAAATATTGTGGAAAAAGGAGAAATTGCTTGTTACATAGGATGGTTTCTTTTCAAATTGCATCCAATTGTCATTATTGACTGCAACCTCTTTCAATTTGGACCAGTCTAAAATTTGGATAAAAAACAGGAGAGGGTTGAGACAGTAAACCTTTTTATCTGTTTTATTTTCGTTTGAGTTCGTTTGTTTCATTTTTGACTCAGAAAAAGCTACTCTTTGCTCAAAATCTACTACAGTTAAACTTGTATTAAGCGACCATTCATGGGACGGTAAGAAGGTGGCCGCTTAAGAGTATGGTCGCTTTATATGCTTTTTGGGGACGTATATGAAAGATCGAATCTAATACAGACATAAATTAATGCAGAATTCTCACTTTATCCTATGCTATTGGAACTTATCAGAATCATGTCATTGAGACGATACTAATGTAAACCAACAACATAGGATTTCGTGAAGATATCTTTTTAAACAAATACATATTTTCATAAAGAGCTTTTGCATTTTAAGGGTAGATTTTGATTGTGGTCGCTCAATGAAAGTGGTCGCTTAATAGAGATAGAGACTGAATTTCATTTGATACCATTATTTTTGTATGTTACTACTTCATTGTGGCACATTCCAAGATTTCTTAAGCTAACGATTAACATCAACATCCACAAATCCAGTCAATGCTTGTTCAGGGCGCATGCTCAATATGGCGACAGTCGAGATAACAGTTATCACTAAAAATAGAACAAATAAAAGTCGGTCAAGCACAAACGCAACATCTCGCCATTCTTGAAATGAAATATCCTCGATCGTTTCCGTTTTATGCTTTCTGTGTAGCCACTGAATCAATTCATTCACAGAATTTTGCTTTTCCTGAAATTTCTTAAACTCTAATTCGAAATCTGGAAGACTTTGTTCTGTCATGAAGGTTTCAAATTCTTCTTCGAAATCGTTTAGATCGCACCTTCCGTCGAGTTGAATGATTTCCGATTTATCCGGAAACGATCTTTTTGGACGACTTGGTTTTTCTCGGACAATGTTCCGTTTTCGTCCTTGCCTGGAGGAGCGTAAATTCAAGCAGAGCAGAGGGGAAATGATTGAGAAGACAACATATTTCAGAATTTCCGGACAACGTCTAGGCTTTCCACGTTGATGGTGTATACTTAGTATTCCGACAGAAAATAGTATGGAGAGACAGCTCATGGATAAAACAACCATCAGGTAAATACCTGCAATGTAAAGTAATCAAGGTAATCTGTTATCCAGATAAACCTGCCTACATGACGTTACTTTGTGACGTTGGAAAATTAAAATGTTTTGATGACGTCAATATTTTCTAATTACTGCTACGGCCCTTATGAAAAAACTTTGGAAAACATTGTGGACAACTAGGAGTTATTTCTTATTTCAAAGCCGGTAAAACATACGGATTGAATATACCGTATAATCAACGTTATTCTTAACTTTAAATGAGATCTCTTCTGATTTAAGAATCTGTATCAAAAATGGAAGCAAAATTCTATTAAGTCATTACCAGATGACAGGAATTTTTCTAAGAGTGCTAATATTACAAAAAGGTGCCAAAGAAGGTAGGAAACAAAAACAAAAAAGGAGAAATTGCTTGTTACAAACATTTTCTCCTTTTCACACAAAGTTTTTTAATTCAATTTCATTGTGGCGTCATAAAGCGGGATTGTATGAAACGGTTTAAGCGGGTTATTCTAATTAATGTGATAATTGATGCGAGTACCATCTTGAAAGAAGCAAAATTATCGACCTTGGTCAGGAATATGCTGGAAGGCCAGGTTCGAGACTTTTTCGATTTGGAAGATTTTCACTGTGTATGTTGCTATGCTTCGAAACATTTTATTCGTCGTCGAAATGCCTATAATCGTTGACCTCTGAAGTCTAAGAGTTTGAGGACAATAAGAGTAGATCTCTTTGCGAATTTATAGTTAAGGAAGATAATAGCAATGTTTTAACACTTTACATTCATGTTACGTGTAACCAATTCCAACATAACAAAATATAAGACTGGTCAAAATTGAAAGAAGCTGGAGACGACAATTCCAAGTTGATGGATATTCAAATTTTTTGTCATTTTGGATAGACAACATTGTGGATAATTAAGAAATTGCTTGACACTAGCAAGTTCTTAATTTTCAACAATGTTTTCCAGAGTTTTTTCTTTAGAACCTTAAAAGGAGGAATTGTTTTGGAATTGGTTAAAACACCAAACACTGTTAACCTCTACTAGATGCGATCTCTTTTCGAATATTTGTATCACGCTGTCCCCGGATGGTCCCTTTTCGCGTTTTAAGTAAGAAATAAGGAAAACATATTTACTAATAAGAGAAATGCTTTCCGAAGTTTGAGGCATTTTATCTGCTACCATGAGCATGAACACAGTAATAGTGAGCAAAACAGATAGTCCGAGAGTTATCTTCTCACCACTCTCTGGGGGTAACAAAAATCTGTAATAAAGATACAAAAATCAAAATAGTGAGAAATACAGACGGGTCTGAGAGTTTTCTGCTCTACGCTCTCTTGGGGGCCAAAAATATGTAATAAAGATATTAAAATCAAAATAGTGAGAAATACAGACGGGTCCGAGAGTTTTCTGCTCTACGCTCTCTTGGGGACCAAAGATATGTAATAAAGATATAAAATCATAAAAGTGAGAAAAACAGACGTGTCCGATCGTTTTCTATCATACGCTCTCTGGGTGTACCAAAAATCTGTAATGAAGATAAACAATGAAATAGTGAGCAATATAGACAGTCCGAGAATTATCAGCTCACTACATGCTTGAAGTAACAAAGACCTGTCATAAAAAATAAAGAACGAAATAGTGAGCAATACAGACATTCCGTGACTTTTCTCCTCACCATTTTCTGGGGGTACCAAAAATCTGTAGTAAAGATAAACAGCGCAGTAGTGAGAAATATAAACAGTCCTTTATTTATCTACTTACCTCTTTCTAAGGATAACAAAACTCTGTAATGAAGATAAACAACGCAATAGTGTGTATTACAGGTAGTCCGAGAGATTCCTTGGCTTCTCTCTCTGGAGGTGAAAAATATGTTATAAGAATAAACAATTTAATAGTGAGCAATAGGGGCAATCCACCCGACAGTCAGCTTCTCACCACTATCTGGGGTAAAAAATGTAATAAAATTAAACAACGCAATAGTGAGCAATACAGATAGTCATAGAGTTTTCTTCTCACCACATTCCCGAGGTAACGTAAACCTACAAAAAGATAAAAGACGTAATATTGAGCAATACGGGTAGTCCTAGAGATATCTTCTCATCATTTTCTATGGTGGTAAAAAAATCTGTAATAAAGATAAACCACGTAATAGTTAAGCCTAATGATAGTCAAACGTCCGAGAGATATCTTCTCACCAATTTCTGAGGGTAACGAAAGTCTGTTATAAAGATTAAAGAGTAATCATAAGCAATACGGACAGTCCGAGAGTCATCTTATCACCACTTTCTAGGGGGTTAAAATCTGTAATAAAGATAAACAACGTAATAGTCAGCAACACAAATAGTTTAAGATTTGAATATGGACAGACCGAAAGATATCTTCTCGCCATTTTCTTGGGGTAACAAAAGTCTATAATAACGATTAAAGAGTAATCATAAGCAATACGGATAGTCCGAGAGTTATCTTATCACCAATTTCTTGGATGTAAATCTGTAATAAAGATAAACAACGTAGTATTCAGCAATACGAATAGTCCGAATACGGACAGTCCGAGGGTTATCTTCTTATCATGAGTGGGTTGGGGTACAAAATCCTGTAAAAAAAAGCAGACGGTGTGGTAGTTAGCTGTATTTACAGTCCTTGATTTTTCTGTTAGAAATAAACTTAATTTTGATAAGATTGTCAAAAAGTATAGTTATAGGGATTATTCTTGTACAGGCTGAATAGAAAATATCTATAAAAAATATTCAATACAAGGAACTTTTCTGATAAAACTCTTATTTATTTTTAATCACATTAATCATAATTATAGTATGGGAAAAAAATGAAATACTTAGCACATGTTTTTCATTATTTGTTATTGTATATTTCGCAGAAAAATGCATCTTTTTAACGTGTCCTATTCCTATCCTTTACAGTTAAATGACAAAATCAACAGATTTAGTGTACAAGTTCTAGACCAAAAGACACAAACAAACAAGAAGTGTATCAAATTGATCCTTACCCAGCTAAACAGAGGAACGACAGTATAATACAAGGTATGATGATATTCATAAAGTAGTATTTGACTCGTCTGCGCAGGCGCATATAAAACATTACATCCGGGAAGGGTTCTTTACAACAGTTGTAGAAAACGCTGTTTCTTGTCACCTGTCAAATAAAGTAAAATGGTTTATAGATATGGGAAGTAGTTGTGAGAAATGCATTTTTTCTGGTCTATTCACATTATCAATTGAGTTTCATCATTTGGTGTAGCCAATATGTTTGTAAACATTAACCGTTTTCATAAGTGAAAATGAAAAGCAAAGGTTCTGAGGTCTGCTCGGTATCCTGTAACCCCGTTTTCTTACAATGATATAGACCTACGCCTTGTTGAGCGACAAAACTCTGACAGGGGAATTGTCATCCATTGATAAAGGGAGAAAACTAATATTAGATTACCTTCACACCGATTAACTCCCATTCGCCATTGTCAATATAGTTAGACAGGTCAATGGTATTATTCCGTTTCATTGCGTCCACTTGGAAACCATTATAGGCCCACGATCCCAGCTTCAGGTGACAAACCTAAATACGAGAAAATATATAACAACTTAACCCTTAACAATTTTTCAAAATCTTACACTAGTAAAAATACAAAGTGGTAGAAGACTATATTTTAAAGTAAGTCATTCTCAAAAAGTAAGCATTCTATATGAAAGAAAATATTTTAGAAAAAGAGGAAGTTGCTAATTGGATGTTCCAGGTATTGTTTCTAGTATATTACAAACATAACATCACAAGGATGTAAAAAAATTCGAGATTGCAAGAAATGGGTTAAATAGAAATTTTTCAACCCTGCAAATAGAAAATGTATGTTTAATAAAAAGAAATATGCTTATAGAGAAATAAAGGTAGATTAAATCTTATTTGAATTCAATAGAAATAAATTGTCTTCAAAGGATTAATACATAGAAACTGTAGACCCACAAGAACGTGTCAGGTGAGAAAACATCATAGCCAATATTTCATGTAAATTTGATGCTTGATCATTCATTCGAACTTGTACATCCATAGCTAATGACTTTTGTAAAACCCGAGAGAAATCTTCTAAAAATCTAGCATCCGCGACATTTTCTAGGGCCACGTACCTGATCGTCGAAAGGAAAATACGTAATGTCTATTTTACACGAACTCCTAAATCTAACGACCGGACCCCAAAACACGCGGCCATCATTGTCAACCATCGCTAGACTTGGCATATAGCCAGATGTGTAATCTTCCACACTGAAAAAAATTGATTGATAAATTGTTGAATTAACTGATTGATTGTTTGATTGTTCGATTGATTGATTGATTGATTGATTGATTGGATTGAATGGGTTTAAAGTCTTGTAACAGTATTTCATTCATATCCCGACAGCTGTAGCATCTAACCATGGATTCCTGTTAACACAAGTTTTACTATAACATCTTTTCTGAGCCTCTTGGTGCTCATCCTATTTTGATATACGATTAACAACCCCTTGGTGAAACACAAATGTCGGAAAAGCAAATTGCCAAGGCCGGGAATCGAACCCGGGACCCCATGATTAAACGTTCCGGAAAGAGATAAACTGGGCTGTAAATACATGTACATGTATTTATTTTTTATGTCTTGAAGATTTGAATTATTGACCTACTAACATGTTCTAGAAATTCTCTTTATTTTGACATGATAATTTCCTTAACGATTCGACTGTATATGGCTTTGTTAAAGTCGACGGTGGTACAAGTGTAGCAGCATTATTTATCACGAGGAAATACGTATACTACTGGTACGTTCACATCGACTAAAGGTTTGATTAAGATTATCATGATAAAAAGTACCCTATAGCACAATTTTAAAAGTGCCTGTTTTAAAGTCCACAAGCAATA
Organism: Fragum fragum; assembly: GCA_946902895.1. Lineage (NCBI taxonomy): Eukaryota > Metazoa > Mollusca > Bivalvia > Cardiida > Cardiidae > Fragum > Fragum fragum. The sequence goes on along the minus strand of OX336383.1, from coordinate 7,747,509 downwards.
TTTGTCTACAAGGTATACATATACTGACATCGTATATAACAAAGTTTTATTTAAGCTATACCTGTTATAAAGAACAATGTCTGGCAGCCATATTTGTCTACAAGTTATAAGTATACTACTGGTACCATCGTATCTACCAAAGATTTGTTAAAGAAATGCCTGTTATAAAGAACATTGTCCGGCAGCCGTATTTGTCTACAAGTTGTACGTTTACTTCTGGTGCAATGATATATACCAAAGGTTTGTTTAAGATAAACCTGTTATAAAGAACGATGTCTGGCAGCCATATTTGTCTACAAGTTATGAGTATACTAGTGGTACCATCGTATCTACCAAGGATTGGTAAAGATATACCTGTTATTAAAAACAATGTCCGATAGCCATATTTGTCCACAATTTATACGTATACCACTTGGGCCATCGTATCTACCAAAGGTTTGTTAAAGATATACCTGTTATAAAGAACAATGTACGGCATATTTGTCTACAAGTTACCTGTGTACTACTGATGCCATCGTAACTACTAAAATAAGCACGATCCAAAGCACTTGTTAAAAGGGACAATGTCCGACAACCGTTTTTGTCTACAAGATATTCGTTTACTTAAGGTGCGATCATACCTACTAAAGGTTTGTTTAACATAAACATGACAAAAAGTACCTGTTATAAAGAACAATGTCCGGCAGCCATATTTGTCTACAAGGTATACGTATACTACTGGTGCCATCGTATCTATTGGCGTCCCATATCAGCTTCTCGTCGCGCCATTCCTACAAACACAGAATATAAAAAAAACGTTGGGGTTTGAACCAAACTTTCAGACGACGCAATTTTAGACTGGTTCAAATTCAATGAAGTTGTAGACATCAATTTCAAGTTGATAGAATTTCAAATATCTCTGTCAATACGTATAGAAAATGAAGAAAAGAAGAAATTGCTTGTCACAAGCAAATTTCTTCATTTTGTTTTAACATTGTTTTCCAGAACTATTTTGGCTGAAAAGGCGTAATTTTGTTGTAAGTTGTTAAGTCATATGGGATCTTTTACCCGATTTCCTTCTCCCTTCGATTTCTTTTCTTTTTTGCTGCTACATCTTATCTATTTTCAGAAATTCTACACAGAGCAAAAAAAATAAAAAGAGATTTGAAAACCCGTGCAGTACGCGCAGCCCCACCATGGTAGACTCTGTTCGCACTGCTTAGATGGTCTTTTTTCACGAGAATAGTCATCAACGGACCAATCGCCGCCCCCCCGACTTACTCCGTTTATCCAACCAATTGACTCCGACAGGAAGTTTCACTTTGCTTTTAAACGGCAAAATTTATAGCCAGTAGCGTGTAATGAAAAGGAAGATAGATGACTGGCGACCTGAACGTCGCAAGTACAGCTTAAATACGTATAATAACGACGTTAAAGTCACCAAAACAACATAATTGTTTTACACAAATGGATGACAATAGTGGAGTTCAAAGCTCAATGAGCTGAACGAATGATTTGATTGGTCGTAATTAACAGTCACGATTTGTCAGTGGAATAAGACGAGAAAATATAGAATATCATTTCATTATCATGCACAAGAGAAAGTCTACTTTTGGGAACTTTTTGATAAAGTATTAATATGCTACTTACGACTTCAAGCCAAACGTTTGTAGTTAGGACCTGATTCTTCTCGTCCTGAAAGTGGAAATTTTTAAAACCTTTACTATTTCTGAGAATTTCGGAAATTTAAATGGGTTGCAGACGACATTTTAAAGTGAGTACGATTAAAAAATGTAAACACAGTACACTAGAGTAATCATTGGCGGAAAAGAAGAAATTGTTTGTTACATGTTACATTTCTTCTTTTTTCTCAATGTCGTCTCGAGTATGATAAAAGTGCGTACAAACGGGGATTGTACGTGAAAGGGTTAAATACATTTTGAATGCTTAATTTTCCTTTACTTTAAAAATCAAATTTGAAAAAATGATTTGGAGTTGTTGTTTTTTTGTATTGGTTTTAACGCGACATTGAAGAATCGTTAACACATTTGTCCTTCTCGATTATTACCAGATCTAGGCTTTCGCAGTGAAAAAAACTTGTCAGAAAACAAACCAATGTGACCATCGGCGCGGTTTGGATTCGAACCGATGACCGTCGATTAAATGTTATAACTTCATAGCCACACAGGTCCTCTCCGCTAGTTTCAGGTCTACTTCATGGGTAACGTTGCAAATAGTTATTTGAAGCAATTGATTGTCTATTATCTATTGTGTGCGTGCCTGCAAGAGTAGAGTAGTTTTCGCATACTGATCATTCTCGATTCAGAAAATCTACCAAAAGCGAAGTGTTTCGACACCCGAAAGTCTGTGACGCCCGAGCAGTCTGATCAGGGTCTATATATCTCAAGCATATCATCATGAACTGTTAATGAGAATCACGTTTTTTAACTAGTAACGTACTTACACGTCGATATTGCGATATCGCGTTTTCTTAAACATGCAAAAGGACATCTGTCTTTAAACCATAGCACAATACGAGAAAATATATATAGCCTTTCTATTGTCCAAGCGACCCTGGCGATGAATGAATAACGCCAGGTTGGCCAGAATTTCAGATTGACTGATTGCTTAATTGGTTGATTGATTGAATGATTAGTTGATTAACTAATTGATTGATTGATTTTTTGGTTAATCGATTTATTGATAGATTGTTGGGTGCCTTAAATACAGCTATATGACAGCTTTTGTAATTACGACTGTGAAGGGAAAGGCAATTCACTTTACAATGCTAGGAAGTACATGTAATTTGCTCTGACCGTCCTATGCACGAAATCTAATATTTTAGAATGCAAGATAGATATCTTTGTCTGATTTTACATCATTTAATGGGTAATCACTTCTTATCAAATTAATGTTATTTATTACAAAGATGATCGGTCCTGTCATATTGATTTGTAGTCACGAACTGCACGGAATATATGGAATAGCGGTATTTCAAACAAGTATCCCCCAATCGCGTACTCTTTTAACGAAAATAGAGTAACGTTTCAAACGATGGGACGAGTCCTGTATTTCACCAATCTTATTTGTCCTTGGTTGACGGTTGACGTGTATATCTAGTCAGCTTCTAGTCGCTGTCAACTGCAATATCGATTAACCAATATACATATATATATACACATATATACAAGGGAAGTGAACTTTAACATTTATGTTATAAATTTTTGTTGGTATGGCAACATAAACGTCGTAACTACAGCTTATTCGATCTGTAGTTACGATGATTTGTTTCTTATTTTATCTCCCTGACCACATATCTTACAAATGAATCGTCTATTATTTCTGTCGATCTTCTTTGTGGGCGTGGTCAGCGATCTGTCGATTGAGTCTGTCTTTAAAGTTCATGTTTATTTTGCTTTTGTTATCCTGTTATTTAGATCTAGACCCGGATTAAGCATCCCGGTGTCAGCCCGATCAGCTCAGCTGATAGAACACTTGACTTCCAATCACAAGATCACGGGTTCGAAACCTGGGCTAACTACTTTGGCCGCCATTTTTGTTATTCAAGCTGTAGTTACGACGTTTAGGTCACAAACCAACCATTTTACTGTTTTGTTACAAGCATCTTGCCATTGACTTTGTAAAATAACGCCGTTAAAAATCGAAGCGGAACTTCTTATTGGGGTTAATTTGCGGGGCCTAGTGAGTTAACGGGCAGGGCCAGCGATTTGTCAGTAGTCTGTGGCTTTTCGTCATTGGTTGCATCTATGTTGCGGCGTATAAAGAGGTAATCGAATTCTTGTTACGTAATATAACATAAATCTACCCTCTATATATGAAGATTTATTGAATATTTCTGGAAAGTGTTGTTGGTGCTGTTAGACATGGATGCCTCGGTTGTTTGACCGCTTCTATATAACTACGTTAACCCCTTCCTGTTCAATCCCTGGATTTTACGTCCCTCTGATTTTATATTTGTGAAAGTATTGTTACAAGCTATTTCTTCTTTTTCTACAATATTTTCTACCCTACTTAATGGTTATTTTTCAAATTAAATCCAATTTAAATTTACGTCTGCAAAATCTTTGAATTTAGACAAGTCTAAAATTTTGCAAAACGGGAAAGGGTTAAAGCGTTTTTGATCGATACTCCTGTTCTATTATAATACACGATTCATATCCCGTTACGCCATATTTCATTTCCGTGACCTCCTTACACGTGATTTTATAATATATTTATATTACTGTTTTCTATTATTCATTTTTTTTTACAGGAATAAGATTGAATTGCTTGTAACAAGCAGATTCTTCTTACCCACAATTCTGTCTAGCTACATGTTTTAAATGTACCACCATTCTAAATGGCCGTCTTCTACATATTTAAGTTTGCCTAAAATTGTGTAGTGTGTAAATGTTTTACAGGTACAAAGTAAAACAATCCAATACGCAAATGGAAAGGGAGACCAGGGGTTTAGACCCCTCCTCCGAGATATTCGTTTACAAAAAGGGCTATAAGATTCGGAAAATCTGGAAATCAAAGTATCATATTGTCAATGGACAACTAAAGCGTCGTAACTACAGACTTTTCCCCTTCAACAGACGAATATCATAAAACGGGTATATTTTCGCTTGCCGGACCCCCCCCCCCCCCCTCCACTCACCCCCCTCCTTGAGAAAAAAATCTTGGACCTGCACACGATCTACATATATATTCGCAAGTCGATCCTGTCATAAATAAAATCTGTAAGAAGACTGAGTTATTGCCTGGTGTCTAAGAAAAGGAATGCTAATGAAGCAAGCAACTACAATATTCCCTGACCCATAAATAATACACTTGTCCGTCAAAACACTCACATCTGACATTTCACTCTTCTATCCCATTATTAATTCGATATATAGACAGATAGACAGTGATACCAATCGGGGGCGCTGTTAGGCAATCTTGAATACAGTCGTTCTTCAGTATAGCCTCAAGCTGTATTTACGTCATTTCGGGCGCCAAAATACGACTTCAACTATGGACGAGTAAAACTTTGAATTAACCCTTACCAGTTTTGCAAAATTTTATACCTGTCCAAATAGGCTTTGCAGACGAAAATTTAAACTGGATTTAATATATATATAACCCCCCCAATTTTTAGGGTAGAAAATATTGTTAAAAAAGGGGAAATTTCTTTCCACAAGCAATTTCTTCTTTTTTAACAATGTTTTCTCAAAATCACAGGGCCTTAAAAACCAGGGATTGAACAGTTAAAAGTTAAGCTATAGGTACGTGATTTTGATCGTCACAGATTTATTATAAAAACATTAACCAATTAGTAGGGTAGAAAATATTGTTGAAAAAGAAGAAATTGCTTGTCACAAGCAATTTCTTCTTTTTCAACAACGTTTTCTCAATTATAAAATTACAGGGACGTAAACACCAGGCACTGAAAAGGAAAGGGTTTGATTTTGATCGTCCTATGACAATATGTCCTAATAAACCCTGTGATTTTGTTGGTTTTGTATAGAGCTTTTTTTCCTGCTAGCATGAGCTGATTTCTAAATTATCCATTAAGATGCTTGATCTGTTTTATTGAATAAAGCCACTTTTATCAGTATTTCAGTCATATCGCGGCGGCTGGAGAACCTAACCATGGTTTCCTGATATATCTCATAACAGTACTACCACTGCATCCTTTTCGAGCCCCAAGCTGCTCCCCCATTTAGGTTTACGATTATCCATTCACTAAGACAAATGCCAGAGAGCATATTTGTGACGACAAGGGATCGAAACCTGGACCTCATGATCGGGAGTCGGACGCGCAACCAACATTGCGCTATGTCCGCCACCCTAAGGAAGCTTGAAGATCAAGTCGACCAACACTGTTAGAAGTTAATTCGAATTTGTTTGGGAACACACAATTTAGATTTTTTCGCATTCAAAATTTTACAGCTTGGTTTAAGGGGGAGGGGGCTATTAAGTGTCTTGCCAATGAACCAGAAAATGTCGAGCCTTGGGATAACATGTGCAACACTTTTAATCGGTCGTCTAGCGAGTCAGTCAAAGGTTATAGGTTAAGGGTAAGCTGTAACGCGACCAGTGGCGTGGGCCGCCATTTTCCCGTGATGAGAAAAAGTGACGAAATGAAAGTTCAGAAAGACCGATCAATTCAATCAAGCTGGTGGTAAAGATTAAATTGATACATATCGAATTAAAAAAGAGGATTTTCAATTGACGGATTGCCGCTGTTAAATCGATTGATGAATCGAACTGTTCAGTTGATCGAAAGTGGATTTGGACTCCGAAAATATCTTATACATTTTGTTAGTTTGCAGAATTAAACTTATTCAATCCGTAGTTATGATCTTTTGTCATTAACCAAATATTTCACCTTTTTTAGTTACAGACAATACATTTTGCAAAGTAATGCCGTTAATAGTCTTAGTCGAATTTCTTATTGGAGGTCAGGGGGCGTGGCTAACGATCCGTCAGTTGTGACACTTAATTGACCATTTGCTGGTCCCTCCCACATAGTCCTTTGGTCACGCCCATTGACTCCGACAGGGAATTCTGCTTCGATTTTTAACGAGACTATTTTGCAAAATTTATGGCTAGAAGCATGTAATAAAAAAGTAACATGTTTGGTTTGGTGACATAAACGTCGAAACTACAGCTTGAGTAAGCTGTAGTTACGAAGTTTATGTCACCAAACCAACACAAGTTTAACAAAATGGCGACAAATGTAGGAGTTGTAAGCTCAGGTCCCGTCTGAATAAATAATTTGATTGGTCGGTTGATTCCTTGATTGACATCCTCGATTTGTCAATTTTGGCACAAATATGTAGTAGTTGGACTTCAATGATTCATGTTACCATAACATTTATATTTTATGTATTTTCGTAATTATGGTTATGCATTTCAAAAAGATTATCAATTTTTTGTTACCATTCAAATTTGGGGCAATTCTAGCGCGAAAGTACGCAGTGTTACCACGAACACTAAATCAATTAGAATAATTAATTGAAAGTCATCTGACCTGTTCTAATTAAATATTGTTTTTTACCTTGCAGATGCCACTCGTCGCATTATTTGATTAAACAAAATATGGGGGTAAAAACGCATCTATTCCAAACAAGTTACTCTATTTCAAAAACCTTTAATATATTTGGTTTTAATAACGTAGAATCAGTGAAATTAATTTAAGCGTTTCGCTAAATTTGACATGATGTAGACAGGATATTTGTTTCTATTGGCCTTATCGTTCTGAAACAGCAGATATCTTCCAAGTATTGTCTTTTATACAGAAAGATTTGTTGAACAATTTATACCCGTAGCAATTCAACAGTAAATAGATAGAGGGGGGGGGGGGGGGGAGAAGAGACAGTGGAGAGACAGAAATAAACAGAGATCGAGGGAGATAGAGAGACAGAGAAGGGAAACAAAAAGAAACAGAGAAACAAGGACAGAGATTTAGAGAGAGATACAATCAGACAAAAGAGACAGAGAGAGAAGGAGAGAAAGAGATGGACAGGTAGAAAAAACACAGAGAAAGAAAAAGAAAGAGAGGGAGAGAGAGAGGAGGGAGAGAGAGAGATGTTTATACGAAGTAGTGAAATAAAAAAGATCATTTTTTACCGTTATGGTTAGATATCTAACTAAGTGACATAATGTCTTTGCATTGCTTCATTTTCATCTTTTTTATAGATAAATGGTATCGGTATTTTCATACAGGAGCGCGGCACACTGATAAGGGTGGGGGTTACCCCTGCCTGAATGAAGTATGTTTGTTTGTTTAAATGGGGTTTTACGCCGCTTTCAACAATCTTTCAGTTATATCGCAGCGGCTGGAGCACCTAACAATGGAATCCTGGTATTTCTCTCACCAGTACTACCATTACATCCTTTCCTAGCCTCCAGCTGCTATTCCACATAGGTCTACAATTATCGACCCATTGGTTAGAGACAAAAAGTCGGTAAGGATGAGTGCCGCCTGAATGGAGTTAAAATATTTTGGTCACGGAATTTCAGAATGCCCCCCCCCCCCGAACTTTCTAAGGACGAATCAAACGGTACATATCCCGTTTATTCCAAAATACCTCATTAAAAATCTTCTCACTTTTCATTTCTATCTTAACGCTAAGAATATGGTGCTTATCATGTTTCCCGACGCTTTATATCCGTCTCCGCTTTTCATCACCAGGCGGACATTTAAAAAGCCTTTTGTCTTTTCCTTGCATTCTCAACGCTAAGAACATTGTGAATGTTACGCGGTATTTTTCTTCCGTCTCAACCTTACATTGTTGCGACAGAGATGAAATAGCGCACTTCAGCCTTAAATGAAAACATTTATTGCATATAAACGATTGTCCTAGAATCTAGAATTAAATGGGAGGAATAGAATATGGCTATTTCATACTCGCTCAATTTCAATATCAGCGGAATTTCTCTCACAGTACGAATTGAGAGGGCTTTCTCAATATGTAGGACAAAAGATAATCACTTTTTTGTGTGTTCCAGTGTAATAATGTTATTTCTTATTTGGGTATGGAAATTGTCGCTCTATATGCGAAAAAGGTGTCCAAATTAAACGGGCCAATTTACAGAATACAACCAAATCTGGCTTATTTCCATACAAGGTTACCTTCTCACTGCACAAGCCCGTATTTTCACTACATCAGCAAAATAGCTTTTGGAAAACATTGTCAAATCATTGTCAAAAAGGAGAAATTGCTTGAGACAAGCAATTTCTCATTTTATCACAATTTGTCTAACCGATTTAACAACAATGAAATGTTTTTTACTCAGAAAGTTAAAAAATCATAAACATTTAATTGACCTCTACAACTCTTTTCAATTTGGACCAGTCTAAAATGTTGCTATCTGGTAATCGGTTATTAAGCGATAAATGTCGTCTACAACTTCTTTCAACCCGGTAATAGCTCAAATTGGTCCTTTTTTGATAAACATATGTTACTATAGAAAAATAAAGCCCTCAAGATTTACTAGCAGCCGTTACGAGAAAAGGAATATCCTGGAACTCCACGAGAAAATATTTGAAAAAAAGATTAGATCAAGCAGAGGTCAATTTGATATTGAAATTTGAGACTAGATTAAAGCAAAGGAGGGGGGCATTCTAGATTCAAAAAGCCTATTATCGAGAAACATCTAATAGTCTACCGTAAGCTTCCTGTATCCTTTTGCATAAATGTTATTTGAAACACTAGAGGACTAACTTTAATCCATTACCGCGCAAAGGACACACATTTCGACTGACCCAAATTGAAATAGTTTGAATTTGAAAACGACAATTTACGGTTAATTGTCAAATTATGTGCTGTAAGGGGATGTGATGTAATTATCACACTTGTGTTCTAATTTTTAAGTGTTGTAATAATCTATCACCAGAATATATGAATGAGATCATTTCATTTTGTAACAACACTAACTATAGCTTAAGATCATCTGCACATAGTGACATCACACACTTGAAATATAATACTTTGTACAAGAACCGATCTTTCTTATACTGTAGCATGAGTGTGTGGAATGAAATCCCTATTTCGATTAGAAGTTGAACTTCTTTATCTAGCTTCAAACAAAAATTCAAACAGTACCTGCTATTAAACAATCAATTGACCAAGCAGAAATTATTTAAATTATTAATGTACAGGGTGTGACTGTCCAAGAATTAAAAAAAGAATGTAAAAAAGATTTAATTCCAAATTGTTTAATTTGAAATGGTTGTCTTACTGTTTTACCTTAATAAAATAAAGACATTATTGTTATTATCATTATGGGAAGAAAAAAGCACTGAAATGAAGAAATCGCTTGTTATAATTGTATGATTATTAACTCGCCCTACAAAAATTAAATCTTTGAAAACCATTGGGAATGGAAAATGAAGGAACTTGTTACAAGTAACTTCTTCCTTATCAAGAATGTTTTATACCCCCAAAAATACATATCTTGTAATTCGATCGAGTGAATACTGACGTCTGCAATATTGTTAAATTTTGACCATCCCAAAATATTGATGTCTGCAACTTCTTTACATTTGGACCAGTCTAAAATCACGTCGTCTGGAAATTGGTTGATATTCAAAAATCAGTTGTATTTTTTCGTTTTTGCAGATTTTGACTTTTTTATTATTGTGAAACAGGAAGAAGGTTCAATCTAAAATTTGACAAATCAAAACTAAACAGACAAACAAACAACAAGAACAAAAACCTACATAAGACCGTCTTTTGTCATTTAGACAGACTTTTCCGGATAACGGATAAAATATTGCGAAAACCTGGACTCTTATATCAACAATCATCTGATAGTCTACAAACGTTATCTTAAAGCAAATCGGACAATTTCCCTGGGGAATTAATTCAATTTACATAGACGACATTTTGCTCAGACATGGGTGCCCTTAAAAGCTTATTTTGGATTTTTTTCAAATTCAAGATCGTTTGATGTATATCGTATTCTCAGTAGAATAAGAACAATATACTTTAAATCAGTTAAATTGAAAATGACGAAACGCCATGTATAAGGAATACGATATCAATTCAGATTAAAATCATTTAAGAGATGAAGAGAATAATTTTTGTTTTCATGGAGGTACGAACCGAAAAAACTTATCACACTGTATGAATACGGGAAGCGGATTCATACATAAGTGTGATTAGGTTTTTCAGTTTGTACCTTCATGAAAACAAAAAGGATTATCTTCATTTCTTATAATTTAATAGCATCGAGCGAAAAAACCCAAAACTTTACTAATTTTAGACTTTTTAGTTTAAGACTATTTCGTGCAGAAGCATACATAGCTGCGTGCTCAAAACTTTGTTCATGGAGTTATGAATAGTTTTTTCGATCAATCAGAACGCCCGTTTTTGATGGAATAAACTAAAAATTAAAATCATCATTGATATAAACATTCTATAAGTTGTACAGTTAGTCCATGGCCAAACGATTCCACTTTTTACCCCTCTCAAGAGAAAAGCTTTTAAAACTTTGAGGACTATATAAAGAAATTGCTGGTAAAAAGTATTTTGCTTATTTGGCGATCTAAACGCAGAAACTACAGCTTATTCAATCTAACCCATTGGCATACAGAAACGCTTTTTGACGCCCCCAAAGAAAACATTGTAAAAATGAAGAAATTGCTTGTTACAAGAAGTCGAAAAAAATCTAAAAATTCATAAGCTTTAAATTGTCGTCTACAAACTCTTTTGAATTTGGACCAGTCTTAGATTTTGTCATCTTGTATTGGTTTAATCGACGCTAAGTTCGCCAACCAAAGCCTGTCTTATGATCTATGCTAAAGACCGCATAAATCTTACGATATGTACTGATACAATTATTGCATTGTGATTTTGAAATGGATTAAACCTGCTAAATTGGCAGCCATAACGATCTAGCATAAAAATGAGTAAATTTGTAAAACAAGCTTGTTATATGCGAACTTTCCTAACCAAATTTTATTTCAATTTGAAATAATTTGATTTTTAGTTTCGTCTATCAAAAACGAGAGTTCTGATTGGTCGAAAAAAATTATTCATAACTCCATGAACAAAATTTTGAGCACGCAGCAATTTTGTATGCTTCCTCACAAAATAGTACCATACAAAAAGGTATCAAAATTTGTAAAGCTTTTGTTATTTTCGCTCCATGTTATTAAATTATAAGAAATGAAGAGAATATATTTTGTTTTCATGGAGGTATGAACCGAAAAACCTAATCACACAATGTATGAAACTGCTTCGCGTATTCAAACAGTGTGATTAAGTTTTTTCGGTTCATACCTCCATGAAAACAAAAATATTCTCTTCATCTCTTAACTTACTAGGTATAAAAGTACCATTTTCATCTGGTGATTAGAAATACAATGCTGTATGTTGTCCGCCATATTACAAAAAAATGTATATACTATGTTGTTAAGTCCTCATGGGTTGCTCAGACCTTCTGGATGCATATTCAATAAAGATATAATTATATATGAAAACTAACTTCTTTTGTCATTCGAACTCTCTTGACGGAGGTCAGTGGGCGGACTAGAGATCCTTCAATACCGCAAGAAGATAGTACATTGAAGAGACTGGAAATCCACTTCCAGGGTACAAAATCTGAGCTGGACAAAGGTTTCAGCCGACAACTCATTATTGTTACCATTATTCTGTTTTTATTCATTAATTGCTTTAATAAAAAATAAAAAATAAGGACCAGATACGGGAAAACATTGTGAGAAAGGGAGAAATTGCTTGTTACAAGCAAGTAATAGCGAGCATACTTGAATTTTACGGATGCATTACGCGTGTACGCATTATTTCCTTGTCACACGACTTAACCCTTTCCTGTTTTTCAATTTAAGACTCGTCAAATTTGAAAGAAATTGAAGGTGACGACTAAAAGTGAGTGCAATTGAAAAAGTAACCAATTAACATGGTAGAAAATATTGTGGGAAAAGAAGAAAGTGCTTGTCAAAACAATGTGTCCCGAAGTCACAGGGACGCAAAACAAGGATTGAATAGGAAAGAGTAAACCAATTCCCACACGATAAAATTTTATACCACTCCGAATTCAAAGAAATTGCAGACGACAATTAATGTTAATGTAAAACTTAAAAATTGTCTATGGGATAGAAAAATGTGGATAATGAAGAAATTGCTTGAAACATGCATGTTATTTATTTTCCACAATGTTTTCCAAAGCTTTCATATCAAAGAGCATTTAAAAGCGTCATTGTGTGGAAAAGGTTTAAGTTTAAATTTTGACGAAAACGTTACACCATATAATTCCGTATACAGAGAGTCTGTAATATAGACAGTTTTATACAGAACGAATACTAATGGCGCGAACAATATCAATGTTCTCTCACACATAAATAATGCACTTGTCCGTCTTAACATTTAACATCTGACATTCCACTCTTGCTTCCCAGTGTAAATATTATATCTAAACTAATATAAAGTGTTATCAATTGACTAAAAACAACTGCCAATGTAAAAATTATATGTAAACAGATATAAAGTGATATCAATTGACTAATCACAACTGCCAATGTAAATATAATATGTAAACAGATATATATAAAGTGATATCAATCTGCCAATGTAAATATCATATGTAAACAGATATAAAGTGATATCAATTGACTAATCACAACTGCCAATGTAAATATAATATGTAAACAGATATAAAGTGACTTTTCACAACTGCCAATATAAATATCATATGTAAACAGATATATATAAAGTGATATCAATCTGCCAATATAAATATCATATGTAAACAGATATAAAGTGTATCAATTGACTTATCACAACTGCCAATATAAATATCATATCTAAACTGATATCAAGTTATATCAAGAGACTAATCACAACTGCCAATATAAATATCATATCTAAACTGATATCAAGTTATATCAAGAGACTTATCACAACTGCCAATATAAATATCATATCTAAACTGATATAAAGTGATATCAAGAGACTAATCACAACTGCCAATGTAAATATCATATCTAAACTGATATCAAGTGGTATCAAGAGACTAATCACAACTGCCAATGTAAATATTATATCTAAACTGATATTGATTGATTGAATGGGGTTAAACGCCTCTTTTAACTGTATTTCAGTCATATCGCGGCGGCTGGAGCACCTAACAATGGATTCCTGGTATTTCTCACGCCAGTACTACCACTACATCCTTTCCTAGCCCCCCAGCTTCTATCCCACATAGGTTTACGATTATCCACACATTGGTGAGAGACAAATATCGGAAACAATATGTGCCGCCGCGGGTACCGAACCCATGACATCCCGTGATTGAAGATTAGGAGTCAGACGCGCTACCGACTGCGCTATGACGGCGGCTAAACTGATATAAAGTGATACCAATTGACTGATCACAACTGCCAATATAAATATCATATATTATATCTAAGCTAGCTAAAAAGCAATACAATCATTTTGCAAAATGTTCTTGAAAATATAATGTAAGTCACCTTTGAGGCCAGAGTTTAATGCATGGGGCTGTTTTTTCGATGCCTAAGAACCAGAGTTAATCCCTTGGTCGTTTTTCACTGCGATAATGTTTGTAACTCACTTATGTATGGAAATTGTCGTTCTAAATGCGAGATATCGGTCCAAATAAATTGAGCCAATTCACGATGACTCAACTCTTTGATATCTCACATTTCCATAAGGACGAAACTTACAGGCGCTGGTCACTTTACACACATTAACACCCCCCCCCCCCCAAAAAAAAAAGCTATGGAAAACATGGGTGAAAATGAAGAAGAAACTACTAGCAATTTCTTCATTATCAATCATTTTACCCAAAAGTATAAAACATGATTATCAACTAAAATTTGTTATCTGTACTTTCTTTGAATTTTAGCCAGTCTAAAATGCTGCCGTGAGGTAATGGATTAAATAACGGACACTGAAGCCAACTATACCAAGTAAAATGAAAAATAGCGCAAAAGCCGTACAATTAACGAGGTAACAAAGATATCTGACGGATCGCGGCTGTCAATTAAAACAAATCATTTGACTAATCAAATCATTCAGTAAAACCGGAAAAGTTATTTGAACTCCAACATTTCTATTAACCCTTTCCTGTTTAGCAAAATTTTAAACCTGTCCAAATTCAAAGCTTTTGCAGACGAAATTTTAAAGTGAATTCAATCTTAGAAAGAACCATTTAGGAGGGAAGAAAATATTGTGGATAAAAGAAGAAATTGCTTGTTTCTAGAAATTTCTTCTTTTTCTACAATATTTTCTCAACTATAAAATCACAGGGACGTTAAAAACAGGGATTGAACAGGGTTAAGCAATTTTATTGGTTTGACGATTTGAAAATCGTTACGACGTTTAGGTAACAAATCATCGATTCGCATTTAATTTTATATCCCTGACTACATACTTTACAAATCATGTATCATTGCCCCTGTCGAACTGCTATATCGGAGGTCAGGGGGTGTTTCTAACGATCCGTCAATTATTGACAGGAAGTAACTATTTCTGCCATATCGGACGAAGAGAGATCGCAATAGAAAAGCGATAAGTATCGACCCTTGTCAGATTGCGCGAACTGCTCAGGCTGACAAGGAACGAAACTTTTCGCACTTAAGCGATTTTCTTAATCTAGATTGACAATTCTACCTTACTGTATGATTATTTTTTCAATGAGACTTCTGATTGACCTCCACTGGTCCCAACCTCATTTGCAAATATTTCGTTTACTTCTGACAAGTTTCACACTTCTTATACAAGTTCCCAAAAACTTGTGTTAAATTGTCATTATTATCACTACACGAAAAACATTTAAAGTGCCAGTTACACTTAGACAATTCAACACAAACAAAGAAATGTTGATCTCCGAACGATGGTTTATTTTCTTTTTTAGAAGTTTGTGTCTTTCTATTCAAGATTCGTTTCATAAACCTTTTAATCAAT
Source organism: Fragum fragum (assembly GCA_946902895.1). Classification (NCBI taxonomy): domain Eukaryota; kingdom Metazoa; phylum Mollusca; class Bivalvia; order Cardiida; family Cardiidae; genus Fragum; species Fragum fragum. The sequence continues at coordinate 7,732,090 of OX336383.1, read as the reverse complement.
TGAGTGGTCGACCCGAACATTTAATGGCTCTTTGTCATTCAGATGTAGATCTGGTGACTCTTACATGCTTTTGAATTTGAAGAATTAAACTTTAAATGCATTTTATCAAATCTTGATGGTAAGACTTTACAAAAATGAAAGTTTTTTGTATCTTGTATCTTTCAATATATCATGTTTGAAATAAATTGTGAATTGGTCAATAAACAAGTTCCACTTTAACTTAAATTTGTTATTTTGACGACATAACTGTATGTAATGAACCGACTGAATATTTGAAATTCTTCAAATAAATCGTAAATTGGAAGTCATCTTATAGTCTAGATACGTTATCTTAACGTGATTTAGACTATTTCCCGGTGGACTTTATTCAATTTACATGGATGACCTTTATCGCAGATCTAGACGATACAATAAGTTAAAATAAGAGCAAAATCACACACATAGGCGCAAGCACACACACACAGAGGATTCAATTGACTGTAGTTTTGAGACGCGTCCCAATCATCTTCTAAGGGCAACAATGGACTAATCAAGGCTGTCAATTCAAGGACAAAAAACGGCAAATTTAATGATTTATTTTGACTTGAAGAGAAATTTAAACTCCGACATTGGCCGACGATTTTCGAGAAACATTTTAGTTAGTTGACGACTTATTCAATCTTAAGAAGCTTCTTCTCTGAGTCAGCGGTGGTTGCAAGTGGATTCAGGGGGCGGGGCAAGCTATCCAATCATTGTAAAGGATCTCATGTTATTCAACTTCTGTGATTGCAATCACAACTTTACTCATTATCAGACTTCAAAATTTTAGACTGGTCCAAATTAAAAGGAGTTGCAGACGACAATTTAATGTTTTTGAAATTTTAGATTTTTTCCATTTTTTGGGGTAGAAAAGATTTCACGCAATAGTTTCCCAAAGTTTATCTTTGAGGCGTCGAAAGCGTCATTGCGTGGAAACGGTTTACAAACATGTAGACGATATTTGGTCATCATGCAAAGATTGCTCAATTAACCCATTCCCACACGACAAAACTTTATAATCGTTCAAACTGAGAGATGATAGGACGATAATTCTAAGTTTTTCTAAGTTTTTGGAATTAAAAAAATACTTTGAATTTTAGTATAGAAAACATTGTCGACACTGAAAAAGTTTTCCGATGCTTTTGTGCCGAAAAAAGAAGAATTGTTGGAAAGGGTTGAACTATTATCTCCACTTATTTTCAATTTAGACAAATTCTTTTATCGTCTGGGACGACAAAATTCATATTAATCGAGCTATTTCCCATAGTATTTATTAAACCAATATAGACATCCATTGTCTATCCATTGTCTACATTTCTGTAAAGACCCAAGAAGTGTTATATGAATTAACAAAATCGTCAGACATTGGTTTAGGTCTCTTTTGTCGGTTAGAAAAACTATAAGAATTACATTTATGTACAAAAACCAGATTGTTTTAACCCATTCCAACACAGCAAAATTTTAGACTGGTCCAAATTGAAAGAAGCTGCAGACGACAATTCCAAATTGATGGAATTTTGAATTTTTTCGTCTTTTTGGGTAGAAAACATTATGGATAATGAAGAAATTGCTTGACACAAGCAATTTCTTCATTTTCCACAATGTTTTCCAAAGCTTTTTTCTCGAGGGGCGTAAAAAGGAGGGATTGGGTTGGAATGGGTTAAAACTTGCAAGACTGTAGGTCTGTTATGATTACGTGGTCTTTCAAGAACAGCCGGACACAACTATACTTAAACGGGGATAAAATGTCACATGTTTACAGACATTAAACGTTAACCCATTCTAACACAATGACGCTTTTAGACGCCACTAAAAACAACAAGGAAAACTTTGTTTAAAATGAAGAAATTACTTGCAACAATCAATTCCTTCATTTCGCACAATCTTTTGTACATAGAAAGCTCAAATAACCTAAAATCGCATAAAACTCAAATTGGTGTCAGCATCTTCCTTCGATTTGGACCAATCAACAATTTATTTTTTTTTTACAAATTGGTGACCATAATTTATGCAAAATAATGCCTTTGAATATCGAAGTGGAAGTTCCTTTTTGAGTCCATGGGCGTGGCTAGCGGAGTCAATAGGCGGGGCCAGAGATCCGTCAATTGTTTTCATTTCGTCACATTTTTGTCAACAGCGTATTAAAATAATAATAAAAAAATGATGGAAAAGAGGTACATACTGATATTTCGTTAGGACAAGTAAAGGGAGAAAGAAAGGCTAATAACAAACACAATTCTAGAAATTCGATCCGGTAATAATAAGTTAGTATGAAGTATGTAATATTGTCTATTGTACAGAACAAATATGCTAATGAAGTAAACAACTACAATGTTCCCCGACACGTAATAATACACTTGTCCGTCAATTTACTCACATCTGACATTCCACTCTTTTTTTCTATTAGAAGCTTTGTATTTAGGTTTATTGAGCCCATTGAGAAACGACAATATTTTAGAGAGGTCCAAATTGAAAGACGTTCGGACAACAATTTCATTTTCTTTTAAATCTTGTCTTTCTTAGTTGAAGCATTTTGAGGATGAAGAATATTACCAGCTATTTCTACATTTTTCACAATAATTTCCCAATTTGTTTCCTTAAAAAGCGTGAAAAACTATTAAAGAAAGAGTAGTACCTGTTCTTACTCTCTATACCCATTCAAACGTAATAACATTTAGACTGGTCTAAATTGAAAAAAAAAAAGGCTGAAGCCGACAATTTAAAGTAGTTGAATGTTTAAAAACCATTGTCTTTTGGAGTCGAAATCATTATGCATAATAAAGAAAATGCTTGTAATAAATCCATTATATTTTGCAGCTCGTGTAGAAGAGACTGGGTAGAAATGGGTTAATTCATTCCGACACAATGATATTTTTGGACGTCCCTCACGAGAAAAGCTTGGGAAAACATTATGGAAAATGAATAAATTGCTTGCAACAAGCAATCTCTTCATTTTACACAAAGTTTTCTACTGTGATAGTTGAAAAAGACTAAAATTTCACAAACTTTAAAGTGACGTCTGCAACTCCTTTCAATTCGGACCAGTCTAAACATTTGCCTCTGGTAATGGGTTAATACCAAGATACCTCTGTTTCTGATAGAACACGAACCATTGAAGTATTTGTGTATTTATTTTCTCTGGCCTAAGACTACTTTGAATGTAGCTAGTGCGTAATTATACATTTTCACGCATCCTTAAAGGGCCGTTATTTCCTGACTGTTTAAGAGTAGATTATTAGCTAGCAAAGCGTCGGCTGTGCTGGCCTACGTTAACAGACAAGATTTTAAGGTAATTTTAGAACTCAACGCGTGCAAACTGACACTAGATACTAAGCTAGAAAAACCATAAAAAAGAAGTGTGTGTATATCAGGAATATTGCAAACTCTGCCTACAGCTGAATCTCCTAGTTATTTTAGCTCACCTGAACACATCGTCATTAGGTGAGCTTTGAATGTGCGTCTAGCGTCGTCCGGTGTCACTGTTTAGTGTTAACTTTATGAAACTTGGTAAGAATGTATGTCAAGTCATTAATATGAACCCTTTGAGCCAGATTGAAATTTGAAACATTCCATTGAAAAAACACGGAAAAATTGGCCCTCTTAAAAATTGTGCTGTTTACACTTAAGAGGCCACAAATGTAGCTCTTTTTGATGAAACCCGGTAAGAATTTTGTCAGGTCATAAAGATGAAGCCTGTTGAAAATCCATTGGAAAAATGGGGTTAGGAGTCTAAATAACAATTTGATTGTTGTCACCCTAGCGGCAACAAATACTGCTAAATTTTTATTGAAATGTAGTCAGAAAGATTTTAGGTCACAAAGATGAACCGTATGGAGAACGCTAATATTCCATATGAAAGCACGGTAAATGGGGTCTAAATGACAATTCCTTTGAATGCTTACTTGGGGCTACAAATTTGGCTCAATTCTTAAATGAAACTTTTTCAGAATATAGATGAAAGCTATAGGAAAAACGTTCTAATGGAAAAGACTACAAAAGGGCCTTATAGGCTCAATTTTGATGAAACTTGGTCAGGATGTGTAGGAAAACGGGAACAGCCCATATGAAAACTTTGGAAATTGGGCCTAGATGACGATGGTTTAGTTGATCGGATCGGCAATGTCACCTCACCTTTAGACACCCAATTTGATCGATACCTAATCACTGCACGATATATTAGTTACCTAACCTCTGCCCGTATATTTTTACTTATTCTAACAATTCGGAACATATACCAGATCATTGCGAAAAGAGCTCTCTTTCAGAATCAAGGAGACCGTTTGATACTGTTTTGTCGAAAAGATCTTATCTGTACTGATATCCAGGTCAAACAGGGAAAAGGGTATTCGAAGTATTCAAGTGACATTTCGTTTTTGGCGAATGTCATTGATGAATATTTTTTTCTATCAAAGACGGGCCTTCTGATTGGTCGAAAAAAATGTTCATACCTCAATGAATAAAATTTGAGCATGCAGCTATTTTTCATGCTTCCGCACAAAATAGTTCAATATAAAAAGTATCAAAATTTGTAAAGTTCTTTTCCCGCTTGATGCTATTAAATTGTAAATAATAAAGAGAATATTTTTGTTGTTGTTGTTTTCAGGTATGTATGAACCGAAAAATCTAATCACACTTGTATATGAATCCGCTTCGAGAATTCATACAGTGAGATTATTGTTTCGGTTCATACCTCTATGAAAACAACAACAACAACCAAAAAAAAAACCCTTTATTTTCATCATTTCTTAAATGAAAAACATGTAAAGGAGTAAAAATCAACAAAATCGACAATAGGCCCTAGACGTGCTGGCATGTTAAACTTTGCTGATTATCTCATGCCTCCGATTTATCCTTGTTGAAGGCATAAAAAATGTTGTTAGAACTTACGGCTTTGATCGCCAGCAGATGAAATAATGAAAAGTTAAACGAAAAATATCATCTTTCATTTAATATATATGTATAGGGTAAATTCATGTTTTTCTTCGTTCTCGTGATATATCAAAATTTCCTCCGCAGCTCAAAGCAAATACAAGATAGTGTGTCTCTATCGTAACATAATATTCCCTACGTATCTATGGACGGAATACGTTAATTATAAGACAGAAACGGAATGGAAATGGCTAAAAAGTACCGCCACCATTCTTAGCTAGCAAAGTGTCAGCTTTGATGGCTTAAGTTAACAGACAAAATTTTGAGGTCTTCTCAGAGTTCAAACGAGTGCAAACTGCCTCTGGAGGCTTAACCACTAAATCCACTGAATATCTACGCCAAAAAAGTAGTTTTTGTGTAAACTCAAGTATATTGTGTCAAAATGACTGGTCACACCTTCGTAGAGAACACCTCAAAAAGACTGCTATACAACCCATTCCCATTCAATCCCGCTTTTTAAGACCCCCCCAAAGGCTTTGAAAACATTGTGGACAATGACGAAATTGCTTGTATCAAGCAATTCTTTCAGTGTCCATAGTGTTTTCTACCCTACAAATGGCTAAGAAGATTACACAAAAAAAAACATTGCTTTGCTAGCTTACAGTACTTTCAGTACTTTAATTCTTATTTTTAAGCATCTTTCCGTCATTTGTGTCTTTCCTTATTATTTGTCTCTTTGTCTCGTTTAAAGGGAGCTCGTATAATTCATTTCAATACATTTCACAGATTGTTTTAATTCAGTCTAATTGGAGATATTTTGTAAAATGAAATTAATCTAGGTTTTGAAATAAATTATGTTTCAGACAAAAACATGTAGACGTTAGTCTTGCCTTTTTTCCTCTTTTCTATTATATCCTTTTTAGAAATGTAGACAATGGTTGCAAGTATAAATCAAACGAATGCTCCGGGGAAATTGCTTGATTTATTTCAATCTATTTGGCCAGACTATAAAATGATTGTTGAAACAAAAATCAAAGAAAATGTACACTCGCTAAAGTTTGCAAACCTAAGCAAATTCTTCAATGCTTTTCGGTGGATTATCGTAAGATCATCACTTTTATAGATTTTGTCCGGGAAAAAAATTCCTTCTCTTTTTCCGTTAAAGGCATAGAATACTTGTTTATTTCTCTTGTAAGATCGATGATTCTTTTCGTTGTGAACAACAATAACAATATTTTCTTTTGTTGTTCACTTCATAAGAGAAATATAATTAATCTTGGTGTCAAAAAAACCCACTATATTTTCACCTGAGGCTGCACTTCTCAATAAAAATAAAGCTTTTATTGTTCTTTTAATGAAAGATAAGATAAAACGATCTTACACTGAAATAAACAATTAGCCTTTACAAACCAGTCGAAATTCGCCAGTGTTACAGTATTAAAACAGGGTAAAAAAATTGCTTGAAATTCATCAAATAAAATATCATACAGTTGTTCAGCGAATCACTGCGAAATGTCGCTAGTGTGCGACAAAAACCTTGTAACTCCAGCTACGAGGTTTCGATCAACACCCGACTATGTATTCGTTTGATGATGGGAAAATACGATGAAAAGCAAACTGTGACCCTCTTTCAAAATGAAATATTATACTTGTACATAGATGTAGAAAATTGACTGGTCAACAAAATGGTTTTTGAGTTCCACAAATATAATCAAGTAAATGGCTCGTCAAAAAGAGGTACAGGGCGTTTTCACGGCGCTAATGCCTATGTCACGACGGTCCTAAAATATTCCTTCGGCTATTCTACGGCGATGTGTTACTTTCCTAATGCCATGCACTTTTACCACGCTAAATGAGATGACACGGCGATTGCACTGCGCTCTCGAGGCGAGTTTTCTCCGTTCTCGTGGTGAGTACACTGCGTTGCTCAAGCTATTACCTCGCTCTTGCCACGCCGCGGTCTCACGGCAATTGTTTTGATCAAACTGCGCGCCGTCTTGTACCGACCTCCGGCGTTCTAGGCGATTGCTCTGCCCTCTCACTATCCTCCTGTGACGATGTCTCGGCGCCCTAACTGCCCTCTGGATAATTGTAGATAGCAGTGAGAGCGCCATGGTATAACCACCCAAGAATGACAGACCTTTTAAGGCTTGTGGATTATAAGCGTCACTTTATTTATCAGAAATTATGTTGGAAAAAAATGGCAATTCCTTGCTTTATTTACTTGGGTTTTTGGTGTTTTTTTTTTATATATCTTTTTTATTTATTTGTTTGAAGATGTTGTTGGCGATGGATCGTAGTGCTATGCTTGTGGAAGCATTGTTTCTTTTGTTTTGTATTATTCTTTAGCATCAAACAATCGACCATAAAAGGTCAGCAACATTTGAATAAATCCATATGGAAATCCAAGATATAGACAGAAGTTATCGAAAAGAACGCCATAAATTGGCTCGTTTCATTTCGTCCGATATCCCCGCATTTAGAGCGACAATTTCCATACCTAAGTAACTTACAAACATTATTGCGGTGAAAAACCACTATGAGATTAACTTTCGTTCTTCGGTCTTGGGAACAGCTTTTATTCTCTGACAGTGAAAGGACGTCGATACTTGGACAAGAAACATTAAAATGTCTGTAGATAATTTCAAACAAAAATAGCTATAGTCTCCAAATGATGATTTATTTAACCAATTACCACACGACAACATTTTAGACTGGTATAAATTGAAAGATGCTGTAGACAACATTACATGGTGTGATAAAACTGTAAAAAAACAACAACAGTCAAATGGAGTAGAGAATATTACAACAAAGAGAGAAATTGCTTGTCACAAGTAGTTTCTCCCTTTCTCACGATGTTTTCCAAAGCAATTTGTCATTCCTTAAAAATCGGGATTAAGTGGTAATGGGATAAGATAGATCGATTCTCTTGGAAAAATAACCTTTGGGGAGAAAAACAACTTCAATCTATTACTTTCCTTAAAAAAGTTTTTTTTCTATCATTATTCGCGGAAGTGACCACCGCTCATTACAAAAAAAGAATTATAATGATAATGCTTATAAAATTTTGAATTTGTGCTGCCTAATTATCATGTTGATGAAAATCTTATCGGAAAATGAGAAATAACGACCCACAAGCAGTCTTTTCTGTTCAACTTCAGCCCGATTAGCTCAAGTGGTAGAGCACTTCACTTCAAACTTCAAGATCATGTTTTCGAGGCCGGGGCTGATCATATCAACTAACGAATTAATTGTCTTTCGAATCAGACGATAAACCGAGGCCCCGTGTGACGGTGCTATCCATCGAGCACGTTAAAGAACAAGGCTTAGCTCTAAGCAGTTTCGTCCAGTATCCTTGTACTATCCCCCGTAACAACTCTCTGTCTTCCAGGGACGTCGCTTATCGTAATGATATTATTAAAATTGTTTGTTCCTATCTCCCTAAACACTTTCCATACTAGTAATTCAGAAATTATCTTTGGAAAAGAAAAACACAAGCTTGATGCAAGCAAGCTTTCCCTTTCTAAGAATGTTTTATAACCTACTTTCTTTTCAATAATGTCACATTCACAATCGACATATTTGACGTTTGAGAAAGCTCCGATAAATGTAACTAACCCTAGAACGTCTATAATAGATAATGGAAAACAATTGTGATGCATGGTTAAACGGGCAGATTAGAAATTTGTATTCTTCCTTTACAATCTGGTCAAGATAAGGATGGGAGTAATCTCTCCGGTCCTCTTCAATAATTTTTGTTAGACATCGTTATAGAAACCTTTTGTTCGGAAAAGTCCGCTGGAAAAATATGCCCATGTCTTCAACTTAGTACCCTCCCTCAATTAAATCGATGCTTACGTGTCTGAATTATTAGCGATTGAAGTCAAAATACAATGTCTACAAATGGTAATTCAGTATCTGTAAATTATGGTAGGAAATATTGTTATTTTCTCGTCATACAAAAACTATAAGCGAATAACAATAAGTGTTCCATGCCTATATATTACACCAAAATGACATTTTCCTTTATTTCGACATCCGATACAACTCGACAGAAAAATCCGTATTAGCCGTGTACCTCAAAAACCGTTTTCGTCGAGTACCTAAATGCAAAGGTCAACTAACATATTTTCGTGTTACACTGTAATGAAGATCAACTTCATTTATTCATAAAACATGCCAATACACATATCCATCATATTGTGTTGCATTTTACGCATTTTGGTACTGTTGACAGTCTATTTTTAGATTTGTGTGATGTATTTACCGAAATGTCTACGCAAAGAAGTTTTAACGCGGTTTTAATTTAACCTTCTCGAATTACAGAGCTCTAATAAAGAATGGAAGTACGTGTCTATCCCAAGTAGAATGATTTTCACGGAGAAGCTTACAGAAGATGCGTCATTATGCTTAAGAATTACAAATTCTCTAGCCAGTTTTCGTGACTAAAACATTTATCAGCCATTCATAAAAATCTCAGATTTACGTTTAGTTAATAAATCATATATGGTAGATATTTGAATGTATGCTTATTTTCTGGTCTATAATTAGAGAATCTTTCTTTCTTACAGGCCGTATCTGTCGAGTAGCTTGTGTAGAATTCTATTTGACGAGGCAAATGGTATTCTACACAAGCTACGAGAAAAGATGGCTTAAGAGAGTGGTGGTTGAATAAAGTCGTTGTGACACATTTGGAGATTTATTCGGTTGCATTCGTAAAATATTACAGGGCTTTAACATAATCCATTATTGTTCGAACTCATTAGAAACGTCTCATATCGACTATTTGAATGAGCTCCAAAAATTAGGATGGGGTTACCGCATTGTTTTTACAAATACTTCTACTCAAACTCATTCAAATGCGAACTCGATTATGGTCGCTTACTGAGAGGGGTTCGCTATAGGGATGCTTGCTTCAGCAGGGTTGAAAGCAGTTCAGCAATAAATAAATGATAATGCGCTTTGTGAGTATTACATAGAATCCAATTTATCTATCTTTGGTTCATTAACCAAATTATTGGTGCACCGTCCACTTTCATATGACCATAAGGATGTGGCCTCACATTATATCGAAATAAACATGCTTTTTTTATTGAACATAAGCCTCTTTCTTTTCCTTTTAAAACCACTCGTTATATCTAATAAGGGCTTTATTCAGATTTTTGAGGTCGTTAACATTTGCAGAGGATATAAAAAAGATTAATGAAGCACGAGGGCGTTTATGGGGATCTCTGTATGTTATCGACTGTAAAAGAGTGATTGGGTTTACTTATTGCCAATTCACATACTTTCCAAATCTAACTTTAGATTATCTTAGCAGATTTCAGGGAAATAATCAGCATCACTATGCATTGTTTACAATACACCGTCCCGAGTAAGGGCATTCAAGTGAAAGAAAAAAAGAGAGAGAGAGAGAGAGAGAGAGAGAGAGAGAGAGAGAGAGAGAGAGAGAAACGGGCGTTAACAGCATATGAGATTATTGATTTGATTTACGTTTTTAGCTAGCACATGAAAATTTCAAATTGTTGAAAATTCTGAAATATTTAGCTCTCTAGGAAAAAAAAACAATGTGGAAAATGACGAAATTGCTTGTAACAAGTAATTTCTTCAATCTCCACATTGTTTTCTACAACCATTTTCTTAAGAGGCGTGGAATTGTGTGGGGTGATTAACTTGGTTAGTTTAACCTAGTTTCTATATCATGATAACGTTTGACAGAGAATATTACTGAACAAAACAATACTTTGCTAGCTTATGGTAATTTTCAGTACGTTGATTCCATTAACGAACAGGTTTTGTAATACATACCTCTAACGACCCGAAAACGAACTTTTATGCAATCGCATCCTATGTGTGAAGTATGATGTATCAAAACAAAATCATGTTTGATAGTTTGTTTTTGCACAGCTTTAAATCATTGACGTGGTCACTAACGAATTTCAAGAATATGGTAATGAATGGCTAGTTTAACTCGCGATTAAATACCTTTAAAAAAAGAATGGTGGTATCATCCAGTAACACCAATCGGAAGGCACTCGGCCATTCCCGTAAACTTTGGGAACAGACCTTGAACCAATCGGAACCCACTCGGCCATTCTCGTAAACTTCCGGAACAGACCTCGGACGTACATAAGGCGGAGCATTATGTAACAAAATGGTGCATTTTGTTGGCCGGAAACAGGGTAGGGAAAACGTAGTACGTACTCTTGGAAAACAAGGCTGGTTCGGAACTCTCAAAATCGCTGAAAAGCTTAAATTTTATTTTGTAGTTTTTATGTTTTTCCTGTCATTGTTTTCGTCTGATATCAAGTTTGCTTTGAAGACATAACAGAGTTCTTACAGAATCTTTACAAAAAGTATTTTACCACCACCATTACTTTGCATAACGGATATCGCAATTTGGAAATTTGTCACGTGTTTATTCAAAAGAAGTCCTACGAAGTACATCCGAGACTTGAATCAAGGAATTGAACGATTGCCAGAAACACCTCTCTTTACGATAATCAAACTAGACACAGTCTTAGTTTGAATAACGTAAAGCTATTTAGATACTTTAATATGCGACTGTGACGTGGGTTCTTAATCAAATTAACAGATCGCTCGTAATTAAGGTCGGACAGAGAGTTCTACTTCGATATTCAAACGACGTTTTCGTCAAAAGTTATGTGCTTTGGACAAAAAAAAAATGTGCAGTCTGATCTTAGTCTTAACCACACGTGTGACATTCTGAGTCAGAGTTGAATATAGTATTGATAAGCAGAAAATATTTACCCAAAAATTTGAATGCAATCTTGAAGAACGATTTCTTTCAGCATGATAAGAGGTCAGATCTGTAATACGAATTTTAATCACGTGAAGTAAAAAATAAACACCGAAGAAAAGCTGTAATAAGCAGTCATAAGACCTGTAAAGTCGGTGATGTCGTGATTTTTCCCTTGCTCTCTTTTTCACAGCGTCCTTCTCGAAAGAAGCGATAAATTGAAATAATTGAAAAGGCTTGTATGAGCTAGAGTGCATAACATCGATAAACAATATATGGATATCTTGACTAGAGGAAGTTCACTTAAATCTTGAACGGGGAGAAATATTAGTTATGCTAGTTTTCCAATATTCAGATCATTGCTTAATTTCAAAAGAGTTTCAAAGGCCTTAGATAATACTAAATAATACTAAAATTTAAACGAATTCCAAAAACCTCGTGTGGGTCTACATATTATGACCATTCGAGTCTACAACAAGTATCATCAGATGATGTAAAGTGCTTACTTCGTGGAATCTGATATTTATCATTTATTAGCTAGCAAAGCGTCGCCTTTGATAGTTTAAGTTAACAGACACAATTTTGAGGTCTTCTCAAAGTTCAACGAGTGCAATCTACCACTGGTGGCTTAACCACAAAATCCGTTAAATGCCTACGCCATAAAAGGTAGTTCTTATGTATTTCAGGAATATTGCAAACTCTGCATGCAAGTTCATCTCCTGTGTATTTTAGATCACTTGAGCACATAGTGTCCAAAATGACTCTGATCAGAGTCTTCAAAAAAGATGCAGATGACATTTTCAAACTGGTGCAAATTCTAAAAAAAACGTCTCTTTAGGTAAAAAACAATGTGGAAAATGGAGAAATTGTTTACAAGCAACTTCTTCTTTTTCCATATTGTTTTCCACAACTATTTCTTTGCATGTCGTAAATAGGAGGGACGGTTTTGGAATTGGTTAGCTCCTTTGTAACTTTAACATCGCTTCCTTATCATGATAACGTTTGACAAAGATTACTGAATAAAACAATGCTTTGATATCTTACAGTACTTTTCAGTACTTTGATTAGGTCAAAGGGTTAATATTAAAGTAATATATCGGCTAGGATATTAAACATTCTGCTGGAGGGGGGAAAGGTTAATGAATCAATTTTACAGTAAATTGTTTTTTAACCTCAAATTTTAATAGACCTTGCAAACCGAAATGGAAATTTATGAACGTTTAGTGACGCTGTCTCTATACCCAAACTGCATTATTTTAGTGGACTTGAACAATATTTGCTTTCGTTTGTTAATTTAAAAAAAAAATCGCATGGTACCTCAACGTTACGTGTAGGAAAGGATTTTGTTTGTTTGAATGAGGTTTTACGCCGCTTTCAACAATCTTTCAGTTATATCGCGGCGGCTGGAGCACCTAACAATGGATTCCTGGTATTTCTCACACCAGTACCGCCATCACATCCTTTCCTAGCCTCCAGCTGCTATCCCACATAGGTCTACGATTATCAACCCATTGGTGGGAGACAAATAGTCGGAAAGGATGAGTGCCGCCGTCGGGGATCGAACCCGGGACCTCTAGAATGACAGTCCGAGGCGCTACCACCTGCGCTATGACGGCGGCGTGTAGGAAAGGAAAACACCCGTTGGATTTCAAACAAAACTGACCCGTTGGATTTCAAAACAAAAACTGACAATTAACAATTTCAAATGTCGTCTTTGTACAAATTTTGATTGGTCCAAATGAAAGAAGTTCCGGGATTCAATTTCAACTTTATTGAATTTTTAAGATCTGTCATTTTCTGGGTAGAAAAATATGTGAATCATTAAGAAATTGTTAGTAAAAATTCCAAATCAAAGTTTGAGTTAAATCTCAGTTGAAATAAAAATAAATTCCTCAGCGTTAAGTGTATTGCGATGTTTGTATCTTATGTATAATACCAGGGGTTAACATATCTAAAACTAGCTAGTATAGTATTACGTCTCACGCGGAATAAACGTTTTTGTAGAGAATGTAAAATTTGACGTACAAAGTCCAATTAAAGTAATGGACATGCGAGATAAGGTTTTTTTACATGGAAGAAAAGGCCTCTCGAAAGCAATCATAAGACCTGTCAAAGTCAGTAAAATCTTGAATATTCCCGCGCGGTTTATTTAGTTTATCGTCTTTTCCCAAATGGTCACGTTAAATGGAAACAATTGAATAGGCTTGTGTGAGCTTGACAGCTAACACCCCTATACAAACTGTGAATTTGTTTACTTTGTTCAGCACAAATCTCAGCTAAATCTTAAATGGCAGAAATTTTACCTACGCTAGTCTTCCATAAAATTCTTGTCCAATATGTGGTATAGATTTAGGGAACTACGGGACAATAAGAAAAGATTCAAAGGTTACATGAAACGTTAGAAAAAGTTGGGGAATTTCATTCGCGCCGTTTGATTGTACATATCTCTTTAATGCTTTCAGGTGTATTATCGAGAAATAACGGTAGATTATAATTTGATAAACTCACCGCCTATCCAGTGAAATTATCAAAAACTTATGCCCCGCTTTCGTTCATTTCACCCTATCTGGCGTTATCTAAGCAGAGCCAAATAAGTGACGTCATCATAAGCGTTGCATAGCAGTCATGTGCAAAATGGCGCGCTTTAAGAAAATTTGTCATAAAATTTTCGCATTTTGTCTAATTTTTGCATTAAAGAAATAGAACAATCGTTTGTTTTTCGAGTAAGATCGATTGATATTCATTTCTTGAACAACAAAAGCTATATTTTCACTCGTGGCTTCGCCATTCATAAAAATAAAGCTTTTTTTGTTCACTCAATGAAATATGAATCGATCTTACACTGAAACAAACGATTATCCTTTATATACTTATCGCAACCCTTTACAGTTTTTTTATTTACTTTTTTCTAAAATGTACAGATTTGCCAAAGCTATAGTTGTAAGAAACATAAATTTGACTCTATGTTTAATGCTACACAAATGCTGTATACTTGTTTACTAATGATACATAACTACCATATACCTGATTACTAATGCTATATAACTACTATATACTTGTTGACTATTGCTGCATTACTACTTTATTCTTGTTTATTAATGCTAAATACATGTTTTTGATTTTTATTTACTAATGCTACATAACTACTAGTTACATAACAACTACTGTCTACTAATTCTTCACAACTGCTATATACTTGTTTATTAATACTACATAACTACCATATACGTGATTACTAATGGTACATAACTACTATTTAAATGTTGACTATTGCTGCATAACTACTATATTCTTGTTTACTAATGCAACAAAATTGCTATATACTTTTTTACCAATACTAAATAACTACCATATAAAAAAATTTTTTTTTATTTTTATTTACTAATGCTTCATAACTACTAGATACTTGTTTACTAATGCTTCATAACTGCCATATACTTGTTTACTAATGCAACAAAATTGCTATATACTTTTTTACCAATATTAAATAACTACCATATACGAGTTTACTAATGCTACATAACTACTATATAGTTGCTAACTAATGCTACATAACTACCTCATACTTGTTTACTAATGCTACAAATCTGCTCTATACTTGTTTACTAATGCTACATAACTGCCGTATATAATTTTCTTAAGATTTCTAAGGGCCTTATTTATCATTCTTAATTCAACGCATCATTAAAATCCCCTGGTTATCGTTAGTTATTTTAGTCTGCTTAACTCTTTCCCACACAATCCCTGCGTCGCTGTAGTATTATACCTGAGAAAACATTGTGTAAAAAGAAGAAATTTCTTGTTAAAAGCAAATTCCTCTTCTTTCACAGTATTCTCTATCATATAGGATGGCTACCTTTAAAACTGTACTCTCTTTTTAATGTTGACAGATACCCCTTTGAATGCAAGTCTAAAGTTTAAAAAAAAAAAGAAAAGTGATTAATTGGATCTTCCTTCAAACCTTTTTCACGTTTGTAAGTTACTGTTACCACTTTGTAACCTTAAGACTTACATCCAAGTTGGGGTCTCGGTCACTGCATAAAACCTTTCAAACATTTGTCACAAGTCAACATAAAGTATAACTTTCGTACAATCTAGCACTTAGTTGTAAAGTACAGGGTAAGTCGTTAAATGATCCGGTTAACCTTGGAAACTGATATCGTCGTCTGCAAGCTCGTCATTTTCCATGGTTTGGAATATTTGCGCTCGATTCGAATGGTTGAAATAATGAATACTTGGTGTGATATTGAGCCAAAACGTTTGCCGCAGGGAGAGGTTACACGCATTGCTTAACATTTGACTATAAGGCGTTACGCGAGCATAATGCCGTAACTGCAGCTCTTTTCACAAAAGAGCGCGTTGAAAGTGGTATACCATTTTTTAATGTTAGTTTGTGTTTTGGCACCCTGACGACGGGACTGGCATAGCAAAGATTTTTACAGGAAATTTCAATACTGACTTTGAAAACTAAAGACCTTTTTATGCTTCTTGTATTCCAAAATATACCAAGCTCTGGCTCGATAAGCGAGGAAGTAGTAAACATCAATTGAAATCCACGTAAAAGGTGTCTGTAATATTAGAGAGATTAAGCCGATAGAAACAAATTTCCTGTCTACGGCATGTCAATTTCAGAGAAACGCTTAAATTGATTTCACTAGTTTCTAGCTCGTTACAAAAATGTGCACTAAACGCTTTTTGTTTGACCAATTTGATTTTTTAGGTTCATGTATCACAAACTGGTGGTATGATTGGTCGAAAAGAAAATATAGCTCCACGAAGAAAAGTTTGAACACGCAGCGATTTTGTATGCTTCCGCTAAAAAATATTTCCATCTAAAAGGTTTCAATATTTGTACAGTTTTTGCTTTTTTTTTCTCACGATGCTATTAAATTATAAGCAATGATTCGCGTATTCATACAGTGTGATTAGTTCTGTGGTTCATACCTCGATGAAAAAAAAAAACAACTCTTCAATTCTTATCTCAACAAATAGTTTATAAAAAATACACTACGCGACTCAATCTTTTCCTGTTTTGCAAAATTTTAGACATGACAAAAATCAAAGATCAAAGTCCGTAGGACGTATTCAAGAAAATTTAAGTAAAGGAATTTTAAAATAGAAGCCTGTTTAAGTCATTTTTCATATAAATGATATTTGACGTCAGATTTTTTCCACACCAAAAGCTGTCCGGGTTGCATCGATTTGTCTTATCTAATTAAGTATGGATGGAATTCGATTTTCTTCCTTTCTAATAGAATCAGGATTGAGTCGGGTTTGCCACAAAAGATATTTAATCAAGTGATTCCATTAAAAGATCGCCATTTATATTCCTTAATCAATTCAAAGATCTCTTTGTGTAATGCCACCATATTTTAGTTGGGGAAATTTTTGAGGAATGTCATAAGAGCTGCTAAATGACTTAAGGTGTCAGATTTGACACGACAAATATAATATTTTAGTTTCGTCTACTAAGATTAAAGCGTTTTGAATGGCTGATTTTTTTTCATACTTCTGTGAAAAAATGAACACGGAACTATTCCACATGTTTTCTTTGTTTTAGGTAGTGGCATTAAATTATAAGAAATAAAGAGAATATTTTTTCTGTAGTGTTCATTGAGGTATGAACCTAAATACTTTATCACACGGATCTATCTATTTATAGAACATTGTGCAAACACATAAGAAATTCTTTCCAGTGTAATTTTTCAATGACTTATTGAGAGATCATTGGCCAAGCCCATTGGCAACGCCCGCTGGACACGCCCACTGACTCCAACAGGGAGACCAACTAAGATGTATGACTGCGATATTTTGCAAAATGTGAGGTCTGTAACATGTAATATAAAAATCAAAACGCTTAGTTACCTAAACGTCGTTACTTAAGTCTGAATAAGTTGGAGGTACGATCTATAAGAAGCCAAACCAACATAACACATAATTCAAATGTTGGAGTCAAAGTTCACTTCCTGTCTAAATGAATGATTTGACTGGTCTGTTGATACTTTGATTGACAACTAGGTCCCGTCAAGTTTGAGTTTGAAAGATTCTTTCGCACACTCTTAGATTAATAATTTATCTCATGTGTACCTATAAAGATTTCTAGTAAAAGATACTCATTCGACACAGAAAAATCAGACACATCCGAAAAAAATAAACCATATTTGATTTTGTCAAATACGGTTCCATATAAGACAGTCTAAGATGACGTCATTTTCACTGTATGGATGGCGTTATTATGCGAATAAACGTAACAAAATATTAAATGTTGTTATTTTGTTGTTGTTGTTGTTGTTTTCATTCTTTGCGAAAATTCTATATGAAATATTGCAAACAAAAACCCGTTGTCAGCGCATGCCATATTCTCCGAAGATTGACCTGTCTACGGGACCGTATCACTTATCCAGATTGGGATAAATATTACTACGTCGTACGCATAACTCCATATTATATCGCAAAACAGTAGCAAGTGGAGAATTGTAATAAAACGGCGAAAACAAACTTAATTATCGACCGACATTAATTTGAAGAATAATAAATTTCAATCGCGAAAGTATTTATGCCTCACCTGTGCTCCAAGAAGAAGCATTAAGACGATGACATTTTGAATGTAGTTCGATGGAACAGGCCGAGTTGTCGCAAATGACACAACCAAGAATGCTCAAGTTAGATAGGTCAGTATTTGAAAAATGCCTCCTATCGGAAGAAACGAACAAAAATCCATATGAACCCTGATACAAATTGCACAAAAAAGCTGTAACTTTGTCAAGTTTTCACCCATGCATTATCAGACGACAGGAGCAATTAACAGAAATAGTCGCTTGATATAGTTGTTCGTTCAAGTAAGATCGACTGTATTTAAGTAGATTTCGTATCCTGTCATAATTCTAGGGTTGACTTTTTCCATCAAGAACCTTTATATCAAGGATCGCCATAAAGTTTGATTCTGTGGTACAGTTAAAGGGAGGTATCGATGTTTCTGAAACCTAGATAAGAAAAAAATGCCAATCGCCTAACAATACGCTAAAACGGACGCTTAATACTTAAATTTGAGTCAGATATTGACTTCGCGGTAACCCGATAGGCTAAAGTGGTGTTTTTGGTTATATAGAAAAGATTCAGCGGAATTCCAGATCACGAAATCCGGTTATCGACAGCGCTTGACTTCATTTGCATATGACCCAAAGTCAACAAAAGGTAACAAATTGACAAGCGAAGCAACCAATGTCCTAAATGATGTCAATCAAATGGTTAGCACAAAACTACGGTAAGTGGCGATATTCGTATGAACGCTGATGACAGTTTTGGACTGATCTTTACAGAACTGAAGAACGGCAAACGAAAATAACTCCTGGTGACGTATTGATGACCTTGGATGGAGCAAATTCAAACTGAATACGACATTCCAACTGTTATACACACCACGTGAATGACTCAATATTCTTCGCAACTGTCTAGGCTTAATCTTAAAAAAGATAAGGCTATTAGGGAAATACCCTTGTTTATTCAGATAAAAGTCCTCTGATTTTAGCAAAACTACTTTTCAGAATATTGTATTAAAATAGTATATGAGAGGGAATAAGAATAATCGAAATCTGTGACATGAAAAAAACAACAACATCGAAACCTACCTTTAATCGGCTTAGTAGCTATTTAATAAGCAGTGCTTATGACAATTAGTTTATTCTTAACATCCATAAAAGGGTAAGTTAAAACGGGAATTAAATGCAAATCGAATTCATTCTGTTCATCTAAAATAAAATGCACTGAATAATATTTGAATGTCACGGTAAATTACTTTGCTTTTGAACGGTTTGTTCTCAATCCATAAAATTTCAATTACATTATATGCATTGCTTCCTCTGTTCTGATACCGTTCGCTCATTGTGATAAATTGGCAGCTTGTTTTTTTTTATCAAAGTACTGAAGGTACTGTAAGCTAGCAAAGCATGGTTTTGTTCAGAAACCCTCTTTGTCAAAAGTTACCATGATAAATAAACGAGGTAAGGTGTTCAGGAGTTAACCAATTACAGTATGACAAAATCTTAAGACTGATTCGAATTGAAAGAAGTCACGGACGACAATTTCAAGTTGGTGGACTTTAGAAAATCTTTGCCTTTTAGGTTAGAAAACATTGTGGACAATGACGAAATTGCTTATAAGAAGAAAATGTTTGGATCCTAGCATCAAAGGAGTCATAATGGAAAGTCGTCTAGTAATGGGTTAATCCATTACTTTGCAGACGATATAGTATGGTCCAATTTGTTAGAGGCCGTTGTGTGTTTGCGTGTATCCGTGTGTATGAATATGTGTTAAAGTGATATTATCAACATATAATACAAAATTAGTAAATTTTACATCGGGACCGTAATTACAGGACTTGCGTACTTCAATGAGAATTTGCTGAAATTTCATAATTCTATTACTTTTTCCGGCAACTTTCCCTGTGCACAAGTTAACTCATCAGGTTACTGATGTAATGTTCATTTCATTCATTTATCATAGCAGTTAAAACGAAATAAAACTTTAACCCATTCCCACACAACAAAATGTAAGACAGGTCCAAATTGAAAGAAGCTGCAGACGACAATTTCAAGTTCTGTCATTTTTTGGATAGAAAACACAGCGGATAATGAAGAAATTGCTTGATACAAGCAATTTCTTCATCTTCCACATTTTTTTCCAAAGCTTTTTTCTCGAAGGGGCGTAAAAAGGACTGATTGTGTTGGAATGGGTTAAATGACTGAACGCTGGTCCCGTCGACCGAACTGCAACAGGAAGCTCGACTAAGCGTAGCAAACGGCGTTATATTGAAAACAATACGGTCAGAAGTAGGTAATGGAAAGATAAAGTACATGTAGTTGGTTGGTGACATAAACGTTGTCATTACAGTTTCATTAAGTAATAGCTAGATTAAGTCGTAAAACGAACAAAAATTCGAGACACCGTTGAAATAAATGATTCGATTGGTCAATCCATATTTCGACCAACAAAAGCGATCATTCAAATTTAACTCAAAGTTTCAACTAAAATCTCAAGATAAAACTCCATTGCAAACCAAAAAAAGGTATGTAATCGAGGGTCTAGAGAGGTATTACAATATTGGGGGAATGGGGAAAAAACGCTTGATACAAGCAATTTCTTCTTTTTCCACAATATTTTCTATATTCTACTTAATGAATATCTTTTTCAAATAAATCGATTTTCATTGTCTTCTGCAATACCTTTGATTTTCGGACAAGTCTAAAATTTTGCAATACAGGAAAGGGTTAAAGTATTACAAAACGCAGACAGGTTTCTTTCAATATGTAAGATGACATATTTCTTCTGTCACGTATTTAGAATTGGCTAGCCAGCCAGTATAATGGAAATGATTTTTATGTAATTCTGTCCCCATTTATTGATTTTCATTTAATATAATCTATTCAAATTTAATTCGAATATCGTGGATGTATTGTATAAGTCTTTAAGCGAAGTAAGACGAAAGGGACCCCTGTATTTCGTCAATTAACCAATCGCTGGCTCCGCACACTTACTTCGTTGGCCACGCCCACCAACTCCGACAAGAAGTCCCGCTTCGTTTTTTAACTGCGTTTTTTCGCAAAATTTATGGCCAGTAGCATGTAACAAAAACGAAAATTATTTGGTTGGTGACCTAAACATCGCAACTACAGCTTGAAAAAGCTGTACTTATGACGTTTAAGTCGCCTAACCAACAATAAAGGTTAACAAAATGGCGGCCAATGATGAGTTGAAAAGCTCAGGTCCAGGATGAATAGATTATTTGATTGGTTTATTCATTCCTTAAAAGACAGCCGCGATTGGTCAATTGGTAGAGTTAAGTTACTCAAACGATTATTATAGTATTAGAAAAAGGCTTTCGAAAATAAAATACGTAAATGTCGTAGATAAACGGTCGCCGCTATAAATCAAAAACATTCAACCAATCAAATTTCTCATTTAGACCGTAAATGAAGGCTAAGTTTCGATATTTATGTAAAGCAGTTTTGTTTATTATTTGCGATTTAAAAGCCAATTTACCCTTTTAATGCTGAACCTGGAGTATTCCCCCTTCCTCCCGGGAAACCGAACCGACAATCGCCCGGGTCTGAGTCCGGTTCCTTCGGCGGGTTGCTCGCGGGGAGGAGTGGTACTTTGTTTACCCTCGGGTTCGGTCATTGACCACTTCCCGAGCGGCGATCGCATATTACATGCATTTAATGACTATCATATTCTGTGTTTTATTTCAATGCATTTCTGGACAAGGTTTAATTCAGCATGACAAGGGTAAAAACAATTGCTGATCGTCTAAACAAACTGTTGGCAAGTAAGGTAAAGAGGACAAAGTGAAGACTGAGATCAGACAATACGATTGAACAGACTGATCTGAGTTTTTACTTGGCACATAACTAATTGATTTAGTTTCATAATTTCCTATTGTATTAAAAGAGAATTGGTCGACCGCAGATATCAACCAAGAATCAATCGACCAATCAAATCAATCATTTAGACCGGAAGTGAACTTTGACCTCCAACATTGGCTAACATTTCTGTAAGTATTTGTGTTGGTTTGGCGACTTTAAGGTCGAACCTAAAGTTTATTCAAACTGTATAGTTCAGACGTTTTAATAGTTGACAACTAACAGTATCACTTTTCGTTTAATGCATCGTCGGTTACCCACGGTACTTTGATTACGTTACATCACTCCTTTCAATTAGGAATGGAGTGATAACGGCGAAACAATCCGTGGGCACGGACGATGCGCTCCATGGTACTGGCCCTAAATTTCGCAAAATAACACTGTTTGATATTGAAGTGGAACTTCCTGTTGGTGTCGGAGGGCGTTGCCAGTGGAGTCAGTGGTCGGGGGCAGCGTTCCGTCAATCGACCAATCGCTGGTCCCCGCCCACATTCTTCGCTACCCCCCCCCGCACACTTACTTTTCTAGCCCCGCCCACTGACTCCGACAGGAAGTCAGTCTTCGATTTTAAACGGCGTTATTTTGCAAACTTTATGACTAGTAGCGTGTAAAAAAAAGTAGAATAGTTGGTTTGCGACATAAAGGCCGTAACATCAGCTTGAATAAGCTGTAGTTACGACATTTAAGATGCCAAAGCAACAATAACGGTTACCAAAATAAAATATCATTTCTTGTCTTAATAAATGATTTCACTGGTCGACTAGTTATTGGATTGACAATTACCCACTTACCAGGTCGAGGATTTGTGTCAATGTGAGTCCCAAGCCAATCACCACGGCTTTAGAAGAGTTGTACACGGGCCGGACCGAGTTTTCATATCGCCATAATAAATCACCCATTAGCCGTTGTTCACTGGAGATGTTGTCGAGTCTCGGATCTGGGTTCCTCCGTGCAACAGGCATCGAGGACGTAATTCCTGAAATAGATTGATTGATTGGGCTTTAACGCTACTTTTAACAGTATTTAAGTCATATCGAGGCGGCTGGAGCAGCTAACAATGGGTTCCTGGTATTTCTCACACCAGTACTACCACTAAATCCTTTCCTAGCCTCCAGCTGATATCCAACTTAGGTTTACGATAATCCATCAATTGGTGCGAGACAAATGTAGGAAAGGATATGTGCCGCCGCCTGAAAAAGATGGACAGGTACTACTGGAAATTTTAATGTCGATGTACGAGGGACAGTTTGTTAAGTTCGTAGAGTAGGACGGTCTTTTTAAAAACCGCTGCAAATATCAAAATAATATTTATCGAATACCTTCGAAATATGCCCCGTTTGCCTCCACTCACAATTCACATGGATCTAACTATCCCCGGAACGCCTACCGGTATCTCACTTTCGATCCCCGGCGGCGACACATTTCCTTTCCGGATTTGTCTCTCACCAATGGCTGGATGACAGAGTTACCTTTCGTGCTGGAACTTGACGGATAACAAAGACTATCGAAAACAACACATGATTTGGTGTTTTGCAACGGAGGGAAATGACAATGTCTGTCAATTTAGATGAAACCCAAACTTTGTTTTTGGGCATTAGAAATGGATTGAAAATTACAGATCCAGGCTTCATCAACTGTGACTATCTCTTCCAAACGACACAGATCACATGTATCATTATGGTTCTATAAATTTCTATGCAAGTCTAATGCGACTTTGTTTCTGCTCCTCATTGAGCAAATGGCTATATTTTACTACGGCAAAACTATCAAGCACCGATTGGACGTCTTGCACTGCCTGCTATGAACCGTTCGAGAGAGGAATGATAACGTTTGTTCTGTGTAAAAATTATTCAACTTCGTTCGCGCGTAAGTTAAAGTCTTGCCATACTATGCGAACATTTTGTTGGCGATGTTCGAATGAACATTTTAAAGGGCTTGATTAACAAACTAATGGTTTTTGCCCTGTTACGAATTAGGATAAATCTGTTTCGCGTGATTATAATTTGCCCATATATTATAAAACTTAAGTCAACAACAAATTTAATGTTTCATGCGTTGCCATTGCAATCACTAATAATAACTATATAAATTGAACATTTTAAGCAAGTCTGATATAAAATTAGTTTTTTTAAGTACACGTTTCACATTTCCACAGTCATAAAACCGTATTTCCCATTACAGCCATATAATTATATCTTAGTAACATACCTTTTAGGAGTTGCCTTGGTAACTTCATCCGTTATTTTGAAATGTTATGTATTATATAAGTAGTTTATTTGTTAATTTTAATTTTAATATGTAAAATTGTATTATCGTTTTAGACTTATGACGCGTAAAATAGCTGCCTGTAAATGCATGCTATCGTCAAAATAAAAGGTATGCGTTACCATGGCAACCGATCGTCAAGCAGTAAAGAAATGTGTTTCTGTCTGGTGTTCCATCATAAAAAGTAAATTTTGTGAAAATGCATATAACATGTTTGGTCACGTTGGCAATGTCCTTTAGGATAGGTTTAAGAAATTTCATTCATCGTGTTAGGGTAGTATAGCATCAAATTGTCAGCCGCAAAGGTGATCTGAATATAGTCATCTGCAATGCTTCTAACTTTTCACTTTTCTAGATTCATTAAAACGATAAACCAGCTCTGTTGCCAATTAGATTGCTACTCAAGAACACACACGGAAAGGTCAAGACAGTTCAGTCTTTTATGTTCCCCAAACGAATTTTTGCGATCATATTGTTACGTTTATGTCTCGTGTTTTTCTTCTTCTGCTTCTGAGTCTAACCATTGTTCTTTATTTCGCAGAATTTTATCTGAAATTTAGCGATTCCGATCATTTTAAGAACTTGTACTATAAAAAGGACAATCTATAAATGTTTCGCAATTTTCAAAAAAGGCCGAATATTTCAAAATGGTAGTCACAATCATGAATGAATAGATTAGGTCTAAATCTAAGCCTCTTTTTAACAGATTTTTCTCAAAATATTGGATATGCTAAGAATTCCAGATAAATCAAATTCCCTAATAAAGAATTTTCGAAATGGCCACATGTATCTGAATGGCTGGCATTAAAAACAAATGTTGGTGGGGCTTAAATTCGGGGCGATTCATCTCAAAATTTCATGATCTTTTGTGGTAATTTTCACTATCACTTACCAGGAATATTCTATGAAAGAAATGGATCCCCATATGGCAAGTACCAAACGAACGTTGGTTTGGTTCTACTTTCTAATTAATGAAAGAAAGTGATTAAGCTGATGTTGTATTGAAAATTCCTTTTCATAACTTAAAAAAAAGAAAAAAAAGAAGCAAAACGATGTTGTATTACGAGACGCCCAATTAGTCAAAAAAGTACAGACCTAATGGAACAGGAATTCGTCAGATGTCTATTGCACCGGAAATTGTCTTGTTTTTGATTTCAATGACCTAACAATTACGTCATTGGCTTCAAATATCAATTCTTTCGTTTTCGATATTCCCGAAGACTAACGACCTCATCCGATAAATTCCGGTGTTTTAAATGTAAGTATCTATGTTTTAATTATTCTTATTTTCTTTAATACATTGTGTTGATAAAGATATTCTGTAAAGTAGTTTTGCAAAAAATCTGAGGTCTTTTATCAGAATAAACTGGGGTTATTGCCTAATAGCCTACGTAGGCTGTTAATCTATTTACTCCCATCCAAAATGGCAATGATATGTTTAACCCTTTCCTGTTTTGCAAAATTTTAAACCTGTCCAAATTCAAAAGTTTTGCAGACAACAGTTTGATTAAGATTGATTATAGAAATAAGCATACAATAGGTTAGAAAATATTGTGGAAAAAGAAGAAATTGCTTGTTACAAGCAATGTCTTCTTTTTCTACAATGTTTCTCAATCTTAAAATCACAGGGACGAAAAAACCAGGGATTGAACAGGAGAGTGTTAATAAACGGGCTTGCAGCCCACCTTACTTAGAAATCCTAATATAGATAGATCCAGGGGCACTATTTCATTCCAGTTCCGAGCTAATCAAAAGTTCTATTTCTAATGGAAACAAAAGCCTTAAAATATGCACTGTAAAAAATAATTCGGCACTTTACACCAATATTGGTGGCAACTTTACTGCCACCAATAATGGTGTAAATTTACACCTATTTTTAAACGGGAAAAGTCACACTAAAATTAGTGTACGATATATCTATGTTACGTGTAAAGTAACACTGCCAAACAGTAAAAACCATTACACCAATATTGGTGGCAGCAAAGTTGCCACCAATATTGGTGTAAATTTTCACCATTGTAAGAGTTACTTAACACCGACGGACAGAGAAAACATTACACCAATATTGGTGGCAGCAGAGTTGCCACCAATATTGGTGTATCTTTACACTCTTGCAAGAGTTACTTAACACCGACGGACAGAGAAAAACATTACACCAATATTGGTTGCAGCAGAGTTGTCACCAATATTGGTGTACCTCTACACCATTGTAAGAGTTCATTAACACCGTAATAAGTGTTACTTGACACCGATAAACAGAGAAAACATTACACCAATATTGGTGGCAGCAGAGTTGCCACCAATATTGGTGTACCTTTACACAATTGTAAAAGTTCATTAACACCATAATTAGTGTTTTTTAACACATATAGGCAGAAGAAAAATGTTACACCATTATTGGTGGCAGCAGAGTTGCCACCAATATTGGTGTATCTTTTCATCACTATTAGACTTTGTTAACGCCATAATTAGTGTTACTAGAAGACAGAGGGATGACTTGTGATGGACTGCAGATTTATTGACAGGAACCTGACAGGAACCCAGAGTTTTGCCAATCAACCTTTATCAAATTTTCATTTTACCCAATCCACCTTTATGACACCCCTGAAGAAAGTGTTTAGGACAATGACAAAAATGTTTGTTCCAACATATGTTCAAATTTGTTTCAAACCTGAAAGACAAAGATTTTTAAAAATCTCATCAAATATACATTGTCGTCCACAACTCGTTTGAATTTGGACCAGTCTTAAATTCCGTTACCTGGTAATGGGGTGAAGTCTAAATAATTGAGAATATAAAACAGCAAAGATAATAAAATCCAAAACATATGAAAAGATTAACATTTATTAAACAATGAGCAAACTGCCCAATTAAGCATCAGAAAACATTTGTCTACACATGGTAATTGAAATTACTAATTTCAGTTATTAAAGTATATGGTCCATACACTAGAGTATTATTGACAGTAATATTGAATTAATACAAAATAGATTTCTTATAAAACGAGTTTCACAGAATTATCATATTCAAATCTCTGGAAGCATGATTTCCTTTTTCAATATTTGTGCCCTATTTCAGTTCAGGAATCAAAGAGGGACACATGTACTTGCAGACATTTTTTTCTGTTTGTGATTTATCATACTCTACCACTATAACAATCAATTGAAAACAAAATAACAAATGTTATCCATAACAAGTTATGGTATATCATGGACTATAAAATATTGCATATTAATGTGTTAACAAATGCCAATATACATTGAATCAGAGTATTGATCACCAATACAGGATCAATAATATTGTCAGTCTACAGGATTGACACAAGTATTGATCATTTATTGCTGTTATTGAAAATTGATCAGTTCATCTACTACACGTTATTATTGTCAATAGTATTGACAATTTATGGGTTGTTTAAGACCCACTATGTTTGCCTACAACTTTTAAGAAAAAAGTCTGAAAACAAAAACTTTGGTGAATGTGGAATTGAACTTTTTTCCTTTTCTTAATCCTTCATAAATCATAATTGATTTTAGTGGTCTACAATTGATTACTCAGGAAGTTTTGAAGAAGAACAAGATGAGTTTGTGAAACAACATGCCCCCGAAACAGAAATTCTTTAGAATTGGGTGACTTTTATTATTTTTTCTTTGTTTTAGGGACAAGGGTTAAAATTTTGACCTTGACCTCGATGAAATGACCTTCCCAAGTTGCACCTTGTTAAGACCTATCTACATACAAAATATTAGCATTGTAACTTAATTTGGGATGAAGTTATAGGAAAATGTTTAGTTGGCAAGTTAAGTTTTTGGATAACATTTTAGGGAAAAGGGTTAAATTTTGACCCTGACCTTGATAAAATGACCTTCCCCAGGTGCGCCTTGTTGAGACCTATCTACATACCAAATATTAGCATTGTGACTTAATTAGGCATGAAGTTATAGGAAAATGTTAAGTTGGCAGGTTAAGTTTTTGAGTAATGTTTTAGGGAAAAGGGTTAAAATTTTGATCTTGACCTTATTGAAATTACCTTACCCAGTTGCGCCTTGTTGAGACCTATCTACATACCAAATATCAGCTTTGTAACTTAACCCTTGTCATGCTGAACCCGGAATATTCTGGGTTTGTCAGGAGGTGTAGACCAAGATCAGCCTGCACGTAAGTGCAGTCTGATCTTAGTCTACACCTCCTGTTTGAACTTTTCCTGTCAGAATCTTTTATGAAATTTATTTCTAAAAGATAAATTGATTTTTGAACAACAGGTTCTGTCAGCACTTTCAGCCCTTTGATTTTACAGCAATTCAGTAAGGTAATTTATACAGCATGACAAGGGTTAATTAGGGATGAAGTTAAAGGAAAATGTTTAGTTTGAAGGTTAAGTTTTGCAGACAGACAGATGGACAGACAGACACTGGTAAAACAATATGCCCACGATCTATCGATGCAGGGGCATAAAAATGCTCA
This sequence comes from Fragum fragum, assembly GCA_946902895.1. Lineage (NCBI taxonomy): Eukaryota > Metazoa > Mollusca > Bivalvia > Cardiida > Cardiidae > Fragum > Fragum fragum. The sequence continues at coordinate 7,703,296 of OX336383.1, read as the reverse complement.
TGATTATCCTTTTCTTTTGATGTCTTTTTAGCTAGCAAAGCGTCAGCTTTGTTCGCTTAAGTCAACAGACGAAATTTTGTGGTCTTCTCAAAATTCAAGGAGTGCAAACTGCCACTGGAGGCTTTACCACTAAATCTGTTAAATTATAGTTAATCTTTTTCCAAAAAAGACCTGGTTTTGACTTCCCTTAGAGTAAATTTGGCCTAGTCTAAATTTTTGCCATTTAGGAAAGGGTTAACCAAATTTGGAGATATAAACGTAGGCAAGATAGAAAAGACAATAAATAAAAGATGAGTGTCAAACGCACAAGAAATGATCAAATGAAATTGCCAAACTTAATTATGTTCCAGGCACATCCACTAATCATGGTTGAAAATGTAAAATTAGACATATCAAAGGAAAAAAACTCAAAAAGGGCATGGTAAACTTTGAAGTTGCTAGCACTTATGGTTTAGGAGAAATGTTTAAAAAGAAATGTACAGGTTAAAAAAACAAAGGGCAATAACTTGAAAAAATGAGCAGGATAGAGTAACAGTTCTAGTACATGACACTTCTCCACATTGTAATCTATAAGTGTATCTAGTTTGAAGCTGCTAGCACTTATGGTTTAGGAGACATGATCCAGACAAAAAGTGTGACCGACAGGCAGATGAACTCAATCCAGTAAATCTATAGTCCCCCAACCAGTAACCGGTGGGGAAATAAAAAATCTTTTGTCTTTCATGGAAAATTGTGCTATTATCTCTTTCAAAAAAAAAAATCTAAGTGCAGTAACATAAAAGATGAGTTTCTTAAACATGATTACCATAACTAAATGCTTGACTTAAACGAGATCTTATTTGACTATATATCATATAACCTTGATCCTTAAGATTTAATACAATAAGTTTAACAAAACAAATACATGTTTCACAGCTTTGTAACCACTTTGACACAACAAATGGCTCTGTTAGAAAAAAAATCTTCTTCTAAAGTCTTTTTTTGTGGGAAACAGTAAATATTGCCAATTCTATTTCTTTCTAAACTTAGTACCGAAAAAGGAAAATATAAATGTGCTAAAATCATCTAACTTACTTCCTCTATTAACCCATTATGATGATATAAAATTTTAGACCAGTCCTAATTCAAAGAAGTTGCAGAAGACAATTATATTTACTTTTTGGGATAGAAAACATTGTGGATTATGAAGAAATTGCTAGTCACAAGCAATTATATCATTTTCCACAATGTTTTCTAAAGTGTTCAAATTGAGGGGTGTTTAAAAGCATCACTGTGTGAGAATGGGTTTAGTGGCTATGATTTACGATGGATTAATTTATTTCTAGGTAAAAAACAAAATTTTCTTGTTACAATCTCAGAATTAATGCAAAAATTGTGAAAATACAGTTAAAATGGGGGGGGGGCCTTTCGTGAATAATGAAAATTAACCCTAGTCATGCTGAACCCGGAATATTCCTGTTTTGTGCAGTTTGATCTTGGTAAACACCACCTGTTTGTCCTTTTCAAGTCAGAGTTGTTTATGAAATTTATTCTATTGACACATAACTACTGCATCCTGCGGTTTTAGTCCTTTGACTATAACACGATTCTGAAAAGTGATTTTATTCAGCATGACAAAGGCTAACATCAGACCAAAAGTGATTCACAAAAAGCGCAAAACTGATACCAGCTTGACATTCTCTTTCCCATATCAAGTTAGAATCAGATAGTAGTAATACAGGAAATACAATTACTTCAATAATGGGTGGATTATCGAGAAATATCGATAGATTAGCACTTGGTTATCTCACCATCAAACCAGTGAAATTACCAAAAGATTACTCTTCTTTCTTTCATATCACCCTCTGGAATGTTATATAATAAGGTCCAGTTAAACACATGACAACATGATATTGCCTCGTAATCACCACCAAAATGATGCACTTAAAGAGAATTTGTCCTTAAATTGTCACATTTCATCTCATTTTTGCTTTAAGAAATGGAATTGTTTGCTTATTATGTAAGATCAATAAATCTTTCAAAACATGAACAACAAAAGCTGTATTTTCACTCATGGCTTTGCCACTTATGAAATAAAGTTATCATTGTTCACTAAATAAAAGATTAATCAATCTTACACTGAAACAAACAATTATCCTCTATTTACTTACTTTTTTATGAATCCAAAAAATAAATTGATTAAGATTTGACTGTCAAATTACTGAGAATGTCCCAAATCAGCCATAAGCTCTGGCATAAAAATAAGTGCATTTGAAATATGAAATCCCTCGCACATAACCATTAAGCAAGAGGCACATGAGGGCCAGAGACGCTCAACTGACTATCATTTTTTTTCTTAGTTAAATCTGATATTTTAGGAACTTTATTGCTTAAAAAAGAATTTTTAACCGAGAATAACAAAGAAGACTTCCTCTCCTTCAATATATTTTTAGTCTAACTCCTTAGGACTCTGTGTTTTTGTTTTCACACAGAATTTTCCTTACAACCTTGAAATCAACCCATTGCAGTTTCAAGAGAATCCATTTATATTTGTCGACTTTCATGTAAAAAAATGAGAATATTTTGAGTGAAAAACAGTAAGGCCCCTTTTCCAGTATATTCCAATGGATCTATCCTATTATTTCAATTGTTGATTGATTGAATTGGGTAAAACGTCACTTTTAACAGTATTTCAGTCATATCTTCGCAGCTGGAGCACCTAGCAATGGATTCCTGGTATTTCTGACACCAGTACTACCACTACATCCTTTCCTAGCCTCCAGCTTCTATCCAACTTGTGATTATCCACCTATTGGTGGGAGACAAATGTCGGAAAGAACATGTGCCATCACCAGGGATCGAACCCATGGCATCCCATGTTTGAAGAATGGGAGTCTGATGCGCTACCGACTGCGCTATGACCACGGCACCTTTTTTACAATAATCCATTTTTTTATGACCTTATAACCATCCTTTTAATGTTTCAAGAAAATCAGATAGTATTTGTGGACTTAATTGCACCCCCCCCCCCATTGAGTGAAATTCCATTAGGTCCCTTTTCCTGTTTTCCAACAGATTGACCCCATTTTAAAATGGGAACCTTCCTTATGACCTTACAATCATTCTGTGAAAGTTTCAAGGAAATTTGAGGACTTTTATCACGTAAATGAGGACATTTAGAGTGACTATCCATAAGGGCAGAAGGGCCATTCTCCCATGTTTTCAATCAGATCCGCACTATTTTCGATAAAAACCTGATAAAGATAATTGTGGACTAATGCATACACAAGAATATTTTGAGTAAAAACCATAAGGCCCCTTTTCACGGATCTACCCCATTTTCGAAAGGAACCTTCCTTATGACCCTACAATCATCCTGTGAAAGTTTCAAGGAATTCTGATAATATTAGTAGACTTTTATCACATTAATGAGAACGAATATTTTGAGTAAAAAATCCGTAAGGCTCCGTTTCCAGTGTTTTCCAAAAATCAGCCCAATTTTCGAAAGAAACCTTCCTTATGATCCCAAAATCATCCTGGGAAAGTTTCAAGGAATTCCGATAATATTTCTGGGCTTCATCACGCAAAGGAGAGTTTTTTATGGATAGACGGATGGGAACAACGCCTTCGGTCAGTAGAGCTAAGATTATGGCAGGTGTTGAAGAATTCTATATTGTTCCTTGAGAAATGATCATGGCCTTGTTATGACCTAAGTTTTGTATCAACAAATGGGTTTTACCAAATGATAGTATTTAACATTAAATAACTATAATCAACCTTTAAATTTTATTTAAAATCTAAGATTTATTATAGTTATCTTTTAGATGAACAGATAGGACAAGAATACCCCTGATCTATTTAGACTTGTTCATTGTGAAAGCATGGGCTCAAGTCAATAGCTCAGAGTGAAAATGTTGTATCTGCCTACAGGGCTCTCGGAAACGACAGTACTGTCGTCTGAGACGACAACTTTCCGCAAAGGACGACAAAAAATCCTATCAAAGGATTCCGACGGACGACAATTTTTCAATGACATGCGTCCGACGTTAGCAGTCTTTATGTCAAAGTGACTCTGTAAAATCATCTGTCATTGTTCAAGGGTCATTAAAATAGTAGGTAGATTATTGGAAAATGTTAATTGATTATCCTAACATACACCACAATCATTGATAACACCCAGCTTGATTGACAATTACCACTTCGCGGTGACCGGTCATGCATCGACGATCGTAGGTGACAGGTGTTAGAAACCTGTGTAACTTGGGTAAAATTATTTTACTAGCACTCTTATCTCACTGAAATCAAATTATTATTGGTCAGTTTAGTGAAAAAATAACCAAAGCATAATAAAGAAGTCAACTTATATTGCAAAATCAAATTGTCATGGGTTTTCGTGGGTAAAACAGGCAATTCAATTGAAAATGAAACTTATTAGATAAACTTTTGGGGCTCTTAGACTTCAAAAGCTGGGCATGAATCACAAATTTACTGTCATTTTTTAGTTTTGAAAATTATCAATTTGACTGTCAATATATGCCATTTCTTTGGCCAAATTTCAACAAAAAAATTAATCCTTATCAAGCTGAATAAAGATCAGTGCAAAATTTCATCAAAATCAAAGTGGTAAAAGAAGGGATTGACTGATTGTGAGTCAGTATTTATTTTGAAAATACAATCTTTAAAATGGCTCAATTTAATAAGGAAAATTAGGTGGTATAGACTAAGGTCAGACTGCACACCTTTGTTTTTACTTCTTGCTAAAGGAGGAATATTACATTTATAGTGTGATAAGGGTTAACTTAACTACAATGTGTGTTTAGAGAGAAAGAAAAGAAAATTACACAAGTTGGTAATTCTATCATTTGCTCTATTATGACATTAATTCTTTACCTCTTAATTAGATTTACAAATAATCCTAATTAAGAGAATTTGCTGATGATCAAATGAACATGATCAGACAGGTAAACAACATAATATGGGCTAGAAAATATGATAATTCTTAAAACCCAAACTAATCTCCTTTTTCCACACTATTTTCAACAAAGAAAGTGCTGTAAAAAAGGATTTGGTGAAAATCGCATTCAATATGAAAATCCTGCCAAATCAGGCTGGAATCCAACTTTTCTGCTTGGAATCCAACTTTTGCCTAAATTGGATTCCTGGAATCCTACTTTCAAAATCCTAGTGAGAGCCCTGTGCCTATAAACATATAGACAGTTACAAATGTTTCACCCTGAGCCATTGAGAAATTGTGTGATATACCTAATTGACAGTATGAAACAGTCCCTATCTTCTTTATCATTTAACTGCCAAGGCAATTCAATTTCTTACATATTTCAGTATTAACAAGTGGATGTTGCATTGTGTATAGGAGTCTGCCACCGGATTAGAAAAAGTATCTTTTATTCTTAACCTTTTCCCTAAACAAGACCTGGTTTTGACGTCCCTTATAGTAAACTTTGAAAACATTTAGAGAAATGAAGAAAATGCCAATAATTAACATTTTCTTTTTCCCAAATATTTTCTGAACTTCAATTTTCATTATTTCTATATTTAATAACTTTATTTTGTCGTCTGCAGCAGCTTCAAATTCTGCCTAGTCTAATTCTTTGTATTTGGGAAAGGGTTATCCAAATTTGGAAATATAAGGTAGACAAGAATGAGACGACAATAAATAAAAAAAGATTATTATCAACCCTATGGAAAGCAATGACTGCTTTTGACATCCCAAGCAGAAAGTGCTTTCAAAACTTGGAGGAAAATACTAATAACCAGCAATTCTTTCCCTTTCTACTATTTTGTACACAAGTTTAATTTTCATTATGGTGAATTTGGGGGGGGGGGTGTTTGCAGCAGCTTTGAAATTGAAGACATGTAATATTTAATTGCATGGAAAAGGTTTAAATTTAGAATGTTTCAATTTGAAAGTGTCTGCAGATGAGAAAAAAGGGTTTGATAACGATGGGATTTGTTTTATATCACAGAAAATATAGAGGGACAAGAGCCATGTCAACCATGGCCATCCCCCGCCGTAAAAGCTTGATAGTAAACTGAGTTGTGATTCTTGTACTCTGCACTTCTCCTCAATGAGATCTATCCACCTATAACGTTTCAAGTTGAAAGCATTTATACTTTAGGAGATATGCCCCAGACAAAATCTAAGTCTTTCAAACAAGAAAGGACAATAACTCGAAAATTATGCAAGCAAGAGTTGTGGTTCTTGTGCACTGCCCTTCTCCTCCATGAGATCTATCCACCTATGAAGTTTCAAGTTGATAGCTATTATACTTTCAGAGATATGCACCGGACAAAATCTAAGTCTTAAAAATAACAAAGGGCAATAACTCCAAAACAGGCCTCCAAGCTGGCCAAAACAAAAATAAAGGTTTTTATAAAGGCTCCAATGTATGAAAATAAAGGCCTTTTAGTGTAAAATATGAAAAAAAAAAAGAGTGAATAAAGGCTATTTTCGTCGAATTTCTCATTTCTTTATTAAACCCACAGTCATACCAAAGTCATTTTTTGATGTTATATACTGTTTGAATTATGCAGAATAATACATACCTTATTTAATGTGTATACCTATTTTCTCTGCATATTTATATCATACATAGCTCCTGTTTTACAGTGTAGGAAAATGCAGAACAAAATCCATTACTTGCTTTAAGCTAGCACGGCAACCAGTCAGAGCAAATATAAAGGTTTTGAGTGAGAATTACAGGCTATTTTGGCGTTTTAAAGGTTTTCCGGGGAAATGTAAAGGTTTTAAAGGTTTGCTCTGAAATTAAAGGTTTTTAAAGGTTTTAAAGGTTTCACTAGGAGGCCTGCCAAAATAATACAAGCAAGAGTTGTGGTTCTTGTGCACTGCACCTCTCCTCCATGAGATCTATCCACCTATAAAGTTTCAAGTTGATAGCATTTAAACTTTAGGAGATATTCTCTAGACAAGCTTAGTGACAGAATAATTGACAGAGAGTATTACTATTATTTCCTTCGCCGAGATGGAGAAAATGCAGGTTGTCAGCATTCTCTATTGCCTCAATGTTTTCCCAAGCTTTTTTTATAAAAAGGACGTCAAAACCAGATCGTATGATGAGTGCAAAATTTTAGACTTGTCCAAATTCAAAGGGTAAAAAATATTGTGGAAAAAAGAAGAAATTGCTTGTTACAAGCACTACAATTTTTTCTTAATTATGAATTTACAGGCAAGTAAAAACCAGGGATTGAACAGGAAAGGGTTAACTTGAAATAGTCCCTAAATATTAAATCAAGAGGTTAATTTCTTTCCAAGCTGCAACATAGCCCAGTAACAACACTCAGGAAAGTTGCTCTCAAGAGCATAAAAAATGATGGAATATCATCAAACTTAATTAATCTATTAAGAAGTAGCTCTTTCTCAACTCATTACCAGACAGCAAAGTTTAAGACAGGTCCAAATTGAAAAGAAAAGCAGATGACATTTTAAAGATTATGAAATATTAGATTTTTTTAACTTTCTGGGTAGAAAACATTATGGAAAATGAAGAAATTGCTTGTCGCAAGCAATTTGTTAGTTTTACACAATGTTTTCCCAGTTGTTTTTCTTGAGGGGCGTCCAAAAGCGCCACTATGTGGAAGTAGATTAAATGTATGTGACTTGGTCAGGTTGCTTGTTTGCACTTGTTTCTGACGACACAAATTTATAGGCTTCTGCTCTTAAAGGAACACTTATCAGTTAGTAATCAACTTTAAATCAATTTATGTCAAAGGTAGAACTGTCAAATTCAGTTTACGCTATAGATCTATCTCAGATCTAATCATCTTTCGAGTGACCTTTCGAGTTCTTCTACTTCTGCCTTTATAGAGGCAATGTTCTTTTGATCTTCAAGCAGTTCAATCTCCCCAGCTATTGCAGCTTTTCTTTGACTTTATTCTACCTATCTTTCAACAAAACTGAGTCTAACTTTCTCAGCCTCTACTTTTGCCTTGTATTTGGCTAGTTTTGTTGATATCACAGACACTCTGGAAGCCTCTGAACCCTTTGTTGACTCTTTGTCTTTCTTTTCTAAAACCAAATCAATCTTTTCCAAATAACATGATGCATTAAAGTGTTCCTCCTTTCATAAGTCATTTTCTTTCTCTCTTAAAAGGTACATAATATCAACTATTTATCAATATTCTCTCTCAAATTTATCAATTTCTGTCTGAAGTGCTGCACATTTTCATTGAATAGTTGTTCACCCTTATCTGTCCACTCCTCACACGATCTCTAGCTGTGGTATCTATGTCTTCAATAAATATGAATCTTCCTTTACTGGTGTAGCCTTGTTAACATCTTTATAGGATTTTAACTCTGATTCAAAGTGCTTAAGGTGCAGGTTTCTTACTGTAATGGCACTCAATGTGATAATGATTAGATACTGTTTTACCATGCCAACTGAAATACAAATACAAAAATTCCTCAGAAAATATCCATATCTCGGACTATCTTGTATAACGTCTAAATCAAGTGCCCACAGCATAGGGACAACACAGGGTAAATTGTTTGCAACATGACAGTAAACAAGTGAATATTCACTACCATGATGCAACCAATACAAATACTAGAACAAGACGAAATATTTATCCAAACAACAAGCAAATTGCTTCAAATTCTCTTTAGGTACCACAAAAAGTTAAGCTTTACCCATGGAGATTGCAGAAGTATGCATGTGCCTGTATTTAAATGACAGACAATTTGTAAAATAAGATATGGACTGAATTGCCCCATTATGCTTGACATCATAATCTGAAGACTCTATTTAGTAAAAAATTTGCAAATAGAATTATAAATTTAAATCCATTATCTACCAAACTTGTGCTTTAAATACAGAAAATGAAGCCATTGTTCAACCTACACAACATGTGCTGACCGACATGAGTCCACAATATCTGCGAATCTAAACTTCAAATTCACTGTACTATTCCTCGACAAACTTTAAGCATTAAATTACTTGTTAGCCTATCTTATTGAATTAAGCACTAAACTAGAAGCGTTTCTATCCTAAGAATCAACAGACAAGGCCAAAAATATCTCTACGAACAGAAAGGTGCTAACTCCACCCATTTTTAGTAAACCGACAAAGGCTAAACACTTTCCACAATTAGGTATGGATGCATGTAACAGGCCTTAAAATATGAGAATATTAAGACTGAACTATTTGAGCCATCATTACCCTATGCATAGCCTTCGATTGAAGGCAAATCTGAAGATACTCTTTAAACTCGATCTGTTTTGCTCACCGAAAACACAACATGGCGCCACCGAATTCAAAATTTTACAATTAGACTAGTAGGCTCATAGACTAGAAGATTGGGAACACGAACAACCCTCGAAATTTATTTACACTCAAATTGATATTTATTCGTTTTCACAATCAGATCCTCACATTGCTAAACAATGTGGCTATATGAGACGTAATCGTACAACCATCTAACCCACAACTAATAAAGAAAATAGCGTCACTTTTATGCTTTATGGAAACGTGACTGATATAATCAACATCATTGTTAGCTTCCTTTGAACAAAAGCCTCACTGCATGTCTATATTGTGGATATGAACAGTGAAATGACGTTTATTTACCTTGGCGCTATCTTTCCTGCTTAAACGACTGCAGTAGAATCCCCAGTGTCTCCGAAATGCACCAAAATCTCAAACGGATGCATTCACGGTAATAAGCGCAGAAATCTTCACCGGAAGTGACTGTAGCAACCTCGGTAACACAGGGCGTCAAAATTAACACCAATATTGTTGATGTCGCTTTTACATGTCGGGTTAAGATTTGAATCAAAGGCACGGATAATCCCTTACGTCTTTTTGTACAAATGTAGTAAGCGATGTTAACCAAGGACAATTAAGTGAAGTACCGAATTAGTTTTTGTGTGTATGTGTGTGTTATTATTGTTGTTGTGTGTGTTTGTTTGTTTTTGTTTTTTTGTTTTTGTCTGTTTTCTTTTGAGTACAAGGTTTTTTTCCGAAGATAAGGCTGATTGGGATTTATACCAGAAACTGTTTATATTTTGATCTACTTTAATACGCCTTATGTCGTGTAATTTAATATGAATGATTTTTCTTGGAAAGTGCATACTCAAATCTATATTTGTGTGTAGAAATGATACCCAGATTTCGATATTTCTGAGTATCTTTTCACAGCCGCGTTAATATTTGGACTACGACTTGTCCATAAAACGTAAATAAACCTTTTCCAATAGCGTTTATCTACACTTGTATATATATATATAGTGAAAAAATGTAGTTTACTTAAATTGGTATAAATAAAAGCTCGTTCGTGCTTTTGCAAGAAAACTTGCGATTCGCACCTAAAATGATTTGACTTGAAGTCACTACCTAAAAAGTATTTAAGTTTCCCTGAACATAGCGTATAGTAACACTTATGGTGAAGAACATTGCGATCTAGTTTAAAAAGAAAATTTACGCCCCAAATGGATTGAAGTTCCACCGATTAAAGAGTAAAGTCTCTCTGAATTATGCCTACAGTAACACTTATGGAGTAAACAGTTGTTAATTAGTGTAAAAGGAAAGTAAACACTCAAAATGGATTGAGGTTTCAACACTGAAAGAGAAAAGTTTCTCTGAATTTAGCGTTAGGTAACACTTGCGGTGTAAATTATTTTGAAAAGATTGTTTACACCAAAAATGGATTAAGGTTTCACCCCAGGAAGAGTAGAGTTCCTCTGAACAGTGTAAACTATTGTAAGCTAGTGTGTAGGGAGAGTTTACACCCAAAATCGTGTGAAGTTTCACCATTGTAAGAGTAAAGTATCTCTGAATTTAGTGTATAGTTACATTGATAGTGTAAACTATTGTAAACTAGAGTAAATGGAAAGTTTACACCCAAAATGGATTGAGGTTACACCCCTGAAAGAGTAAAGTTCCTCTGAATAGTGTAAATTATGGTAAATTAGTGTTTAGGGAAATTTTATACCAAAAATGGTGTGAAGTTTCACCATTGAAAGAGTAAATTTTCTCCAAATTTAGCGTATTTTTACACTAATAGTGTAAACTATTGTAAATTAGTGTAAAGGGAAACTTTACACCCAAAATAGTTTGAAGTTTCACCATTAAAAGAGTAATGTAACACCAAATGTTCATTGCTGATTATACACTATTTTTCGTGTTATTTAACACCAAAGTTGAGGTAACTATTCTCAGAAACTGAGAATTCACACTTACATTGGTGTAGAGGAATGTAACACGAATATTGGTGTTACTGTCAACCTTTTTTGGTGTAACTTAACACACTTTTTTTACAGTGTGGCGCCTTAAATATATCTATGCTAAAATCCCAGCGGAAAATACCATAAATTTATTTTGGCGATAGACCGTATTTCAAAGGCATATTGCATAAATCACCCTAATGCGTTATTGAATGAATTAGATAAAAGCCAAAAATCACACACTCTATATAATCTAATAATACACGGGAAAATAATGTTTGTTTTGGGAGGAGAAAAGTTGATACATTTTCTTTAGGCCTAAAGGAGTCTTATTTAACCAATTCCCACACATTAAATCTCGCTGGAAACATTTAACACCCCTGTAGTAAAAACAACTTTTGAAAATATTTTGAAAAATGAAGAAATTGCTTTTGACAAGCAATTTCTTCATTTTTCACAATATTTTCTACCCAAAAGAAAGAAAATTTGAAATTGTCGTCTGCAACGTCTTTCAGTTTGGACAAGTCTAGAAGTTTTACTGTTTAGTGATCGGTTAAATTGTTTTCCACCGACTGTAAGGGGACCTCCTAAATTCAGCAGGTAGTATCGAATCTAATAAGACTGCCCTGGCGGCTGATCTAGAGAGAAACTGTTGGATGCGTAGCACTAAGTTTTCTGAATGTAGAATGTCCCTTCTATCTAACTACACACCAAACTTCGCTAAACCAGTTCAAATCTTCTCGATCCAATATCTTTTGTCCCTAATTATTCGTTTTACGGAATCCACATGATTTGAAAAGCCGTGTTAATTTTCGTGCATTGCATGAAGGAGAAGCCTTATTGGTTAAGTTCTTAAGGAGAAGCCTTATTGGTTAAGTTCTGGAATAAAAAGCATTTATTCAATTTATTTCAATACAAGAGTTGTCGAAAAACATAAAGCCTTTCATCTAAAGGTTCGGAACATAAAGCTTTTATTCAACTTGGTTTCATTCAAACGTCCGGAACATGAAGCAACTTGGTTTCATTCAAATGTTTGGAAAGTAAAGCCTTAATCAACTTGGTTTCATCTAAAAGTCGAGAACATAAAGCCTTTATTCAACTTGGTTTCATTCAAACGTCCGGAACATGAAGGAACTTGGTTTCATATAAAAGTCGAGAACATAACGCCTTTATTCAACTTGGTTTCATTCAAACGTCCGGAACATTAGGAACTTGATTTCATCTAAAAGTCGAGAACATAAAGCCTTTATTCAACTTGGTTTCATTCAAACGTCCGGAACATGAAGGAACTTGGTTTCATATAAAAGTCGAGAACATAACGCCTTTATTCAACTTGGTTTCATTCAAACGTCCGGAACATGAAGGAACTTGGTTTCATATAAAAGTCGAGAACATAACGCCTTTATTCAACTTGGTTTCATTCAAACGTCCGGAACATGAAGGAACTTGGTTTCATATAAAAGTCGAGAACATAACGCCTTTATTCAACTTGGTTTCATTCAAATGTTTGGAAAGTAAAGCCTTAATAATTGGTTTCATATAAAAGTCGGGAACATAACGCCTTTATTCAACTTGGTTTCATTCAAACGTCCGGAACATGAAGGAACTTGGTTTCATATAAAAGTCGAGAACATAACGCCTTTATTCAACTTGGTTTCATTCAAACGTCCGGAACATGAAGGAACTTGGTTTCATATAAAAGTCGAGAACATAACGCCTTTATTCAACTTGGTTTCATTCAAACGTCCGGAACATTAGGAACTTGATTTCATCTAAAAGTCGAGAACATAAAGCCTTTATTCAACTTGGTTTCATTCAAACGTCCGGAACATGAAGGAACTTGGTTTCATATAAAAGTCGGGAACATAACGCCTTTATTCAACTTGGTTTCATTCAAACGTCCGGAACATGAAGGAACTTGGTTTCATATAAAAGTCGAGAACATAAAGCCTTTATTCAACTTGGTTTCATTCAAACGTCCGGAACATAAATCCTTTATTCGACTTGGTTTCATCGAAAAGTCGGAACATAATGTCTTTTTTCAGCTTGGTATCATTCAAAAGATTGGAACATAAAGCTTTTATTCAACTTGGTTTCATTCAAAAGTTAGGAACAAAAAGCCATAATTCAACTTGGTTTCATTCAAAAGTTCGGAACACAAAGCCTTTATTCACCTTGGTTCAATTCAAAAGTTCGGAACACAAAGCCTTTATTCACCTTGGTTCAATTCAAAAGTTCGGAACACAAAGCCTTTATTCAACTTGGTTCCATTCAAAAGTTTGGAACATAAAGCCTTTATTCAACTTGATTTCTTCCCAAAGTGCGTAACATAAAGCCTTTAACCAATTTGGTTTCTTTGAAATAAACCAAACCTGGTTGTCAGTCAAATAACTTTGAACTTCGACTTTGAACTCCGACATTTGCCGACATTTTTGTGAAACATTTCATGTGTTTTCGCGACTTAAACGTCGTAACTACAGCTTTTTAAAGCTGTAGTTATAACGTCTAGGTCGCAAACCAGTCTTTTTTTTTTTTTTTTTTTTTTTTTGGTACAAGTTATTTACAATAAACTTTGCAAATATATTCCAATTAATGTGGAAGTTAAACTTCCTGTCAGTGTCAGAGGGTGGGGTCAGCGATCCTTCAATTAACTGATTGTGTACACGGAACCCAAGAAGGAAGCTGTTTATGAGATGAAGAGTGTGTATGAATACGCGAAGCGGATTCATAGACCGGTACCGCCGTCGACTTTAACGAAGCCTTTGTTAAAGTCGCCAGTGGTACCCGTCTAGGTAAAGTCGACAGTGGTACCCGTCTAAGCGGATTCATACATAAGTTTGATTAGGTTTTTCGGTTCATACCTCCACTAAAACAAAAATATTCTCTTCCTTTCTTATAATTTAATAGCATCGAGTGAAAAAAGGCAAAAACTTTACAATTTTTGATACCTTTCTGTATAGGACTATTTTGTGCGGAATCATGCAAGATCGCTGCGTGCTCAAAAATTTTGTTTATGGAGTTATGAATAATTTTCTACGGCGAATCAGAACGCCCGTTTTTGACGAAACTAAAATTAAATGATCTAGATTTTTATTTTATCTTTTATTTTGAGAAAGATGTTTAACGACTAAGAACATACATGAACAGATCAAGATTTTTTCCCTCAAAGTGGGTTCGAAACCGAAAATCATTTTACACTATTCGTCAGTTGCAGAGCAAAATGTTGTAATTACAGCTTGAACAAGGCAGAAGTTACAACATTTTTGTTGCTCACTGACAATATGATACTTCGATTTCAAGATATTAACCTCATTTTGTCGAAATTCAAGGAAGGGGAGTCTGGACCCCTGGTCCCCAAGTCTTGATCCGAGGATGCACATCAAATGCTTTTAGTGTAACACATTTTAATGCGATATTGAATATCTATGATTTAAATAAAACACGTGTACTGGAAAATAGTTTCTTATTTCGCGACCATATTTATTTGAGAGAAATAGATCTTATTTCGAATCTCTCTCAAATTTTAAGGGAGCATCGGAGAATGACAATATATCGAACGTTTGTTTAACCCTTTGCCAGACGACACATTTTTATACTTGTTAAAACTTAGAGAAGTTCTAGACAACAATTCTAATTGGATGGATGACGAAAAATAAGTTGCTTCTAGGATAGAAAACTTTGGTGGAAATGGAGAAATTAGTTGTAATGAAAAATTCTCTTTTTCTCACAATACTTTCCTAACCATTTTTCTTGAGGGCGTCAAAATATAGGATTGTGTAGGAATTGGTTAACCTATCCCTTCCAATAACGCATTTTGATGCCCAATAGAAAAAAAGGCAAAATAAATAAATGAATTTCAATAAACTATATACTTTCACCTGCAATATTTTGAATTTCGATCAGTCTAAAATGTCATCTAGTAAATGGTTATATTCACTGAGCAAACATGAAAACTTGACACTTTTGAAATTTCCCATATTTTTGTTCTCCTATGGTCTTACGTTTAAGCACTAGCATTTCAAACGTAAGACTTTCTGAGAAGTACAGGTATTGAAGTTTTAGACTGGCCTTCACACAGCCCTGACCACAATCCGATTAGCATATGAGCTAAGCCGCCGTGTCCGCCATAATATCAACGGAGGACGGACGTTTTGGCCACGGACGTTTTGGCCAGGACGTTTTGGCCAGGACGTTTTGGCCACGGATGTTTTGGCCACCACTATTGGAAAAACGGACGTTTTGGCCAAATTCATTTTAAATGTACTTATTATAGATTTTGAGCATTTTTTCATCTTTCATAAATGTTTTCTCCTCTCCTATTGATCATAATGGTTGTTTTATTTCTTAGTAAAGACATGTATATAGATAACCAGCATATTCCCATTTATCATTCCCATTGAATAACAGTTTCATGATAATTTAGTTTTGACAACCCTAGTACTAGAAACTTTGGAAAACATCAAAGAAAAAGAAGGAAAAGAACATTTTTCCACCAATTTCTCATCAATTTGGAAATGGTCAATTGATAAGAAGAAACAAAGAGTATATATAAATGATACTTTAATTTTCTTAGTCAGATATGAAGATGAAAAGCTATGTTAATAACATTTAAACCTGTACTCAAAATAACTACCATTAGACAATCCAAGCCTTGACTCTGATGAAGTGAAGCGACATATAAACTCTTCTTTATTGAAAGCTTCCGCTGTTGACATTTCAAAGATTTATTATTTGATAGTTAGAAAAACATAGATGACAGTTGGAAAATTCTTTCCCCCAAAAACTAATTTTTCAGCATTTTCTCCTTTACCTCAAATTTTCTGTGCAACATTGTACTTGTAAATGTCTTTTTTATCAGCAATACAATTTTAGACTGTGACTGCTCTAATTTGAAAATGGTTTCAGACAAAAACATATTTGATGTCAAAATTGGAAAATGTGTACATTGTATCATGGAAAATATTGAGAGAAGAGATGTTGCTGAATGTTTCCGAATATTAAGACAAAAGAAGAAAATGCTTCATAATCTAAAATAAGTACATATAAAATGAAATTGGCCAAAACGTCCGTTAATCCAAAAGTGGTGGCCAAAACGTCCGTGGCCAAAACGTCCTGGCCAAAACGTCCTGGCCAAAACGTCCGTGGCCAAAACGTCCTGGCCAAAACGTCCTGGCTAAAACGTCTGTGGCCAAAACGTCCTGGCCAAAACGTCCTGGCCAAAACGTCCTACATTCAATATCAACCTACCTCAGATGCGAGGGAATCTTGAACGAACCCTTGTTTAACAATGGAGACGTCTTCCGTAGGCATTGATTGCAAAGGTTCTTAGATCCATGAGGAGGTGTTGTTCTGCTCTTGGATATACTAGAAGATGACACAATCGATCTTAAAACATACGTTTTATATTTCGATCATCATTTGAATCTTATTTCGAAGGTATTCCAATTTTTTTTTGACGTTTATTAATATAACGCCCTACCGCTGGGAAACGTGTATAGATACCTTTACGAATAACCAGGTGTTCTGTGGCCTTAATGAACAAAACAATCCTTTGAGTATATCTAATATAAGAAAAAATGCTCGCAAAATATTGGACTGTCAAGTTTTCCTTTCTGCTCAGTATAGTAATAAAATATGACTATAGACCTAAGAATAACAATATATGAAGCTACGATGAAGCTATTCGAAGCCGTGAAAATAAAAATAAAAAATCTTACCCAACCGTATTTATTTACTCCTGCACAAATCTTTTTCGAACTCATGCGCAAAACTTAAATGAAAACGCGAGTATGGTTTAGACATGAATTTGTTTTCAATGAGATACAATACTTAAAAAGTAATCACATTCTATGAAGCCACGAAGCGGGTTATGCAGAAGTATGCTATGTTTTATTTAAAATCTCTTCATTGCTCAAAAACTATTTTTTTAGGCATATCATAAAGTGCCAAAAACGAAGCATAGATTATACCATAAACAATTTTCTACTAATCTACTTTGTTTAAAAGTGGAAAAAACGAATCTATACTCATTTTTTCATTAAAGTGTGAATTTCAGATTTATTTTCATCTTCTTCTTGTTGTTGTTGTTGTTGTTGTTGAATGGAACCTAGAACTGTTTAATTAGTATACAAAAAGTTATTTGTTACAGTTTTTGTTGATATGACATTTGAATGTACAATCTAGAATATGTCGCGAACCCGACTCAAGGCGTCATGATACCGATAATGTAAACTGCGAAATTTAATTGCGCACATTTCCAATTGTTCTATTAAAAGTTTGTGAAAGTATCTATTACTCAAATAGAAAATAAGCTTTGGAGCCTATCTAAGATAGAATTAAATGCAAATGAATATATTCAGAACTTTATCAGACTGTATGAATATGCGAAGTGGGCGACTAAAATTGATAAAGCTGTATTTCCGACATTAATAGTTACAAGTCATATACAGCTGATATCCTATTGAAATCGTCGATGAAAAGACGGTAATTTTAAATTGGAGCAAAATACAAGTATTGGCGCCATGTGTTCTCGAATTGATGGCCCATGTCAAACTTCAAATGTTTTCATGTAAAATGTTTGTCTTAATTTTCGAGAGTGTTTTATAACCATATTGACTCCGTTGCTTGAAATATATATGGACGAGAGACAATTCCTAATGGGGTTTCAAAAACGCGTTTGACTTTTTTATGAGTCACATTTATTGTTTGGAAAATCTTTTACGATACTATATTTGTAGCCTGTGCCAATCTCTAAGTGATTCTACTTTCTAGTAATTTTAGGCCGCACTAGTGATAGAAATGTATGTTTTAAATCACTCTAACTGAAACAAATAGTTGATTGTGTGCCGTTTATTCTTTATGCAATGAAAACTTTAAGCTTGTTTCAGAAAAAGGGGTAGCGGCTTAATTAACTCACTGCTTCCCATTTTACAGCTGGAATGAGTGTGACCGCCTATTAAGTTTCCTGTCCATAAATACACCCTGGTAACAGTTGGGCTCGGAATCGCGACCTTCATCACACGAGTCAAGCTCCTATTCCGACCGACCATGAATCAAAATTTTCTGTTTGCTTTATGAGCACACTAATGACATCATCGACAAGGAATTTTATTGGGGGATACGATTTCGAAATTCAAATTGTCCAGGTCAAAGAAAGACGAAGTGATTACGTCACTAAAGGCTAAGTGTCCCGAGTCAACATCACGTAGGTAAGCCGGTACAGCTAAAAATGACAAAGTTAATTATCTTTGAATTGTTTTGCTACTGCAACAAGTGAGTGGAATTAACGATATTAGAGCGGAATAGAGCTTTTAATGATGTGTATTTAACTCTCCCTTTTTTCTGAAAGAAAAATTTATATATATATGTATCGACAAAGACAAATAAGATGCCTCTAAATCGAGGCCAGCCAATGAGATCGCGGAATGTTTAAGCGATGTTAAATGAAGTTGTGGAATTGTTTTAATGTTAGAGCGAGTGATTTGAATGATATAAGTTGATGGGCGAACAAGCAATTTTAAACGAAACAGATTGGGGCCACCGTCAATTCCATCATGTGCTTAACCATTGTCGTGCTGAACCCGGAATATTCCGGTTTTGGCAAGAGATGTAGACCAAGATCAGCCTGCACATACGTGCCAGAGTTGTTTATTAAATTGATTTCTAAAAGAAATATTGATTTTTGAACAACAAGTTCTATCAGTGTTTTCAGCCCTTTGAATTTACAGCAATTCAGTAAGGTAATGTATACAGCATAACAAGGGTTATGTGTATAATAAGCGATTATAGCTGGAAGTTCAGGCACATAACTTCCTCAGGCACACATATCACATTGCTAAATGGAATATACATAAGTTCAAGGTAAAAGTTAGTGTCCCAAAATAGGTTATTGTTGAAAGCCATATTTTCCTCCCAGGATGGAAAAACGGTTTAAACAAACTATCGTGTATTTTATCACTAAACCAAACAAGGGTCTTCTTAGTATCGATATACAAAAGGAGGATGTGGGTAAAGGTCTCCGGAAAGAGTATTTTGTGTCTGATCGATTTCAACTCGCGTTTGTTTATATTTTGAGATCGAGTCGAATGCACTCGATTCTCAACCGGAAACTGTCATTAATCTTCGGCATTGACAGTTATATTTACACATGCTGATGACTAAAGTTTACGGACGATTTCGTTAATCTCCGTGACCGAGCTAGTTGTTTGCATGGCTAGCGAGAGTTAAAACGTCATCACTGACGTCATTATTTTATGTATACAAACCTTTAATTGTGGTGAGTCACATTTTAATATAACGAAACTTCGTACATGAATTGTAGGCTTATGCGTTGAATTATTTAGATCTTATGATTTCAATCGTCATGTGCTCTTGGGCCTCGC
Source organism: Fragum fragum (assembly GCA_946902895.1). NCBI lineage: Eukaryota > Metazoa > Mollusca > Bivalvia > Cardiida > Cardiidae > Fragum > Fragum fragum. Next base: position 7,683,739 of record OX336383.1, on the reverse strand, counting down.
GTATGTTTTTCTTATTTATATTGATGTTTACTTTGGCGAAGAAACATGTATGGCTTTAAGGGAATAACACAATTGGGCTACTGAACCATAGCAAATATGGACCCATTCATATCCATGTAATAATTTAAAAAGTAGCCGCATAATGATGGAATTAGCATTAAACATATGTTACCCCATAGGACAACCCGTTTAAAAGTTGACGTATTGCAAGATTGTACGTTGAACGTGGTTCAACGTGGTTTAAACACATATTCAGTAATATCGATGCAACGTTCACTTATTCCTGTTGCCATGGGTATCACCAGTAAAAGGCTTAGGCTCTGAAGTGTCTTGTGTAGCGGCGCCGGCGGGATTCGAGCATGCAGCCCTCAACTCACGAGTCCATAGCCCTAACCATTGAGCCCCACGACCCCCACTGACAATCATGAGTCCCGGCGTATTGTCTTGGAGGTACATTTATAACAGATAGAATTCAACGACCAAAAACAAAAAGGTCGTATTATTATATGTCTGAATACACTACCTTTAAACACTGGGCCAACGATATGTCGGTTGCATAGGGCAAAAACATCGTAAGAATCTATACATTGTCTTATAGGCACTTTAGATGTTTTGCATTAAGCCATCATTGTACCTACCTTTATCCTTAATCTTTACTCCTTTTGTTGACAAAGCTGCATGTATCACCTCTGTGGTTTGAACGGCTGATGTTGAGGTTTCTGTAGATATGTTAAAAGTTTCATTTTCTGTAGAATTTCCATTACGAACTACCGATGGTTGCGATGGTTCACTTAATGGCAATTTTGTTCCACTATCCAGTTCATCTGAGGCACTAGTAGTCTGAATCTTAGATCCTAATCCATCTTCTGTTCTCGCTTCGTGGATCTTATTATTTTTTTCTGAAACGCTTTCGAAAGGAATGCTTGTTTCTGTTAATTTAACGTTACTTTCTGTAGAAGTTTTATTTACAGATGCTTTTTCTTTAAAAGACTTTACAGTTGGAACGTTGTGAGCGGAATCAATGAGAGCTGAGAAACTTGTTGGCGAAGTTCCGTTGTCAAGTGGTTGTACGTTGTTATTATCTTCCGTTGTGGAGCTTTTAACATCGCGCACAATCGAACTATAAAATATTGTAGCCATAAACAAAAACTTGGCACACAACATTTTGCGTAATCCAAGAAGATCACGCTATTGCAGTAATGAAAACTTCACTTTTCAATTCTCTAAATATTTGCAAACCCTCAAGGTATTCTATTTAATGTCTGCAAATATTTGATCGTCCTCTCACTGCTAGATTGGTGTATTTAAGTCTGTATCAAACATCAAATGTTCAACTTCCAACTCTACAAGTATTCACAATGTAAACACTTTTTCTTTAATTGCTTTTACAATATTACGCAATATGACATAAAGTATTTACAAACTGTCACTACTTCTCCAATACACTGTAAAAGAATGATAAATGAGATTTTAACACAGTTTCGTGATTCCCCTTTTTTAAATAAACGAAATGAAATGTAAAACCTTCTACACATTTTTTCCCATAATTTTGATGTACAGTTTTTGTTGTTTTGTTTTGTTTTGTTTTATTTATTAACTTGTGTGAGGGGCCGCTGATTGTTTGTTATTGCTGTTGTTGTTATTATTATTTGTTTCCAAATTATTTCGTTTTATTTGCAGTGGGGTTTTTGGGCGGTGTTGTTGTTTTTTTGTTTGTTTGTTTGTTTTGTTTTGTTGTTTGTGAGTTTGGGTGTTCTGGTGCTGCTGATGTTGTTTTTGTTGTCGTCATCGACGTCGTCGTTTCCAAAACCAATGCTGAAATATTCATATGGTGCGCAGATAGACAAATCGTCGATGGAAGACTAATTCTGGTTACTGCAGCTTTAATTAGCTAGAGTTACGATGTTTTGGTTGTCCATTGATAATCTGGCGCTCTAAAAAAGTCATTTTGGTAAGATAATTTAAGATAATTTAAAGCTCTTATTCAATATTTCCGTTATCTGAATTTATAAAAATTTAAATGATGCATGAATATAGACTAAGACACAAGTTCTTTGAGAGAATTGCTGGACCAAAATACCAAAGTTTATTTGTCGGAGAAAAGAAAATCTTAGTAAAAAGCAAACTGGTCTTGTACCGTGTAGTTCAGCTTTTATTATTATTGTTATCATTCTTTTATATTTCCGCTACAATGATTCAAAATTTATCATTACTTCTTTAATAAAATAGCCGGCAATCCTTGTTGATTTTGTTAGAAAACGTTTGTTGTATTTTTATTATGCAGACTAATTATGTTTCATTCGACGATATTCCACAAAAGGGAATACTTTATCCGTATATTTCATTTTGATATAGAGTTTATGTTTGTTGCCTAGGAAACCATTAAAATGATAAATGATTAAATGCGACATTAAGAATTGTTTAGAATTCCTACGAGAACCAAAGGAAGTTTGTTTTGCCGGCTTTATTGCGAAACGAAGTTAGAGCGGCTCTTGCAAAGATTAGCAAAGAAAAGTTCTGCCTCCCAATTTTCAAATGCCTGACTGTAACGCTTACAGACATTTCAAAGAAGGTAATTAAGCGGATTTGTAACGAAAATGACTGCTCATAAATTTATACAAGAAAGAAAAGAAGCGAATATATTTCGCGTCTACGAAGTACAACCCGAATGGAACTGGGATTCATTGGGTAACTACGTCATCTGTCGATTGTCCCGAAAATTACCTTATTTTTCGTTTCCATGACGTTTCAATTACGTCATCGGCCTCCGCTAGCAATTCAACCGTAATCGACATTACCCGAAGACTAACGATCTCATCCGACAAATTCCGATGCTTTAAAGTGTGGTGTAGGAAATATATCACATTGAACTAAATATAAAGTGCATTTAATAGATTTAACACGAAGACAGAATATTTATCGTGTCAAAGACATTAAAAATTCAGCAGATATATTTCCTATTTCAAATGTTAATGGAATCTTATCAAGAGTTGCTTTTGTTGTATATGGATATTTCTTAATCATTTTTTATCAAACTTTTATCAAACAATGAAGTCGCCATCTAAATATATTGTCCTTTATCCAGGTAAACCTACCTAAATGACGTTATTACTGATTATTGCTACGCGCTTAAAAAGCTACAACAAAAAAAAGAAACATAGGAAATATTTGCATAAAATTAAGAAATTGATTGAAGTTAATTATCCGCTATGTTTTCTACTCCAAATACAGATTTTAAAGATTCATTCAATATGGAATTGTCTGCAACTTCTTTCACTTTGGCCTAGTCTAAAGTTAGGCGACTAGTAATGGGCGTAATATTTTTGTCATATAACAATAAATGCGTGGTTTTAAATATAAAATCAGGGCAAATGAGAATGTTAGCATCGAACCCAAACGAAGCTGTATCTTTCAAATCTTAGCACAACGAACCACTGAAATACCAAATTGTAATTCCCCCCATCACAGATTGAAATCATGACCCCGTCGAGGTTGTCTACACAATTTTTCGGACTTGACGTTAAAATCAATTTGTTAATTCCCTAATGCACTCAAATATTCATACAGTGAGTGAAAAATGTGGAAATTTCACTAGAATTAATATTTGTGATAAAAAAGTTTTCTCAGATAAATCAAGAATCATTTTTTCGCTGGACTAAGTATATATCTAGTGATTGACAATAACAATGTCTCGGGATCCAAAGGTCCGAGAAAATTGAAAAAAGGATCCATGCAATTCCAGACTAGGGATTCAATTAGGATCCTTCAATATTTCTTAAGTGCAAGTACTTCGTGTATCAACGAATGCTCCCGAATCACCGAAGACCATTAAATTTCAATTTGTTTTTTCTTTCACATTAACCAATAACCAGGCGACAAAATTTTAGACTGGTCCAAGTTAAAAGAAGTTGTAAACGTCATTTTTAGGTTGATGGTATTCTAAAAATGTTTATCATTTTTTGTAGAAAACATTGTGGATAATGAGAAATTGATTGTAATTTCGCAATATTTCCTAACATTTTTCTTGTTGGGCTTAAAAATGCATATTTTGTAAAAAGGATTTAATGTATATTACGGAGGGATTCTTGATTATCTGGAGGAAACCGCGATGTAATAAGAAGGGATTCCGTGGGATACCATTTGAGCAAAGCTAGTGTCAGCCCCTATACATCACATCAGCAGGAATTACTTGTGCTAAAAGTGAAAATGTCTTCACGTGTAAGCCTGCCTAAATTAAACACCATGCTCTGTCGTATACTTTTTTTAATAGTTGAATTCGGCTGACATTTGGGCCAGGTGCAGTTTCCATTTATTTTGTTGTTGTTATTTTATTTTCAATAAGGCATGAACCAATCACACTCTATGAATACACGAAGCGGATTAGTAATTAATGAGATTACGTTTTTAGGTTCATGCCTCAATGAAAACAAAAAAAGTTCACTTCTTTCCTTATACTTCAATAATTTAATTGTTAGTTTCGTCTATCAAAAACGAGCGATCTGATTGGTCGAAAAATTTAATTCATAACTCCATGAACAAAATTTTGAGTACGCAGCCATTTTGTATGCTTCCGCACAAAATAGTTCTATACAAAAAGGTATCAAAATTTGTAAAGTTTTGCTTTTTTCGCTTGGTGCTATTAAATTATAAGAAATGAAGGGAATATTTTTTGTTTTCATGGAGGTATGAACCGAAAAACCTAATCACACTTATGTATGAATCCGCTTCGCGTATTCATACAGTGTGATTAGTTTTTTCGGTTCATACCTCCATGAAAACAAAAAATATTCTCTTTATTTCTTCAATGCCATCAAGAAAAACAAACCTTATATTTTAGTTGATTTTAGTAGAATAGTACGGGTCTACTTTGTGCGAAAGTGTACAAAATAGTTGGGCACTCAAAATTTTGTTTGTAGAATATGAACAATAAAATTAGCCAAACAAAACGCTTGAATTTTGATGGACTAAGCTTTATTTTATTTATTCCCAAATCATGTTCATCGTGGCCCATTCACGACACTTTTATTGAAACACACAGGTATTCCTGAATCAAAGATTTTTCTACACAAATGGTCTATATCTCTTTCAATTTTGTTACTTTTGCTATAACCTCGGTGTAATTCTGAAACCTCGTAACTGCTGCTTGAACCAAGCTGTACTTACGAGGTTTTAAAATTACACTAACGATATTTGTCGGAAGATTTAATAATTGCTACCTTGGCCGACACCAAACCAGAATTAGATGGAACTACATTCGTAATTCTTATTATGAAGTTCGTCGTCAAAAATGTTCCTTAAATAACTGTTCTGATCCCAGATTGCATTTCTCATTCTGGCAGCTTTTTTTTTTTTTTTTTTTTTTTTTAAATAGCATACCTCTGAACAAACATATCTGTGATTTTTTTAAATCCAGTGTCCCCAGATAAAAGCTTTTAATAGCATGCCATTCTGAAAACTACTTAACCGAATTCAAAGAAACTACGCCAGATTGTGGTGTTTATAACTATACGTATCAAATTTTCTCTCAAGTGGACAATTTTGAAGACGGTGGTCATTTTGAAAATGAAGAGACCGGTATGAGCATACAAGGGATGTTAGTGTAAATCGTGAATATTTGAATTATTTTTCATGATATCTATCGTTCAAAGTGCAGTCATATATATTTATCAAAAATTTTGTAACAGCATATTAGATATTGCATCTTTCCACTCTACTTAGCACAGTGTAAAATAAATTGGGGCATAACGCTATGAAATCTTGATTTTACTTTCACCTTATTTTAAAAAAGAATCTAGACCCTTTTCATTTTGAATAAAAAATTATTCTAATTTTCATATTTGAATAAAACGATAATCAGAAATTGACCGATTACACCTATAAATCAAAGAATCAATCGGCCAATCAAATTATTCATTAACTGAGACCGGAAATGACCTTTTAGCCCCGAACACTAGCAGACATATATAAGTCACATTTTTGTCAGTTCGGCGATTTAAACGTCGTAACTACAGCCTGTTATCTGAAGTTACGAGGTTTTAGAATTGCACCGACGGTAAGGTCGCCAACAAACCATTTAACATTTTGCTACATGTTACTGGCTTTAATTTTTGAAAAAAAGTAACGTTTAATATCGAAGTCTGAGTCAGTGGGCGTGACAAGCGGAGTCGATGGGCGGGGCCAGCGGAGTCAGTGGGCGGGGCCAGCGGAGTCAGTCGGCTTGACCAGCGAGTCAGTAGGCGGTGCCAGCGGAGTAAGTGGGCGGGGCCAGCGGAGTCAGTCGGCGTGACCAGCGGAGTCAGTGGGCGGGGCCAGCGGAGTCAGTCGGCGTGACCAGTAGAGTCAATGGGCGGGGCCAGTGATCTCTTAATTGTATGATTAGATCAAATACCATTTAGCAGCAAGGCTTCGAAGTTTTACTTTAATTTTGGCGTCTTATCAAGATCTCTCTACAAGATAAGATAAAAGACGTTCTGTTTTCTATAAAACACTAGAAACATGGAAATTCGTAGGATTTAAATGTTCATAATCGCGAGCTATACAACACGGTAGGTCAATGCAAAAAAGTGATAATTAGTACATTTACACTTAAAATAGATTTATACTAACTCTTGAATTAAACATAACATTTTTAGGGTAATACGATGATTTTTTTCCTTTGTTGCAATCTTTTTTTGCGATTCAATCACTTTTAGGGGTAATTGTTTATCAATTAGATGATATGATGAAAAAAACAGGATGACTTTCAAGCTTTTCGTGCATTTGATGGAAGTTGAATTTATTAAAATACCGTTTTACTAGCAAAATTGAAAAAAAGGTAGACAACAAATTGTTATTGATTGATTAATTTGTTGATTGATTGATTGATTGGTTTGGTCAATTTATGGTATGATTGATTGTATAGTAAATTTGATTGATAGATTGATTAATTGATTGGTTAATTGATTAATTGATTGATTGATTGATTGATTGGTTATTTGATTTGTCGATTATTTGAGTGATTGATTGATTATTTCATTTTTGATTATTTCATTGATTAATTGATTGGTTGATTGATTGATTCAAGAAATTTAAGGATATTTTAACATTAAATGTAAAGAACAAAACTAAGACAATCACAAGACCTAGCACATGTTAATTGAGTAATTAAACAAAAACTGTTAAATGATGAATCTTAAGTCGACTCCTACGATTTGCCAGCTGCCACGTTTATTTCACCATATGAAATAGCAGATTTTACAGGGCCAGGTCTTCAGGAGTTTGTCCTTATACCCCCGTTTTACTTCACGGGGTTTAGGCACAAGCCAGTGATTTTTATTTCAATTATATCCCTTTATAAAGCTCATGTTGAAAAAATATAAAAAATACACGATTTGGGATAAAACTAACCTTCTACAATCTAAGAGTCCCAAGAAAAGTAGAAGTTACATGTATTTTCTGGTTTAGTAGCCCCTTACAAGAGGCCTCAAAGAGGGGCTTGGGTGATATTTGGGGAAAATGCATGGCACCCCACAGTACCATAAAATGTTAGATAAAGGGTAAACTTAAATGAAAGTATGTCCACATATTTCAATAAATACCATAAAGGGGAAAAGAACCATATAAACACCTAAATATGATAAAAAAAAGACTGGAAAACATGTTATACACCAATGTCAACTAATTTAAAAGTTAAAATACTATTTTAGAAAACAATTTGGTCAGTAGAAGTGGAAAATATGAAATAAACTTATAGTACAGAGTAAGTGTATTGGAATTAAACCGAGAAAACAAACCCTTCAAACTTATCCCAAATACTACGTCTGTCTCTTCCCCCACCCCAAGCAACCCCAGCCTCCTCCGCGATAGCCCCTTGGGTGGTCGCTTAGATGAATATTTACTTTATAGTAGTATTTTTGTCGTTTGTTTGTTTGTTTGAATGGAGTTTTACGCCGCTTTCATGTATTTTGTTGTAGCAGATGTTACATGAATTCGAAATTATGTTTATAAAATCTCTCTGTACTGAATTGATTTTACGAGACATATAATATTTCGTACTGTATTTAGTAATTATCACTTTTAGAAGCGTAAAACTGTGAAAATTTGCGACAAAAGTATTTCCGGGAGAGAACTTTGACTGAAACGTTGGATTGAACATTTTGCAAAGAATCTCTAAAAACGCCCTAATAAAAGAAGAAATTGTTCCATTTCTAGTTTACCACGACAAATCACATGCAACTCGATTTTGTACTGTGATTCAAAGTATCTTACAAAAAAATGAAAATGAAATTGAGAACAGATATACGGTAAATGATTTTTAAAATAAACATGGCGCATGCAGGATCGCGAAACGTAGACCCAGTTTAATCTGCTAAAAAAATATTAGAAGCTAAGTATCCCTGTATTGAATATATGCACCCAAAAACCTTAGAAATAAAGAATTGGCTCCTATTAAAACTTAGACAAAATTACACAAGTTAGTCTTCAATTCAGACAAGTCTACAAATCGTCGTCCGATTAAATGACCGGCAGCCGTCATAGCGCAGTTGGTAACGCGTCGGGCTGTCAATCCAGAGGTCCAGGGTTCGATCCCCGACGGCGGCACTCATCTTTTCCGACTATTTGTCTCTCACCAATGGGTCGATAATCGTAGACATATTTGGGATAGCAGCTGGAGGCTAGGAAAGGGTGATTGATTCTTTGATTGACAGTTGCGATTCGTCAGTTCGGTGACATGCTGTAGGTTTTACAAATACCTATGAGAATGACAAAATCGAAAAAGATCTGGAAAGTATTATTGTACACAGCAATGTTGAAATATATCAAAGATGAAATAATTTTCACGGAGGTGTTTGAAATTGTAGTTCAAACTATTAGGGAGTCAAAACTTTTTCAGAATTAGTATCGATGTAATTGTAGTAAAAGTAAATAAACAGGGCATTTATAATGGATTTCGAAAAAAAAAAAAATACAGTAAGCACGTTTATAGAAATGAATAAAATCACATTTTTTATTTTTTCCTTTGTCACACTGCGTTAAATCCGTTACCACAATTACGCTATTACGCCACACGTGAAAAAAAACAAAACATTGTAGATAAAGAAGAAATTGCTTATTACAATTTACAGGCCCTTTCATTTTTTTCCACAAAGTTTTCTGCGTCAAAAGACGACATAATTTCGAATTCTATCAACTAATATATGTCGTCGGAAACATCATTGAATTTGGACGAGTCTAAAATGTTGTCGTCTGCGGAAAGTGTTAAAGTACTTATAAAGACATCACAGAATAGATATTACGTTAAAAATCACACACAAACTTCATCGTTTTCCATCAGCCAACAGCCGCCCAAATCCATTTACAATCACAGTAATAATGGTTGATCATACAGCGAACAGTATCACATGTTTGCCTTTAGAGAGATGGGGCGGGGCGTATTGTAAAACGATAGGTCGTTATGGCTTATATAAATATTGCCGTTTGACTTTTGATTGTTTCAATTCTTAAGACAATGAGCTCTTGCTCCTTACTTAATTGACCAATCGCGGCTGTCAATCAAATAATCAGTCGACCAATGAAACCATTGATTTACACTGGAAGTTCAGTTTGATCACCGGCATTGGCTGCCAATTTGGTGAATCATTTTGTTGGTTTGGCGACTTAAACGTCGTAACCACAGCTTATCCTAGCTTTAGTTACGACGTTTGGGTCGCCATCCAACTATTCTACTTATTTGTAACATTCTCCTGGCCGTAGATTTTGTAAAACAACGCAGTTTAAAATCCAAGCGGGACTTCCTGTCGAAGTCAATATGCGGGGCCAAAGGAGTGAGTGGGAGGGGCAGATAGTCACACCCACTGTCCTCCAACAATGCAGATTGACTAAAGGATCAAATGAGATTAGTGAGTAAACATAGGCGGGGATGTATGGAAAAATTTAACCATTGGTGATGACCTAAATGCCGTAACTACTGCATCGAATTGACAGCTAACTAGCCCTCCCATTGGCTCCGCTGGCCAAGCCAACTTACTCCTAGTTCGATATTAAACGGCGTTCTTTTGTAAATTTTATGGAAAGTAACATGTACAAAAACGCAATTTTGTTGATTGGCGACCTAAATGTCGTAACTACAGCTTAAATCAGCTGCAATTACGACCTTTAAGTCGCCAAGCCAACAACTTACGTTTTTGTAAAGTTTTAAAAATATCTTTCTACTACGTATCATTTAGCGTTATATCGTGGTAAAGTGTAAATGCAATAATGCAACTCTATAGAAAAGTATCCATTAATCTGAATCATTTAATAGAAACCCGCTATTATACATCCCTGTCGAAAATATTTAGAAAAAATGCTTTCAAATTCGGTAGAGTAATACAGTTCCTTTTAGGCTTCTTTTTTCAACATTGTTTTCGTATTTTTTCTCAAGGCTCAGAAAAAAGGTGGAATTAAATCTTAAACAAAAGGGAAATGCATGCGCTCAAAACCCTCTTCTTAGATACCTGAAATTTGGACCAATGTATTTTACAAGAACTTTGTTATTTTACAAGAACTTTGTAAGTAACAGAATATTTTTTTCATTTTCTGATTTTAATCATTCAAGAGGCTTGTTACATGTTACTGGCCGTGAAATTTGTAAAAGAACGCCATTTTATATCGACCTGGGAGTCCAAGCTTCAAATCCTGCCTTAGTGAATGATTTTATTAATTCTTTGATTGACACACTCGATCGGTTAATTGCATCAGATCTACATTAATATCGGAGGTCACGAATTTATTTCCGGTCTATATACATGTTTAAATGGGCCCCTACCGATATCCAGAGTTACTCCGCTTAGTTTTAGTATTAGAGTGACCTCCCTTAAATCTTTGGGTAGTTCCGGTGAAAAAATCGATGATATCGGTATCGAAAACATTAACAGGTTTTTGCCAGCTCTTACTATGTGTCATTATTGTTGAAACCCTAGATGTTCTAGAGGCTACTTTATTTTAACAGCTGAGCTTAATTTTTAAAGCTAAGTGACGTTTTATGTGTTTATAATCGTAAATGAGCCAGTATGAAATTGTATTTTTCGGATATACCCTAATTCCGGATATACCCGTTAATTACCATAAAAAGAGCTTTTTTGATCGAAATAAATACAATCATACTCACGAAAATACATTCTGTTATTTCCTTTTTTAAAAAATGGTTTCACATGTCAAGCGGGGCTTTGAATGTATAAGATATCTGTCATTTTACAAACGGGAACTGTTACAAAGAAGCTCTCCATACGTCTTCATTTCATGACCATGGGAATTTTCCAAATACCTTTTTCATTGATGAATATGAACAAATTTAATCAGAATTCACTGCATGATCCTCAAAAAGCTTTGTAAAGTGTCTGGTGGCTTGTGTAAATGATTGCTGCCTCTTTAGGTCCTCCCAAGACATATCATTCGTTTCTTACCAACGGCAAGTAAGATATATCATTAATTTCTTACCAATCGGCAAATGATAAGGTCATTGTGTGGGAATGGGTATACCAAACTAATTCAATCAACCTGCACAAGCTTTAGCATCTGATATTAGATGTGTGCACAAATTTATATTTTTCATATAAAATGTATTCTGGTTAACCCTGGTTTATACGTCCCTGTGGCTTTAAAATTGAGAATGCATTGTAGAAAAAGAATATGCTTGTTGCAATGTTTTCTTTTTTCACAGTATTTCTACCCTGCTGAATATTTTTGGTTTTTTCTAATATATTGTTTCATATATCATTTCGTGTATTTAATTATTTGAGAAAAAGTGAGAAATAAACAAGTAGAAATATATAAGAGATGACCGTAAGAAGTGTTACAAAGATACCAAGACAATCTTTTTCAACGTATTAATCCATTAAGTTGATACCAAATTCTTATTACTATATTGAGATATATCATGCAATGACATATATGGTACTAAATATTCAAATCTTTTTGTTGTAAAAAAAGTGATCTTAAACATGTTTTTTTCCTTCAGATTTTTCTTACTTAAACATTTTTTTCCAAATTTTTCTAAATGAGAAACGTTTTAAAATAGATTTCCTTTACCTCTTGCATTTATAATCCTATTTAAAATGTACAAACTCGTAATTTCCTTAGAATTGCAGGGAATAGCAAACGACTTCCTTTGTTACTTGTTATAAGGGGATATCGGCTGAAAATCAAAAGCAAATAACCGATCATTATGAGATATATCCAGTGTATATCTAAAATACCACCCGTGGTCTATTACGCAATCAGAGATACCGACCAGAAGCGTGTAAGTTACTTGGATTAAAACAGCGGAATATGAGAGGACATCGTTAACTTTAAAATTTGATTTACCATTTAACCCTTTACAGAAAAAAAATCTCAGAACGAAAGAGGATACGAACGAAATTTTAATAGCCATGTGTTTGTTTGTTTGTTTGAATGGAGTTTAACGCCGCTTTTAACAATCTTTCAGTTATATCGCGGCGGCTGGAGCACCTAACAATGGATTCCTGGTATTTCTCACACCAGTACTACCATTTCACCCTTTCCTAGCCTCCAGCTGCTATCCCACATAGGCCTACGATTATCTGCCCATTGGTGGTAGACAAATGTCGGAAAGAGTATTGCCGCCGTCGGGGATTGAACCCGGTAATAGCCATGTGTACCGAAAATAATGGATCTTTCAGATGTGGAGAAAATCGGCGTAAAAAGTACTCTTTATCGCAATTTTGTTATTCTTGGTTATTGTTGTGTGGTTTCCTTGTTTTAATAAAGCTTTTCAAGTTAAAGAAGTAAACGCAATGATTTCCTACAAAGGAGGCCTTTGCTTTTTTTTTTTTTTTTTTTTTTTTTCGAAAATGAGAAGTAAAATATGAAAACTGGACGAGAATGAAATTGGTTCCTAGGTCGAGAGAGAAAAACGATTAAAACGTGTCAAACGTTGATATAAACTACAACAACAATTCCATATTCTAAGAGTATTATAAGAGTACTCAACATTCCACTATATCAAATTCTGAAAAAATATATAATTCTACGCAAAATAGAATTATTTAACATCTGATAGTGTACTTTTACTTAGGGACCAAACCACATCATTTTGCATATAATATATGGACAGAAAGATAAAACATTAATCAATCTTTAGAACTAGATAAATTCCCAACCGACTCCCTTGTTAATTAGTCAAATAAGGACATCTGGGCAGTCGTGTGAAAATCAAAGCAAATAGCCGATCGTTATGAGATATATCCTGATACCACCCGTGGACTATTGCGTAATCAAAGATACCGATTCAAAACGTGTAAGTAACTTGGATTAAAACAGGAGTTTATGGACGGACATCGACAATTCTTAAGATTAATTTACCATTTAAACCTTTGTAGTTAAAAAAAATCTCAGAACGAAAAAGGATACAGACGAAATATTAAAAAGCAATTGTATAGAAAATAACGGATCGCTCAGATTTGGAGAAATTCCTTGTAAAAATACTCCCTTTATCGCAATACTTTTGTTCCCCACGTTGTTGTTTTGTCTGTTTGCATGTTTCAATAGATATTCTCAAGCAAAGCAAATAAAAGCAACAATTCACCATGAAGGACACTTTTGCTAATTTTGTTTCGAAAATGAGAAGTAGAATACGAAAACTGGATGAAACTCGGGCGGGAAGACGATTATAACGTGTCAACGTAAATAAAAACCATCAAAACATTTTCATAATCTATATGTATTACAAAAGTACTCAATATTCTTATGTGTGAAATACCGAAAGAATAATTAATTCTCTCCAAAACGGACGCTTTTAGTCTCAGCCCTTATATACTCTATATTGAAATTTAAACCGGAACTACCCAGTAGAATCAAGGGAGTTAATTAAAGGGCAATTTTCGGGAGAACTCCGTATATCGGTAGGGGCCCATTCATCAATCGATTTTTTATTTACTTAAGGGATCGGTCATTCTTGCTATAGAATATGCGAAGATGATAGGAAGAGATTGTTAAGAGTTACCATACAAGTAGATGATTTGTTAGTATGTTGGGTTAACGCCGCTTTGGACATGTCACCTCAAAAAATAAGGTCAATAATAAATTAAGTTATTGGTTGATTGATTGATTAATTAATTGATTGATTGCCAATGGGTGGATAATCGTAAACCTAGGTGAGATAGCACCTGGAGGCTAGGAAAGGATGTAGTGGTAGTACTGGTGTGAGAAATACCAAAAATCCATTGTTAGGTGCTCCAGAATTGGTTACAATCGGTTTATTGATTGGATAATTGATTGGTTAATTGATTGATAAATCGATTGATTGATTGATTGATTGGCTGATAGAATGATTGATTGAATGATAGATTTGTTGGTTTGTTGGTTGGTTGATCGATTGGTTGATCGATTGGTTGATTAGAATTGATTATGATCGGTTAATGGATTTGTTTATTGATTGGTTAATTGATTAGTTGAATGATTTATTGGTTGACTTATTGATAAGTCAATTAAGTGATTGATTGATTGATGTTCTAGATATCTATATACGTATTCATTTATTTTAGTTATTCAGTCGCTAGTATCTGTTAATTCTCCTGAAAAGAGATCAGAGAGTTTATTTAAAATTTCCGTATTTCTTGCATATTAATTAATACCGTCGGTTTGTAGCAAAACTGTAAAAATGTAGCTTTATTAAAGTTGTAATAACGACATTTTAGGCACCCACTGACGATAACTTTTTGCCAAATTAAGTAAAGAATATGCAGAGCAATACAAAATGGTTCTCATTCTCAAAGGATGAATCTCTGGTCTCGAACACTAAGCTCAGATAGGAAGTTCCACTTAATTGTTGCACGGCGTTATTTTGCAAATTTATTTTAGAAGCATATAACAACAAACGGTTGGTTGGCGACCTTAAAGTCGTTACCAAAGCTTGAATAAACTTATGTGATGACGTTTTTTAAAGTTTGTATACATGGCTACTAACATTACAGATCATAGTTCGCGTCCGGTACAAATAAATTATCTGATTGATCGAGTAATTCTTACAAGATCGGGAGTATTTTCAATTAAGTGACATCTTTTAAATATGTCAGCTATTTAAGAGATGAAGAGAATGTTTTTTGTTTTCATGGAGGTATGAACCGAAAAAACTAATCACACAATGTATGAATCCGCTTTCGCGTATTCATACATTGTGTGATTAGTTTTTTTCGGTTCATACCTCCATGAAAACAAAAAAACATTCTCTTCATTTCTTTTAATTTAATAGCATCGCGCGAAAAATCCAAAAGCTTTACAAATTCTGATACCTTTTTGTATGGAACTAGTTTATGCGGAAGCATATAAAATGGCTTCGTGCTCAGAATTTTGTTCATGGAGGTATGAATTAAATTTTTCGACCAATCAGAACGCTCGTTTTGATAGACGAAACTAACAATTAAATTATAAACAGTTAAAAAGGAGACTTTGCCTAGTGGACGGTATTGAGTGTTCTTTAACCCATTCCCACACAATCCTTCCCTTTTACGCCCCTCAAGAAAAAAGATTTGGAAAACATTGTGGAAAATGAAGAAATTGCTTGTATCAAGCAATTTCTTCATTATCCACAAGGTTTTTGCTACCCCCCAAAAAGACGAAATAAATAAAATTGAATCAACTTTAAATTGTCGTCTGCAGCTCCTTACAATTTAGATCAGTCTAAAATTTTATTGTGTGGGAATGGGTTAAATAATGTTTTTGCTTACCGAGCCATTTGTAAAGGGATAATAGCAAACTTTTTTTATAAAGATTTTAACCAACTAGATTTGTTATCACCACGAATTTGATAACTGCTATCTTTGAATTGAGACTTTTTGTGTTTATCTAAAAAATTATGTGATCAGTTTTCTAGATAGATTCTATCGTACTTATGTTTTGTTGTTGTTTGTTTGTTTGTTTGTTTGTTTGTTTGTTTTTGTTAGATAAATACTATCGTATTTATGGGGTTTTTTATGTTTATGATTATCGATGAATTCATGTCATTTGTTTTCTACATAGATATTATTGTATTTATGATTGTTTTATGTTTATATTTATCGATAAATCCATGTCATTAGTTTTCTAGATAGATACTATCGTACTAATGATTGTTTTATGTTTATCGATAAATCCATGTCATTAGTTTTCTAGATAGATTCTATTGTTTTTATGATGTTTTTGTTATGTTTTGTTTTTGTTTTGTTTATGTTTATCGAAAAATTCATGTCATTAGTTCTCTAGATAGATACTGATTTTTTTCTGTTGGCACAGCCCTTGTAAAAGCTACCCTTCATTCTCTGATTCGACACAACCATAAAATATGATGAATGGGACCTTGTTAGAACTCCATTGTAAGATGCCAGCTCAATTGTAACAATGAGTCTTTTGAAGGGATATAGAAATACCCCATCAGACAAACGGTCAAATGTTAAGAATGTTGGTAATTTGGTCGAGACGTGGTGATTCACTGTTATGAATGATTTGTATCAAGACTGTCACGCTAAAAGGCGTAATTTCCAAAAAATGGGTTGAGATGAAGAAAATGTTGTGGAAAAAAGGTGACTCATCTTTTCCTGTACAATCCCCAGTTTTTGCGTCCATGTGATTTTGTAGTTTAAAAAACATTGTAACAAGCATTGTCCTTTTTTCCCACACTATTTTCTACTCTGTAAGTAAGTTACTTTTCGAATTACGCTCACTTTTCACAGTCGTCGGCAACTTCCTTGAATTTAGACAAGTCTAAAATTATAAAAGAAGAAGAAAAAAAAACAGGGAAAGGGTTAAGATAGTTTAATTCTAAACATACGCAAAGTCATAATGGCCATATGATATACGAAGGCTATTATACAAAATTTCCAGACTTATTTCATTATATTTCAATAGTTCATAAAATAGAATGTTTTGTCTATATGGGTTGAACACCACTTTTAACAGTGGTTCAGAAATATCGCTGGACACAATAGATTCCTGATATTTCTCTCTCCAGTACTACCACTACATCCTTTCCGAACCTCCAGCTGCTCAACCCCCTAAGGTTTACAATGTACCTTTATCCAGCCATTGGTGAGAGACAAATGTCGGAAAGGATATTTGCCGCGATCGGGAATTGAAACCTGGACCCCTTGATTGAGAGTCCGACGCTATTGCCAACTGCGCTATTGCCGCGGTCCTTGAAATGAAAGGGGGTATCAATATTTTTTAATATCACGGATTTTGTTTCTACTTATTTATTTGTTTGTTTGTTCTTGCTCCTTTGCTTTTAATCTCATACAGTATCTTGAACAGTATATTTGCAAAAGTGGATTTAGTGAATTTAAAGTCTGATGATCAAATTCTATCTACCCCTACTGATATTTTACAAAGAATCCTTGATCGTAAAGATAGGGCTATAATTATACAAACGTCAAGAAACCAGCCGAGAATTCATTTAGATTTATTATTTACGTTAAAAGCCTGTTATCGTATAGTCGTAAGGTCATTGTAATGTCTGTTTTATACATCATACTAAATTCATATTGCCTGTCAGAATTTTATTGAGATTCGTCTGTAACAACGGTTATAAGGGATGAATAAAATTGTTCCTATACATTGTAGAAAATATGATATTGTATCCATCCATCTTAGATTTGAAGAAATTAATTAACCCATTACCAAGTGACCATATTTAAGACAGATCCAAATTGAAAGAAATTTTAAAGATCTCTGTCTTTTGTGGTAGAAAACAATATGGGTAGTAAAGAAATTGCTGGTAACAAGCAATTTGTTATTTTTTCCATCATTTTTTCGAAAGTTTTTTTTGGGGGGAAGGGGGACAGGGAGGATAATCAGGGGCGTATAACAACGGGAATTTGTTTGAATGGGTAAAGTGTTGCAAATGCCGAAGTAATGACCTTTAACCAAATTAATTAAAATGCTTCACAAAAAATGATGGACAATATTTGCGTTCACAGTACACTTCAGGTCTAAACAAAAGATGATATCTCGATTATTTCTTTGATTTACACGCGATCAGTCAGTTGTGAGACCCTGTCGTAGTAGACGGTAAACAGACTTCGTAAGAAGCATTCTGTGCCGGAAGTCATAATACTCAGTCTAGTATAATTACAATTGACCAATCGCTTCTGTCAATCAAATAACAAGTCGACCAATGAAATTATTGGTTGAGATCAGAAATGAGTTTTGATCCCCGACATTGGCCGTTATTCTTATTAACTTTTTTTGATGTTTTTTTTTTTTTTTTTTTGCGACTTCAACGTCGTAACTACAGCTTATTCAAAATGTAGTTACGACGTTTAGGTCTCCAACCAACCATTTTTTTGTTACATGATACTGGTCATAATTTTGCAATATAACGCCGTTTAAAATCGAAGTGAGAATTCCTGTTGGAGCCAGTGGGCGTGGCCAACGTGGTGAGTAGGCGGGGCCAACGATTTGTCATTTGCTCTCCTTCATCATTCATTGTGAATGATCCAATAGGTTGATAATCGTAAACCTAAGTGGGATGAGCATCTGGAGGCTCGGAAAGGATGTAGTGGTATGCAGTAGTGGTTTGAAATGAAATTACTAGGAATCTATTGTTAGGTCTTCAAACCGCTGCGATATGACTGAAATACTGTTTAAAGTGGCGTTAAACCCCATTCAAACAAACAATTCATTGTGATTGGTAATCGTCAGACATTTACTTTGTTTTATGATTACGCTTGATCGTCACTGGCTATCATTGAAAAAAAAATCTTTAATCTTTGTCATACTGAACCCGGTATATTCCTGTTCTGGCAGGTGGTATAGACAAAGATCAGCCTGTGTATAGATGCATTAATCTCAGAATAAAGAAATTGAGCAATTTTCTTGTTACCCCGGACACTCCTACTGGAAATCAAAGCACTGAACGTACTGATGGTTGACGTCCTTGTTCACATAATAGAGTGATATACCAATTTTGGTGTAGAAACTGGCATATCGTAATATTGATAATATGATTAAAGCAAACCTTCTCGCGTAACCTGGCCACAGGTACTACAAGTTGTTTTTTTTTATCCTAGTGTCATGGTCACTATCCCTAGTTCAGCAAACAATTGTCATTGCCACACGCGCCATTTGTCTTCCACCGATGAAAACAAGCAAATCCGTTTGCCTTTTAGCTAATTATTTAACCCATTCCTGTTACTTGAAATTTTAGACTGGTCCAAATTGAAAGGGGTTGCAGACAGCAATGAAAAATGGATGCAATTTGAAATGAAACCACCTATGTGGTAGAAAATGTTGTTGGAAAAGGAGAAATTGTTTGTTACAAGCAATTTCTCCTTTTTTCATGTTTTCTCAAGTATAAAATCACAGCAACGTAAAATCTCGGGTTTAAACAGGAAAGGGTTTAATATGTCTTAGTTGTACATTTACATATCGTCGCTGTTCTGCGCAAACCGCGTATGTCATTTTTGGCTAAAATTTTTTATACACTCTTGTGAAAGGCGGTAACTTTATCCATATTCTGCGAAAATACTGGACAGGGTAGCCAATCGGATCACAGAGAAATTGACATGTGACAAAATTCTGGACATGAGTTGGATGATTTTTTTCCCCTTCGAAAACAGCTTATCAGACAAACAAAACACTGTCAGAAGAAGTCAGATGATTCTTTATGGAAATCCGCCTGAATACGTCAAATTGGTAAGTGAAATTGTAGTTTAAACCTAACACAGATTAAAACTTTACTATAGCACTATATTGCAACGTTTTTAGGAGTTGTAATCCCAGTGAAAGATGACTTGTCAGAAATTCGTATTGTCGGTCAGTTTTGTTCAAATATTTTACACTGTGTTTCTGATGGTGCTCGAGCTATAATCAAGATTTAATAGATAAAGAACGTTATCAAACATGACAAGCATTTTATTCGGTGGTTTCCTGGTTAAATTGAGTTAAAACAAGTTTTACGAGAATTTTGAATGCATTTCCATTGCGCTCTATCACGCAAATTTAATTTATACGCACTTTTCGAACTAAAATGTTTAAGGTATTTCTTAGGTATAAGGAAGCGATTTTCAATTATAAAATACACCAATAAAATGTTTTACAGGATAACACGATACCCTTTTACGGAATGAACGTTTTTAGACTAAATGGATACTTAATATCAATAACGATCGGCAGAATTGATAGGAAATGAAAGCGGCTAATAATTACCTAACTTGTTTTTAAGCAAAAGATTTGAAAGTGCCTTGGATCCTAAATATACATAATGTACATTTACATGTATATTGAGAGTCCCTGGAAGTACCTAGCACTATAAAGGATAATTATTTATCAAAAGCTACAAAAGTGTCAAACATCAGAAAGTTCTATCTGAAAGGACAATTTGTTGACCGGTTATTAATGTCATTCTTTATAAAACTTTCTGAAGAAAGTATCAAACTAGAAAACTTTTCCTTGTATAATTATTAT
This sequence comes from Fragum fragum, assembly GCA_946902895.1. Classification (NCBI taxonomy): domain Eukaryota; kingdom Metazoa; phylum Mollusca; class Bivalvia; order Cardiida; family Cardiidae; genus Fragum; species Fragum fragum. The sequence continues at coordinate 7,663,324 of OX336383.1, read as the reverse complement.
TGATGCAATGTTATGAGGTATAGAGAGGTGAAGCTTGTATATATTTAGCCTTAAACTACATGCAAAAAGGGATCAACTGGAATCTCCGTAAAATAAATACTTGAATAAGAGATAATAATGATTGGTTCCAGTACAAATCAACCAGAGGTCGCATTTCAAAAAACAGATAGGAAGATTGATTATTCTGGATTCAGAAATGAGCAAGGTGCGAAAATTTCGACCATAGTTAGTCTGCGCAATCCGTGCACTTTGACTGGGGTCGACACTTTACGCAATATCCAGATGGTCCCTTTTCGCCCGACATGTCACATATGTTAACAGCTTTTGTGATTTAATTTTCAGAGAATGTCCAATTCATCAGGTTCACCTCCTGAAGATGATTGGATCTGTGCTGTGTGTCAACAACGCCCTTTTGATAGCTTAGTTCTAGAATATCAGTTAATTGGAGGTGAAGAGATTTTATTGAAGGATTCTAATGGTGATATTTGGCTGTTCTGTTATGGGTGTGGTGACCATTTTCATCTTAAATGTGTAGGGGATGATTATGAGATTACTGATCCTCTCCTTCTCTATTACTGTTGCTACTGTGAAGATATCCAGTAAGATCAACAGCACCGCATGTTATATTTCTACCTATCATTATTGGACAATACCTTGTTACAGTGTATCCCAGCTTTATCTAGACCCAGACAATATAACAATGACTTCACGAGGAAAATTAATGGTTTCTCTGGCCCTCCAGAGAGGCAAAAAATCAAATGAAACCGGCAAATGCGAAAAGTCAAACAAACCAACTAAATTCGCAGATTTTGTTCAAATAACTGGTACATCAGTAAAGAGAGTTCACAGTGAAAATATTGATAGTGATACATGTAGTTCTGATTCAGATATTAGCTATGACAGTGACGACTCGGCAAGAGATCCTGAATGGAAACTTTCAAAGAAAGATGAAAAGTGCATGCTTGAATCATCTGACGATTCAGATAGAGATCGAAGTTGTGTTAAGAAGAAACAACAACATAGTAAATCTAAGAATGACAGAGTTTCTCAGGGTAAAATAAAAAATCAAGTACAATCATTAGAAGCTAGTACTGTAAACCAAACACCCATTGTGACTACAACTAACACGGACAAAAATAACAATATTCATGAAGAGCTGGTTGATATAAGTATCGAAGAAAATAACAGTACTCAGTGTCAAAATCCACCGCTGCAAGTTGCAGAAATAGAAGTAGAACGAGCAATGGACCAGAAGTAGCTACAGATACGGTTAATTGTCAAGAGCCAAAACCAAAAAAAGCCAAGAAAGGGATGGGAAATCCAGAAACGTGGACCAGAAATTTGAATAAAAAAACTGAGAATGGAGGGTAAAGCTTACAGAGGTGTCAAAATGGTAGAAGGGAAAAAGTCTTACTGTACAAATAGACCTGAAAGAATACTAAGTGATAGAAATTGTAGTAGACGCTGTGAGAAGTCTAGAAAATGTAAAGCTATAGGCGATGAAGCAAGTAAAGAGATTTTCACAGCCTTTTGGACTAAAATGGATTGGAATGAGAAGAAGTCTTTTGTGGCCAACAATGTGAGAAGAATAGAATCACAGAAAAGGTCCTCTGAAAGCAGAAGAAAGTTTACATACAAATATAATTTGAGAGATGGTGATGTTCAATTACCCGTCTGCAAAGAAATGTTTCTTTCTACTCTAGGTATATCTACTGTGTATGAGTGGTTGATGAACAGAGATTCAAGTGGCCTTCCACTTGAAAGTGAAGCTGATAAGTCAGCACGCAGTAAGACAAGACAGTCTATCTTTCCTGGGAATGAAAGTGTGGCAAAGTTCTTTGAAGCAATCCCTAAAATGCCATCTCACTATTGTCGTGCTTCATCTGACAAAATTTACGTAGAACCGACGTATTCCTCGTTTACACATCTATTCAAAGTTTATGAGGACTTTGCTAAAAACAGTGACAGTAAGGTAGCAGGTATCAAATATTTCAAAAAGGTTTTTGATGATATGAATTTAGCTCTGTTTCGCCCTAAAAAGGACCAGTGTGATACCTGTGTAGGTTTTGAGACAAAGAATATTAGCGAGGAAATTTATCAGAATCATATTAGAAGGAAAGATGAAGCAAGACAGAGTAAGCAAAATGACAAAGCCAGAGCTTTAGAAACTGATGAAGTTAAAGTTTTGTCTGTAGATGTTCAGTCAGTTTTACTTTGCCCAAAGGTAGAAGCTAGTGCAATTTATTACAAAACAAAACTAGCATGTCACAATTTTACTATATATGATCTATCTAGTAAAGATGTAACATGCTATTTTTGGCATGAAGGGGAAGGAGGTCTAACATCAAACACATTTGCATCATGCATAAATGCCCACCTTTCTGACACAGTAAAAGATAACACAAAAGAGGTCATAATATACAGTAATGGTTGTGGATATCAAAACCGTAATGTTACATTGTCCAACACTCTGCTGCGTTTTGCAGTTCGAAATAAAGTTGCTATAACGCAGTGTTATCTAGAGAAGGGTCATACACAAAGTGAAGTAGACTCTGTACATAGCGTCATAGAGCGCAAAATTGGTAGAAAGCCTATCTATTCGCCAAGTAATTATGTTCAATTAATGGAGGATGCGTGTAAGAAACCTTACCAAGTCAAATATATTGATCATACTTTTTTCCAAGATTTTGGTACTTTAAAATACTATGATTCAATCCGCCCAGGCTTCAAGGTAGGTGATCCTGTTGTGACTGACATCAGATGTCTCAAGTATCTAATGGATGGCATCATTCAAGTTGTCTTACTCTGACGAATACACAGAATTGCCAAGAAGGCGAAATGCTACTATACCAACTGGTGATGAAATGGTTCAAAAACTGTATGGTGAACCGCTGAAGATTAAGAAGAGTAAATATCAGCATCTACAACAGCTGAAAGAGGTCATCCCCAAAGACTATCATGCCTTTTATGATGCTCTCTTTCATGACTGATCAAAGTCACGGATGTGATAAACAAGTAATAAGATATCACAACAGTTGAGTGCATAGTATTTTTCCGAAGAAAAGTTTGACTGTTTAATTGTTAAGGGGATTTATACGAATCCTTTGAAATACAAAAATGTAGTTCTTGTTTTTTAGTGGTTTTTAAGTTTTGATCCAGAGGGTCCCATACAGGACCAATGATATTGACAATGATATTCAAATAATTTTTAAAAATTGACCATACCAGGTCAAAAATATTGCCAAACAATAAATTGCCAATATTATTGATCGAATATGCAAAATATTTAAGATTTAATCAATATCATTGACTCTACATGAATATTGTAATAGCGTGTTTATTATTCGTGATTTTAAAAGTAGACAGTATAAAGATCAGACTGTATATTCAGCGCACTCGGATTTTGATCGTTGATCCTTGTGTTCTGAATTATCACGTTCAATGTTCATCTAAAACGTACAGGATTTTGTTGCTTTCAATAATGGTGGTTCGGAATACTTGACATGTAGCAGTTAGTGTGAGGTGATAAAAACATTAGAATACGATGGTGGGAGTACCAGAGTACAAATAAACTCCAAATTGTAATTCTCAGCATCGTTTTCTAAAGTTTTCATCAAACTTTTGCAATCTCGAAATCTCTTCATATATCTAGTCCCTTGCGATATTCCGTAGTGAAATGAAAGCGGTTGTGTATACACGCTTCGTGTAAATCATCAGTCTGATAGCAGTATTGTAAGTTTTTATTACCTCTTCAAGTTGTCATGCGTATTAACGGTTTTATCTATTATCAGAAGCGAAACTTTAGACCAGTCCAAATGGATAAAACTTGCAGACGAATATTCAGAAACGGTACAAAAATCGTGCTTCGCATTAATGAAAGCTTTGGAATAAAAAGGTAAACTTCTTTTGAAGCAGTATGTTTTTAAATACCCTTTTTCAGAATGGAGAACAGTCTCTTCAATATTAAGTTATAATTATTCTAGTCTAGTGTTTCATTTTTTTTTTCGCCAAATTAGCCGAAGTTTTTACCTTGCAATAAAATTAAAGTGAAATGTGGGTGTCTACCGTTTTATTTACTATATCCTAAAAAAGACTGTACCAATGAAAATGTGTTTTAAAGATGATAGGTTAATTTCAAATTTGTCGTATCAGATATGTTAGGTAACAGATGTGAACATTTTTTTCATTCGAAAATAGTGTATAACTTGTATGTCAAAAATAGGGCTGAGAAAACAATGCGAAAATTGCGTATAATCAAAAAGACAAGAATGCATTTAAAAAACTCTAAAATATATACAAACAGTCAAAAATATTTACGATGTTTTTTAAACTGACGTACTGTTATCTTTAATCGCATGTACATCAAAGGAAGTGTTCGGTTTTTTTGCTCTCCTGAAAAGTGGGTATATTTTTATACGCGGTTTGCGAAGAACGGCGACGATATCCTGGTGTGAAATGTAACAGGAAGCCTTGGCTAGGTTCACCTATCAACCGCGGTATTACTGAAATACCTTAACTCAAACCAACTTTATTTGGCATTCGGCAAAAATATGTGCCATTGGCCATTTACAAAATTTTTTACGTGGTAATATGGCAATGACTGAAATATCACTGGTACTGATGTTAAAAAAGATTCACTTAATCGCACAATAATTAAATTGTTAGTTTCGTCTATCAAAAATGAGAGCTCTGATTGGCCGAAAAACCCTATTCATATCCCCACGAACAAATATTTTCGCACGCAGCTATTTCGTATACTTGCGCACAAAATAGTTCGATAATAAAATGTATCAAAAACTGTAAAAATATTTTGTATTTTTTTTTTTTTTTTTTTTTTTTTTGGTGGGGGTTGGGGGGTGTTCACCTGATGTTGTTAAATAAAAAGAAATGAAGACCGTATTTGTTGTTTGGATGGAGGTATGAAACGAAAAACTTTATCACACTCATCTATGAAGACACGAAGATCCGATTCGCGTATTCATAAAATGTAATCTAGTTTTTTCGTTTCATACCTCCATGAAAACAAAATTATATTCTTTTCAGCTCTTAATTAAATAGCTTTCAAGATTGATACGTTTTAACTTTCTTATCCTTTTCCAATGATAGTTCTCAAATAATCAAGAGTACCTTTTAAGAAAATGTTTAGACTGGTCCAAATAGAAATCAGTTGCAGACGACAATTTAAAGTTTATGAAAATTTAAAACTTTGGGCTAGAAATCATTGTGGACAATGAGGAAATTGCTTGTAACAAGCAATTTCTTAATTTTCCACAATGTTTTCCTAAGCTTTTCTTATAAAGGGGCGTCAAAAAGCGTAACTGTGCTGGAATGGGTTAAATATCATCCTGCATTGACCTGTCCTTGATCCGATTTTGTTTTCAAGTATCTTTTTTTTTTCGGAACATCATTCATGTTCCTTTTAGTATGATCGGTCCAACATATAAATCTGAATCTTTCTTGTGCCAAATTGAAATTACGATGTTATCGTTTCTTTTCGATACCTTCGAGACAGTAATTAAACGCGTGCCTTTAAACATGATTGGTTTATGAAAGCTGCCAAAATAATATCTAATAAGAAATACGATGTTCATCATTTTTTGGGCCAGGACATCTATCCCAAGGCATTTTCTTGCCTAAAGCGACTAAGAGATATTAACTGAACTACTTTCAAGCAAAATGTTGGTCGCGGTGTCCTGTTTAACAACTGAGTCCGCAGAAAAGTAGTTCCTATATATCGCCGATTTTCAGTAACAACAAGTGATTCTACTTTCGACAAATTAAGTTGTATTTTTCTTATTTTGCCTAGCATAATATAAACGCTTAAAAACTGGAGAGAATGTGTTTTGTATTCCTTTTTGTATGATCTAGACATATTTAGATCTTAATTCATATAACGAAAACAAAAAGTATTCATTTTATCGCTTAGTGGACGAATCGTCCGCCCAATCAAAACCTCGATCGACCGATCAAATCACTCATTCAGCCCGGAAGTGAACTCTGAATTCCGAAATTTGTGTGAAGTATTTTTGATTAATTTTCAAGATGTGGTTACGGATTTTTAGCGACAAAAACATTCCATTTAATCGTTACATGTTACTGACTAAATAGTTGATCTTCTTGATGGAGGTCGGTGGGCGGGGCGAGCGATCTGTCAATTGTTATGTTAGTATTATTTAATTTTCAGTTTCGTCTATCATAATCGGGCGTTCCGATTGGTCGAAAAAGATTATTCATAACTCCATGGACAAAATTTTGAGCACGCAGCGATTTTGTATGCGTCCGCACAAAATAGCCCCATACAAATAGGTATCAAAATTTGTAAAGCCTTTGTATTTTCACTCGATGATAAGAAATGAAGCTTCGCGTATTCATACAGTGTGATTAGGTTTTTCGGTTCATACCTCCATGAAAACAAAAAATATTCTGTTCATCTCTTAAATGGATCGCTATCGTTTTAATTGCGAAATGTCACATACATGCATAATCACAACACCAGAATACTTTTTAATATAAAGTAAATCATATTTTGTTATTAAAATGCCGATGACTCTAGGGTTAAAAAGACCGTGTCCAGAGATATTTCATCTGACAAGCTTTGACGTCACCGTCTGGTTTTCACAGTCTTCGCCCCATTAACCCTTTCCTGTTTAACGAGATTTTAGACTTGTCCAATTTGAAAGAAGTTGCAAATGGCAATTTAAAGTGAACTTTATTGGAAATTTTACTATCCTATAGGGTAGAAAATATTGTGGGGGAAAAAGGAATTGCTTGTGACAAGCAATTTCTTCTTTTCACACAATGTTTTCTCAAGTATAAAATTATAAGAACGTAAAAAGCAGGGTTGTGTGGGAAAGGGTTAAGACCAAAAATATGTGGGATTTATATTTAATGTAACTCGTCTTATTTTTCACAGAAATTGAGCAATTTGACTGGCAAAACGCAATCGTGTTTGTTCATTGGCTGGACGGTAATAAAACATTTACATTCACAACCAAACCATTTCAGATAATTGATTGATTGATTGAATGGGGTTTAACGCCGCTTTTAACAGTATTTCAGTCAAATCGCGGTGGCTGGAGCACCTAACAATGGATTCCTGTTATTTCTCACACCAGTACTACCACTACATCCTTTCCTAGCCTCCAGCTGCTATCCCACTTAGGTTTACGATTATCAACCCATTGGTGAGAGACAATTGTCGGAAAGAATATTTGCCGCCGCCGGGGATCGAACCCATGACACCCATGATTGAAGATTAGGAGTCTGGCGCGCTACCGACTGCGCTATGGCGGCGGCCATTTCAGATAAAAGTTAAAACATATCCAAATGTTTTCACACAAAGCCGGACACAATCCGGTGCTCTTTTTTAGGAGCCAATCGCCAATTCTTACAGATTTACTTATCGTTAAGAGAGGACCATCAACCCGTTCCCGAACAATAAATTGTTAGACTGGTCCAAGTTGAAAGAAGTTGCAGATGGCAAATTTTAGTTTATAAAATTTTGGAATGTTTATACTAGCAATTTCTCCGTTTTCCACAATTTTTTCCAAATAGATATTTGGTTTTTTTAGAGGCGTCTAAAAGCTGCATTACGTGGGAATTGGTTAAGGTATAATGTCATCATCTGAAGTTGGTACCGACTTTTCAAATTTTGCCATGCAAGATCTAAGGAAATACTTTATCGCTTTCCAATGTGGCAGTGTAGCAAGCCCGTATTGATAACAAACCAACCTTATAAAATTCCAAAATATATAATACGGAAGTAATACAACATTCCCGAACGTCGTGTTTCGTCCCCAGAATTAATTCAATTGCTAATCTGTAACTGCAATGTGTGGTCAGGAACGTTATCAGCCGAAAGGTCTCAGACATTCACCGTCAATATATATGACAAAAGCGTTATCAATGGCTTTATTTTCCATGAATCTATAACGAGAAGGCAATCTGTCTTTAGGCCTCCTCGCTTACGAAGACAAATTATGACCAGGGTTCGTTTTCAGGTACTAGTCTAATTTACAAGTCAAATCAATGCTTTTTCTTAACGAGGGTTTTGATTGGACGAGACACGTGTCTTTTCCAATCAAAGCTCTCGTTATGAATTAAAGAGTTATTTTTTTTTGTTTGTTTCAGATTGGTTTAGCAACTACAGCGCTCGAGTGTGAATACGTATCTTCGGCGGTATATGGGCTTTAATCTGTTTTCATTTTTTTTTCTAAACGAAATGAAAATATATAAGATCGCCAGTGCATCGCCAGCTAATTTAATCCCGATCTATGTTTTTGTAGTTGTTGTTTGTTTTTATTTCTTTGTTTTCTTTTCCTCCTACTTCTTCTTCTTCGTCATCATCATCTTCTTTTTCTTTTCAGCATATGCTCAAGGGACCTTCCACGCTTATTTCTGAGCCAGAGTTTTCTTCCTTTAACTGCTACGCCGTATTCAGTTACAGAGGGTATATGGGTTTTATATCATTTCGACGTTTAAACGTGAAATTCGTGTTAAATGATAATACCTGTTGTAGTCTAGAATTATTTTAACGCAATTCTTAAACGGATTCTCATATATAAGTATTCAAATATGATACAATGATACATGTGTGTGTAAAACATGCATAAAAGAACAAGATCATAACATTTTAGATGGCTCATTTTATGACATCATAAAAAAAATTATAGGTAAATATATATTTCTTAATTTCACTACTCCTTTTAAAGTTAGGAATCAATGTTTTTCAATGTCACAGATTTGGTTATTCTTATTCCCTCTCATATGCTATATACAATTTCAATACAATATTTGGAAAAGTAGTTTTGCGAAAAACAGAGGCCGTTTATCAGAATTAACCGAGTTTTCCTAATAGCCTACGTAGGCTGATTAAGCCGAGACACTTGCAAACAATGGGTCGTTATCTTCCGATAGGTGACATTTTTCAAAGACTGACCTATGTAATTTGAGCATTCTGAGAAGTGTTATTCGTGACAACTCGGCCGATTCCGTCGAACTACATTCAAAATGTCATCGCCCATGAAAAGCACGCTTCGAATTTTTGAAGCCGTTTCTTGGAGCACAGGTAAGACATAAATGTTTTCACAATTTAAGATAATTATTTTTCTTATTAATTTGGGGCGACAGTTAAGTTTGATTTCTCCACAATTGTAGTTAATATTGCAATTATCCACTTGCTACTTTTTGGCGATATAATATGGAGTTAGGCGCACGACGTTGTAATATTTATCCCAATCTGGATAAGTAATACGGGCCCGAAGACAGGTCAATCTTCGGAGAATATGACATGCGCAGACACCGAATGATGGGTAAATCACGCGGTGCGTATAACCGTTTGAGTCCTGCATTTAGTTTGAATTTGCTCAAACCAACGTCATCGTTACGTCATCGGGAGTTATGTTCGCTAGCCGGTCTTCAATTCTATAAATATCAGTCCAAAACTGCAGTAATCACCAATAAGAATTTAGACGCCGTTTAATATAGACCGTAGGTTTACGCTAACCGTTTGTTGTGACATGATTAAGGACGTTGGTTGTTTCGCTTGATAATTTGTTACCTTTCGTTGACTTTGGGTCATATGCAAATGAAGTCATGCGGTGTCGACAACCGAATACCATGATATCTAAAAATAATCTGGAATTCCGCTGGGGAGGCCGGGGCTAGTCCAGCCCTTTTTTTTTTTAAATGTACAAAATTTCAGCGACAGTTGCAGATTCGTACCTAATATGTATATATCTATGTAAGGCATTATGAGGCCGAACTAGCTTAAACATACCCAGCCCTTATCTCTTTAAGTTAAGAAATAGTATTCAGTCAAAGAAGTTGGGTTGTAGAGGCCGAACTTGCCCCGCAATGGGGCAATTCCGGTCTACCCCAGGGGTAAGTTCGGCAATTTTTAGACTCTTCAGAGCTGCTATCGTATTTACTATATTATAACTGAAGGGAAGACATAAATTGAAAAAGCAACGAATAACAACAATCCAATAACATTTTAATTCTGAGACGAGAAATTTATGCCAAGTTTCATATTCCCATTCTTTACATAGTCTTGAAGGGTAGAGTGCGCGACCTCAAACATTTGGCTTGTTTCCTTTAAGTTGCCAGGTGTGCTGTTGTAGTGATCCAGTGTTTTCAGTAAGAAGTCTAATAGCGTTATATAGGCTATGTTCCGTTCATATGTGCACACAATAATGTGATTCTGAAAAAAAATGAGTGGCTCCTGAATTTAGATCTTTTCACGCCTATAATTGCCTACGCCAACAAAAGAACCATGCACTACAGCTAAAACGAGACGACTAGTAACTACATGTCTCTTTTTCGACCTGCTGGGAAAATGGGGCAAAAGACACAAAAAGGTAATTATTATTTTGAAAGATTACATGTCGACTAGATCAATAGGTAAAATAGATTTATTTCAAGTTGGCAGTGAGGGTTTCTACCCGTTCAGTCTTTGATATGCATTTTGGTGTCCTTTGAAAACATATTAACCAAAATAGATTTATTTCAAGTTGGCAGTGAAGGTTTCTACCCGTTCAGTCTTGGAGATGCATTTTGGTGTCTTTTGATAACATATAAACCAAATAGATTCATTTCATGTTGGCAGTGAGGGTTTTAACCCGTTCAGTCCTGGAGATGTATTTTGGTGTCCATTGAAAACATATAAACCCACATAAGAGGGGCCTAATAGGAGCCCCTGGTCTAGTTTCGCACTTTTCTGTGTGTATAGATCAAGTACAAGTCAAAATTTAAAGAAAACCAAAATTTTGAAAAATAGAAACAAAACGGTTTAAATTGTCTGTTCACGCAATATATAATTTTATGTAAAGACTGGAAAAGTATTTAGTGCTAAAAAAAAACTAAGGAGAGTAAAAAACATAAAACAGATAAATTAAAACATTTAATTTTTTGGGTAAACGTGTTGGAATAATATAGTCAATTAAATCGTCCAGATATAATTAGTTTTCAATATGAAAAAGGAATTAGCAACAAACCCGTAAAAGCACAGGATCTGATCAGTATCGGATCGTTATGAGGCCTGTTTATACAAATACATAATAACAATAAGATAGTTTGTGGGGCATGCTCCGCCCCGGCCAAACATGCCCCGACCCCTTAGGCCGAACGAGCCCCAGATCCATTGAGTAAATATACAACGTGACAATTTCTAACGTCTTGCATTTAAAGACATAAACTATGCATCAATGAAAAGGGCATTGTCAAACACTAATATATTTAGGAATGCAGAGATTGAAACATCAGCAATCTAGGACGTAATAAAAACTGAAACAGTGTTGAAAAATTTACTTACCGAGTTCGAAAACGAAAATCTGTTCACTACAATTTCAATATTTCTTCCAAGCGATCGTTGTTTTTCTGGCGTAGAAAAGATCGACACGAGTGACGCCACAATAGGGTTCTCTGATTTCTATCTCAACAGACATGCGAGATACCATCGAGTGGCGAACATGCCCCGTGGCCGGACTAGCCCCGGTCTCCCCTACCTTTCCTTTATATAAAACACTTTAAAGGGAGGTATCGATGCTTATGAAACCTAGATACATTTAATACTTTAAGTTAGGTCAGGTATTGTTGGTGGTCATCTAATAGACCTGCGCGCCATGTCCTATGTTCTTCGCAACTGTCTCGGATTAATCTAAAAGTAGATGAATAGCCTATGTAGGCTATTAGGAAAATAGGGTATTTCGATAATAGCCTACGTAGGCTATTAATCTATTTTTAGATTAATCCGAGACCGTTGCGAAGAATATATGATCATTCACATGGTGCAAATAACCATTAGAACCTTGAATTTAGTTTAAATTACATCACACCAACGTCATCGTTACGTCATCAGGAGTTATGTTCGCTAGCCGGTCTTTAATTCTGTAAAGATCAGTCCAAAACTGTCGCAAGGGTTATTACGGATATAAACACATACCGTAGTTTTGCGCTAGCCCTTTCACGTGACATGAATCAGGACGTTGGTTTTTTCGCTAGTAAATTTGTTACCTTCAGTTGACTTTGGGCCATATGCAAATGAGGTCATTCGATGTTGACAACCGAATTCCGTGATATCTAAAAATAACCTGGAATTCCGCTAAACCTTACCGTTGTAACCACAAAAAGACACTTTAGGCCTATTAGATTACCACCAAGACAATACCTGACTCAACTTAAAGTATTAAATGTTCGTTGTGGTGTATTTTTCGGCACTTTGCAATTTTTTCTTACCTAGGTTTCTGAAACATCGATACCTCCCTTTAAAAAGTGTTAAACTAATTTCGTCATATTTTTTCTTATGGTGGTTTGTAAGATATCGTTGGTGCGCGAGCAAGATGTCGTCACTACAGCTTTAGTAAAGCTGTAGTTACGATATTTTGCTAGCGCACCGGCGATATTCATAACTTCCAAGGTACTTATATGTTTTATTTTGTGAATAGAAAATGAATTGAATTGACCATGCTCTCCGTCCTAGTAGCTCTTTTACCCCACCTTTATGAAAGTCAAACGATTTCTATCGCATTATTTTCCGCTAGATATCTTTCACTTAGACTCCCTTTTATATTTTAGCGCAGTATACGTAAAATGTACATCCACAAGCAACTGTGAGATTTTTTAAGATAAATAATCGCTGTTAGAGGAATTTTTTCGGCTTATCCAAACACTATCACAGAGAATTCCAAGAAAAATCATTATAACCACCCAAATTATTGCAATGCCTTAACGTTTAAAAAAAAACCGAAAAACGAAATCGATTGAATTGGCTTTAACGCCACTTTTAACAGTATTTCAGTCATATCGCGGCGGCTGGAGCACCTAACAATGAATTCCTAGTATTTCTCACACCAGCACTACCACTACACCATTTCCTAGCCTCTGACAGTACTTCCACATAGGTTTACGATTATCCGCCCATTGGTGAGACAAATGTCGGAAAGGAAAGGATATGTGCCGCCGCCGGGGATCGAACCCATGACATCCCTCGCTCGAAGATTAGGAGTCTAACGCGCTCTCGACTGCGCTATGATGGCGGCCGAAAAACGAAAAGAGGCCCTCACGTCGAGGAATGCTTAATTACTTAAGTGCCACGCCACGCCGTTTGATGACGTAATGACATTATTAACCAGAAATTCTCCCGTCCTATTTCGAATTTAATGCCATTGCATAGGTTTTAAGTAGGCCTATCAATTTACTAAAGAATATGTCGACTTTTGAATACGATCAGCAGTAAAATGCACTATTTCCACCAAAGTCACGTGGTCTCTCTCCTGGGAATATATTGCCTGCAGTTTTCACAAATGGATTTTTATGAGTAAGATTGATGTTAACGTGTTTTGATATTTAAGAGAAGAAAGGAATGACGAGAGAGAATTAATCAAGGAATGAAATCTGTCACTTTCACGGAACAAGAGGTTCCATATGGATTTGAATCGCTCACCTTAAATTTACACGGGCTAGAAAAGAAATGCAAACGACTCCTAGAAAATAGTTTCATAAATCATTCTTAATTAATCCACAAGAAATATAGCGCAAAAAAATCGTATGTAGAAGTGTAAATGTATCAAGTTAAAGTTAACCCCAATTTCCACGCGTGGTTTTCGACAAACTTTCTGAAACAGGCCTTTATGTCGCCAACCAACCATTTTGCCTTTTTGTTACATGCTTCTTGCCATAAATTTTGCAAAATAACGGCGTTAAAAGTCGAAGCGGACCTTCCTGTTGGAGTTAATGGGCGGAGTCTAGGGCGCCAGTGGGCGGGGTCGGCGATTGGTCTATTATTGTTATTATTGATTTATCTATTGTGACTTAAGGTGCATGAACTATCGCATTTGTTTGATTACTTCGTTTGAACAAAATCAAACCAGCCCTATTCATATGGGTCCGTTATGTTACAAAGTAAACAGATATTAAAAGGTCGGTTTCCAGACATAAAACAAGAATTATTTACTTAGAAAGAGATTAATGTATCTAATACAAGCTATATTTAACAAAATATGTGATAATCATCTGTGGTCTTTAACAGCATAAATAGTTAGAATTTATTTGAAAAAAAAATGTTAATTTCATTTGAGGCGCTCGTTTTTTGTTTTTTTAATCTATTTATCATTATGTATAAGGAGAATGTTATGCTTGAAAATTCTAATTTTGCTGTGCGTGACACGAGCTTATAACCCATTCCAACACGATAAAATTTTAGACCAGTCCAAATTCAAAGAAGTAGCAGACGACAATTGTTAGTTGATGAAATCTTTGAAATCCTGGTCTTGTTGGACAGAAAACAATGTGGATAATGAAGAAATTGCTTGTAACAAGCACTTTCTTCATTTTCCACAATATTTTCCAAAGCTTTCATAATGAGGGTCATTTAAAAGCGTCACTGTCTGGGAATGGGTTAAGACAATGCTAGTTTTTGTTTTCTGTATGTGGATTTATGTTTTTGTGCGTTATTCACGCACATATGTACACGAATGGGAATGCTGGTTTAAGATTAAAGGAGGGAGGCTTTCTCGGAAAGTAATAAATGTATTTGAACCTAATTCCACAGTTATGACCCTTTCAGCGCATTCCAACTTCTCAGTACTTTCAGTCCTTTGATTAAAATAGATTACAGTTACAAATTGACAATTGAAAGCATGTATGTCACATGCTTATGTCATATGCTTTACCCTCATTTACACGTTTGTGATATTGTGTTTGAGGACAAAATGTGTAAGTGTGTATTTCCTCATTGATATGTATGTTTGGAGAGGGGCGGAGTTTTCTCATTTATTCTAAAGAGTTTCAATAATTTTGCAGATTAATTCGTTAATGCATATTTACGATAAAAACTTCATCATTGAAAGAAATGTCATTCGAATTTCTCGACAGAAGGCAATTAGCGAGGCCAGAGATACTTCAAGTTGTTAGGGAAAGATCACGATTTTTTACCACATTTGAAAGATGTCCTTAAATCACCGACTTCGACGCTCTCAATTCTAGAGTCGTTTGTTCGAATCCCGGCTCGGTAAAAATTCTTTACGATTTTCTACAACAGTAATTGTGAATAGAATCATTTGTCTCCTACCGAAGTAGTACGCCTAACTGGAATAAACGTGTTGTGACTAGGACAGAAAATAAATACAAAACTTAAAAGATTTTAACTAGAATGGCTGTGCAAGGACAACTGGTGTCGATCCCTCAAACCTTGGGCCTTTTAGATATCACACTTGTAGTCCATATCACACTTGTATTCCAGACCAAATTTGAACATGTAGTCTTTTCCTTGAACCTACATACTTTGTTGCTTTAAATAGCATATCTATTCGTAAAGATAATCCTTTTAAACTATGTAATGTGTACACTATTGCAGAATTATTGTCCGGCTTGAACTTTGACCTTGAGCAGTGACTTTGACCGTGAAAAAGGAAAATATTTTAATTGACACATACACTCAATACGGAGAACAATTATGTCAAGTAAGTCTGAAAACAATTCACAGATATATTTTTATGCTCAGGAAAAGTTCTTTTAACAATTACCATTGACCTGTGACCTTATCACAGAAGCAACATATAAAATTCTTTCAAAAAGTACCTCTGTTTATGATGGAAAACAGTTATGATAATTCATTTTGAAATAGATATACAAAATCAGTTAATGCAGGCAGATATTGCTTAGGACATTAACCGACTTGTCATTTGGACGGGATCTACAAAAAAAGATATATATATATATACTAATTTAGTAGAGTAATCTCCTAGATAGGTTGGAATGAAGATAAAAAAAAAACTAAAATATCACGCGTTACGCCATTTACAAAATACGTCTGCGTGTCCTTTATTGCAGAGTTCATATCCATCTGTATATGAATGCCAACACGATGGGTCATGATACTGTAAAATCACAACGTTCTTTCCGTCTGATAACCAGCCGCATATACAGTCGTTGAACCCTGCATCTCTGGCTTCAACCATATCTGCTCGGTCCGCAATGACGTAGCCATGGTTAGAACACTCAGTTAATGCTGCTGTAAAATTGAGAGAGTACCGGGTAGGCCCTTGTCGATTAAAGACTGAAAGAGAGGGAATATTGCTTAAACGTTATTTTGACGTTATTTTGGCCATCATTAAATAACTTAGATTTCATTTAGTTTTGATTAGAATTCCTGTGTAATTGGCTGGCACGGTTTGATTACGCAACTACCTTGTTTGCTTGATCTTAAGGTAATTCAACAAATACTCTCTTAAATAAGAAATATATTGGCTTATATGACGTAGTCTTATGACATATTTCTTGACGATATGATATTGTTAGACATGAGGTTCACGCAATACCAATTATTAATCATCTATAAACTAATAGAAATGAGTTTCTCCCTACACTTTGACCCAGTTTGTTTTTTTTTTTTTGTTTTTTTTTTTTTTTTTTTTTTTTTGCTGTAGTTGTTGTTGTTGTCCACGGCGGCGGCACATATCTTTTTCGACACTTGTCTCTCGCCAATGGGTATATAATCGTAACCCTAAGTGGGATAGCAGCTGGAGGCTAGGAAAGGATGTAATGGTATTACTAGTGTGAGAAATACCAGGAATGTTAGGTGCCCCAGCCGCCGCGATATGACTGAAATACTGTGAAAAGTGGCATTACACCCATACAATCAATCAATTTGTTGTTGATGTCGTTGTTGTTTAAACCCAACTTGACTAAATATCTTAATTTTCCGTCAATTTTGCTTAGACAAGCGTTGAATCATCCGTACAAACTCTATGTGGACTAGCTGCGATAACGTAGCACTCTCTCTCTTGTCATCTGTTGTCGTGGCGACAGATTATCAGAAAGAGGGCAACGTTATCGCAGCTATATAGTGGTTTACACGTCAAAGAATGAAATGGATACTACTTCATGTCAAAAAAGCGGATTCCTACCTTTATATCGCATTTTGACCGCTGCAACCCAGTCGCTTGACCCATCCATGCCTCCTATCACGTGCCGTTCATTCGTGATGTCTAAAGATGACAGCTGACATACTTGTGTGTTTCTGTTCCACGCGACAGCAACGCAATCGGTGACGTAATCACAATATGATACACACATCAAAAAATGGCGCATTATTATTTGCTCCATCACCTCCTCGCTTTTAAAAAGATATCCATCAATGCGTTTTAGCTTTGTCGAACGAGTTTCTCCAGCAGATGAAGCGTTTTCAGGCACCAATAGTACCAATAGTAAAAACAGAAAATAATAGTTCATAATTTTTTGAGCAAACAGGTATCATTTCAGAGTTAAGTTTACTGACCTTTTCGTAATGTTAACGTATTTGTCAGTCATATTTCGATGTATTTATCACTACACATTCGAGAATTGATCTGTTCATGTCCATGTATAGATCTCATACGGATTTAAGCAATTCTTTAGTTTAACCACGGTGATAACAAGCGTATTCAATTAAATGTTATATTAATCTAACCCTTGTCATCTTGAACCCGGAATATGCCTGATTTGGCAGGAGGTATAGAAAAAGATAAACTCGCACATAAATGCAGCCATCTTTTTCTACACCACCTGCTTGTCCTTTTTCAGTCAGGTTTATTTGTGAAATTCAATTTTCAAAATAAAAAAGATCCACAAATAGCACAGTCATTGCTTTCAGTCCTTTGACTTTCAATGCTAAGTTGAAAATGTTTTTCTTAAACATAACAAGGGTTGATAATAAATTCCTACAGACAAATCTTTTTTCAAAGTACTGTTAATATAACCAATTGAAAAGTCCACCTGAGGGTAGTTTTTAAGATTTGGGAAAGGATCATCTACAGAAAGTCACCCGTCTAACCTGGTTTGCCCTTTAGTGGCTTTTAGATGAAAATTGTCACATTTTTTCAAAAAGGTTTTCGATCCTATGAGAAAAATAATCAAAAATTCAAAATTCCATTCACTTTAAGCTAGTTTATTACATGTATGTTCCATTCCTTAAATTTGAGGAAAGATAAATACTGTCAGCTGCCCTATGTTAACCAGTTGTGACATAAATTTTGCTATAAATGGATTCGATTTTGCAGCTCTTTGTGTTAAAGTGTTTGAATAGAAGCGCCGATAAAATGTTGACTTTATTTACAGAAAAATGGATCACAATTTTTTTGCTCTCTATTCTTTAATTGGTTGCTTTCATTTAATGGCCTTTGCAAACATTATTTTTTATGGATTTAGAAAGATATTTTTGTTGACTTTCTATAAAGGGCACCTGCCTTTATGAAAGAAAATGTGTCGATGTATCTATTCCTAATACTCCTTTACATGTACTTCTCTCGAAGAGTTTACATTACCTAACGACAAGATTGCAGACTGATCTAAATCAAAGTAGAATTCAGGTGTGTTAAAACCTTATATAAGTGGCAAATAGAATAGGAAAATCATGAAAAAAATGAGGAAATTTGTAGATTATAATCACTTTAACTCAATATTTTTCACATTTCTTCTTTTTAACTTAAAATATCAATTTTTATATAAACAGCATCAGAACATAGGTTTCAAATGGTTAAACTGAATTCAATTCTTTCCTCTTCAAGCCAAATTTTTACGTCTCTATTGTTTTATTATTGAGAAACATTTTACAAAAAGAAGAAATTACTTTTTCTTTTCTTCTTTTTCCACAATAATTTCTACCATACTGAATCGTTATTTTTCAAACCAAATCCACTTTAAATTTTCGCCAGCAAAGCCTTAAATTTAGACAGGAAATGGTTAAAAAAAACCTGAGTGTGTTTTGTATACGATTGTCTCTGATCGATAAATGTACTCAAATTTTCAAAATTTTGGCTAAAATTGCCTTGGTCAAGAAACAGGAAATACATCTTATAAAATGCTGGATTCATTATATTGCCGAAATTTGAAAGTACGTATTCTTAACCCTTTCCCACACAATCCCACCTTTTTACGCCTCCCAAGAGAAGAGTTTTTGTAAACATGGCTGAAAATGAAGAAATTGCTTGTATCAAGCAATTGCTTCATTTTTCACCATGTTTTCTATTGTAAAAGGCAAAGAAAATATCCATCAATTTGAATTTATCGACTGCAGCTTCTTCCAATTTGGACTAGTATATAATTTTGTTGTGTGGAAATGGCTAAAAATAAAGGGCAAAAATTTAATTATATTTATACATAGATATATATGTTCTGTGGCGGTTCAGCTGGTATATCAAACGACGTTAGCGGGCAAATTATATGAATAAGGACATGAAAAATGGAAATCTTTGGTTGGCGTCTTAACTGTGGATGTAACCTGTTAGCACTAAGTTTCAGACTCGAAATCAACAACAAGAGAGCCATTGGCCCTTAAGCGCTCACCTGAAACGACGACTATAGAAGTAAAACAGCACAAGCGACATTATTATAGCTAAAAGTGATCCGTTATAGAATCTTGTCGAAGAAATAAAGAGCAAACATTCTTGCCAGGCTTCAAAGTATTTGTGCAAGAAAGTTAGCTGGTGAATTGGTAAGAAGATTTCTTTATACAAGACCTTGCGACCTAGTTTTTGACCCCATGTGAGCTAATATCAAACTTGAAAAAGATTTTTATGAAGACAGACATCTGAATAAATACCCAGTCAATAGAGTAAAAACTGTAGTCTCTAGAGTGAATCAAGGCCTTTCTCAGATTTAATCTAGGTTTTACCCAAAGTTGTGACCCCAAATTTGAACATAGTTGAGATATTTTGAAAACAGGCAAATTGACGCAAAGATTCTGACCAGATATCCATTCAATCGGGCCAAAAATAGGGTCTCCATAGTAAAAACAAGATATTTCTATGCTTGGACCTACTTTTTGACCCCAATTGACCCAAATTTAAACTTTATTGACTTATTTTTAACATTAACATTCTGACCAAATATCAATTAGTGACCTAGTTTTTTACCCCAAATAACTCATAGATTTTAAACCTGACCGAGATCAAGACACTTGAGGCAAAAATGTAACCTCTAGAGTCCAAACAAGTTTTTTTCTAATTCGACCTGGTGACCTTGTTTTTGATTGTCAAAGGATTCATGGAGACAAACATTCTGGCCAAGTTTAAAGAGATTTTAGCACAAATTGTAGCCTCCAGAGTAACACAGCTATAGAAAACAAAAGCTCACCTCGACTACTTTGTGGTCAGGTTAGCTAAAAATACTTGACAAAAATGTCGACAAATGCCATAGTTTCATGTGACTCACAAAACGTATTAAAGAGCTTCCAAGAACAAATGATATACAGTAGTCTGTGAAACGAAAATGGACCTTTTGATGAAGAATAAACTGAAGCTTTGAGCACTTCTGAAAGTGTTTGACCTTTTCAGATGAAAAATAATTATCTATATTTGACAGAAATCTTAAATAAGTATCTTTTTAAGAATTGTTTGACAAATTGATAGACATAGATTTAATTTTAAACAATTTAATAGAGAAGCTTGAGCCCATTAATTCGCTCCATCAACCTGATAAACTTCAAATACAAGTAATTTAGTGTAGACACAAATCGGTCATTTGAAAAGAGATCAATTTCTTATCTTGTGCATTTCTAACATAAAGTCTATATGATTTGAATCCCTTTGCGTTAGTAGCACTTGGCGTTTTCACGATTACCCTTACCTTTTTCATATCTCGGATATTTTCTTGAAACTTTGCATTTTAGTAAATTTTCAATTTATCGATGTTTCTGAGACCTAGATATGAAAAAAAAATTCCGCATTGCTTAAAAACGCGTATACGAAAATTTAATACTTGAATACTAATCGGATATTATCTTCACGGTAATCTTACAGGCTTAAAGTGGCTTTTTTGGTTATCTATGAAAAGTTCAGTGGAAATTCACGTTATTTTCAGAAACCACGGCATTTCATTGTCGACACTACACGAACTCTTTTGCATATAACCAAAATTCAACAGACGATAAAGAAATGACAAAGGAAACGACTAACATCCAGAATTGTGTTACATCACGTGTTCAATGCAATACTAAGTTAATTGTCTATATTCATATCAACTCTTTCGGCAGTTCCATTTGACCTACACAGAATTGAAAACCGGCAAGCAGACGTAACTCCTGATGACACCAAGATGTCGTTTGTTTGAGCGACTGTGAATATCCAACGGTTATAGGCACCGCTTGAATGTGCCAATACTTTCTTAAACTGTCTCAGCGCAATCTAAAATAGGTTAAAAGCCTACGTAGTCCATCAGGGATATACCCCTGGTTCATTTTGATAAACGAACCATGAAAAAACATCGATAAAAGGTCCTTTTAGGGGATAACTCTGAAGATCATTTTCGAAACCATTATCCCCTTTTAGATTTAATTTCTTATAATTTGCCATCATATTAAGGCAAGGTTTGGCATGCAGACGTGATGGACTAGAGTTTAATGAATGGTTAATAAGAAGTACATACAGTTGTCTTAAATCCCTATGAATGACTTGTCAGTATCGGTTCTTAGTCAGAGGGCATTTGGATCTTGATGCGGTAAAATATTTATTATATTCAGCGATTGAAAGAATGGTTTTCCCATAAGCTCATTAACTATATTCCAGGACACCATTTTTATACTGGACCAAATTGAAAGAAATATACAGCAAACTCAACGGACTGGATGTCCTAAAAGCCGTTTTTGCTGTTTTGTAAGTAACTACGTTCAACAATGGTATCTACAATCTGCTCATGCATACCAAGAAACTTAAATAGTCAGTAAAGGCTAAAATGCACAAACATACACATAATACATTTCTAACAAGTATATTTAACTAGTATATAATATATACTATATATAACGAATCACCTATGTGCAAAATAAAATCACGAGCATTTCAGTCCTAGAAACAGACCACTGATACTTAAAGACCACTTACGAAACGCTGACAAACCCAAATCAGGGTTGCTCTTGCTTATAGTAAATGTTGCTCTTTCTATACTAAACGCTTGTTAAAAATACCAAATGATCATCTCTAGTAATACCTGTGATATTACAAATTGTCGACACCGCGACACCAACGACGAGAACAATGGGATGACGAAATTGATGATGAAAGCATGGTTAGCAAAACGAATCAACGGAATTCGAGAGAACAAAATTTCATTGAAATGTGAAATCAAACACAGACCCGAGAAATTTCTACGCTAACTTTTGAAAAAAAGGAGCCCTTTTAAATAAAGTAAGTTTCTCTTAATGATCTACTTTTAATGAATATTGAAAATTGAGTCTTGAAATGGTTAATCAACGACGCTTTTGGACCCCATCCCCACCCAAGTTGGAAAAATATTGGGTAAAATGAAGAAATCGCTTTTTTTTTTTTTTTCCCTCATAAAGTTGAAAAAATCTAACATTTCACAGACTTAGAATAATGTCTGCAACTCCTTTCATTATATGGTGAACGTGGCCGCGGCAATAGGTCGCCTTGACACTCAATCCCCCCCCCCCCTGCAGCAAATATCCTTTCTAACATTTGTCTCCCGCCAATGGGTGAATAATCGTAAACCTAAGCGGGATGAGCAGCTCGAGACCTGGAAAGAATGTAGTAGTAGTACTGGTGCGTTAAATACCAGGGATCCATGGGTAGGTACTCAAGTCGCCGCGATATGACTGAGATACTGTTAAAAGTGAGGTTTAAACCCATCCAAACATTCATTCAAACAGTGTATCCTTTTAAAGTCTAATTCCATATGAATTGATTAAGGTATTTATTAATAAAAACGTATATAAAGCTGATTTGCAAAAACAGTTGAAAACAATCTATCCCTATGGAATATAATGCCATCTCCTTTCTTGATAATTCAATAGTTGTTTTCCTTTGGGAATGGAGTATATTTAGTTTACCAGTTTACAATAAACATCTGCTAGGGCACTGCTACACAGTTCATACCCATTAGTGAATGAATGCCAGCATGGACCGTAATAGCGTTGTAATATGACTACGTTTGTACCGTTCGACAACCAGCCGCATATACACACATCGTATCCCGCATCTTTGGCTTGGATCAAATCTTCTGGATCCGCGATGACATAGCCGTTATCGGCACATTCGGCTATCGCCGCGGAAAAATTCATAGAGTAGCGCCTTGGTCCCTGTCTGTGGAAGACTGGAAGTAAATTTTTTGTGTTATAGAGACTGCTGTTTGTTTATACCCTCTTTTAAGCGACCACCTCTCTTAAGCCATTGCCAGGAGACTTTAGACTGGTCCATATTGACAAAAGTTGCAGATTTTAATTCAAAGTAAGTAATTTGTTTTTTTTTTAAAAAAAGTCTATTAGATTGTAGGATATAAATATTTTAGGAAAATGAAAAAAAATGCTTATTACAAACAATGGCTTATTACTCATTCTTCACAATATTTTCAAAACACTATTTCTTGATAAACGTAAAAATTGCGTGATTGTGCAATGTGAAGAAACAACTTTCATTAAGTGCCAATAAGCGAAAATCCTTACCAAATAAACTTATTTATTTGTACCTGCTTATAACACCTACGTTGCTAAGTTAATGAACTCATTTGAGTTCAAAGAAGTTCAGACAATATAGTTTTAATCAGAAATTATGCAAACACGTACAGAAACATCGTGTGTGTGTCAACGTTGATTAATTACTTACGATGATTTTAGCACTAAGCCAACGAATTGTGTGCTTTCAAATTGTACACAAACGGGGGTGGGGAGAGAGAAGGGCATGGCTCCTTCAATAATTTGACAAGTTTTGAAAACGGTGCATTATTTTGCACTGATTTTCTTATACCCTCTTATACTCTCCAAATTCCTAAATAAATTTCAAGTTAATTTCAAGATATAGTGAGAGATGAAAGGTCAATTTTGTCTTAACCTGTATAGACAAAACTAACCCTTTATAGGTCACTATAACTTGTACATTTATAATAACAGGTGTAGTTATGTTTTTAATCGCGATTAATGACGGAGATTGTAAAATCCGTTAGTGATCCCATTTCCTAATCAACTGGACGCATTCAACACTGAACATTCTGGGTTCGAAAAGCCGCCTTTAAAGGAGCATCTGAGTTTCTTTGTATGTTGAGTCTGGAATAGCTTTTTCAGAGCACGTCATAATGCTTAAAAACTCTAAATTACGTTGAATCTTGAGAATTACCAACTACGAGTATAAACTTGAGTTTGGTAAAACCGGTATAGGACGCTTTGATTGGATTATGTGCTTTAGCGCGTAACCATGGAACTGACTTAGTAATGTTTAGCAGGCGAAGGATTGCGCAACAAACAGGTGCACCATGTTAACCGTTAATTACTTTTCCCATCCTCCCCTCTCTCTCGCTCACTTTCTCTCTCTCCCCTCTCTCTCTATTTCTCTCTCTGTGTCAATCTATCTATATCTCTTTCTCCCAATGTCACTTTACCTCGCCCACTCTCTCAACTCTTTCTTTTTCTCTCGAAATATATTTTCTTTTTCTCTCGAAATATATATATAATTAAATCAGTAACTTTTGGGGTAAATTTAACATTTCGTCCAAGGACTAACACTAACCCTATACCATGGTTTTCAAGCTGCATTGAGTATGATTTTTAGCACGATAAAGGTATCGTTTTATATAACGAATCCATAACTTTCGTATGTATCAATCAACAGTTTAAGCCCTATCACGGTATTTCGTACTGTAGAAAGTCCTCGTTTTGTTTATATTAAGTACAGAAAAGAAAGCAAAAAGCTATTGGTAGTTCCTTCTTTTCATATCCCCTCTAGAAAAATCAGGGCGTATTGTTTAACTACTATTGAATTTGATCTACAACTTTGGCCGCCATTTTTGTTCATATTTTTGATTGGTTTGGCGACACCCATTGACTCGAGCAGGAAGTGCCGCTTCGATGTTAAATGGTGTTATTGTGCACAAACTACGGTCAGTGGCATTTAACAAAATAGTAGATTCGTTGGTTGACGACCAAAATTCGTAACTACGACATGAATAAGCTGTAGTTACGACTTTTAAGTTGGCAAACAACAATTTTTTTCACGTAAATGGCCAATGTTGGAGCAAACTCTTATTTCCGGGCTGAATGATTGAATATTTTCATTTATGACTGCCGCGATTGGCCAGTTGACAGAAGTGACCCGTCAATTACACGTGATCGTCAACTAGATTAAGTCTGTCCAGAATTTTCACTACTCGCTCTGTAGCACTGTCGAAGTTTCTTAAGGGAATCAGCGAATATCCTAAGAATAGATCGTAGAACAAAACCACACTTACTTTGGTATCGTATTTTGACCGCTACAATCCAGTCAGCGGAAGCAGTAAAGCCCTCTAGAAAGTGTCGGTCATGAGTCATATGAAGGGATGACAGCTGGCATACACGTGTGTTCTCGTTCCACGCGACAGCCACGCAATCAGTGACGTAATCACAATATGATACACACGACATAGAATGCCGTAGTTCAACCTCCAGTAAAACGTTTTCGCTCTTGAAGTGGTAGCCTTTCGTGCGTTTTAGCGTTACTGAGCGAATTTCCCCACTTGATGAGACGGAGTTTAAAAACAACAAAAGTAACTGTCCAAGTAGTGACAATAAATCCAATTCATTCATTGGTGATCGAGTAACATTAAATTTTGATTTAATCGCGTTATCTAGATACGTTTTTATTGTTTTCAAAATTTAACCCAGAATCATGCCATATAGGTATATACACAAATATTATATTTTTTTCGTAATATGATGACTGGTGAGTACTAAAATTCAACATTAAAAGTCACTGAACACGGTTTGCAAATCTGACTTCTTCGGAATATTTCCTTGTGTTTGTTATCTTTAAGCAGAAAATGTGATTAATATTTACTTTTTTGAAAACGCTTGAGTGTAGATAACAGTATGTAAGCTAAAATTTTCGTTATATATATATAATGACGTGAACAGGAGAAATGTTTTTTGTTATTTCTCTCTCTCACTTTGTTCATACTATATTAGATACTTTTCCGCTTTGATCTTCCCGCTTCAACTTCGTTCAATTTGTACTAGTCTAGCTTTTGAAATCCTGGTCATGTGTCAAGCCTTTGAGTTAAATATCAATCGATTCAAATTTACCGGTCATTGTGTTAAAGTATTTCAAAGAGCCGATGATGTTGACTTTGTTTTAGGAGAAAATGGATCAGATTTTTATATTCATATTTATCAATGATTGCTCTTCGAAATAATGGCCATTCTAGACAGCATATCTCTTACGTATTAGTTTTGAACTATGGCAGCGCAAAATAGAGTATTCTGTACAATCCCTGATTTTCTGCCTTACGACCTTGTTTTTACAAGTAAAAAGTCCAAAGTATAAATTTACAAACTTTCTTGTCGTTAATGTTTCGCTGTTCGATAGATTACTCAAAACTATTATAAGTGCATATTACAAATAGACACGTGCAGTAGTTTTGCGCTAACAGCCGAAATTAACCCTTTTCATGCTGTATAAATTACCTTACTGAATTGCTGTAAAATCAAAGGGCTGAAAGCACTGATAGAACTTGTTGTTAAATAATCAATATTTCTTTTAGAAATCGATTCCATAAACAACTCTGGCAGGAAAAGTACAAGCAGGAGGTGTATACCAAGATCAGGCTGCACTTATGTACAGGCTGATCTTGGTCTTCATCCCCTGCCCAGACCGGAATATTCCGGTTTCAGCATGACAAGGGTTAACTTCACTGATGCAGTCGATCGTATACGAGCAACCTCCTCTGACATACTACATCTTCATAAAAAGAACCATACTCATAGCATAATAATCTGATTTGAAGTTTCGTCTATCAAAATCGGGCGTTCTGATAAGTCGAAAAAAATATTCATAACTCCATGAACAAAATTTTGAGCACGCAGCGATTTTGTATGCTTCTGCACAAAATAGTCCCATACAAAAAGGTATCAAAAGATATAGGGTTTTGCTTTTTTCGCTCGATACTATTAAATTATAAGAAATGGAGAAAATATTTTTTGTTCTCTTGGAGGTATGAACCGAAACACCTTCGCGTATTCATACAGTGTGATTAGGTTTTTCGGTTCATACCTCCATGGAAACAAAACATGTTCTCTTAATCTCTTAAAACGACAGACATGAACGTTTTATTTTGTTATTTCTTTGATATTGGTACTTTTAAGAAAAACTCCTAGGGAAATGAATTTAGTTGGTCCTGATTTGGACAAATTTTCTTTCAAACTTTCAGCACTTATTTCGCCAAAAAGAATAGTTCTACTTTAAAATGTTATCGTTGTTATAGTTGGTTTTAATGAATTGTAAATCTAAGTAAAAAAAAAATATTTTTTGTTGTTGTTGTTATTCGTGAGAACGTGAGATTGATTGCACCTCATTACAACAGCTTTAGCAGATGTGAGCGATATAAGACCTTAGAAAAAACAACCCGAAATTAACCATTCTTGTAGCAGATGATCGTTCACAAATTCTTTCGTATTTTTACGATGTCTGAATAGTTTTCATTTGACTGAAAAAAATCTACAAAATATCCCGCCGAATTAACCTTTATACATTTGTGCGCGCGCGCGCGCGCGCGTGTGTGTGTGTGTGTGTGTGTTAAGAGCTCACCCGAAGAATATGATAACATGCATGCGACACTGTAGCCTACTCTTTTGAAATTACTTAGAAATTTGTGATACGATTTTCAACGTGTCGTAGGTAAAGGATTGATATGTAAAACAAGAGGGTCAAAATGGCCCTGCCTCGCTGACCTGAGAATTATTTCAGGATTTCTCAAAGTCGTAAAAACCCAGCCCTGACACGCCCGAATTTAAAAAAAAAAAAGTTTTAAAAAGATCATACTAAGACAGTCCTGACAATTTGGTCAAAGTTGGCCCTGTGGTTTTGAAGAAGATTATTTTTAAAAATAATACATCATATTTTCTGTAAGTCTTATAAGCCCCGCTTTGCCTAGCCCCCTTTTTTGCTGATCAAAATTTCATGAATACCTTTTGAAAAATGGTCACCGAACGAAAGAAAAACAACTTCATGGGTTCTCTTTGCCATTACTATGACCTGATTTTGCAATCCGAACGTGGATAAATCTACATTAACCGTTCTTTGATAGTACAAGCGCGCGAGGAACTATACCATTTCACAAATGTTTCTATGCGTGAAAGAGATAATACCTTTTCTTGGATGGGGAATTGAAGCTGCATCTGTTTACATTTTATTGTATTTAGAATAACTCGATAATATCAAATATCAATGGACAGAAGAAAAATCGGCGAACTTTTCCGTTTTTCTATTGCTGTTTTCCCCCGGGGTGGAAATTTACGAGTCACTACCGGATTATACCTAACAAGAACAGATAGATTGTATCAATATTTATCACGGATGAATGTTTTTGCCAATGGACAGGGCCAACGGATTTATTTGGTGGGGCCAGCAATTCGTCAAATCCAGTGATACATATGATATATAAATCCCTTTAATATCCAATTCACAGACCCGCCTCTCTCCATTGTTGGCTATGAAAGATAAGAAAACAGAACTGATAAATGTGACACTTAAATGTGTACTCAATCAGCGAAAAAGAAAATATGATATGAGAACACGGTGATAAAAGTGCGAGAGCATGATAATGAGATCTCAATAGTAATGGTGAGCAAGAGCGACAACAAGGGCACGATATTACGATAACGAGAAAGTGAGAATATGATCCGGTGAGAGAACGATATAATTATAATTAGAATTCGACAGCACGGTAATGAGAATTGAAAGCACGGTAGTGGGAGCGCGAGAGGTCAATAATGAGAACTCGAGATACTCGTAAATAGAACGGGAGAGCACAATAATGAGAAGTCAGAGGCACTGTCATGAGAATGCGAATACAATAATGAGAGCACGAGATAACATCAAATAGAATGGGAGAGCACAATAATGAGAAATAAAGAGCTCGGTGAGAAGAAAGCGAATACAATAATGACGACAAGGGATAACCGTAAAAAGAACGGGAGCGCACAATAATGAAAACTCAGGTAGTACTATCATGAGAACACGAGATATCATCAAATAGAATAGGAGAGCACAATAATGAGAAATCAAGAGCATGGTTGTTAGAAAACGAATACAATAATGAGGGCACGAGATAACCATAAATAGAACTTGAGAGCACAGTGAGGAGAACTCAGTTAGTACTGTCGAGAGAATGCGAACACAATAATGAGGGCACGAAAACCTTGAAAGAATGGGAGAACACAATAATGAGAAATCAAGAGCTCGGTCATGGGGAGAAAGCAAATGTACGACCAGTGCGGTTACAAATGAAATAACCCAATAATCTAAAAAAAATGAAAAGTACGCTGATTAGAATGCGAATGAACGACAATTGGGGCACGAGATTAGGGAAATGAGAATCTTAGAACACAATTATGAGAACTACAGGGTAGCCTAAAATGGTGAAGGTAAGGTGAATGCAAGAGTACGATAATGTGAGTATGATAGTGAAAAGGTGACGATAAATAATCGATGTTCAATTTGAATGTTACGTAGTGTTAAAATATACTATCAATTCTGAAGAAGGCATTAGCCGAAAATTATTTAAATGGGTTAAATTGGACATCGTTAATTCCCTAGCGCTAGGAATACTTTGTATCATTGGATACAATAATCGGTACGCGAAAATACGTTGATGAGATTGCGACAGTGAGATAAGGATAGCACGAAAATATGTTACTGAAAATGCGAGGGTCGGGAGATTATTGTTGTGATAATGCGACCGTAGGATAATGATAATGCGACCGTAGGGTAATGATAATGCGACCGTAGGTTAATGATAATGCGGCTGTACTGCAATAGGTGCATGAGGAACGGTTTTAAGAATGCAAGAGTGCGGGCAATGCGAAAGTGGGATAACGAGAGTAAGGTAGAGAGAGTGCGATCGTCTGACTACAATAATTGACAGATCGCTGACCACGCCCACTGACTCCGATAGGAAGTTCGGCCTAGATATTAAAGGGCATTATTTTTAATATTTCATAGTCATAAGCAAGCAACAACAACAAAAAGACCCACAATCCTTTGGTGGCTTGAATAACCTGAAGTTACGACATCAAAGTCAACGAACCAACAAAAGAAACCCAACATATATGCCCAAGTGTAAAGTAATCTCCCGGTTAAAACGAGCTTTTTGATTTATTCAATGTTTTCTAGCCGAAAGGTTAACAAAAAAATAATAGATCATATGTTTGAATTCGTCGTCTGCAACTCCTTCCAATTAGGACCAGTCTAACATTGTGCCTTCTGATAATGGGTTAACCGTGTAGTAGATGTAACACCGTAGTTCACTTATTCATGTTCCTCTTGGGTATCGCCCGTACCAGCGCATTGGCTCTTTACGAGTTGCGGCTGTCAATCAAACCATATATCGACCAATCAAATCATTCATTTAGAACGGATTTGAACTTTGAACTCCAACATTGGCCGACATTTATGTGAAATGTTTTAGTTTTCTTTGGGAATAAAACAACGTAACTACAGCTTACTCAAACAGTAGTTACCACGTTTAGGTCACCAACCAACCAGTTTATTTTCTAGCTAGCAAAGCGTTAGCTTTGATAGCTTAAGTTAACAGACAAAATTTAGAGGTTTTCTAAGAGTTCAATGAGTCCAAACTACCGCTGGAGGCTTAACCACTAAATTCATGGAATGCCTACGCCATAAAAAGGCGTCCTTTCGTATTTCAGGAATATTGCAGGCTCTCTGCCTACAAATTCATCACCTAGGTAATTAGCTCACTTGAGCAGGTCGTTTTCAAAATGAGATTGATAAATGTCTTAACTATGCGTACTGCTTTGTATGGCCAAATGAATTAACTACTTTCAAATTGTAGAGAACTCCTTCAAAGTCACGCTATTTAACCCATTTCTAATCAATCCCGCTTTTTCACGCATCTTAAGAAAAAAGGCAACAAGTAATTTCTTCAGAGTCCACAGTGTTTTCTACACAACAAGGCAAATATTTTCAATTTGAACCAGTCTTAGATTTTCTCCTTTTGTAATGGGTAAATATCAGGGTTACTTTAACCTCGTTTATTTATCGTTATAACCTTTTACAAAGAAGATAGCCTAACAAAACCATGCTTTGCTAGCTTACAGTTATTTCAGTACTTTGATTGTTGCTTGTGGGCAGAGATTCGGTTTTTTTTATGTTTCATTTTTTGTTTATTTGAAACGATTAGTGAATAAGACATATGGAATTTAGAAAAACATTTTTTGACGAAAGACTTCTGTTAAATCTATAGTTACGACAGTTAAATCACAAACTAACGATTGCCCTTTCGTTTTATACCCCTGCTCAAAATGGTTTGAAAATTAAGGCGTTTTATATCAAAGTCCAATAACCATGTCGGAGGTCAGGGGGCTGGACCAGCGATCCGTCAATTAGTCTAATTAGTGTCGACTGTTTATTTATTTTCGAGAAACCCAACCCCCTTTCTCGCGTGACAAACCATAAACGTGACACTGATTCAAGGGTATCGGCGTGTGTTTTTACTTAAATCCTAAACTCGTGGAATAAAGATTTTGGACTAGACCAATTTCTAATAAAGTGCTTACGACAATTTAAAGGTTTGTTGTTGTTGTTCTTGTTGTTGATTAATCCATGAAAAGGAGAAAAGCATCGATGAAAAAGTAGCAAATTGCTCGTTAGAATCAATTTGTCAATTTCTAAATTAATTCCCGTCCTCGCCTAAAAAGTTTAGTGGTACTCTGTGTATGCGTATCGTCGCTACCGTAGCACATATCCATATGAGCGACACCCCATAGGACGGTTAGTTGTTATAGGCGATAGTGCAAGGATACAGGACAAAATTACCAGGTTCTGTAACGTGCTCGATGAATAGCACTGTAATACGTGGCCTCGGTTTAACGTGTCATCCGAAATGCAATAAGTGTGTTTTGGGGTCAGTCCAGGGCTCGAACATTTAAGAGATGAAGAGAATATTTTTTGTTTTCATGGAGGTATGCAACGAAAAATCTAATCACACTGTATGAATACGCGAAGCGGATTCATACATTGTGTGATTAGGTTTTAATAGCATCGAGCGAAAAAAACAAAAGCTTTACAAATTTTGATACCTTTTCGTATGGGACTACTTTGTGCGGAAGCATACAAAATCGCTGCGTGCTCAAAATTTTGTTCATGGAGTTATGAATAATTTTTTTCGACCAATCAGAAAGCTCTTTTTTGATAGAGGAAACTAAAAAATAAATTATATAATCTTGAGGTTTGGAGTCGAGCGCCCAACCATGTGAGCTAAACAGGCTGACAACAATACCGTGTTAAAGATGAAGTGTGAGTCTTTTCGCTAATTTAACATCATCCAATATTTGACACCTTTGTAGAATAATGCCCGGACTTATCAGTGAATGAACAGGGAAAGGGCCAGACTACTTTTTATAAGAAATTTATCATTGTGTGCCAATTTTCTATCCTGCAAGATCCTTTATCTTTCATCAATATCGACGAAGCCTTCTCCGAATTTCAACAGGATAAGAGTTATATAGAAATGAATTCGGACTATTTTGAATGCTCGCACACAAAGTTTACCACATTAGATTTCCAGATAAGGACAGTTTTTCAAAGGAACTTCTTTTGCGGGAAAACATATAAAAAAAAATGGTTCCGTATTTTTTTATTTGGGTAAAAATAAATGTGCCTGTGAATCGAAATTTTCAGCCAGTTTCTCTCTATTTCATTAATATTTTCTAACGTACCGTTCAAATGATAATTTTTCACATGAAATCGACTCTAAATTGTAGTCTGCAAAACCTTTGGATTAGGACGGGTTTTTAATGTTGCAATACAGTAAAAGGTGAACCACTGTTTTAAGTAAACCCATTATATTTTTGAATGTTCACCAAATTCCGGTTGTTGTTTGTTTGTTTGTATAAGATCTGGTGACCAACCTAGCTAGAATTTATTTACATTTTTTTTCTGGAGTTGAAATCTTTTAGAATTTCAGATATGACTTGTTTATACTTTACAGGGGACATCATACCATTGATAAAAAACGTCTTGACTGACATCTTTCTTATCATTACGCATGTTTTCTCTCTTTTCGTGTTCTCTCATTACGTGTTCTGTCGATTCTTGTTTGTTGGTTGGTTGGTGGTTGGATGGTTGGTTTGTCGGTCGGTCGATCGCTCGTTCCCTCGCTAAGATGGTGTGTTGGTTGGTCATGCAGTTGGTCGGTTTGTGTAAGTGGGTGGGGTTGGAAGGTAGGTGGGTGGGTTGGAGGGTTGATGTATTGGTTAATTGATTGGTTGGTTGGTCCGTCGGTTTGTTGGATAGTTGGTTGGACTATTGGGTGGTTTTTGGTTGGATGATTGGTTTTAATAGCTTGTTTGTTTTGTTTATCTATGTCAACAAATTGAAATGAGAGCAGTCCAACAAACATAATTCTTCGATAGCAACTTTGGTACATAAACATTATCTTATTCCATAATATCCCACCTTTTTAACGTTCAATTATCTATAAAGAGAAACGTTGTGTAAAAAGGGGAAATTTGAAATGTTTTTTAGCTACCGTTCATATCGACTAGCTATAAATATGTCGTACTGGCACCTCATGGTTGAGAAGTATAACGATATTGAGTCAGCAATGGACAAAGGTTAATGAATATCATCTTCTTAATCCTTTTACCGTAATCCCTCGTTTTCATCCTCCCAACCCTTTACCATACTGGTCCAAATAAAAAGAATTGTACACGATAATTCAAGTTTTATAAAATGTTAGATTTTTCATCTTTCTGGTACACAAACATTGTGGAAAATGAAGAAATGGCTTCTTACAAGCATAATGTTTTTTTTTTTTCCCGGCTGTTCTTCTTGAGGGACGTTAAATAGCGACAATGTGTTATGACAAGTAATTTCTCCTTTCTCACAATTTTTTCTGCCAACTTGACATTAAACCAGTAATTCTGATATACTTTGGAATGCTTTTTGTAATATCTATCAATTTGGACAAGTCTAAAATTATGTCGTCCGGTAATGGGTTGCAATAACGCGATAAGCGTTTGAGGCATTAGATAAATAGGAAGAGTACCCGAACAAGTAAAATACACAAGAAACCAAAATTATCTTTTCAAAATATCACAATGAGACGAATTGTTGGATTTACTTTTGTAGTAGCGATATATTTTCTCGTGACCGGTAAGTGGTTTCGTTTGAGTTGAAGATAGTATTTTTTCGTTGCGGAATGAAACTAAAAAAATAAAATTTGAAAAAGAAGTAAAAATAAACACAGTGTTTAGATTTGAATGGGGTTTTACGCCGCTTTTAACAATCTTTCAGTTATATCGCGGCGGCTGGAGCACCTAACAATGGAATCCTTGTATTTCTCACACCAGTACTACCATTACATCCTTTCCTAGCCTCCAGCTGCTATCCCACATAGGTCTACGATTATCCACCCATTGGTGAGAGACAAATAGTCGGAAAGGATTGAGTGCCGCCGTCTGGAATCGAACCCGGGACCTCTAGAGTGATAGTCCGACGCGCTACCAACTGCGTTTAGAGCCGCAAAGCAAAAGTGGGATTAAGTTTTTAATTTCATACCTCAATAGGAGCAAAATGTACCCTGTTCAAACCCTGGTTTTTACGTTCCTGTGTTTTTATACTTTACAAATCATTGTGGAAAAAGAAGAAATTGCTTGTCACAAGCAATTTCTTCTTTTTCCACAATATTTTCTACCCTACTGAATGATTAATTAAAAATAAAAAAAAGACTAAAATTGTAGTCTGCAGAATCTTTGAATTTGGACAGGTCTAAAATTTTTGCAAAACATGAAAGGGTTAATCAAATTGTGAAAAATAATCGGATCGCTGGTCACGCTCACTGAGCTCACTGAGCTTCCACCCTTTTTTTTATCCTTGTGGGGTTTTGTTGTTCACGTTATTTCTTATTAATTTGTCTTTTATTATTTGTTTGGTTGGTTGGTTGTTTTATTGCCAGTAACATGAAAGTTAAAATGCGGTGGTTGACGTAGTAAACGTCGTAACTACAGCTTGAATAAGCTGTAGTTACGACGTTTAAGTCGTCATCAAAAAAAAAAAAAAAACTTCACAAAAGAGTCGACCAATGAATCGTTTGATTGTTTAATTGACAGACGCGATCCGCCATTCACAGACGCGATCCGCCATTCACAGACGCGATCCGCCATTCACAGACGCGATCCGCCATTCACAGACGCGATCCGCCATTCACAGACGCGATCCGCCATTCACAGACGCGATCCGCAAATTTATATTTCAAGATGTTACTTTTACCATGATATTACATAAAGGGGGTTCGTAGTGACGCACAATTTCAGACAATTTTTCGTCAAATGTTTTTTTTTTTTTTTTAGTTTTAATCTATTCTATCTCGCTCCAGGTTCAAGCGGGATAAAATGTTATAGCGGAATCAAAAAGGAGCATAAAATCGTAGATTGCAAAGGATCCTGTTATTACATTGATAGACCAGGCAGTAAGTTCTTTTTTTTTTTGTTGCTGCTGCTGCTGTTGTAAATGTTGTTGTTCAAAGTTATTGTGTTGTTGTTGTTAAATATGATACTTTAAAGGTTCCTTCTATACGGAATTATACTACATTTAAGAACATGTTGGAATTAACAGATTGATTTTTTTGAGGAATTTAATAGAATTAGCGGGATAAGCGAGTTTTGAAAGAAATAATCGTCTTCAACTACGTCTCCAATTACATGAACGACCCGTAATTCGCCAATCGCTGGCCCCGCCCACTTACTCCCTAGACCTCGCCGATTTTCTCCGACAGAAAGCTCCGCTTCGATTTTTAACGGCGTCATTTTTTATACTCGTAACTACAGCTTCCTTGAATAAGCTGTAGTTACGATGTTTAAGTCGCCAAACCAACAATAAAGGTTGACGAAAATGGCGGCCAATGTCGGAGTTGAAATCTCAGGCCCAGGCATAATGAGTTATTTGATTGGTCGGTTTATTCCTTGTTTGACAGCCGCGAATGCTAAATAACCCCTCCCCTTTATAAGTAAGTATGTAAGCATTTATTTTATCACAGTGACTTCTGTTTTACATAATATATAGAATTACAATTATTAACAACAGTACATTTTAACATCGGGCCACATGGACCTATCAGTCACCTTTAGGTTTCCAGTAAATTTTTATCCGAGTTCCCGACCGTCAAGTGGAGGACGCTCTTTAAACTCACTCCCGCCTCGAGGGACATCGTTAGGATACTCTGGGGCGCGAGAATGGCTTAATATTGATTTTCTTGTGGGCTATTATTGCGGAAACGGATATAATTAAGGAATTTTAACATAACATATAGTTTATACACTTAAATGACTTGAACAATGATGTTCCACATCATTACATAATATTTTAAACAAGTACATAATAACAAATACGTTCAACAATGGTAAACAAATGAATGAAAAATGAAACTAATCATGTTGTTGTATTACTTCGAAATATGCGGGAATCACGGGGTGTTGTTGGTTTTTGTTGTTGTTGTTGTTTGTTTGTGTGTGTGTGTGTGTGTTTTTCTTTCTTTCTTTTTTTTTTTTTTTTTGTTCTTGGTGTTTTAAGGTTTGGTATATAGTGTATTATCAGTTTTGAGAAATGAGTACAACAAATATATCTAGGCATATTTCAGACGAGATTTCAGTTTCCCTATTTTCTACTATCATAAACCAATCTTTAGCAGTGATAAATGAATTATTTTGTCAGTTATTCGCGCTCTCTCCAACCATTCGAGTTTTTGTAGATATAATTAATAATAATAATAATAGGCAAAAGAAGAAGATATGATTTAGGAATTTAAACAACTTGCTATTGAGTACAGAATCACAAGCATATTACTTTGAATATTGTTGAATAAATAGACTTGTATTTTAACTAAGACCAATCAGATCCTTCCAAATCAAATTTAGACAATGGACCCACGTATTATTTGAGCGATTTGAATGGATTTTTGAAATGTTTTGAACGAGTCGAGAGAGTATTTTGAATGATATGAATGGAACGGTGAACGAGCGATGTTGAAATTGGGTGGGGTTGGTTTCTAACAGTACAAAACACTCTGACATTGCAAGCTGTCTGAGAAACCAGACGAAATTGTTTTGAATTTATGTTGTCGGAGACATTCTGCTGGATAAACGATAACTAGAGGAATCTATGTGCATGTATCGCTCTATCAGTCTGAATCTAAGGCATTATGGATTTCTTTCTTCTATGCTTTCCAGGGGGATTGTTGAGATGTTTTACTCGATTGTCACTTGATAATTTCACCGAAAATCGGTGAAATTGTCAAAATTATATATTCACTCTTTGAAGAATTCGGCCCAGCTTTCGTTCATAGTGTCTAGGACCAAATAGAACATCTAATTATAACATTTGCTGATTTAAGAGACGAAGAGAATATTTTTGTTTTCATGGAGGTATGAACCGAAAAATCTACAGTACAAAACACTCTGACATTGCAAGCTGTCTGAGAAACCAGACGAAATTGTTTTGAATTTATGTTGTCGGAGACATTCTGCTGGATAAACGATAACTAGAGGAATCTATGTGCATGTATCGCTCTATCAGTCTGAATCTAAGGCATTATGGATTTCTTTCTTCTATGCTTTCCAGGGGGATTGTTGAGATGTTTTACTCGATTGTCACTTGATAATTTCACCGAAAATCGGTGAAATTGTCAAAATTATATATTCACTCTTTGAAGAATTCGGCCCAGCTTTCGTTCATAGTGTCTAGGACCAAATAGAACATCTAATTATAACATTTGCTGATTTAAGAGACGAAGAGAATATTTTTGTTTTCATGGAGGTATGAACCGAAAAATCTAATCACACTTATTCATACAGTGTGATTAGTTTTCGGTTCATACCGCCATGAAAACCAAAAATATTCTCTTCATTTCTTATAATATGATAAGATTGAGCAAAAAAAAAAAAAAAAAAATATTTAACAAATTTTGATACCTTTTTGTATGGAACTATTTTGTGTGGAATTTTACAAAATAATTGAGTGCTCAAAATTTTGTTCATGGAGATATGATTTTTTTTTTCGACCAATCAGAACGCTCGTTTTTGATAGACGAAACTAACATTCAAATCATATCTCAGGTCTAAGGGAAGTAAATCATTTTCCATAGACGACCATTATAACATATTCGCTAATAGCTCAGTCCGAGAGTTTGCGAGAATGACCTACTTTAAATTGAAGAACATCCATTCATACATCCAAAAAAATAAATTTCAGTATGGCATGATCCCTTTTCTCTATGACTTTTGACCCCATTTTTGAGATGACCCTCCCTGTACAGCTGTTTCTATGGGCGATTCAAAAAAAGGAACCCACTTTTAAATCCGCTAGTAAATTGCCAAAATGATTCAAAACCGTCCTTTTTGACTTCGTAATTTTTCAACGGAACATAAAAGGTTTCGAAAAAATCATTGATTTTGAATTTCAATAATATTGACCAATCACAGGCCGCCTTTATCTTGTGTTGATATGAACCGGAGTTTCCTATACTTACCTGACAGATGACGTGAAAATGATTTACTTCCCTTAGACCTAAAATGAAAAAGAGATCACTAAAACAAACACTTACCTTCTTAATCGTTCTAACACGACGTAAACGCACATGTAAATCAGAATATTCTTTTCGTAGAAATCATTTGCCTGCGGTTTTGTTGTAAGCTATTCAGAGTCGAACTGAAAATAGTAGTCGTCATTCAAGATGTCTTACTTGAGTTTGTTTGTTTATTTATCTATTTATTTTGTCAAAGTTGAAATATCTAAAGATCCCCAAGATTATTGGAGTTTTATATATTTCTCTTTGACATTCAACTGAACAGGCGAACATTTGGCTATGAACTTTAACCTACTCTCACACAATCCCTCATTTTTACGCCCATTGAGAAAAAATTCTGAAAACATTGTGGAAAAGGAAGAAATTGCTTGTATCAACCAATTTCTTCATTATCCACTCTGTTTTTTATATAAAATAGACGAAAACAAATCCACCAACTTGAAATTCTCGTCTACAGTTTCTTTCAACTTGGACCGGTCCAAAATTTTGTTGTGTGGGAAAGGGTTCAGCAAAAATTGACTGGTCGCTGTTCACGCCCACTGACTCCAACAGGTGGTTCTATTACGATATCAAACGGTTGTTTATTGTTTTAATTTCAAAATTTATGGCCGGTAAAATAGAACAAAAAAACAAATTGGTTGGTGAACAAATAGTCGTAACTACAACTTTAATAAGCTGTAGTTACGACGTTGAAGTCGTCTAACTAACAAAAAGCTTTACAATTCTGGTTTACATGAATGATTTGATCAGTCGATAAGGGTGGTAAAACAGGCCTAGATGCGCTCTCTCTTTCTGTATCACTCCACATACACACACGCATTCACATGCGTGCACGCATACACATACTCACACACACATTCTCCCACGCACAACCATTACACTGCAACCTGCTCGAGTACTTTTCCTTTCTTCTCTTTCAGTTGTATAACTATTTAGCTTTGTTGATTGTTGTTTTTCTGTCTGTAAATATATATCTATGTGTGCATGTTTTGTTTGACTGTCATGTATCTTATTTATGTTTGTAATTATCTTCAACATGGGGGAAATAAAGATGACTGAATCATCATATTTTATTTTTGCAGAATTTACCGAATTGGGTTGTGTACAAGACAGGCACGCAAAACACTGCGAGACACATTTCTTCAAGGTGACCTGCTACTGTAACACTGGTGAATGCAATTGGCCATGGTCGGCTTTGAAATTTCAAAATCTTAGATTCCAGATGTAGACAGAAAAGAACACTATCACCAATTGACAGAACGCAAGGCATGCCAACTGAACTCCGAACCCATTCCCAAACAACATTTTAGACTGTTCTAAATTGAAACAAGCTGCACATCACACTTTCAAGGTGGTTGAATTTTAAATCTGTTCTTCTTTTTGGATAGAAAACATTGTGGAAAATGAAGAAATTGCTTTATACAAGTAATTTCTTCATTTTCTCACCACGTTTTCAAAAGCGGTTTCCTTGGGGGGCATGAAAATGAGGACTTGTGTTGGAAAGGGTTAAGATAGGGTTAAAATGTGGTCTATAGTGTAAACACTAAAATAATGACGCCACATGACGCTCGACAGACATTCAAAGATCACAACAGCTCACCATGTGTATGTTATGCTCAGGTGAGCTAAAAATCAGGTAATTCTGAGCATTTAATTGGAAACTAATTTTTAATAAAGCCCGCCTTTTCCATGAGGGAGACTTCAATTGAACATCACAAATAGTTCATGGTCCGAAGCATTTAATAGATAAGTTGAAAATTAAATATCAATGAAGTGTAACCATCAAATTCAGAAATTAGAGAAAAACTTATTTTTACATTACGTCCCCTTTTCCTGTGACACAGCCTTAACCCATTACCAGATGACAACATTTTAAACCGGTCCAAATTGAAAGTTTATGAAATTTTAAGTTTTTTCACTTTCTGTGTAGAAAACATTGTGTAAAATGAAGAAACAAGCAATTACTTCATTTTACACAATGTTTTCTTAAGCCCTTTTCCTTACGGGGCATCAGAAAGCGCCATTGTGTGGGAATGGGTTAAATTGAGAAACGTGGGAAAAGTTTCTAGAAATTATTAAAATGAGTTCATATAAAGTTTCATCAAATTTCGTCCAAGGTTTGTGGAGAAATGGCTTCGGCCGGACGGAAGAGGGAGGTTTAGCTTGGCCACTATGGCCCCCGAATTTTTTTTGGGTTTATAATAATTTGAAGCATTGGGGTAAACGCCCAAGGTTTACGAACTATGTCAAATATCGTTTCTGTTTTGGACAAATTGATATTTTAAGATTTCCATATTCATTTACAAGTAAAGTCCAGGATCGCACAATATAGGGCTAATTTTTAAATCAAAAAAGTAATTTGGTAGAGGGTCATAAAGCGATGTCACATGTCAAATATCAAAGCTAAAAGCCTTTTGGTTTGGAAGCAAAAGATTTTTCAAAATTTCCTTGCTTATTTCTGTTCACGAGTAAAATCAGGGATTGCCAAATATAGAGCCAATTTCAGTTAGAGCTATAATTTAAAGTACTTTGGTAGAGGACCATTACACGATGTCACATGCCATATATCAACGGCCTTTTGATTTAGGACGGAAAATTTCTTTTTAAAGTTCCATCGATCTGTTGCCATGGCATCAGAGTTCTTCAAGGATTTCAATGCTGTGAAGTCTGAAAGTGCATCACCCATGACACATTTTTTGAAGTTTCATCAAAATCTGATGGGTAGTCCAGAAGATTTTTTTGTAATCGTGAACAGATGGAAACACATAAGGACGCAAGATAACTGCCCTCATAGCTCACCTAGTGTACTTCGTGCGCAGGTGAGAAAAAAAGAGACATGGTTAGTTGGCGACCTAATTGTCATAACTGCAGCTTGAATAAGCTTGAAAAAGCTGTAGTTATGACATTGAAGTCGCAAAACCAGCAAATTTGCTTCCAATAAATTTCAGCAAATGTCATACTTCAAAGTTCACTTGCTATCTAATTCAATTATATAATTAGTCGATCCACTATTTGATTGATAAGCACGATACGCCAATTGAACGTACAAACAGACGGACAGACTACGATCAAACACACTCCTTTGGGTTCGCCTTTCGGGGACAAATTACAGGCTATGTGAATAATCAAACACAGAATGAATTCATGTGATAAAAACATTTATTACAATACCTTGTGATCTGATGATAAATTAAATGTGTTAACATGCTAAAACAAGTCTGTGGGTATACTTTTCTAATAATAGACCTATTGCTGGCCCCGCCCACTGAATCCCTCGGCCCCTCCCACTGAATCCCTAGGCCCAACCTATTAACTCCACTTTGATTTTTAACGGTGTTATTTTGCCAAATTTATGGCCAGTAACATGTAAAAAAAGTAAAATGGTTGGTTGGCGACCTAAACGTGGTAACTACAGCATGAATAGGCTGTAGTTGCGATGTTTAAGTCGCCAAACCAACAAAAAAGTTAACGAAAATGGCGTCCAATGTCAGAGTAGAAAGGCTAGAACCGGGCTGAATAAATGATTTGATTGGTCCGTTGATTCCTGGATTGGTCAATTACATATACCCAAAGTAAAGACTCAGATCAGCTAGTTTATCTGCACAGTCTGATCCAAGTTTAACCGATATGCTTGCCCATTACTAGATGACAAAGTTTTTGGCTTGTCAAAAATGACAGGCAGTTCCTCTCTTTTTTCCAATCATGCTTTATATACTGTCTTTGTGATATAATAAGAATGCATTGTGGATCTCTGGGTCGACAGATAGATTCTGATTCAAAATTCTCTAAACCAATGGGATAATTATTTCTCTTTAAGAGATCCACTCTCAATAAAATTCAAGCCAGAAAAAAAAAAAAACACACACAAAGGAAGCAACCCAAGCATTGAGCAAACAAGAGTTGCATCTCCCTGTTCTGCCTGATTCAATGGTTAGGGTGCTTTAATTTTCATCAGAGAAATGCAACAGTCTGTTTAATCTTGCCTTGGTCCATACTTTCAATATATTTTCTAAATGAACCCCCCAAAATACATGAACATTTCGATTTAACCCATTTCCACACAATCCAGCTTTTTGACGTTCCTCAATTTAAAGGTTCAAGAAAACCAAAAACATGTAGAAGTTGCTTTTATCAAGCAATTCTGAAATTCCCACATTAGGTCTACCAAGAAAGCAGACATATTTGAAATTCTATTCATTTGGAATTGTCGTCTGTAACTGCTTTTTATTTTGTATTAGTCAAGATGATGAGTTAATGCATTAATAAGAACAAATAACCACTACAGAAAGAAAAACTAGATGGACAACTGCTGTCAACACCGCAAAGATTTGACCATCAATTTTAGTGTTTGACCTTGAGCTTTGACCTTAAACTTGAAGCTATCCAAAACATTCTTTTGAACGGCACATCTACTGATGCTGGAGAATAATTGTGCCATTTTTTTCTTAAATCCATCCATAAAAGTAGGAGAAATGCTCTTGACAATCACAATTTTAGTGTTTGACCTTGAGCTTTGACCTTGACAATAGAACTGTCCAAACAATTCTTTCAAATAGCACATCTACTGATGATCGAGAATAATTGTGCCAAGTTATTTTGAAATCCATTTGTAAATGTAGGAGTAATTGTCCAGACAAACATAATTTTAGTGTTTGACCTTGAGCTTTTAACTTGACATTAGAACTATCCCCAAAAAATTTTAAAAAGGCACATCTACTCATGGTGGAGAATAATTGTGCCAAATTATTTTGAAATACATCCGTAAATGTAGGAGTATTTGTCCAGACTAATTTGGATGGACTAATGTACTAATGCTAATACATCGACTTGTCATAGTGAAAAATATGTCTCGCTCACTGCAAGCAGGCTCGACAAAAATACTAGGTAAAGTTTGAAAGGGTGGATTTGTTTATCGTTTTTTCAAACATTAAAAACAAAATAAACACAAATTAAGGATAACAACATCTCACATTTCTTTACAAAGCATTTTATGCTGAATAAAAAATATCACCATTAAAGTCAAATTCTGACCACCACCTTCACAAACAAGATTAGGGTTCAACATAAGAGGCACAATGAGAGACTAATCCCATCCAGTTCTCTTCTAAACCCTATAATGAGTGTACTCATTGCAATTGTCTTGCCAAGACGATTCAGATGAATACCTTCAACATTGGGTTTGATAGACGGATAAAATTCACAGTTTGAATCTGAAACACTTCCCCTGTCTGTAACTCTGTAACATAACAAAACATGGGACCCAGCACATTCTTC
This sequence comes from Fragum fragum, assembly GCA_946902895.1. Classification (NCBI taxonomy): domain Eukaryota; kingdom Metazoa; phylum Mollusca; class Bivalvia; order Cardiida; family Cardiidae; genus Fragum; species Fragum fragum. The sequence goes on along the minus strand of OX336383.1, from coordinate 7,619,500 downwards.
ATCTGGTTCACATAGCTATGTCTTCGTGTCATTTCTCAAACCAGTAGTACTAAAAATGCATTTACCAGTAATTCAAGCAGCCAGCTGCTAATCTTGCTTAAGTGCCCTACTTCTCCAATTGATGAAGGACAAATGGAGTATGTCGAAATGACTTTTAAAAGCCCTTTCCTATTTCACAAAATGTTAGACTGATCTAAATTCAAAGGATTTGGAGACGACAATTTAAAGTTATTTGAAAAATAATCATTCAGTAGAGTAGAAAATATTGTTGAAAAAGTAGAAATTGCTTGTTACAAGCAATTTCTTCTTTTTCCACAATATTTTCCAAAGTATAATAACAAAGGCATGTAAAAACCAGTGATTGAACAGGAAAGTATTAAATGTCAGAGAGAATTTTAGCAGAGACACATCCAAAATGAAGGCCCCTGGATTAAGAGTACAGCCAATAACTTACTGATGTAACCCGGCTGGGACATTGGAACTCATGGTAAAATAGAAGAAATAAAACCAAAGAACTTCTTCATAATAGCTCAAATCAGGAATACAAAGTAAATTTTAGAAGTTTTAATTATTTTACTTTAAAATCCATTCTTAAAAGATTGGAATCTTCACAGGCCAAGAAGTACAAGATACATTTTGTTGGTGGGCAAAAATACTCTGAAACAACTTGAGTGAATTCAACGTTTTGCCAAATGATGGTGTATTTTTTGAGAGTTAATGGTATATGGAGCTTTAACACTGATTCAGAAATCTGCACATAGACAAACACAATTATGCCCTTTTTCTAAAATCCAAAAGCGTTAATGAGATGCACACTGTACGCGCTGTCCATGATGTCCGTCTTCATCTTCGTCATCATAAGCTTCTCGTCCTCGACGGCTGTTATTTCCATGTTCATATGGATCAAATTCAATCAATGAATGTTCCTCTGCACCGTCAGGAACAATTACTTCCTCCCTCACTGGCAAACACTTTTCAAGTTCAGCAAATTTTTCAGGGGCTAATGATCCCTGTGGTGGGAATATCACGTTAAATTTGATAATAAGACGTCCTTTTGTAAAGGGATCTCTATAAATAGGCATGCCTTCTCCCATAATACATTTGATCTGGTTGGGTTTGATGACTTCACCTAGAAGAAAAAGACATACAAATTTGTAACAAATTAATTTAACCCTTGTTGTGTTGAATAAAGTCCATCATAATTGTGTCGTAATCAAAGGTTTATGAGTGCTAAATATCCTTTGAAAATCAAGGCTGTGTTTACTTAGATTAGACTGCACATAAGCGCAGGCCAATCTTTGTCTATGCCACCTGCTTTTTGGAAACAGGAACATTCCAGGATTGACATGCAACATTTTCTATATTTATGTGAATCATTAAGGAAATGCTCATCAGCAATTTTCTGGTGGAACGGAGTTAATGTAGCCGATCTAGCTAGAGCAACCAGTTGTATTTAACAACCAGTTTAATCAAGCATCCCTCAACTAAATTTGTCTTTTATGAAGAGGTAGTTCAAAAATGTTAGAGTCTTACAGACTACCGTTTTTTCTAAACCAATGAAACAGCAGTATTTCGTAGAAATTTTTACAATTTAATTATATATTGACTCAACAACCTAATACATGTACATGTATATGGAAAAATTAAACCCAAAAAAGGAACATGCTTTTTGTGAACAAAACTCTGCCCATACAATTATGAAATGAGTGTGGAAGGTTGAATCAGGCTGCCATATTTACGACAGCTATCGAAATTCTCAAACAAGCATGTACCTTTAAGTAGGTAGGAACTGTAGAGTTTCATTGATTTTGTATGGGAAAAATCACTGTACACAGATGTGTTGTGTAAAAACCCTTTTCCCTCAGACTATCAGGTCACATTGCTTTGCCCCCTTCAATTAATTTCTTTATTACAAGATTTCCAATTTATAACTAATACTTATGATGCATAATCAAATCCTATGTTGATTGTTGAACTCATTATAATGGTGGCTTCGAGACAATTCCAATTTAGTTCAAGCAACAAAATATAAAGTGAGAAGAGGAAATTAGTTTTATAAGTAAATGTTATCATATTGAACATTCTTTCATGCCATAAAAGAGAGTATTTAAGAGAATATTTTTCGTTTTCATGGAGGTATGAACCAAAAAACCTAATCTGCTTTCACCGATTCATACATTGTGTGATTAGGTTTTTTGGGTTCATAGCTCCATGAAAATAAAGAATATTCTCTTTATTTCTTATATTTTAATAGCATCAAGCAAATAACCAAAAACTTTACCATTTGATGCCTTTTTGTATGGGGCTATTTTGTTTGGCAGCATACAAAATCTCTGTGTACTCAAAATTTTGTTCATGAAGTTATGAATAATTTTGTTTGACCAATCAGAAGGCTCATTTTTGATAGACAAAACTGAAAATTCAATTATAAAGCAATCAATTCTGTATGCTGCCAATTTTTAGGTTTGTCCCTTGAAAGGTCACTTCATGAAGGTTTTACTGAACTTCAAAATCATGAGTAAATACAGCTTAATCCACTTCATTTTATCTCACTCTATCTTGTGGCCCTATTAGACATAAGCCTTCTCATATATAACTCTGATCATCAACAACCTTAAAAATCAAAATCTCTGATGAACCAGGGTTTGCACTGTTGATCGCCATTGTCGCCAAAAGCAACAAGAATAGAATTCTGGTTCAAATTCTATTTCATTTGACAAAAGTTTCTGATGCAGTTTTGTTAATACAAACATTTACTTATACTAATCTCTGATAATTAAATCCAAGGTCAAAGTGTGTACAGTTGCTCAAAGGCTTGAATATCAAGTCAATTATGTCATCCAGCCTGACACAAGATTAACACATTACCCATCTAATTGACAGCAAATTAGACGAAAGAAATGCGCTTATTGATTTGTGGGTTTTATTGATTTTGTGTTGTGGATGTGACTTAGTATTAGGGATACAGGATGAATCTCCTTAGATGACGGCTATCAGGTTTTATTCATCAGTGGACCCCAAATAACACACGTAAGTTGGCTCTCTTTTGAGGAGGAAATTGGAATCAAACTAGCCACCTTTTGTCCAATTCTGATAAAGACAACCGCCGATCGTTACTTAATTTGGTCCTACTTTAGTATATTTCTGATGACAGTTTCAGTCAGTTTCTAATCTCGGCATCGCTACCACAGTTCCTCTTTAAAACACAGAGTTTGCATACACAGGTAGTATGAAGGATATTCTGATAAACAGTTGATAACATCAATGGTAGTTTATGAAAATTTGACCGAAATTTCACAATATTCACTGTCCAAAAAGCATACATGTCATTTTTTTTGTTCTTTTGTACCCAAGAATATTCAACCTCTAGTTGATTTTTTTTTTCAAAGATATACAGATGTCTGTGTTATCTTTTTTTTTTTTTTTCGAATCAAGCATATTTTGACACAGATTGTTATTTTTTATTTCTCCCATATAAGACTTGATTTCTTAATCAAAGTACTGAAAGCACTGATTGAAGAGGACAAGAATCATGTACGGTGCATGAGTTAGCTATATTCATTCAATTCAAAATGAAAAATGAATGGCTATGTTCACAACCAGTTTAACATGTATATTGTTTATTTTAAACATATACATGTAAGTTAAGAAAATAAATGTGCAGTCAAGAAATGTTCGACTTTCGTACCCACTCTCTCTCAATTTTGCCTCAACTTTCCTCCATTTGGACCCAACTTTTTTGAATTTTTTTTCAAGCAAGAGTCAACCCTGTGAAGTAGTTGAATACCTGAAATCTAACCCTACCCCTCTATGAAGAGCCCAGAGGTAGTCTGAATTGCTCCCTTTGGTTTAGGGTTTTCTAATGAAGAAATATTGAATAAAAATATCAGCATTTATTACTGATTGATTGATTGATTTAATGGGGCTTAACATCCCTTTTAACAGTATTTCAGCCAGATCACTGCAGCTGGAGCATCTAACAACGAATTCCTTCCTGGAATTTCTCACACCAGTAATACCACTACATCCTTTCCTAGCCTCTAGCTGCTATACCACTTAGGTTTACGATTATTCACCCATTGGTGGGAGACAAATGTTGGAAAGGATATGTGCCACTGCCAGGGATCGAACCCATGACACCCCATGATTGAAGATTAGGAGCATTTATTAGTGACCAATATATTTGATGACTAAGACATACACTTTATCACTTACCGGGAATGGTTGTTACTAATAAGGTTCTTTGGTCCAAGGTATCGATTGTTTTCTGAAACCCACACAGGGCCTCTACTAACTGTAGATCCATATGCATAATCAAGTCATTTCCATGACGACGGAAAATGTCATGTTCTTTTTCATCCAGAACAATTATTATGTCCCCTGCTTCTAATCCTGGTTCTTGGTCCCCTTCTCCAGAAAATCGTATATTTTCACCGTCTTTCATTCCTACAAACAAACAATAGTTAAACTCATTACCAGGCATTAACAATTTTTAACTGGTCCCAATTCATAGATGTTGCAGACAACAATTTCAAGTTGAATTTTTTTTGAAGTGGAAAACATTGTGAATAATAAACTGCTGGTAATCAGTACTTTTAAATTCTCAAATGTTTTCTAAAGCATCAGGCTTAGTGGGTATCAAAAAGTGTTAATGTATGGGAATGGATAAATAAATTAATTAGATGTTTTTTCTCTTTTTCATTTTCATATGAAACTAGTTCCTCAGGTGTGCAAATGCCGTAACTGCATCTTGAATAGATAAAACTATAGGATCAAAAGATATAGGCAAGTTCAAAGTTTTCCATGGCTGTGACTTTGAAATTTTGCGAAGGAGCCTGATTGAAGAGCAAAGTTCTTACTGTTATCAAGTTACAAGTGTGTAACAAGAGTGCCATAGTCACAATATACACCGCCACTTTGCTGCTGGTTCACGAAAATAATTATAGACACTACTTATTTTTACAGATCCAAATTTAAAATATTTGCAGATCACCTTTATAAATTGTCAAGTTCAAACTGTTTGTTATGATTCATTGATTGAATGGGCCCAGAGACTAAGTGTCAAGGGGCATATCTTGCAAAAATCAATGGACCATAAAATCCTTGATCCATGTGCACCTACAAATTATGGTGATGACATTGACCAAATTTCATTTAAATCAAGACAAAAAGTTAGGAGGAGTTGCATTCACAAGGCTGCAATTTCAATAAGCCCTGAGACTAAGTTTTTAGGGGGCATAACTGAGGCAACAAGAGCCATGTCAGACATGGCTATCCCCCGCCATAAAAGCTTGAAAGTAAACTGAAGCCAGTTAGATTTAGGCTTCTTGTGCACTGCATTTCTTCAGTTCGATAATAGCTATTATACTTTCAAAGATATGCTCAGGACAAAATCTAAGTCTTAAAACAAAGACTGATAACTCCAAAACTATGCAAGCAAGAGTTGTGGTTCTTGTGCACAACTCTTGCTTCTCCTCAACGAAATCTATTCACCTATGAAATTTCAAGTAAATAGCTATTATACTTTCAGAGATATAACTCAGACAAAATCTTGAGTCTTTAAAAGAACAAAGGGCAATAACTCCAAAATTATATAAGCAAGAGATGTGGTTCTTGTGCACTGCACTTCTCCTCAATGAGATTCTCGACCTATGAAGTTTCAAGTTGATAGCAATTATACTTTCAGAGATATGCTCCTGACAAGTTTAGTGATGGAATGACAGAATGACGGCTGGTGACCATTACTGTATCCCCTTCGCTGGAAGGAAGAGGGATAATAATTGATTTTTTATGTATTGTTGCAAACTTATATCTCCAAATTTACACAAATGCAGTTTTTAGGGTATTTTTATCTGTATTGATCCTGATATGAATTTATGAAATGAAGTTATTTTCACCCATCCAGGTGGATGACTGCCCCCGAATTTTCACCAGCTTTCCGGGATTTCCTGCTCGATACTAGCGGACGAGTGGATTCTTTGGACCCAGCTTGTAATATCATCTTCTGGTTAATTGCAATAGTATTGTTTTTTCCACAGATTAGTCATTTTCTGATATACATTTACTTTAACCTTTTCCCATACAATCCCTAGTTTTTACAACCCTGTATTGTTATACTTGAGAAAACTTTGTGGAAAAAAAAGAATTAGCAAGAAGCAATTTCTTCTTTTGTTCACAGTATTTTCTATCCTCCTGAATGATTCTTTTTCAAATGAAATAGGCTTTAAATAGTCCTCTACTAAATCTTTGGATCTGGACAGGTCAAAAAATTTGCAAAACAGTAAAGGGTTAATTGAAAGATCTATGGCCATGCCCATTGACATCAGAATTGACAGTTTTAGGCAATAAATTACATTATTTTGTAAAAAAAAAACAAGGTAAGGAATGTAAAATAAAAGAAAATCATTGATTGGCAGTCTAAATGTTGCAAATTCAGCTTCAATATAAGCTGTACTTACAGCATTTAAGATGCCAAACCAATAAAAGTGCTTTAAACAAAATCACTTCCAGTGTCCAAAAATTATCTCGCATGATAAATGAATTTTTTAACTGACAGGGATAATTTGGTCATTATTACTTTTTAACTAGTGCTTTAACCCATTCCAACTCAACAAAATTTTAGGCTGGTCCAAATTGAAAGGAGCTGCAGATGATATTTTCAAGTTGATGGAATTTAAAATTTTCTTTGACTTTTTGGATAGAAAACATTGTGGATAATGAAGAAATTGCTTGATCCAGGCAATTTCTTCATTTTCCACAATGTTTTCCAAAGCCTTTTCCTTGAGGGGCGTAAAAAGGTGGGATTGAGTGGGAATTGGTTAAATGCCCCTTAAAATTTTCTCTCTATTAAAAGGTCTCACCTTTATCAACATGCACTTCCAATATTTTATGATCTTCCACTACTTTTTTCCCAACACAAGTCTTACACCTCTTCTTTGGGTCAATTCTTTCCCCCTTCCCGTAACAATCACTACACATAGACTGTATCTGTTGTACCATGCCGGGAGCCAGCTGGTGTATTCTCACTTGTACACCGGTTCCCTTGCAAGTTGGACATCTTTCTACAGCACCCTCTTTACCACCTCTACCTGGAATTGGAAGAAAGGGTTTTTTGTGTGTTTTTTCAAAAATGGTCCAAATGCAAACTTAAACAGTCTCTCAAAATATACTTTCCATATGAGTGTTCAACCCATGAAAAGAGATTAGCAATTTTATATTATACTTAACCCTTTCCTGTTTTTTAAAATGTCTTCATTTTCAACAATATTTTCCCAACTGTTTATCTTTCAGGGTAGAAAACATTGTTGAAAATGAGGAAATTGCTAGTTGCAAGCAATTTCTTTATTTTCAACAATGTTTTCCCTAATGTTTAAATGATTAAAAGCGTCAAAAAGTGTCAACAAGCTGATATAGATTGATTACAAAGCCCGTACCATCGCATTTACTGCAGATCACTTTTTTCTTCAACGATAGTTTCCTTGTCGTTCCATTGTAGAGATCATCCAGAGAAACTTTGAGCTGGTGTATCACATCTTTCCCCTTCTGTGGTCCCCTTTGTCGACGCCCACCTCCCCCGAAAAACATGTCAAATATGTCCGTTGGTGAGTGGAAACCATTGTCTGACCCTCCTCCCTTTATTGCTTCCTCCCCGCCTTTGTCGTAAGATTCCCTCTTTTTAGAATCTGACAGAACCTCATAGGCCATACTGATGTGTTTGAACTGAAATTTTAAATGATAAAACATACATAGCCATCAAAATTTAAAACTTAAAAAAGTAATATTGATAATCTTAACCCTTGTCATGCTGTACAAATTACCTTACTGAATTGCTGTCAAATCATAGTGCTGAAAGCACTGATAGAACTTGTTGTTCAAAAATAAATATTTCTTTCAGAAATCAACATCATAAATAACTCCTGCAGGAAAAGCACAAACAGGAGGTGTAGACTAAGATCAGCCTGCACATGCATGCAGTCTGATCTTATTCTACACCTCCTGCTAAAACCAGAATATTCCGGGTTCCACACGACAAGGGTTAATATAAGAGTCTGAAATTGACATCAATAAACTTACTTTGTAACACAAATTACAATTACCCCTCATCATGCTGAATCTAGAATATTCCTGTTTTGGCAAGTGGTATAGACAAAGATCAGCCTGCATGTACATGCAGTCTGATCTTTGTCTATACTACCTGTTTGTCCCTTTAAGCCAGAGTCATTTATAAGGTTTATTTCAAAAAAGAATTAGTGGTCAACAGTTAATGACTCCGTTGCTTTCAGAGCTTTGATTTTCATGCAATTCTGGAACGGATAATATTCTGCATGACAAAGTTCAAAATTGTGTCTAATTCTATCAAGTTATTCTATGTTGATAATCATTGACTATCCCTACTGACCCGAATGTTATGTGTACATGCCATTGCTGAGTGATCAAATATCGTAGCTACGGCTTCGTAAGCAGTGGTTATAGGATTTCTGTCTTTCATCAAAGATATCTATCCTATTAGTAAACCATTTATTTATTTATGAAGTGCAAAGTAATGTTCACGGATTATGAACAGCTTAAGCTTGAAATGATATTTTATCTAACTCTTACATAATATTTGCCATATAAAATATGTATTTTGCAGTAATGGCATTGTGTTTTTTTAAATAAATATTCTGTTATATTATGTTTGCTTCATCTTGTTGCAAAACCCAATGAGACCATTCTTCTTTACTGATTCCTTGATTATATTAATCCTACTGAAATAATGTTAAAGCACTAATTTCCACAGTACAGTAATTCATTGAAGTATTTTGGTAGAGGGTCAATAGGCCTTGATACATACCCAAATATCAAAGCTTTGCGCCTTATAGGCCTTAGGAAGGGAAGATTTTCAAAGATTTTCTCTTAATCTCCAGTGAAATCAGGGATAACACAGAAAAGGGCTAAAATTCAAAGTATGGTTATTCTTTGAAGTATTTTGGTAGAGGGTCAATAGATGATGATTTATACACAATATCAAATCTCTAGGCCTTATGGTTTGGGTGAAGATTTTTTTATTTTTCTACTTGATTGCCATGAAAACCAAAGTACTTCATGAAATTCAATTCTTTAGAAGTATTTAAAAGAGCATGACCTAAGGATCATCTCTTTGAAGTTTAGTTGAAATTCCATGGATAGTTTAGGAGCAAAAGATTTTTTGTAATTGTGAGCGGACAGACAGACAGATGGATGGACATATGTATCCCAGACAATGACTAATCACAGTAGCTTACCCAGAGCACTTCATAATTAGGTGAGATAATAATTCAAAAGGTAATAATTATTCAAATACTTTAGCAAAACTACCATTTCAAGAAAAAGAAAATGAAACCTTACAACCAGAACGTAATTCCATAGTACAGAGGAATCTTATCAATTCCAACGCCAACTGGTCAATACTTTATTTACAGAAGTTGCTATTAAAATGTCATTTTTTTTTTAAATTCAATGCTTATGCTAGAAATCAGTTGAGATTAATGCATCACTTCACAATGAAGTTTTATACTTTTTCAAATTGAAAGGAGATGCAGACGAAAATTTAAATTTAATGAAATTTTAGAATTTTCAACTTTATGGGTAGAAAACATTGCATAAAATGAAGAACTTGCTTGTCACAAGCAATTTCTTTATTTTCCAAAATGTTTTCTCAAACAATTTTCATGATTGTCATAAAAAGGCCGGATTGTGTAGGAATGGGTTTGGGTAGGCAGTGAATTGCTATTATCAGGGTTTCAATTAAGGGGATTCCACTTTAATTTGATGTCACCTCTTGCTATGTTTCCGCAACATTGATGTTCCTGTGCTTAACCCTTTACCGCTTATTGAAATATTAGACTGGTCCAAATTGAAAGAGGTTGCAGACAACAAAGAAAACTGGATGCCATTTGAAATGGAACCATCCTATGTGGTAGAAAATATTGTGGAAAAAGTAGAAATTGCTTGTTACAAGCGATTTCTTCTTTTTCCACAATGTTTTCTTGAGTATGATATCACAGGAACATGAAATCCCGTATTTGAACGGGAAAGGGTTAATCGCATATCAAGAAATCTCATAACTAATATGGAATTGTGTGTCCTTTAATCCATCAGTGTTTCATCCAGAGCGTGATTTCCGTGTTAATGACGCAAATAGACCATAGGCGATGCAACAAAATTCACCAAGTGCATTTTTGTGGCGCAACCTAAATGGTATTTAAATAGGAGTTTTGTATGATTTACTTGATGGCATTGAATGATCTTTGAGCTTAACTGTACAAAATTTAAAAATTTCATTCTACTGCCAGGGAATGACTCAAATTCATTTTCACGGAAACCTGTCAACCCTCTAAGTATCTAATTTGAAATATTCGATAATTGACTGGGTATCAAGCCGACGTATACAACTGGTTTCCCAGAGGTACAAGCATTTTTATCACAAGAAATCCTTCATAAAGATTCAATTATTAAAGACTGATCATCAAACCATGACCCTTACCAGTCCTGTTTTGCAATAATTTAGACCTGTCTAATTTCAAAGGTTTTGCAGACAAAAATAGAAGGTGGAAAAAATTTGTAAAATAACCATTCATTACAGTAGAAAATATTGTGTAAAAATGAGAAATTGCTTGTTACAAGAAATTTCATCCTTCTCCACAATATTTTCTCAATTATAAATTCAAAGGGATGTAAAACATAGAAATTAAATACAAAAGGGTGAACTAACGAAATTGGGAAAGGAATGCTGAAATGGAAGAAAATGCTTAAAATGATTAGCAAGGACTCTAAAAATTGACTTATGTGTTTCCCATTGATCCTCCTGGGCTCAGCGTCAGTAAATTGTTTTAACTCTTATGACACAGACTCAGGGCTTGTGTTTGACTCATAAACCAGGGTTTTGACTCTCAAAAATCCGAAATGTTTTTGAGATCCCTAAATTTTTCTTGATGAATCTGATGTACTACAATTGTTACGAGCTATTTCTTCATTATCCACATTTTTTTCTAACCCAGATGACAATAATCTCTAGGAGTCTACCACTTTTAAATTGTAATCTGCAATTTCTTTCGATTTGGAACAATCTAAAATTCTGTCCTCTGATAATGGGTTAATCTTATCCTCACCTTTTCAGGGTCATCTGGATTCTTGTCTGGATGATATTTTAGGGCTAACTTTCTGTATGCTTTTTTAATCTCATCTTGAGTAGCATTGGGCTTTACCCCAAGGATGTCATAGTAACCAGTTTCCTTTACCATTTCTTGGCCTTCAAAGCTTGTTTAGGATTCTGAAAATTATGGGGAAAAAATTCAAAATAAAAATGAGATTATGTAGCACAAGAAAATGTCCCATTGATTTTACTGTGATTTATCCAATTGCATAGCATTACGGACGTTTTGTACTATACAGGGCTCTGCAGAGTGGGCGACTCAGGCGAAAAAGTCGCCTGGTTTCATAAAACTTCGCCTGATTTGCAGATCAAAGCGAAGTCGAAGTCGCCTAGAATTTTCGGGAAGTCGCCCGTATACGATAGGTGATAACCAAATCTGGCCCAGTGGCTTTAAAAGTAGGGGATAGTGTGCAATTATACAACTGCCGGTTGGAAGCCCTTTGATCGTAATTCAAGCGTGTATCAATACTCGCAAGGCCAGCGGATTATCAGAAAGAGGGGTACATTCTGGCAGCTAATAGTCGACATGCTCGCTTCATTCACACCTACGCTGATTGGTTTCGACAATGCTTTGTAGACTATCAGCACCAGAAATCTTTATTTAAAATCCTTTCCCTTCTTAAGTTTTAATTATTTCTGTAAATGAACTTATCAGTCTACGAGATTTGTTGCTTACTTTCACAAAATGAGAATAATGGCCGACATTTTCTGACGCCGTGTCATTTACCAGAAGTCAAAATTTTGTTAAAAATTTGAAATCTTGATGAAAAATAATGCTGCCCAAAATCTATGTAGAGTAAATTCATTTTTCATTAGAATCCTTTAATTTGAATTATCTGCTTTAATTGTAACAAGTGAAGAAATTTATGGCAAACAATTTAAAAGCTGCTTCGATCTTTTCCCGAGTTTCTTGTTATAATACATTCTTTCCAAAAACTTAATTTCACTTACTTGTGTTGGTAATAATTCCTTTAAATAACATGTAATCCTATAAAATTGAGCAAATTATCCTGTGTTGACTTTAAACCTCTGCATGTACAGTCTGGTTTTGTGTACTCAGCAGTAACCCTTACCCTTTACACACTATAACTGACTAAATCACAGAGGACCTTTTATGACCAATTAATGACAATTTTTATCCATTTATATGTTATCAGGTAAAGTGGACAGACTTTAACTCGTTACCACACAATCCCCCATTTTGACATCTTGAAATCTTTTAATGGGAAACTGTGGAAAAAGGAGGAAATGATTGCAGCAAGCAATTTATCCTTTCCCCACATGTTTCTACCCATTCAGAATCAAACTCTTGAATTCTCAAACCTAAAATAAGAAAAATACAAAAGTATTTGTTCACAGGAATAAGACCTTTATTGAGTACTGAAAGGATAAGCAGTATTTTCTATGTTTATTGCATAATTCATAATATAAAATGCAACTACTTGGTTGTAAAGCTATTTTATTTTCTGATAGAAATGAGGAATACTCGCAAAAACTCAATTTTTAACGCAATCCACTTCTCCTTAAAGTCTCACCACTTCTCCCCATTTTGAAAAACTTCTCCCAATTCTCAGAATAGTGAGAAGTGACTTCTCCCCAAATTTTGGGAGACTGCAGAGCCCTGACTATAACCATTTTGTACCAGTCATTTTGTACCATGGTATTGGTCATTTCGTACCATGGTATTGGTTGCTTCGTACCATGCTGTGACCATTTCGTACCATGTTGTAGTCATTTCGTACTATACGTTCGAATATTTCCTATCATGTTTAGAAAAAAATCTTATATTACTTGAATGGTAAAATAACGCATTCAAAATTAATAAAATAAGTAAATATTTTTATCATGTATTTCTAATTTATCAATCATTAAACAAGTGAAAATCAATTAAGACAGTCCTTCAGGCAAACAGATAGTTGATGATACCGTATCAGCACATTACCTTTTTTCTAATAGGAGATTGTGTTCATTAGAAGAAAATTAGTAGATACTCAGAACCGTATCAATATATATCATATATGACTATATACCATTGCATATACCTTTAAACAAGTACAAAGTATCATTTTTGATATATTTAATAAACCTGAAATACATAAGGGTAAAAGAAATACTGTTGTGTCCAGTGATCTTGTGCACTGCAGTAATTTTGTATTCAGGAATGTTTTTGTTGTGTCAAAGCTTGTTCTTTTAAATGTTTGACTGCTAACAGTAATCAAGAATGGTTTAAGAGTAATTTGAGTAAGCATTTTTGCACTGGGAAATTAAACTTTCTTTTGTTATTCAGTACCATTGTTTTTGTGAAGGAATTGTGTAAACCGTAGAATAGTTATGAGATTCCTATTAATGTTTTTAGTAAAATGCAGTTTTCAAGTGCGCAAGATAACAGGACAGAATCATACCTTATACCAAGTAGATGTTACATTAGCTTCGACATCGTAGCCCTTTTTCTGATAATCTGTTGGCTAAGAGTCTTAGCCCCAGCCAGCAGATTATCAGAAAGAGGGTTACGCAGCTAATGTTACATCTACTTCAGGCTTTAATTTGAATCAGTGTAAATACAAGAATAAAAGAGTTTATTACATAGTCTGAAGTGTTCGATTCAGGCCATTCTGCAATTGTGTCCAATTAGTCACATATATTAACATTAAACTAAGCTGAAACTGATGTACAAAGGAATAGGCAAGGGAAGATATTTCAAATCTAAAATGTTATATCTCAAAGTAATGTGATTGTATGGGTACTTAATAAAATCATCTCATATAAGAGGAATCCTGTAAGTACCCACTAGCACAGGATTTGTATAAGTAATGGTACAATAATTGAATCTCATAATAATAATCCAAATGAGTACCTACAACATAGGATTTGTTTAACCCATTCCAACTCAATCCCTCCTTTTTACGCCCTGCAATAAAACAGCTTTGGAAAGCATTGTGGAAAATGAAGCAATTGCTTGTTACAAGCAATTTCTTCATTATCCACAATGTTTTCTATCCCAAAAGATGAAAACGTTTAAAATTCCATCAACTTGAAATTGTCGTCTGCAGATTCTTTCAATTTGGACCAGTCTAAAATTTGGTTGTGTGGGAATGGGTTAAGTGAACATGAAATAATTCAATCTAATAATCTAAAATGCCCTGTCAATTTATAGCTCTGACGTAACTTTCTTTTTCAATCCTATCAATCTAGATGTATCCGACGAAGCAATCAAATAAAAAATTACATGTGATGTGACACATGAACAAAACATGCGATAGTAACAAAACAATGCTTCTAAAAAATTACCAATGATTTTAGCGTCAGTCCTTTTATTCCACCTCAGTCTTCATATACTGATTCCCACTCCTTCACTCGTTGAAATCTTCGTTAAAAATGAAATAAATTTAGTGATTTCTTCCTTCTTATTGTCCTAGAACGTTCTAGACTTTTCGACGAAACATGTAAATTATTCTACTGGTTTTCGTTTCGAATGTTTGACATCTGAAAGGGAACCATCTCTTATGACTGGATACCCTTTTAGACTAGAAAATTAAAGCTATTCCTTTAAGCCAACCTAAATTCAAAAATAAGTATTCCTGTATTACAAGGCTAAAAATCTCAATCTAAAGAACGCTTTTTCTTATAAAAAATCTAAATTTAACAATCTCGATATAAAGAAAGAACGCACCTGGGATGTTCATTTTCAGCTCATTTCACAAATGTAGTATCACCTGCCAGTAATACCCGAAAGGGGAGTTAGACGGTATATATATATAAATAGATAGTAAGGTAAAACCAGAGACACAGAATATAGTATATTTATGTCTCTGGTACATTTAAAAATAAGGGCTGAAAATTATTGGGTATATTAAACGACGGTATATTTAGGTGCGGTCATTCTACGATCTGTCTTTTATTTAATCCTTGTCATGCTGAATATAAATCCTCTTCAAAATTGTGTTAAAATCAAAGGACTGAAAACACAGATATTACTCGTTTCGGTTTGGTGATTATATAGAAAATTTATAATATATACAATGTTAGCTTTAAAGTACACGCACGGGGTCTAGGAAAAGATCAGACTACACACGTATATGTGCAGCCTGATCTTTGTCTCTGCCAAAGCAGAAATATTCCGGGTACAGCACGACAAGAGTTAACGTTCCCCAGCACATTTTTTGCAAATAAACGTCGCCTTGTATCTCAGTGGAACTTCCATGTTCCAAGTACATGAATGGTAGACATTTTGACCCCGGATATCTACTCGAAATATATGTGGTGCATGCACTGTTCGTGGAAAGAAAATTAGAGTCGGTAGCTATCAATAGCAAATGTAACTGTGAAGACTCATTGCACATGTGATATAGTTGGAAATGAGCACAGACTCATATGAGAACCTAACACTTTATTTCAAAATGACCTTTTTTTCTCAGGCATCCTATTTTGTTTCTTGATCTACTTGATTCTTTAATTCATTAGCAGTCAAATTTTAGACTGGTTCAAATTTGAAGAAGCTTCAGGGGTCAAAACGAAGTCGGTTTGAATAGAAAAATAGGGGTAATATAAGATAGCAAAGTTTGTAAAAAAAGAAGAAATTGCTTGTTACAAACAATTTCTTCTTTTCTCACAATGATTTCCATACCTATATTGTTTGGTACGCACATGTACGGGATATATGTGGTAATGATGAGTGCGAACATGTTCAGGTTAGGCACCACGGAGTTGTGTGATGGGATAACAAAGGGATTTAGAAAACTAAATAATAGCTTCTGCGAATATAAATAACATTTTCAGGCATAGGTGTTACAAATAAGCTAACGATTTTATAAACTGATTAAGTTCTTGATAATCGTGCACAGACATTGCTAGAAAATATACAGAAATAAGTTTTGCAGCGTCTTTCAAAATTTCTGCTTTCTGATTGTGTGTGTAATTACGTTCATTTATCGTCGCTACAGTAGCACATGACCATATGAACGACGTCCACAGAAGACGGTTGTACGGGGGATAGTGCAAGGATACAGGACGAAACAGTTTTTTTTCATTGAGACATAAAACTAAAAACCTAATCACACATATCTCTATGAATCCTCTCTGATCATGGCTTCAAATAGACTGGTATCACCATCGACTTTAACAAAGCTAAAATAATTGATTAATATTATTATTGGGGGGAGACAATTCTTAGCTTAAGTTATCTCTCTGATTCACACACACAAACAATGTTAATATTTCAACAAGTGACAAAGTCTCAAGTGATTTTGTACAGTTACCTATAGCAGACGACAACATTTTAGACTGGTCCAAATTTAGTCTAGAATCAGATTAGAAATTTTAGTAGAATTATTTTTTTAAATCAGTATTTTTGGTAAAAAGATATAACATACTTTTAAATTAATTTTCTTTTTCCATTCGGCAACGCTTTTCATAGTTGTCTTGTGACCTATTCTGAAATTATTGATGGAGAAGCCTGTAAACAATATTAACAAAGATTTAAGGATTCCTCTATGAGAGCTATAGACCCTTTAATTTAACCCTTTCCCGTTTTCTTTTTAATTTTAGACTGGTCCAAATCCAAAGAGGTTGCAGTAGACAATGAATCAATTAAGTACTGAAAGGACTGTAAGCTGACAAAGCATGGTTTTGTTAAGTCATCTCCTCTGTGAAAGGTTATCATGGTAGATAAATCGGGTTAAAGTAACCAAGGAGTTAATCAACTTCCACACGATCCCTCTTTTTTTACGCCCCTTAAGAGAATAGATCTGGAAAACAATGTGAAAAATAAAGAAATTCCTTGTTACAAGCAATTTCTTCTTCATTTTCAACATTTGTTTCAAGAGAGATAGATATCTTAGAATTTTTACAAATTAAAATTGTCGTCTGCAACTTCTTTGAAGACCCTGATCAGAGTCATTTTGAAAACAACTTTCAGAAGGGGTTTGCAATAATCCTGAAATACATAAAAGTGCTTTTTATAGCATATGAATTCAAAGGATTTCGTGGTTAAGTCTTCAATGGCAGTTTACACTCGTTGAACTCTGAGACGATAATCGTAAACCTACGTTGGGTAGCAGCTGGTGTGAAAAATACCAGGAATCCATTGTAAGGTGCTCCAGCCGCCGCGATATGACTGAAAAACTGTTAAAAGTGGCGTTGAACCACATTCGATTCGATTAAGCTACCAAAGCGGACACATTGCTCTCACTGAAGAGGTGATTCAATTTGAAACGAAACCATACCCTATGCATTAGAATCACAGTGATGTAAAATCTAGGAGTTGTACAAGAAAGAGTTAATAAAGTTAACAATATTGGCATTATTCTTTCGATAAAACCGTCTCGGGAAACGATCAAACACGCGACAGTCAGCGCTCTGTATCCCCGTCTATCAATACAAAGGCTCGACAATCTCGATAATCTCAATTTGAGGTCCATCTTTCGGATAAGTCCTATTTAATCAAAGTTCGATTTATAAATTTACCATCCATACTGGCCCCGGACTATTCCTGATTTGGCAGGAGGCATAGACAAAGATCAGACTCCACCTAAGCGCAGTCTCATCTTAGTCTGCATCTCCAGATTAAGCTAGAGTTAATTATAAACTTTTTTTAAATAAACTTCGACTCATAATTCTGCTAATAGGTCAAAGGTAAAATTTGTTTTATTAGCGCTATAAATTATTATCTGAAAAGAAAACATTGCTGATGAAAAGTAATTTCTTCTTTTCTAGAATTCTGATTGACAATGCGATTAACGCTTTACCAGACGGCAAAATTTTGGCTGCCTGGTTCAAATTTAAAAAGAGTTAAAAAATACAAGTCTTTGACTTTTATTTCTTCTTTAATTTCTGGGTTAAAAACATTTTTTTTCTTTTCACTTTTCTCGCTTGTTCTTAAACCTCTCCAACATAGTGACGCTTTTAGACGCCCAAGAAAAATAGCTTTGGAAAACATTGTGGAAAATGAAGAAATTGCTTGTTACAAGCAATTTCTTCATATCAACGATGTTTTCTGTCTTAAAAAAAGGAGAAAGAAATCCAATATTTCATTAGCATTAAATTGTCGTCTGCAACTTCTTTAAATTTGGACCAGTCTAAAATTTTGCAGTCTGGTAATGGGTTTAGGGGAGTCCAAGAGCGTATTAGTGTGGGAATTGGTAAGTGTGCCAGCAATGTTCTCTGTCCACGATTACTATTGGGGGGGGGGCATTTATTCACGGTCCCAGTGGTGCCGGAAATGGTTAAAATGTAGGACACCTGGTTGGATTCTTTATTTCATGAATATGAATGTTCTTCATTCGAAAAGGCTGATTTTTACGCTTGCAGATCCTCATCAACCCATTTCATTTGAAATACTAACTATCTACTATTTTCACAATTTTGTCCTTTCTTTATATTAAATCTACTTTGCGTCATTTGTAAGAAATTAAACCGGAAACAAACCTACTTTCACTTCCGGGTTTTTGGACGAACTTGAAAACAGGTGAGTCAAAAACAGTTTAATCTTATCGCAGCTTTATCAAAAGACAACTATTTAAAGTAAATACACAATTACTTATTAATCAAATAGCATATCATATGGCAAAATTATATTTGTATTCGTAATACTCACTAAAATGCGAGTTTTATCCTCTTCCTGGCCTTTTCCTATCGAAGGGAGATAAGTCGCGAGACATTTAACCCTTTCCTGTTCAATCCCTGATTCTTACGTCCCTGTAATTTTAATGATTGAGAAAATATTGAAGAAAAAAATGCTTGTAACAAGCAATTTGTTCTTTTTCTACAATATTTTCTACCCTACTGAGTGGTTATTTTTCAAATTCAATCCACTTTAATTTTTGTCTGCAGAACCTTTGAATTTGGACAGGACTAAAATTTGGCAAAAGAGGAAAGGGCTAAGCTAGTTGATGCTAGGTTCTTAACCAAATGGGCAACAATTGTTATAGTGAAATTAGTGAATAGTGTTTAGATAAAATGGTAAAAACAGATGTCTGTTGTGAATAATGTTTATGGGAGCATGGTAGGAGAATGAGAAATAACTTGTGATAAGCTTTTTTTCCCCCAAACCCTTTCCTTTTTTTTTAAATTAAGACTGATCCACATTGAAAGAGGCTTCAGACAACAATGAAGATTGGATGCAATTTGAAATCAAACTATCCTTAGTGGTGGAAAATATTGTGGAGAAATTGCTTGTTATAAGCATTTTTTTCTTTTTCTCAAGTATAATATCATAGTGATGGAAAACCCCTGGTTTTTACAGGAAAGGGTTAAATCAGTTGCCTATCATTTCCTGTTTATGTTGAATAAATATTTTGACTTGTAAAAAGAAAATTCTTCTGTACATGATTTGATGATCACGGCTTTCATTAAAGACCAATTTCAGGAAATTATGAAATTTTAGGTTTAACATCAAAGAAGTTGAATTTTAATGTAATGAATACAGCCTACAGTACATAATTTTTGGTCCTTCCAAAATAGTCCCTCAGCTACATGTCCATTTTATATCAATTAGAGAAAGCATTGCAGTGAAAGAAGAGATTTCTCTTTTTTCCGCAATGCTTCCCTCCTTAACCCTTTCCATTTAAAAGGAAAAAAAATTAGACTGGTCCAAATTGAAAGAGGTTGCAGATGACGATGGCTATTGAATGTAATTTGAAATGAAACCAGTCTATGTGGTAAAAATAATATTGGAAAAGGAGAAATGGCAAGCAATTTCTTCTTTTTCCACTATGTTTCCTCAAGTATTGAATTAAAGAAATGTAAAATCCTGGGTTTGTAAAAGAAAGGGTTTAACATTTTCTTAACTTGACTGGACACTTTTCATGATTGTAGTCTGTTACATTTTGAGGCTTGGACAAATCTTTTTTTGCAGTATGGGGAAAATGACTTATCAGCATGTTAGAGGCACAATGAAAAAGAAAGATAAATATTTTCAAACTTTATTACCATAGATCACATCAAAGGTATCTGAGTCAGTAATATACCTTGTGTTTTTTAATCAAGAGGACGATATCCCCATGGTCTAAAAAGTGTGAAGATTTTACAGAATTGAATGATTTCACTAAAAATCTAGATGAAAAAGGCTCTTGAACCAGTGGTAGTGAATTCTTTGGATATGAAATTCTAAATGTATAAGTGACAATGTGATGAGAAATGATTATGTCAATAAACATAGTACAATTGTGAGGCATGGCAATAATGTTTGTTATCAAATTGTCACCTACTGTATATGGCTAATTAGTAAGTCCCAGTATTTTTATCAACTTATGAGAAGCAGAAATTCAGCAATTGATAAGTACCAAATATTGTAGTCTGCCAGCAACTCAGTCTGCATCATATCATAAGATGCTTTAATGTGTCTTGCGACGAAGTAGTAAGCTTGAAAATAAAAAGTTGCTTGCCATGCCCACTGAAAAAATAAATCTTGCATTAGTTTAGGGAGAAAAGTTTTTGTTCTGAATTTTTCAAACTGTTTCACAAAAAGTAGCTTAATCTAGAAGATTGACTCAGGTTTGAACAGAAAAAAGCTGTAGGTTTTGAGAAGAAATCTTTACAAGAGCCAAAATGACACAGTATTATATGCTATAAAAGTAGCCTTAGTTGTAGAGTGAATTGTCTGATCATGAATGTCAATTAAAGAATCAATCATCCAATCAAGCATTTATTTAGACTGGAAGTGAAACTTGGAACTCTGACATTGATATAAAGTATTTTTGTTGGTTTGACTATGTAAATGTCATAACTGCAGCTTATTCAAGCTATACTGGCCATGAATTTTTCAATAAATAACTCGTTTAAAATTAAAGTGTATCTTCTTAACCCTTGTCATGCTGTCCCCGGAATTTTCCGGTTTTAGCAGGAGTTGTAGACCATATAAGTGCAGTCTGATATTAGTCTACACCTCCTGCTTGCACTTGTCCTGCCAGAGTTGTTAATGAAATTTATTTCAAAAAGAATTATTGATTATTCAATAAAAAGTTTTATCAGTGCTTTCAGCACTTTGATTTTACAGCAATTCAGTAAGGTGATTTATACAGTCTGACAAGGGTTAATAAGTGGGTGTGGTCAGAGGAGTCAGTGGGCGGGACCAGCAGTCTGTCAATTATTTTTTTGCAGTTTAACCCTTTCCTGTACAAACCGGGGATATTACGTCTCTCTGATGTAATACTTAAGAAGACATTGTGGAAAATGGAGAAATTTCTTGTAACAAGCAATTGCTCCTTTTCTCACAATGTTTTCTACCCTATATGGCACTTATTTTCTAATTCTAGGGCAATTTGAAATGTCTTCTGCAACTTCTTCCCATTTGATCCTCTCTAAGCTTTTGTTGTCTGACAACGGATTAAATGGCAAACATACACCCCATTAACTCTTGTCAAGGTGAACCTGGAATATCCCTATTCTAGCAGGAGCTATAGACAAAGATCAGCTTGCACATACCTGCTTCTCCCTTGCAAACTAGAATTGTTAATTATCAAAAAAAAAATAGCTTAAAAATGGTGATTCCAGTTCTTTCAGGCCTTTGATTTCTATTGCAATTCCGAAAAGGGACTTTGTTCAGTATGGCAAGGGTTAAATTGGAATACACTGCAACTCCTCTATAACGCTACCAGGCACAGCCCTGACTCGGAGCTTTGGGGGCCATGTGGACCCCGCAATATAATTGAGTCAGTGACTCCATTATATTGCGGGGTCCACTTGGCCCCCAAAATTGTGGGGGGGCATTTTTGGTTGCTGGTGCTGAGATATGATGTTAATGCTGATTTGTTCACTAATTATCGAAAAAGGGATTTTATTCAGTATGGCAAGGGTTAAATTGGAATACATGTAGTATCATTTGTTAAAACTTTGATGAAAATCTGACGTAAGATACCTTTATAACCCATATCCAGACAGTAAAATTGTTGACTCGTCTAAATTGAGTTAAGTTGCAGATGACAATTCAGAGTGTGTTTTAAGTGAAAAATAAATGTCAGATAGGTTAGGAAATATTGTGAGAAAATAGTAATATCTCCATTTCTCACAATGTATTCTTTGTATAATTTTCATCAGAGCATTTAACTGATGATTGTGTGGGAATGGGTTAAACCTACACAATTTCGCTTCTGGAAGCTTCCTTAAGAAAAAAGCTTTTGGAAAAAAATTCTGAAAATGAACAAATTGCTTATTACAAATAATTTCTTCATTATTCACTATGTTTTCCACCGGACACAACAAAGATATTTTGAATTCCACCACTATAAAATTAAATTATCATCTGCAAGTTCTTTCAATTTGGACCAGTGTATAACTTTGTATTCCTCTGGTAATGGGCTATTTAGCCCACTAAGGGGCCCTTTACATAGATTCAGTGGTCTATGTCTAATTGTTAACCAGTGGGAGGTATTATTTCTATTGTCAACAGTCTAATTTGGTATTCAAAGGCACAGTTTTTCCCTTCAATTGTTTTTTCTTACTCATCGTGGGAGAGTAATCTGGAGAGAATCATTCTGTACCCTTTGTTTAACCCATTCCCTCAAAATCTCACTTTTTTTACAACTTTTGCGGAAAGAGCTTTCGACAACATGGTGGAAAATGGAGAAATTACTTCTTTCAAGCAGTTTCTCATTATCCACCAATAAAAAAAAGATTTTTTGTTGTCTGAAACTACTTTGAAATTGGATCACTCTAAAATTTTTGTTGTCTGGTAAAAGGTTATATCAGACTTGTTCAAATTAAAAGGTGATGTAAATGATGATTCCCTTTGTGTGTAAATTAAAGAAGCTTAATAGAGTTGAAAATATTCTGGGAAAATAAAAAATTGCTCATTTATTTGGTAATGAGTTTATATTTCCACAAAGTTGTCTGAAATACCCTTTTTAGACCATTTCTATAAAACAAAATTTTAATCAACTCCAAATTGCAAGGTGACATTGCAGAGGATATATTTAAACAGGGAAAAAGACTATTAATTTCAACCTAGGGGCCTAGCATGCCAAAATTCAATATTTAACATTAGAGGTATAGGCATTTTCTCAAAAGGTCTAGGGGCCCAGCCCAAAATCTAGTGGCCATGGGAGACTGGGCCTCTACTAGTCTTTTTCCCTGTTTAAAAGTGGGTGTAAATGGAACATTGAAGACCAAAGAAGATAGTGAGGGATCTGCATGACGTCGAAGGATATTGGCATGCTGATCTTAGTCTACATCTTCAGGACCTCCTAAGGCAGAAATTTTCCTGCTGAGATATAGAGTGAGAGAAAGAGAGTGAAAGAAAGAGAGGTTCACTCATAAAATTGACCAATCACTTGCCCTGCCAGTTTACTCTGTTTGCCCTGCCCATTAACTATGGCAGGAAGTTTCACTTATATTAATGGTATTACTCATGGCCAGTAGCAAGCAAAAAAAGTAGTAGTAGGCGACTGAAATGTTGTAACTACAGCTTGAATAACAAGTATTCACATAAATTTTCGGCCAACGTCTGAGTTCAAAGTTCACTCCCAGTGGTTTAATGCCACTTTTTACAGTATTTCAGTCATGCTGTGGCGGCTGGAATACCTTGCAATGGATTCCTGTTTTTTTTCACACCAGTACTACCACTACATCCTTTCATAACCTCCAGTTGCTGTCCCACTTAGGTTTACAATTATCCACCCATTGGTGAGAGGCTAATGTCGGAAAGGATTGAACTCATGACATCTTGTGATTGAAGATCGACTGGGAGTCTGATGTTACCCAATATCTTGTGCTTATAGTACTTTCAGCCATTGATTTTGTTACTACTCTGAAAAGGATTTTATTCAGCATGACAAGGGTTTATCATTGCCTTTTTTAATGAACTTAGCTTTGCCTTAAATCTAATAATTTCAGATTTACTTTTGATTATAAAACTAATATTATTACTGGTTATTCACTGATCTGTGAAATCAGATTTCTTTCACTCAATTAATATCACAATACTTTATAGAAAGGCAACCCCAAGTATTTTAATTGCAGCTTATTTAAACTGCAGTTACCAGGTTTTGATGGCTTAACCTATTCCCACACAATCATGAAAGATGCTTTTGACACCACCAAGAAAAAAAGCTTTACAAAACATTGTCGAAAATAAAGAAACTGCTTGTTGCAAGTTGTTTGAATTTGGATCGGTCTAAATTTTTGTTGTGTGGGAATGGGTTAATCCATTTCCACCCAGTGACGCTTTTAGACGCCCCCCAAAAATGCCTTGGAAAACGTTGTGGAAAATGAAGAAATTGCTTGTCACAAGCAATTTCTTCCTTTTCAACAATGTTTTCTTTACAGAAAGTTGATAAAATCCAAAATTTCATAAGCTTAAAATTGTCGTCTGCAACTTCTTTAAATTTGGGCCTTTCTAAAATTTTGCGGTCTGGTAATGTGTTAGAGATGATACAATAGTTTTACTACATGTACCAAGGTATTTACATAATTTTTTAATCAAGTTCAATTAACCAAAAAGTGAATTTACCTTTTTTGCGTACAAATAAACTAATGCTATTATAAGGTACTTTTGACAACCCTTTACACCATTTTATGTACATTAATTTTCTGAAAATGTCATTGTTTGCACGAATTTATCAAAAGAACAAATTATACCAGCAAAAGGGGTTTTGTCCTTTCTTTGGCATAGAATTTTTAGCTCACCTGAGCACAAAGTGCGAGGTGAGCTCTTGTGGTCAGTCGTTGTCCGTTGTCTGTCCGTCATGGTCCTCTTGTTTATTGTTTTGTTTTTCCTTATCAGAAGCATCCCCGTAGATAAGAGCCCAGCTTCCATTAGGTGCTTTTACTCATTACCTGGAGAAAACCTTTTATAGATAGATACACCAATGACAGGGAAATCCTCTTATTTGCAACTATGATAATAGCAATTCAACACCAAATTGCAACAAGTTTTCATGCACATAAATAAACTATTGCAATTAGGAAGTTTTTTCATTTTGAGTTACTATAATATTGTACTAACTTTCCAATTTTTCATTTATCAATTTCAGGTTAAACTATTTTTTGGTATTGTGCAAAATGATAAAATACATGAAATGATTAAAAAAAGTTGAATTCTTAAAAATGGCAGTTACTATAGTATTGTGCTGAACCCTCGATATGTTATGTTTATGTAGTTCTTTTTAACCCATTCCCACATGATTCCTCATTTTTATGCCCCTCAAGAAAAAAGCTTTGGAAAAGATTGTGGAAATTGAAGAAATTGCTTTTACCAAGCAATTTCTCCATTATATACATTGTTTTCTTTCCAAAACAATGAAAAAAAAAATCAAATCAACTTTAAATGTCATTTGCTGCCTCTTTCAATTTGGACCAGTGTAAGATTCTGTTATGTGCAGGCTTATTTTTGTCCATACCTTCAGCCAATTATCCAATCAGGAATATTCTGGGTTCAGCATTTATAAACAAGGGTAAACAGCCTTCATTGTATGGTTGGAGTGCAAATTCTCTTGCACTGATTGACTTGCTGTCTGAATAATCTCTTATCTAAGATATAATGAAGTTACAGGCTACAAAAATATATCCCAAATGGCTACAATACCTTTCTTTCTTGGTTTGTATGGTGTAAGTAGTTTAGGATACTAGAATTATATATTCATGGACTCATGATGGTAGTTATATAGAGGAAATTACAGTCTAGGTAATAAGTATGAATTTTAACCCTTATCTGTTTTGCAAATTTTTAGATTAGTCCAAATTGCAAGGTTTTGCAGACAAAAATTTAGAGTGGATTTAATTTGAAAAATAACCATTCAGTAGGGTAGAAAATATTGTAGAAAAAGTAGAAATTTCTTGTTACAAGCAATTTCTTCTTTTTCTACAACGTTTTCTCAATGATTAAATCACAGCAGCCTGGGACGTGAAAACCAGGGATTGAACAGGAAAGGGTTAACCCTTGTCATGCTGAATAAAATCCTGTTCAGAATAGCATGAAAACCCAAGAGCTTAACTCATTACCAAATGACAAAATTTAAGACTTGTCCAAATTGAAAGAAGTTAAAATTGAAGAAGCAGGCCTTTGTTGGAATGTACAAACCCTTTCCTGTTCAATCCTTGGTTTTTATGTACCTTTGATTTTATACAGTAGAAAACATTGT
Organism: Fragum fragum; assembly: GCA_946902895.1. Lineage (NCBI taxonomy): Eukaryota > Metazoa > Mollusca > Bivalvia > Cardiida > Cardiidae > Fragum > Fragum fragum. Next base: position 7,593,256 of record OX336383.1, on the reverse strand, counting down.
TGGAAAGGAAGAAATTGATTGTAACGAGCAATTTCTTCTTTTCCCACAATATTTCCTATTCTTTAGGTTGCTTACTTTTAAAATTGCACTCACTTTTGGTTGCCTTCTGCACTTTCTTTCAAATTGGACAAGTCTAAAATTTTTAAAAACAGGAAAGGGTTAAAGCACTGGAAACATTAGTTTATTGCAAAAATTTCTTATGAAAACTCTTTTATTAACCCTTTCCTGGTTTTTGAAATTTTAGACTGGTCCAAATTGAAAGAGGATGCAGACGACAATGAAAATTGGATGCAATTCCAAATAAAACCACCCTATGTGGTAGAAAACACTGTGGGAAAAGGAGAAATTGCTTATTATAAGCAATTTCTCCTTTTTCCTCAATGTTTTCTCAAGTATTAAATCACAGTGACGTGAAATCCCTGGTTTATCCAGGAAAGGGTTAAGTTTGAAAGGGACGCGCATATTAGTGGTGTAGACTATTGGAGCAGACTGCACAAATGTAGGCTGATCTTTGTCACCACCTGTCAAAATAGGATCATTCTGTATTCAGCACCGCAAGAAGGGTTTTGTAGAATGCTAATTGTTTCTTAGACTATAATATCTTAGATTTGTTCAAAGTTAATTGAAAAAAATAATAATCAACTAACTAGGGTCAAGAAAATAGTGAGAAAATGAGAAATGGCTTGAAACAAGCAATTTCTTCTCTTTTTATAATATTTTCCAAACTAGGATTCCATTTGGGCATAGAAGATGGGGATTATGCTGTAAGAAAAGCATTTGGGAAAACATTGTGAAAAAAGAAGAAATTGTTTGTAACAAGCAATTTCTTCATTTTTACACAATGTTTTCTACCCAGAAAGTTGAAAAAATCTAAAACTTCATTAACTTTAAATTGTCGTCTTCAAGTCCTTTCAATTTGGACTAGTCTAAAATTTTGCTGTCTAGTAATGGGTTTAAATACTAGCTTCTCCTTTCCATCAATATTTTCACTGAGGCTTGTTTCAACATTACAAACCTTATTGAAAAAGGGTTTGAAAGGTACAAGTGGCAAAAACGTCCTGTCTTTATCTGATAGGGCGAACATTTGTCATCGGATATACAAGTCATGAAGTTATGAGTGTTTTATCACACTGTTATGTACATATTTAATATCGGAATAGTAGATTAAGGTCTTGAGTTACTGTTTCTTTTGTTTGAATATTTCGTTGATGGATTTTGTTGATCATGGATTTTTAAAATTAGGTATTGAATGGTAAGATTCTTTTCATGTCCTTCTTTAACCCATTACCACACAACAAATTTTAAAGATGGTGCAGACGACAATTTTTAGATCATGAATTTTAAATCTTTTTTTTTTTTTAGTTTAGGTAGAAAACTGTGGATTATGAAGAATTTGCTTGTGACAAACAATTTCTTCATTTTCCACAATGTTCTCCATATTTTTTTTTTCTTGGGGGGGTGGGGGCATCAAAAAGTGTTATTGTGTGGGATTGGGTTAACCTATTCCCAGGCAATCCGACATTTTGAATGACCATCAAGAAAACAGACTTTGAAAATTTTGTGGAAAAAAATATGAAGAAATAAAGAAATTCATTGAATTATTTTCCACAATATTTTTTGCCCCAAAAGATCCCCTCCGCCCCCCCCCCCCCCCCCTTCAATAAAAAAAATTAACCCATTAGCAGATGTCAATTTTTTTCCTAGTCCAAAATGTAAGGACTTGCAGACAACAATTTAAAGTTTAATGAAATTAAGATTTGTTCAGATTTCTAGGTCAAAAACATTGTGGAAAATGAAGAAATTCCATCATTTTTACACAATGTTTTCACAACCCTTTTTATTGAGGGGCGTCAAAAACTGACAGTGTGTGAGAATGGGTTAAATTATATCAGCTTAACCCATAGTCATGCTGAATATTATCATTATCCGGACTTGCAATAAAATCAAAGGACTGAAAGCACTTGAAGCAGTAGTTAAGGGTAAAAAAATATTCTAAAAACAACTCTGGATTAAAGGAGTCAAACAGGAGTTGTAGACTAAGATCAGACTGCACTTATGTGCAGGCTGATCTTTGTCTATATCTCCTGCCAAAACATGAATTTTCTGGGTTCAGCTTGTTTTCTACAACAGTATGTGACTTATATCTTATATCTAATTTTGTGGTTAAACAATAGAAATCAATAGATAGGTGCACTTGCCTCTGCTATTATACTGAATTATTGTTGTTTGTTGGTGTGGAATCCTATAAAACAAATAAATTATTATCAATTTCTTTGAATTTGAAACACTCCAAAATTTTGTTTAATCTTTGTTTGATTTCACCAATGAATTCCCATGCCAGACTTGTCCGGCTTTTTTACTTCAGGATAAGCACCTTTTTCAATGCAATTGGTGGAGGGACAAGTCAATACCAGGAAATCTTTAGAATAGTACTTAGATCTTGAAGATAACTCTTATCATATTGGAAAACTACTATATCATAATATTGATATATGAGGAAAAGGCATTTGCGAAATATTGTGTATGTTGAAGCACTTAGTTCATTTTACTCAATGTTTTCTACCAGTGATGTTGAAAAAATCTAAAATTGCATAAACTTGTTGTCTGAAACTCCTTTCAATTAGCCCTTGTCACGCTGAACCCGGAATATTAGGGGTTTGGCAGGAGGTGTAGACCAAGATCAGCCTGTACATAAGTGCAGTCTGATCTTAGTCTACACCTCCTGCTTGAACTTTTCCTGTCAGAGTTGTTTATGAGATTGATTTCTAAAGGAAATACTGATTTTTGAACAACAGGTTCTGTCAGCACTTTCAGCCCTTTGATTTTACAGCAATTCAGTAAGGTAATTCATACAGCATGACAATTAGGGTTAGGATCAGTCTAAAGTTTTGACATCTGGTCATGGATTAAAGATGTTTTGCAATAAGTACCTGGAGGCGTTTATTAGGAGGTATACAGTATAATTCAAATCTTAATACCTTGAAAATAAACAGATGTTATGTTTTTATTGTATGTTTAAGATTTTGTCTCAATTATTCCCCTTTAGCAAATTTCTGTTTCTATCTTAATTTGTGTCAAAAGATGCAAATGATAATAATTTGATTTGACAGACAACAAAATTTATTACTGGTCCAAGTGTAAGCCATTATTTTGTTGATAGTGTTTTAAAAATCTTTGTATTTTGGGTTAGAAAACATTGTGGATAATTAAGAAATTACTTGTAACAGGCAGTTTCTTCATTTCAACTATTTTTTACAAAGTATTTTTCATAGGTGTCAAAGTGTAAGAATTGGTTAAACTATGACATTATCCTGGTTGATGAATAATACAGATATCGATACATGATGCTATTTTTGAAATGAAATTTGTGGTATCTAAATAATCTTAATTTCATGATTTATATGGCTGTCAATCAGAAAATTGTTTGACTAATCAAATTAATTATTTAGACTTGAAAGAACTTACATTAAGTTTTATGGTAAGCACATAAAATTTTGTTAGTCAGGCCGCTTTTATAAAGTCAAAATTCTACATTCATTTCTGGTCTATATGAATGAATGAATTAAATTTTACTTTTCTGCAAAATTTTTAGACTAGTCCAAATTCCAAGGAGTTGCAGACTTAGATATTTAAAAGTAATGAAATTTTTGTCAGCATTCGGGATAGAAAACTTTGTGGAATATGAAGAAATTACTTGTTTCAAACAATTCCTTCATTTTACAATTGTTTTTTTTACAGGGGCATCATTTTGTGGGAGCAGCAAATAACAGAGTTTATAAAACTTTTTTTCCTACGCAATTATTTAGAATTTACTCATTCTTTATAATTTAAGCTTCAGAACTATAGATAGAGGGGATAATTCGAATATAACATTTAAATAGTTCACCAAATCTGCCATAAACCCTATGTTGTAGGTACACATTGTAGTTGTCTCTACTATGCTATTCAAATGAATACCAACAACATAGGGTTTTGCTTTATTCCAACTCTCACCCTACAATTTGTTAAATAGTGAACTAATTGTTGAAGTTATGTATTATTTCCAAGTGCACTTACTATGACCAAATACCACACGAGAAAGACTCGTCCAGAATAAATTGAAAGAAGTATCAGATGATATGATTCTAGAATTCTTTGTCTCTTAACAAATAGAAAAATTTTTGAAATGTAGAAATTGATTGATACATGCTATTTTCTTTATTTTCCACAATGACTTCTTAAGCTGTTTTCTGGAAGGGTGTTAAAAACGGGATTGTGCAGGAATGGGTTAACTAGAAATATATATCCTTATATCTAAGCTTAAACTTTCAGTAAATTCTCAGTAGGGCACCAGAAAGTTTATTTATTTCCGGTTCTGCTGTTTACAGTTTAATGGTCTGATAAATGGATGAATGAATGAATGCAGTAAAAAAATCCTCTTATAAAAAGTAAATAAAAATCAAAGGGCTCAATGCTCTGAAAGATCTAATTGTGAGTCAAAATATATTTTCTGAATTAAAATTTTGCAACTTTGGCTTTAATGTGCCAAACATGTTGCTTAGAACGGGATTGGACTGAGCATTTGTGCAGGCTGATCCTTGTCTATACCTTCTGTCAAAGCAGGGATATTTCCAGGTTCATCATGACAAGGGTTACAATAAGTAAAACAGTTAATTAAGAGATTCTGTCAGAAACTACATGTAGTTGAGGTGTTTTTCTATTTATATTGATGACACATTCATTAAATGTCACATTTAATCTGTCATGTATACAGATGATATCATGCACTTGTGTGTATTCAACAGTTTTATGAAAATAAAGACCCTTAATCCTTGTCATGCTGAACCCAGAATATCCTGGTCCTAGAAGGAGGTATAGACAAAGATCAGACTGCACATAAGTGCAGTCTGATCCTAGTTTACACCTCCTGTTTGTCTTTTGAAACCTGAGTTGTTGATGAAATTCATTTTCAAAAGAAGTATTGAGAACTGAACAACAAGGACTACTGATGCTTTCAGTCTTTTGATTTTTATACAATTCTGAAGTTTTTGGAAAATCATCATAATGTTTATACTGACTTTGCACAATGTTTTCTAACCAAATAGTAGGAAAAACCTAAGATTTCATAAAGTCTAGATTGTCTTGAACTCTTCTGCAACTCCTTTGGAATTTGGACCTATCTAAATTTTGTCTTCTGGTCATGGGTTAAATACCTTGATTAACCACAAGATGACAAAATTTAAGACTGGTTCAAATTAAAAAGAATGCAGACAACAATTTTAAGCTGGTGGAATTTAATGTCTTCTAAGATAAAACCTTTGGAAAAAATTGTGGAATGTGAAGAAATTGCTTGTCACAAGCAATTTCTTCATTTACATGTTTTCCAAAGGAAAAATGTTGTGTGGGGTTATTTTAATTCATATTTATGAATAGGTTAAGTCATTTCCACACAATCCCACTTTTATAAGCCAAAACCATTTAGAAAACATTGTGAGAAAAAAAGAACCTGCTTGTTACAAGCAATTTCTTCATTAACCACAACAAATACTGCACACAAAAGACAAAAGACAATTTTGAAATTTACCAACAAAAAATTGGGATCTTCAACTTCATTGAATGTGGCTGGTCTAAAATTTTCTCATGTGGTAATTGGATAAGGGTAAAATAATGCGTTCTGTCATAAGGTGCATTCATCATAATCATTGAAATGTACAGCAAATGTTTTTCCGCCCAGTGTTAGATAGGTAATGGTTATATGGTCAAGGCAATTTGACTTGTAATCTTAGTCATGCTGAACTAGGAATGTTTCTGAATCAATAGGGAATGTGGACAAAAGTCATAAATGAAAGTCTGATTGTAGTCTATACTCCATCTGTTTGTCCAGGTTAAGCCAGAGTTGAAATACAAGTTGAGTTTCAAAAGAAGTAATAACCGACAGCTATGCTTTCAGTACCTTTGACCCTTGGATTTTAATGCAATTCTTGGAAAGATTTTATTCAGCATTGCAAGGGTTAAAGGGAGGTATCGATGTTTCTTAAACCTAGATAAGAAAAATTACCAAGTGCTGAAAAATAGACTCAAACGAACATTTAATACTTTACGTTAGGTCAGGTATTGTCTTGGTGGTTATCTAATAGACCTAAAGTGGCTTTTTTTGGTTATATCGGAAAGGTTCAGCGGAATTCCAGGTTATTTTTAGATATCACAGAATTCGGCTGTCGATATCGGATGACCTCATTTGCATATGACCCGGTCAAATGAAGGTAACAAATTTACTAGCGAAACAGCAAACGTCCTTAATCATGTCACATGAAAGGACTGATCTTTACAGACCCGCTAGCGAACATTACTCCTGATGACGTAACGATGAACTTGGTTTGATGTAATTTGAACTAGATGCGAGGTTCTAACGGTTATTTTGGCCGCCGTCATAGCGCAGTTGGTAGCGCGTCGGACTGTCAATCTAGAGGTCCCGGGTTCGATTCCCGACGGCGGCACTCATCCTTTCCGACTATTTGTCTCTCACCAATGGGTCAATAATCGTAGACCTATGTGGGATAGCAGCTGGAGGCTAGGAAAGGATGTAATGGTAGTACTGGTGTGAGAAATACCAGGAATCCATTGTTAGGTGCTCCAGCCGCCGCGATATGACTGAAAGATTGTTAAAAGCGGCGTAAAACCCAATTCAAACAAACAAACAAACTAACGGTTATTTTGCGCCACGTGAATCGTAATTGTCTCGGCTTAATCTAAAAATAGATTAATAGCCTACGTAGGCTATTAAGGAAATACCCTGCCTTTTTAGCTCACCTGAGCACGTAGTGCTCAAGTGAGCTATTGTGATCGTCTTTTGTCCAGCGTCCGTCCGTCGTCCGTCGTGCGTCGTGCGTCGTGTGTCGTGCGTCGTGCGTCGTCCGTCAACAATTTCTTTAAACGACATCTCCTCCCAAACCACTGGGCCAATTTGAACCAAATTTGGCAGAAATGTTCCTTAGGTGGTCCCCTTCAAAAATAGCTAAAAGAATTGAAATCCGTTAAAAACTCTGGTTGCCATGGCAACAAAAGTGAAATTTTAAAAAAATCTTTAAAAATCTTCTCCTCCTGACCCAGAAGGCGTAGAGCCTTGATATTTTGCATGAAGCATCAGTATATTGACCTCTTTCAAAATAGCTAAAATCATGATCCTCGGATCCCCAGGGGCGGAGCCCCGGGGGGGGGGGGTTATATAGAAATAAAGAACGATTTTTTAAATGACTTCTCCTCTCAAACCACAAGGCCGATTTGAACCAAATTTGGCAGAAATGTTCCTTGGGTGGTCCCCTTCAAAAATAGCTAAAAGAATTGAAATCCGTTAAAAACTCTGGTTGCCATGGCAACAAAAGTGAAATTTTAAAAAAATCTTTAAAAATCTTCTCCTCCTGACCCAGAAGGCATAGAGCCTTGATATTTTGCATGAAGCATCAGTATATTGACCTCTTTCAAAATAGCTAAAATCATGATCCTCGGATCCCCAGGGGCGGAGCCCCCGGGGGGGGGGGGTTTATATAGAAATAAAGAACGATTTTTTAAATGACTTCTCCTCTCAAACCACAAGGCCGATTTGAACCAAATTTGGCAGAAATGTTCCTTGGGTGGTCCCCTTCAAATACAGCTAAAAGAATTGAAATCCGTTAAAAACTTTGGTTGCCATGGCAACAAAAGTGAAATTTCAAAATAATCTTTAAAAATCTTCTCCTCCTGACCCAGAAGGCATAGAGCCTTGATATTTTGCGTGAAGCATCAGGATATTAACCTCTTTCAAAATAGCTAAAATCATGATCCTTGGGTCTCCAAGGGCAGAGCCCCGGGGGGGGGGGGGTTATATAGAAATAAAGAACGATTTTTTTAAATGACTTCTCCTTCCAATTCACAGGGCCAATTTGAACCAAATTTTGCAGAAATGTTCCTTAGGTAGTCTCCCTTAAAATTAGCTAAAAGAATTGAAATCCGTTAAAAACTCTGATTGCCATGGCAACAAAAGTGAAATTTCAAATAATCTTTAAAAATCTTCTCCTCCTGACCCAGAAGCTGTAGAGCCTTGATATTTTGCATGAAGCATCAGTATATTGATCTTTTACAAAATAGCTAAAATCATGATCCTTGGGTTTCCAGGGGCAGACCCAGGGGGGGGGGGGGGTATAGGCAGGAAGCATCAGTTCATAGACTTCTTTCTTATTTCTGAAATTATAACCCATGGAAAAAGTTTTTTCCTTCTTTCAAATCAGCACTAAAGCCTTGGAATTTGTAATTTAGACTTTTGGATCCCCAGGTTCATAGTCTTTATATGTAATTGTGGCCCACTTGCTTCATAATCCTAACCTTAACATGAAATTAGACTGTTGAAAGAAAAAGAGCCTTTATCTCAGGTGAGCGCCCCAGGGCCAACGGCCCTCTTGTTCTGATAAGCGACCTCATATTTTTGCAAAACTACTTTTCGGCATATTGTTTTTAAGTAGTTTATGAGGGGAAATAAAAATAATTAAAATCTGTGACATGAAAAAAACATCGATACCTACCTTTAATGGTTAATCTATTAGGCTTCAAAATTAATACTGGTCAAAAGTGAGAAGGGTTGCAATTTAAAAAAAACTATGGACACTTGGTAGCCTGCACACTAGACTATTTTAAGAATTTCGTCTACTGAAAATTGTCATCTGCAACTCCTTTCAATTAGGACCAGTTTAATTATTTGTCATCTAGTTCATCTATGGTTTAAATAAGGGACCCATACACCTTAACCCATTCCCACACAATCCTTCCTTTTTACGCCCCTCAAGAAAAAAGCTTTTGAAAACATTGTGGAAAATGAAGAAATTGCTTGTATCAAGCAATTTCTTCATTATCCACACTGTTTTCTATTCAACAACACAAAAAATTTCAATCAACTTGAAATTGTTGTCTGCAGCTTTTTGATTTGGACCAGTCTAATATTTTGTTGAGTGGGAATTGATTAAAAGAGGACCATTATGATGTTGTCTGTCGAGTCCCAAGGACCCAGCCTTGTTGATGTCAGATGTGTAGAACTAGACTTGCTCCGAATCTCACTGATACCTATATTTTAGTTGAAAAGTTTCTTTTCTCTAGCTGTTATCTTTCTCTGTTTTGCTGATCAGTGTCAGTTTGTGAGACGTAAGGGAGGTAATTTCAATGAATGAAATGCACTTGCATGATTGATCTATCTTACTTACTTTCAAACCCATACTTACTGACAGCCTGGGAGACAGGCTAGTGTAGAACCACTGTCCATGATTTCAAACTGGAATTATATCCTATTGGCAATGCATGGCTCTACTGTTAATTACCGGTAATCCTGTTTAGTAAACATGCAATTATGCATAAGTGCCCATGCACATGTATAAAACAACCGTTATACTACTGAGATTAACCCTAGTCCTACTGAATAGAATCCTCCGCAGAATTGCACTAAAATCAAAGGGCTGAAAAGACTGTGTGTACTTAAATAGTGGTTTAACCCATTACCACACAAGAAAAATTTAGACTGGTCCAAATTGAAAGGCGTTTCAGCTGACATTTTAAAGTTTATGAAATTTTAGATTTTTTCAAATTTCTGGGTAGAAAATATCGTGTAAAATGAAGCAATAAGCAATTTCTTCATTTTACACAATGTTTTCTCAGTTGTTTTTCTTGAGGGGCTAAAAAAGTGTCATTGTGTGAGAATGGACTAAATACCTCCTTTGCAAAATTAATCTAATTACAAGTCTGGCTTATACCTTTCCTATTTTTCAAATTTTGGACTAACCCAATTTGAAGGAAGTTGCAGACGACAACTAAAAGTGAGTGCAATTTGAATTTGAAAAGTAACCAACCTAGAAACCTAGAGGGTAGAAAATATTGTGGGAAAAGAAGAAATTGCTTGATATAAAATTTCCCACAATGTTTTCTCAAGTATGAATTGCAGGGACATAAAGATCAGGGGTTGAACAGGAAGGGAATAATATCAAAGGGCTGGATGTACTATTTATGGGCTAAATACCTCCTATGAAAAATTAGGTTATTAACAACTCTGGATTAACCCTTTCCTGTTTAAACAAGGGATTTTACGTTACTGTGATTTTATAATTGAGAAAACATAGTGGAAAAAGAAGAAATTGCTTGAAACAAGCAATTTCTTCTTTTTCCACGATATTTTCTACCACATTGGATGGTTTTTATTTCGAACTGCATCCAAATTTCATTGTCGTCTGCAACCTCTTTTGAATTTGAACAAGTCTAAATTTAAAAAAACAGGAAAGGGTTAAAAGGGACAAGCAGGGTGTTAACATATGTGCAGGCTGATCTTTGTCTAAACCCCATGCCAAAATAGTAATATTTTTGGTTCAGTATGACATTGGTAAATACTGAATCGTTTTGACTGAACTTTAAACATGTCCAAATTGAAAGAATGTGCACCTTACATTTCAATGTGAGTTTGAATTGAAGAAAAAAAAAAAAGGAGTGTGAGGGGAAAACATTGCAAGAGGAAGAGAAAATACTTATCATTCTCCCCATGATTACATAGAAATTGCATCACAATTTACCCATAAAGGTAGATACTTTTAACATTTCATCGCCCAAATATCTTCATCTGCAAGTCTTTTCAATTTGGTCTATTCTAAAATTGTGTCATTTTGTTATTGGATAGAACAAAAGAATTTAACAATCTGAAAGAATTTACAGATGACAAGGGCAGGAAGGAAAAAAATATGGGAAATGGAGAAATTGCTTGTGACAAGCAATTTCTCCATTTTCCAAAGTATTTTTAAGTATTTTCTTATGGCTTTTAAAAAGAGGAGGGAACGTATGGTAATGTGTCAACCAAGCTTGACAAAAGTAAATAAATGAAAAAAAAATATTGTCCTTTCTTTGATAACAGTTTAATTTCCTCATTTTATTTTACAGATTGTGATTCGTTGACAATGGTATGATTCAAACCTAGAAAGGGTAAAGTTTCGCTGAGCCAAATCTCCAAAGTTCAAGGCCCGTCACCATCCACACATAATTTCCTTGCCAACAGATAAACACTGTTAGGTTCATTTCTGCTTATCAGTAGTGGATTTGATTTGAGAAAAATTGGAGAAAATAATATTGGCCAAAAGTTCAAATTTTGAAAAATTGGTGGAATCAATAGATGGATGGAGGCAATTAGACCAGGGCAAAGAATTATTTATAGAGGATGAAAAGGTATGATGTTTCGATCAGCATTTTTGGTTCAAAGGCTTTTTATATCCACTCATTATTGTTGTCTGTTTAATTGTCTGTCTGTCAATCCAACTAAAGCTTAAACTGCAAACAAAAATTATTTCCTGTCAACCTATTCTCACACAATGACACTTTGAATGTCGTCAAGAAAAACAAATTGGAAACTGCTTGCATCAAGCAATTTCTCCATTTACCATGTTTTCTACCCATAAATTTGAACAAATCTAAAATTTCATAACATTTGAATTTTCATCTGCATCTCCTTTCAATTTGAACCAGTCTAAAGTTTGCCATCTAGTTATGGGTTAATTAAGTTGTCTATTTTGTATTAGACCTGAAAGTTCCTCTCATCCGTATGTGTCTTGTACTTATCATCAATATCAACATGTTAATGTAATTTAGGTCATCTGTCAGGGTCAGGGTCATTATGGCAAATTCTACCTATGTCCCATGGAAAAAAGGTTATATTCTGAATTGTTTCAAAAAATCAAGTTGTTTGCTATTATATCATTCTTTAGACTGGTCCAAATGAAAAGAAGACAATTTAAACTTCATGACATCTTGAAAATCATTGTCTTTTAGTAAATTTGAATGGAGTTTTACGCCGCTTTCAACAATCTTTCAGTTATATCGCGGCGGCTGGAGCACCTAACAATGGAATCCTGATATTTCTCACACCAGTACTACCATTACATCCTTTCCTAGCCTCCAGCTGCTATCCCACATAGGTCTACGATTATCGACCCATTGGTGAGAGACAAATAGTCGGAAAGGATGAGTGCCGCCGTCGGGGATCGAACCCTGGACCTCTAGATTGACAGATATATATGGTATAGGGTATGGGTTAACAATATTTTAGACTAGTATAAATTGAGAGGGGTTGAAGTGAGAAATTGCAAGCAATGTCTCTTTTTCCCACAATGTTTTCTTCAGACTTTTAAAAGTGTTTTCAAATAAAGGATGAGGTTATGGGATTATTTGAAACAGCACATAATGTGACAAGCAATTTCTTCCTTTCTAGCAGAAAATTTCCTTTTGTATAATTTGTCAAGAGATATAATGTGATAATGCGCCAAAGGGTATATATTGTATTTTAAGATAAAAAAAGCCTTTGATATAAAGATTGTAATCAGTGCTTGTTTCAAATGCTAATCTGTTTTTACCTCTCAAGTTGAGACCCTGGTGATAACTGAGCTTTTCATTGATTGAAGCTCACATGTTTCTAAAAATTCTATGTTATTACATTTTTGTAAGGCTTTTAGTTCAAAGCAAACTGTAAGAGGAAATCATTCATATTTCCGGCTTCGCCCTAGATCTTAGGTAGAAATTCTTTACAATGTATTTACCCATTATAAGACATTAACATTTAAGACTAGTCTAAATAGAAAAAATGATTTTTCCGACAACAGTTCACAGTGCGTGGAAAGTAAGTGACAATTGAGGTTGAAAACATTATGAAAAAAGAGGGAAGATTATTGCTTTGTAAAAGAAATTCCTCCATTTGAACAATGTTTTCTAAAACTATGATTCCTAAAGGGCCTAGAAATTTTGAATTTAACTCATTACCATACAGCATAGGAGGTGGCAGACTGCATGTTTCAAAGTGTGTAAAAATTGAATATAAACTGCATACACTGAATAAACATTGTGAGAATAGTGTTCCAACTGAACTCTTTATAAAAAGGCAGAAATTTAAACTAAAAGAGACATGGGCCTGAAATAAATCATTAGGCCGTAGCCACACTGTTGGTAGCGCATCAGACTTTCAGTTGTGAGGTCCAGGGTCCATTCCCTGGTACTGGCATATTTTTTCCGACTTTTTGGATTATCGTAAACCTAAGTGGGATGAGCAGCTGGAGGCTAGGAAAGGATGTAGTGGAAGTACTGGTGTGAGAAATACCAGAAATCTATGGTTAGAAGCTCCAACTGCTGTGTTATAACTGAAATACTATGAAAAGTGGTTTAAACCCCATTTAAAGAAATGAAATGAATCATCATTTGGAGACCACAACTACTATTTTGTGCCCATTTCAACAAATTTGTTGAATGGTCCAATTAGAGAGAAGTTGTAGAATTATGATAATTTTTAGATAATGAAATATTTTGTCTTTAGTGGGAGTAAATATTGTGAATAGTGAAGAAATAAGCTTGTAATAAGCAATTTCTTCATTTTCCCACAATGTTTTCCAAAGTTTTTTCACGGGTTGGCATTCAAAAGCTGGATTGTATTGGAATGGGTTAAAGTAATTATTTTGCATGACTTGGGCTTTAACTTTGTAAAACTAAACTTACCCTGAAACTGAACTTTATACTGGGTGATAATCTGAAGTAGGCGATAAAAAATGGTAACAAGATAAGGATTAGTTGCCAGTCATAATCTAGCTGATAAGCCCACTGATATCTTTATAAATCAGGAACAAAAAATAAGGCAGCTGATGCTTTGTCTTTGGTGACCCTTTACCTTTGATCACAAATTTGATCCATATACAACTACATCATGTTTTTCCACGGGCTGAAGAGATTTGACTTGGGAAAACATTGTGAGAAAAAGGCCTGATTATGTAAGATAGGTTTGAAAAGCAGTGTTGGAAAAAGGAATGAACAGTTTTGTTCAAAATTTCAAAAATTTTCAAGCAAGCAATATCTTCGTTTAACCCATCCCCACAGAAATACACTTTTGGACACCCCTCAAGAAAAATTATCTGGAAAGCATTGTGAAAAATGAATAAGATGCTTGTTACTAGCAATTTCTTCATTATCCACAATGTTTTCAAATCCAAATACAAAGATTTCTAAAATTTAATCATTTTTAAATTGTTACAAGAAATTTCTTCATTTTAACAATGTTTTGGAAAGCCGTTTTCTTGAGGGGAATGAAAAGGAGGGATTGTATGGGAATGGGTTAACCCTTTACTGTACAATCACTGGTTTTTACGTTATTGTGATTTTATACTTTAGAAAACATTGTGGGAAAAGAAGAAATTGCTTGTAACAAGCAATTTCTTCTTTTTCCTCAATATTTTCTACCCTACTGAATGGTTATTTTTCAAATTAAATCCATTTTAAATTGTCGTCTGCAAAACCTTTGAAATTGGACAGGTCTGAAAAATGTTAAAACAGGAAAGGGTTAAACAACTCTGGCTTAAAAGGGTCAAGTGTGTGTTGAAGACTATGATCTGACTGCACAAAATGTGCAGTCTGATCTTGTCTGTACCTCCTGCCAGAGCATGAATATTCCTGGTTTAGCTTGACAAGAGTTAATGAATCTGTGTGAAGTTGTGTTGTCAGGTGATAGGCCAATCCAACTGGTTATAACTGGTCAATATTTGGATGAAAAAGATGGGAAATATACTCAAGTTCACTTCCTTGCTTATTGTTGGATTAATATTTGTGAAACTAACTAAATGACCTTTCTCAAGTCTCTTTACCCATTCCCACATAATCCAGCTCATTTACACCCTTCAAAAAACAAAACAAAAAAACAATGATTGGAAAACATTATGGAACATGAAAAAAAGAATCTTGTTACATGAAATTTCTTCATTACCCACAATTTTTTTCTACCTAAAAGACAAAGATTTTAAAAACTTTCATTAACTAGGAATTGTCAAAATGGACCAGTCTAAAAATGTCCATTCTAGTAAATGGATAAGCCTGTTACCACTCATAATAACATAATTGTAGACAGGTACAAAATGAAAAATAATTGCCAACAACTTTTCAAAGTTCATTGTTGTTGAAAAAAAGGTGGCATTTAGTTCACACAAAATTTATCCATGACCTAAGGTGTTCTGCTTGTTTGTATTTCCGTTTATGTATCGTCGCTACCGTAGCACATGCCCATATGAGCGACGCCCCCAGAAGAGGGTTAGTTGTTACGGGGGATAGTGCAAGGATATAGGACTAAACTACTGAGAGCTCTGCCTGGTTCTTTAACGTGCTCGATGGATAGCACCGTCACACAGGGCCTTGGTTTAACGTCTCATCCGAAACACAATTAGTTAGTTAGTTGATATGGTCAGCCCAGGGCTCGAACCTGTGATCTTGAGGTTTGAAGACAAGTGCTCTACCAAATGAGCTAATCGGGCTGACTTGGTGTTCCGCTATTGCTTTTGGGTAACATTGGTCAAAGGTCAACTGTGGTACTTGAGTGTCAAAATGTTGATGGAGGGTAAATTTGCTTTGCAATAGTTCTAGTTGGTATTGTTACATGTATTGGTGACGGAAAAAGACATTGTGCATCATTTATCTTTTCAGGAAATAGATGGTTGAGAAATAGCTGTGACGGATAACCACCCACTTGACATTCGACCAGAGAAATAGTTTTGGCGGATCCACTTGATATTCAACCAGGGATACAAAGGAAATGTATTATTCTGTGACCAAAATGTTGAGAATAGATTAGCATGTTTATTACAAATTTGCTTACTCTACAACTAAATTGAGAGGTTCTATATTGTGGAACTTTTATTTGAGTTATCTTGGTACAAATAATACATGATTGTAAACAAGGACAACCAAACTCTGTTGGGTCAAATTCTTATAAGTCATTTCTGTGAAGTGATTTCATTAGTTCTGTGTTGAGTTTAAAAGCCTTGTTGCCATGATGCAGATCTTTCAGTTTATGCTGTAGTTAGTTTGGAGTCATTAAAAAGGCATTACTTGTGTTACAGGGAAACAACTGTGACATTCCAAAGGGAGATAATTCACTGTAAAGCTGATTTGAAAGGGACAATATACAATCTCCTATAAGATAAGGAGATTATACTGACCTCTACGAAGGGAAATAACTTTATTTCTCCATTTCCACTACCATTCCATTTTCTTTTGTCATTAATTCTATTGCCAATTTTGTTTCCATGACGACAGTGATGGCTATGGGAACATTGATGTGTTTCAATTGCTGTATTACAGAACAGCCACAACCAGTAAGTACATTGTAGTTAGTTTACTGTGTTTCCAGATGTTAACTAAAGCTTGCAAGACCTATGCAAAACTCTTAAGGTCAAGGGCTTAATCCAAGGTTATAGTGAATATCCTTTCCAACATTTGTCTCCCACCAATGAGTGTTTAATCATAAATCCAAGTGGGATGAGCAGCTGGTACATTAGAAACAGAGTGGTAGTACTGGTGTGAGAAATACTAGGAATACATGGTTGCTCGAGCTGCTGAGATATGACTGAAATACTGCTAACCTTTTCCTGTACAAACCTGGGATTTTTTGAGAAAACATTGTGAAAAAAAAAAGAAATTGCTTGCAACAAGCAATTTCTTCTTTTCTCACAATGTTTTTACCACATATAATGGCCAAATTTAAAACTGCATCCAATTTTTATGTCGTCTGCAGCATCTTTCAATTTGGACCATTCAAAAATTAAAAAAGAACTGAAACGGGTTAAAAGTGGTATTAGACTCCATTCAAACAAACAAAACATATGCAAAAAAGGAGAATGAAGGCTAGGAGCTTTTACTTTGTTCACAGGATTTATTGATCACTAGCCTAATCTCACTAACCTCCAACTAGGAAGTTCAACAGTAGTAGAGTTTAATGTGGTTAATGACAACACCAAAGCTTTTGTTGCGATTCACCAGAAGTTGCTATCGAAAGGAACTATTTGTTCCATAGATCTAATGTTTGTGCAAAATTTGAGTTGCAATTAAGCAGTAATTTCTATCAGGGTTTCAATTAAAAGGATTCCACTGTAATAAACAACATTATTTTGTATAAAGTATTATCTTGGATATGAAATAAAAGGCATATTTCTAGTTGGGGATCTGAATGTTGTAACTACAGCTTAACCCATTACCAGACAGCCTAAGTTAAGACTTGTACAAATTGAAAGAAGTCGCAGACGATAATTAAAAGTTTATGGAATTCTAGATTTTTTCAACTTTCTACATAGAAAGTATTGTGTAAAATGAAGAAATTGCTTGTTAAGAGCAATTTCTTCATTTTACACAATGTTGTCCAATGTTCTTCCTGAGGGAATACCTTAATCCTTTCCTGGTTGTGAAATTTTAGACTGGTCCAATTAGAAATACGTTGCAGGTGAAAATAAAAAGTGAATGTAATTTTAAATGAAACCATCCTATTTTGAAGAAAAAAGTGTGAGAAAGAAGAAATTCCCTTTTGCAAGCAAGTTCTTCTTCACAATTATTTCCTATATCTTCACAATACTTTTGTTATATATCACATGCACATAAAAACCAGTGACTTTACAGGAAAGGGGTGTAGATATTTGTCAAAAACTAATTTTTTCTGAGGCAATTAATTTTCTTTTCTAGAAAAGACGACGGAAAATTGACAGAAGTATGATAGGAGAGCCCACAAATTTCCGCCACACAAGTCACATTGGTTCTGGTGACGTCATATCTAATGGTTCGAATAGCTCAGTAAGTATATGATCAGTTATCCCTTTCCTATTTTGCTAAAGTTTAGACCTGTCCAAATTCGAACGTTTTGGAGACGGCAATTTAAAGTCGAACTTATTTGAAAAATAATCATTCAGCTGCAGGGGTGTGGAATTCCCATGCCCAACTTGTCCGACACAGGCTTTTCCACCAACAGGCAAGTACATTTTTCGAGGCCACTTGTCCGTGGACAAGTAATTATCAGGGCAAATCTTGGAATGGTAATAAATAGATAAAAGAGATTTATGAGCCTAATGTTTGTATCTAAAGCTAGAAAATATTGTTTTTAATGAAGTAAATGCTGAGTTGCAGCATTTCATTCTTTGATAATAATGTTTTCTCAAAATTTATCTGTTCTTCATCTTTTCACGGGCAAGTCCATTTTGATCCTGGACAAGTAGAAAATCACATTTTACTTGTCCATGGACAAGTACAGAAAATACGTATTTCCACATCCCTGAGCTGGGTAGAAAATATAGAAAAAGAAGAAATTGCTTGTTACAAGCAATTTCTTCTTTTTCCACAATGTTTTCTCAAGTATAAAAAGATAGGGACGTAAAAAGCAGGGTTTAAACAGGAAAGGGTTATCCAGGGAAACCTGCCTAAATGACATTTCCCCACTTTTTTCAAATTTTGCATTAATGGGGTAGAAAGCATTCTGGATGATGAAGAAATTGCTTGTTGCATTAACTGCATCTCTGACTCCTAGTCAAGGGGTACCGGGTCCAATCACTGGCGGCGGCCAATATCCTTTCCAACATTTGTCTCCCACCAATGGGTGGATTATCGTAAACCTAAGTGGGTTGAGAGGCCTAAGGCTAGGAAAGGATGTGATAGTACTGGTGTGAGAAATACCAGGAATCCATGTTTAGGTGCTCCAGCTGCTCTGATATGACTTATAAACTGTTAAAAGTGGTGTTAAACGCCAATCAATCAATTAATAAACTGCATCTGATGCATGTATGCTATTTAGTGAATGAGATATCCTCAGAACTTGTGCTAAACACTTTCATTAACTGTTATCATATCTAATATCACTTTGAAAAGCTTATTAGAAATCATGATATCATCAAATATTGCAATTTTCCAACATTGTTTTCTAAGATGATAGATCAGATTTTTTATTTTGGCTATTTTAGGTAAAATAATCAAGGTTAGTTGTCACCTTGGTCTTGTTATTGGCTAAGATGTTGTTGGAAGGGCCACATATCTTTTTTATTGAAGATTGTACTTGAAACTTGGCATGAGTTTTAGCTCACCAGAGCACAAAGTGCTCAAGGTGAGCTATTATGATCACCCAATGTCTGGCGTCCGGTGTCCTAGTCCTCATTGTTGTCATGCATATGTTAACTAATTCTTTAAACATCATATTTCTCCTCAGAAAGACAATCTTGATGAAACCTTGCAGGGATGTTCCTTGGGTGAAGCTCTTCCAAAATTGTTCAAATAATTGAAATCCAGCCTTAACTCTGGTTGCTATAGCAACAAAAAGGGGGAAATGATAAATTCTTTAGAATTCTTCTCTGAAACTAGAAGACTGAGAACTTTAATTGGTATGCAGCACCTCCTGGGGGATGTCTATCAAGTTTGTTCAAATGATACCCTTCAAGTCATTTTAGGCTATTGAATACCTCTAAGTTCAAGGTCACAGCTGAAAGTCATGCGACAAGCACCTAAGTCATGCATTGAAGGATAAGGATAAAGAAAGTGTTTTTAGCCAAGTATGGCATCCTAATGCATTTATTCTATCATTTATAGAGCCGCCGTCATAGCACAGTCGGTAGCACACCAGACTCCTAATCTTCAATCATGGGTGTTATGGGTTCGATCCCCGGCGGCGGCACATATTCTTTCCAACAATTGTCTCTTGTGGATAATCGTAAACCTAAGTGGGATAGCAGCTGGAGGCTAGGAAAGGATGTAGTGGTAGTACTGGTGTGAGAAATACCAGGGATCTATTATTAGGTGCTCCAGCAGCCACGATATGACAGAAATGCTGTTAAAAGTTGCGTTAAACCCCATTCAATCAATCAAGCTATCATTTATAATTGGTTTCAACGGAACTATAATCAAATTGGTTAGACAACTGGTAATGCATAACAACTTGGCATAGATAGAAAAAAACAACAGGACAGTTCATATAAACTTAAATCATATCATGAACAAATTTTGAATTTAAAGATGCTTGCAGTTTGAAGCCCAGTAAATTACAGAATTAACAAATCATTTCATTCTCACACAAGCCCTACTTTTTACACCTCCCAAGAAAAAACTTTGGAAAACATTGTGGAAAAGTAAAGAAATTACTTGATACTCATTTTCCACAATGTTTTCTATCCAAAAAGACAAAAAAAAAATCTATCAACTTTAAATTATCATCTGCAGCTTCTTTCAATTTAAACCAGTCTAAAATTCTCTTGTGGGGGAATGGGTTAACCCACTCCTAATGAATACAACGTTTTCTTACCCCTCTACAAAAAAGTACTTAGAAAAAACTTTATGGAAATTGAATAAATTACTTATACTTCATTTTCTACAATTCTATAATTTTTCTATGATTTTTTAACTTTCACCAATTTGAAATTGCCATTTTTAATTTCTTTTAAATTAGACCTATCTAAGATTTTAGAGGCTTGTGATGACTCAGTCTGAGTGTTCCATGGCAGGCATTTTCAATAACAACATGAATGTTTCACTATTTCAGCTAACAAATATACAAGATCAGATGTCCTCAAAATCTGGAGGAGATGATGCTGCCAGCCCTATTGCCTTACATTTAAATGTTATTGATTTACCTGTACGGAAAAACTCATAGGTAGGTGGATGTTGACTTGTTAGCTTGGCTGTTTTCAGAGAAAGCCCAAGATTTTTGAAGCCTTGGCAGAGATGTGGAATTTCCATGCCCGACTTGTCCAAAATGGGCTTTGCTTCTTGCAGATAATGCATTTTTCAAGGCAACTAACTTATCCGAAGACAAGTTATTACCAGGCTCAAAGATTACTCAAAATCATCATAATGTTTATTTTGCAGTACTCAAAGTATTGTAGCTTTTAAAGAAAATACTGGCTTCAAGCAGTTACTTCATTAACTCTTTCCCGTACATACCCCGGATTTCACGCCGCTGTGAGTTTATACTTGAGAAAACATTGTCGATAAGGAAGAAATTGCTTGTAACAAGTAATTTCTTCTTTTCCCACAATATTTTCTACCACATAGGATGGTTTCATTTCAAATTACATTAAATTTTCATTGCTGTCTGCAACCTCTTTCAATTTGGACAAGTCTAAAATTTCAAAAAAGGAAAATGGTGAACAAAATTTATCTCTTCATATTATTGTGGATAAGTTCATTTTTAGCCATTACCAGACGGCAACATTTTTTACTGGTCCAAATTGCAGACAACAGTTAATAGTTTACAAAATTTTAGATTTTTTTTTTACTTTTTGGGTAGAAAATATTGTGTAATATGAAGAAATTGTAACCAAATTTCACAGAAATGATTCTTTGGTGACCCTTAATCAGATTCCTTCAAAGAAATTTTAACAGGATGAAAAACATATCTTTAATTGGCGGGGCTAATTTCCATATATAGTGAGGGCTTAGAAATCTTCTTCTCAGAAACCATTGGATGGATTTCAACCAAATTTTACAGTTACGATCTTTGGGCGACTCTTTATCAGATTCAGGTTAAAGCAAGCATTATGTTGAACAACGATATCATATCTCTCATTGCAAAACTATGGTATTAACCCATTCCTATATATTTTATTGATTTTGTTTCAACAATCTTTAAGAAAAAACATAGAAAATAAGTGTCAAAAATGAATAAGTTGCTTTTAACAGGTTATTTTTTCAAAGTGGACAATAATTTCTACCAGTTTCATTCCATTACAAGACAACAAAATTTTAGATGGTCCAAATTGAAAGGAGTTGTAGACAACAATTTAAATCTTAGATTATTTTCAACTTTCTGGGCAGAAAACATTGTGTTGTAGACAACAATTTAAATCTTTTTCAACTTTCTGGGCAGAAAACATTGTGGAAAATGTTGAAAGCAATTTCTTCAATTTACAAAATGTTTTACCAATTGTCTTTCCTGAGGGGTGTCATTAAGCTTCACTGCATGGAAACTGGTTAAGAAAAAAATTTTTTTACGCCCCCGCATCTATAAATTGGGGGTCTATTGTTTTACCGGTGTCCGTCTGTCTTGTCTGTCCGCCTGTCTGCAAAACTTAACCTGCCAACTAAAGATTTTCCTACAACAAGTTACAATGCTAATATTTGGTATGTAGATAGGTCTCAACAAGGCGCAACTGGGGAAGGTCATTTCATCAAGGTCAAGGTCAAAATTTTAACCCTTTACCCTAAAAAGTTACTTAAAAAGTTAACCTGCCAAGTAAACATTTTCCTATAACTTCATCCCTAATTAAGTTACAATGCTAATATTTGGTATGTAGATAGGTCTCAACAAGGTGCAACTAGGGAAGGTCATTTCATCAAGGTCAAGGTCAAAATTATAACCCTTTTCCCTAAAACAAAGAAAAAAACAGCAATAAAAATCATCCATTTCTAAAGAATTCCTGTTTTTGGGGCATGGTGTTTCACAAACACATCTTGTTTTAAAAAAATCACTATCCTAAAGTGACGTATGCAACTTTGATGAAATTGAGCCAGTCTAAAATTTTGCTGTCTAGTAATAGGTGAAGTTCACTTTATATTTCATTTTATCATTTCAGTGTAAGAAGGAGATGCCACCATTTACATTGTACAAACTGGTTCACAAAGTGCTTCATGTCATTCAGTCAATTAGCCAATGAGAAGTCTTCTTACATACTCAGATTACTAATCATCCCTACAGCCAATGAGAAACTATCTTACATAATTGTATTATCATACAACCAATGAGACATCATTTTGCATAAATTTGAACTCACAGCCAATGAGATACATTTTACCTTCTTACATATTCATCTCACCAGTTAACCTTTTCCTGTTTTTCAAAATTTTGGACTTGTCTTATTTGAAAGAAGTAGCAGACATCAACTAAAAGTGAGTATAATTTGAAAAGTAACCAACCTATAGGGTAGAAAACATTGTGGGATAGAAGAAATTTGTTGTTACAATCATTTTCTTCTTTTCCCACTTTGTTTTCTCAAGTATAAAATCACAGGGACGCAAAACCAGGGATTCAGCAGGAAAGGGTTTATCTTAAGTGTCCTTACAAAATCTAATGACTTTTAACGTGATGACAGATTTTTAATGTGGATAGGATTTTCAGTTCCGCTATTTCGGAACAAAAAGATCAGGTGTTGCTGTCTCCTTGGCATGGTTGATGCAGGTGTATACCAGCAACAAAAAATTTAAATTGGTCCAAATTGAAAGAAGTTGCAGATGACATTTCAATGCAACAATTGAACCCATTACCAGATGGCAAAATTATCGACTCAAATTGAAAGGAGCTGCAGACAACAACTAAAATATTGTTAAATTTTTTCAACTTTCTAGGTAGAAAACATTTTGAAAATTCAGAAATTGCTTGCAACAAGCAATTCCTTCATTTTTCACAATGGTTTTCCAATTGTTTTATAGAGTGGCCTCCAAAGGTTTCATTGTGTTGGAATGGATTAATTTGGTAGAATTTCAGAATTCTTTATTTTTAATGGTTGAAACACAGTGAGGAATGAAGAAATTACTTGTCACTAGCAACTATTGCTTTGCCGACAACATTTAGTCAAGCTTTTTTCAAGAGGGCTTTAACCCTTTCCTGTTTTGAAAAATTTTAGACCTGTCCAAATTCAAAGGTTTTGCATACGAAAATTCAATTTAGATTTAATTTGAAAAACAACCATTCAGTAGGGTAGAAAATATTGTAAAAAAAGAAGTTGCTTATAAACAATTTTTTCTCAAAAATAAAATCAGGGGACATAAAAACTAGGGATTGAATGGGAAAGCGTTAAATAGTGTATATGTGCAGGCTGATCTTTGTCTGTTACTCCTGCTAAACAGAAATATTTAGCATTCAGCATGACAACGGTTAAAAAGGCAGGATTGTGTAGGAATGTGTCCAGCTTGTTCATTGCACTGTTATTATTGAAGATAATTTCTTGACACTTGACATATATGTTAAGTATCACAAGAGCAATCAATACTTTTTTTTGCATTTTTGTGATAATAATGTTTTTGAACTCGGAATTTGAGAGCCTTCAAGCTTAGTTAGGCATCCTATGCCATGTCCTTGTTTGTATTTTTAACATCTGTTAATTCATTTGTGCATATTGATTCCTAATATCAATACCAACTTCTTGCTGTGAACTAATTATTGGCATGAAAGTGCAGCAGTTTTTTTAATTAATGGGTGTATGCATATAATGGGTTACCTTATTACACCTCAATACCATGTTTCTATTCACCAAAGAATTATTACATGGGAAAACAATTTTACAAACAATTTCTCTTTTTTTGCATCAAAAGATCTGGTGCATATTGTCTTGCTGTTGTCCATCTGTCAGCAAAATTAAACCATAGATCTTAACATTTTGCTCTTCTTGAAACACTGTTTAAGATACATGGGTTCCTTGCATTTATAAGCATCAGTTGGCTGTAAGTTTAGGTCATCCATCAAGGTAAAGGTACTTCTCAAGGTCCCATTTCCAAACACAGGCTACTGTGAGGCATTGTGTTTCACAAAATTAATATAACTTGTTCCAAATATATTCTACCCTATATGGCAATTATTTCTAATAGACACACTTTTTGAAATGTTATCTTCAACCTATTTCAGTTTTGACAAGTGTTGCATTTTGCCAAATGGGATTGCGTTAAACGAAAAAAATCTTTTATTCAAACAAACGTCCTAAATCATGTCACATCAATCATGTCACATCAAATGGTAAGCGCAAACTTACGCTAAGTGTCTATTTTTATATTGACGCTTATACCAATTTTGTACTGATCTTTACAGAATTGGAGACTGACTAGCAAACAAACCTCCTGATGACTTCGGTTTGAGAAAAGTCAAACTGAATGCAGGATTCCAACAGTTATACGCACTGTGTGAATTACCCAATATTCTTTGCAACTGTCTCGGCTTAATCTAAAAATAGATTAACAGCCTACGTAGGCTATCATAGAAATACCCAATTTCTTCATATCCCCCTTTGTTTTCTACCCAGAAAGCTGAAAAGTCTAAAATTTAACAAGCTTTATATTTTGTTTTCGGTAACTCTGTTCAATTTGGACCAGTTTAAAATTTTGCTTTCTGGTAATGGGTAAATCTACTAGAACAGCGGGTCTATCATTTTGATAATTCCACTGGTTTTTCTGGCGAATTTATTAGGCTATAATCCATCGAGAAATATCAATAATCCACTGGAAAGCATTGAAGAAAGTTATATATTCCATTAATTTAAATTCCAAGTTTCCTAAAAGATTTGATTGACTATAATGTCATCTTGTTAAAAGTAACGGAGTCAATTACCTTGTAAATTATTGTTTGTTTTACATCTTGTATTATGTTATTATTGTCTCTTTTTTCCTGTGTCTTTCGCTTATTGTTCTTTATTGTTTTGTCTGTTCAATGAACAGATCACTGGTTTTTCCCACTGACTCTGCTGGATATGCCCTCCAACTCTGACAGGGAGTCCAACTTTGATATTTAATGGAGTTATGTTGCAAAATTTATGGCAAGTAACATGTAACAAAAAAGTAAAATGATTGGTTGGTAACTAATATGTCTTAATGACAGCTTACTTACGATGTTTAAGTCACCAAACCTACAAAATTGTTTCACATATATGTCAGCCAAAGATGGAGTTCAAAGTTCACTACCAGACTGAGTGAACTGATTGGTTGATTGATTCTTTTATTGACACCATGATCCGTTGATTGACAGACCACCCCATCTGTCAGATCAATTGACCAATCAAATTATTCTTTCATTCTTTTAGTCCTCTAGTTTATTGTTTTTCAGCTATGTATTTGTTAGAAGCGAACAAACAGAGGCCCTTAATATTCACTAGGACTGTTTATTCAGGAATTTACTTTTCTCTGTATACATTCACTTTAATTGTAAGAAATCGCATTGCATTGATTATTCGGAAAATAAATATTATGTTACACAAGTTACCTCTAATATTGATTATCTTTTTTAATATATTACCAGATAACAAAATGTTAGACTGTTCTTAATTCAAAGATGTTGCAGACGACAACTGAATTCAAGGAAAGTTTTGAATTCTATGTCTTCTCAGGTAAAAAAGAAATGAAAAGAAGAAATTGTAAGTTACAAATAATTTCTCTATATTCAACGTTTTCCAAAGCTTTATTTTGAGGGTCGTGCTTTTTTTCTAATTCGAAAACATACTTATTATGTAGAATAAGTAATTTAGGTCCTCTTTATTATTGAAGTATTGTTGTTTGTAAGCTGCAGGTATCGGCAAATAATTCTGTTTTTCTAAACCATGTAGTTATGATTTTCTTTTGTACCATAATTTTGACACTCAAGGCTCGACTAATTGAATTTTACCATAGCCCTGTAAGACCAGTTTGTATCAATTCATACAGGTCCTCTGTGATAGAAGCTAAGCAAAACGTACGGTCACTTAATGCAATTTTAAATTACCTGTATTTTGAAGTTAAAAGTGTGTAGTGGATATGATTAAAAGCAATGTATTGGTTAGAAAACTGTGTAGGAAAGAAGAAATAATTATTGCTTGTTATAACCAAATTCTTCTTTCACCACACTTTATTATTAATTAACCAATTCCCACTCAGTGACGCCCCATAGGAAAAAAGGCATTGGAAAACATTGTGGAAAATGAAGAAATTGCTTGCTACAAGCAATTCCTTCAAATCCACAATGTTTTCTCCCCCAAAATTTAGAAAAATGCAATGTTTCATAAGCTTTAAACTGTTGTTTGCAACTCCTTTCTATTTGGACTAGTCTAAAATTTTACCTACTGGTAATGGGTGAAATGTCTATGTTTCACGAAAGACAATGTTTGACTGGGTAAGGACAAAAAGAGGATTTAAATAAAAAAAACAAGAGCCAGAATGGACCCAAAGCTTAGAAATTTTCCAGTCCTATCTATAATACATTGGCTTCTGACCGTGTAAGTGTTGACCCCTGGCAGTCAATGTTGTCAGCTACTATTATAAACTCTTGTTTTCCCCCACTGTTATGTGTGTTTTAATGTTTATCTGGCTATCCACTTGATCTTGTCCAGAGAATTACTACCACATTTATGACTTTAATAACTTGATATTTTGTCAGAATATTTGTATCCATATCTCAGCCAAGATCGAATCTCAGCCAAGATCGAATTTCAGTCACTTGGGGTTAAAAACTAGGTCACTAGGTCAAATCTTAGAAACACCTTGTGTTGACTCTAGAGGCTCTATTTTGGCTAAATTGATTTGATACTTGGTCAGAATTTTTGTATTAATGATGCATCAGCCAATTTCAAATTTTGGTCAAATTGGGTCAAAAACAAGGTCACTATGTCAAATCATAGAAATAACTTGTATGCATTCTAGAGTTCCCATTTTTGGCTCAATTGATTTGATATTTGGTCAGAATGTTTATTTCCATGATATTTGGGCCATGTCGGACTTTAAGTCACATGGGGTCAAAAACTAGGTCACCAGGTCATATCTTTAAAATACCTTGTTTTTAAACTCCAGAATTCACATTTTGGCTTTATCTATGTAATATTTTGATCAGAATATTTGTCTTCAAAATATCTCAACTGTGTTCAAATTCAGGTCGGTTTGAATTAAAAATAAAAGGGTCACTAGGTCAAATTATAAGAATACCTTTTAGGTAGATCTTGTACTCAAGAGGCTGCATTTTTTGGCTCAAATGACTTGATATTTGTTCAGAATGTTTGTCTCCATAAAAATCTTTGTCAAGTTCAATTTTGGGCAACACGGGGGTCAGAAACTAGGTAACTGGGTCTATTCTAAAGAAATCTTCTTTGCAATTGAAATGCTTTTTTTCAGTCACGAATCTTTTGTTAGAATGTTTGCTTTTGATTTCTAAGACAGCATATGATATTGAGTCACTTTTGGCCAAAATTAGGTCACTGGATTTTTGGCTCACCCGAGCACAAAGTGCTTATGGTGAAGTATTTTGATTGTCCTCTGTCCATCGTGTGTCGTAAGTCAACAATCTTAAAGACGACATCTCCTCCCAAACTGCTGGGCCAATTTCTCTATATTTTTAGTAAGAATTGTGGCCCTTTTTTTTACTTCTTCACTATCAATCAGTTGCAGTCGAGCATGGCATCTGCATGCCACACTCCTATTGTTATTTACAATTTTAATATATTTTCTGTCTTTGTATATCCATGATTATGTATTTTCATAGACATTGAATTAAAATGCTTGTTGCTATTTTAGACAAAAAGTTTTCTTATCTTTTCTTTTCTACCACTGATTCTGACAAGGGTTAAAATGAGGAATGAAACTGATCTTTTAATCCCCTCTTACCACATGTCAGATGTCACATTTGTTCAGCTAAATGGAATGGCAGATATTATGGGTAGGCCTGCAACAGTTTATTCTTATACCCAGTTTAACTAGAGAAAGGCAAGGTAATATTCTGGAAGAATGTCCCTATGTGCACCATTGATTCTGAATTTTTTCATAAACCTATAAATTAACTATTAAGATAGATACAGGCATATCAAATATAAAGCAACATTTTATAATGGCAGCTATTGCTCCCATATATTAGGGATTTATATGATCACAAGTGATGATTATATACAGGTTTTCTCCTCTTGTTGTTGGATGAGTAAGACATGATTTTCTACTTGTCATGCTGAACTCGGAATAATCCTTTTTTTGCAGGAGTTATAGACAAAGATCAGACTGCACATATGTGCAGTCTGATCTTAATCTACACCACCTGTATGTCCCTTTAACCCTTTCCTGATCAAACCTGGGCTTATCGACGCTGGTATTTTATACTTGAGAAAATATTGTGGAAAAAGAAGAAATTGCTTGTAACAAGCAATTTCTCCTTTTCCAACAATATTTTCTACCACAAAGGATGGTTTCATTTGAAATTGAATACCATCTTTATTGTATTCTGCAATCCCATTGAAATTGGACCAGTCTAAAATTTCAAAAAAACGCCAGAGGGTTAAAGCCAGAATGGTTTTTAAAATAAATTCTCAGAAGAAAAATTGACTTAAAATTAGTGCTTCCGATGCTTTCAGCCCTTTAATTTTAATGAAAATTGGAGATGCATGACAAAGGTAAAGAATTAGAATGAAATTGTCTGAAAAAAATGTGAAATGATAAATTTTGAGAAAACATTGTTGTTAATGAAGAAAACCCAGTATTTTCTCCATTAATCACAATATATTTTCCACGGTTCAATATAAACGTTATGATAATTTCCAACATATAATGAGTTACATTGAAAATCGGTTTTGTATCATTTCAAGATTTGCCCTGGAATTTATTTATCTCCAGACAAGTTGTCTTGAAAAAAGTACTTGTTATTCCCCGCCGTTTCGGCGAAGGGGATATAGTAATGGTCTCCGTCTGTCATTCGGTCCTTCCGTCACTAAACTTCAGCTTCAGTTTACTATCAAGCTTTTAAGGCGGGGGATGGCCATGTCCGACATGGCTCTTGTTCACAAGTAGAAATGTCCATTTTGGACAAGTTGGACAAAGTAAATCCTATATTCCTGATAGTTATCACCCATTACTAGCCAAAAAAAATTCTAGACTCATCCATTTCAAACAGGTTACAGGCTACAATTTTAAGTTGTTGAAATTTTAAATGTCTCATTCTCTAGAGGGTAGAAAACTTTGTGGATAAAAAAGAAATTGCTTGTAACAAGCAATTTCTTTATTTTTCCACAATATTTTCCAAAGCTTTTTTCTTGACGGGGTGAAAAGGCATGATTTTCTGGAAATGTGTTGAAGTGTTAAAGCTATTGTGATTTGACCATGTTTGTCAGTCACAATAGGTTTGAACCCATTTCAACAAAAAAGCTTTTTTCACGTCCCACAAGAAAAAAGTTTTGAAAAAAAAAACAATTGAGAAATGATGGTAAAAACTTGCCACACCAGGATTCCAGGTTTTTTCTCCAGAATATTACCTTGGCCTGTCTCTGTAGCCTGTCATAGGAAGCAACTTAAATGAGACACTAACTACTGTTTGTGGAGTAACTCCTGTATTGCAGTAGTTTTATTAGCTCCACTGGCCAAAGGCCACCAAGCTATTGTCATGGTGTTTTGTCCAACCTGCGTCCAGGGGTCTATTAGTGCATAAATTGTTTCTGAACAAAACTTCTCCTCAGAAATTGGAGACATAAGGAGCAGCCTGATATTAGTCTATACCACATTTTTGTCCCTTTCAAACAAGAGTTGTTAATGAGATTAATTTTCAAAAGAAATATTGACTGATTGATTGAATAAGGTTTAACACCACTTTAAACAATATTTCAGTCATATCGCGGCAACTGGAGCACCTAACCATGTTTTCCTCGTATTTCTCACACCAGTACTACCACTACAACCTTTCACAAGCCTCCAGCTACTCAACCCCACTTAGGTTTACAATTTTCCACCAATCCACCCATTGATGGGACACCAATGTCAGACAGGATATTCACAGCGGCTGGGGATCGAACCAGGGACCCCTTGATTACCACTGCGCTATGGTCAGCACTGTACAAAACTAGTGCTTCCAATGCTTTCAGCTCTTTGATTTTCATGTAATTCTGAAAAAAATTTTTGCAAAGCAAGCTGTGGCCGTCACAGCGCAGTTGGTAGCGAGTCAGACTCCTAATCTTCAATCATGGGATGTAATGGGTTCGATCCCCAGCGGTGGCACATATCCTTTCTGACATTTGTCTCTCACCAATAGGTGGAAAATCGTAAACCCAAATGGGATAGCAGCTAAAGGCTATGAAAGGATGTTGCGGTAGTACTGGTGTGAGAAATACCAGGAATCTATTTTTAGGTGCTCCAGCCGCTGCGATATGACTGAAATACTGTTAAAAAGTGGCGTTTAAGCCCATTCAATCAATCAATCGCTAAGCAAGACAGGGGTTAACATAGGGAAAAGCTGTGAGAACAGAAGTCTTAAATATTTGTCATCGTTTAATAGCAATTAGAGCCAAGTTTCTAGGTGACATAAATTCATCAAACACCGGAATAATTTCACTGTCAAATTCTTGTTCACGTAACCATGTAAGTCTGTCAATATAGATGAGAGATTCTAATACTGGCTGGAGTAAAAATTGTAAGGCCTGAAATAGATGTAAGCATTGGTATTGAAAAAGTTATCATCTTAGAAAAAACTATGGGTGAACAACATTTCAATGAAAGCCATATCACTGAACAAATGTTTCTCCAAAAAGGCAATTTTGCAGAGTGACTTTATCAGTGAACATACTTTAGTTCGAATGACCATTTCAATATTTCAATGCAACAATACATCAGGTGTGACACATTGCTTTACCCTATACTGTTTTTCAAAATTTTAGACTTGTCCAGATTGAGGAGGGCTGCTGACGATATAATACAGTAAGTACAATTTTAAGAGTAACCATCCTTGTAATAGGCAATTTCTTCTTTTTACACAATGTTTTCTTAGGTATAATATCAAAGAGATGTAAAAATAGGGGAAAGTACTGCAAAGGGTTAAAAATAGTTCAGTTAAGACACATTGCTTAACCCATTACCAGACGGCAAAATTTTAGACTGGCCGAAATTAGAAGTTACAGATGACAATTTAAAAGTAATGGAGTTTCAGAGATTTTCAACTTTATGGGTAGAAAACATTGTAGAAAATGAAGAAACTGCTTGGTTCAAGCAATTTCTTCATTTTACACAATGTTTTCCAAATCATTTTTCCTTAAGGGCGTCGAGAGGCATGTGGGAATGGGTTAAAAGTTTATTTTTGCTGTACTTTTTGAGACTATAATAATTTGTTTATGTTTAAGCCACTATCCTAGCCATAGATGTACTTGAATGAACACAATTTGCAGTTTAACACGAGAATTTAGCCGTTTATTCTAAATATTTCCGGTAAATGTGTTCATGTTGTCATTTAGTGTTAAGATTGTTAGATAATGTTAAATGGCTAACAACAGCTGGGTGAAGTTATGCCAAACCTTTCTATTTTGAATTCAATTCACAATAAAGAAAAAATCTAAGGTATTCTAATAGCCTTGTCTGTGTTATTGGCTTTTGTTACAAAAGCTGTAGTACTATAAATCGGGTAATTTTCGAGTCGTCTTATTTTTTGCATAAGCAGAACCTGAAGACTTATAAGTGAGTTCATGAATTTGCGAGCCGCCACATGGTACTTAGCTAATTTCTGTAAGTATTCTCTGTGAATACACCGGCAATGAAAAAATCGATATACCATTCGATATTAAACCTATGAATAGAATGTTTACTAGTAATTCATTTTAGGAACATTTACCTATTCTCTACCCTCTTAGTATACCGATTCTCTTCTGAAATCATTCTAAGATCACAAATTATGCATTAAGATTTAATTTAATTTTGAAAAGAGCTGGGAACAAGGTTTAATGCATAATATTTAATGCACAGACCCATTCATTCATTCATTTATTTTAATTCCCC
Organism: Fragum fragum; assembly: GCA_946902895.1. Taxonomy (NCBI): domain Eukaryota; kingdom Metazoa; phylum Mollusca; class Bivalvia; order Cardiida; family Cardiidae; genus Fragum; species Fragum fragum. Next base: position 7,561,012 of record OX336383.1, on the reverse strand, counting down.
CGACTATGCGGAGATTAACAAACGAACAAGCATATTCAAACAAGCACATACATAGGCATACATATAGACAAACAAACAAACAATAAATAAGCAAACAATTAGACTGTGTGTATGATTTTATCTAAAGTCCATATTAATGTGCGGATGATGCGTAAACCACCGCTCTAACCAAGCTGTACTTACAACATTTGTTCGCCCATCGACGACATCCATTGTAATTTATTATTATTTTATTATTTTCAACCAATCACATCGCTGGTATATTTTATACATTTGTATTTTATTATCATTTGATTATGTATTTCACTATGCGTATAACTTTTCGTCGCTATATTTCCAAAACCTTACAGCCACAGCTTTAGTCAAGCAGTAGTTACTAGGTTCTATAATCACACTAAGGTTTTACTATTCAGCGATCACTATTGTATTGTTATCTTATCACATATAATTTCTACATATTGTGGCAATATAAGTATGACATAATTGGTAGAATGTTTTTGGTGAGGATAACCACGAATTTAAAGGTCTTGCGAGGAGTTTCTGATATACAATTTCACTGTCCTGTTTGTGCACTAGTTCATTATATATGATGACCACATTGTATCTTAATGGTTCGGAGAAAGCTATTTCGTAAGGGATATGTGACAAAGCAGGAGGTTAGCCAGTGGATCAAGGGTTCCGTGCTGATACTACCGTCACATAACGTACATATATTGTCACTGTTGTAAATAGGTGGTTTTACCCATAACTTTGAAACTATATACGCACGTATATCCCATGTCAAAACAGTATTTAATTGATTTATTTCGCATTGTCTGCTTTCAATTTGTTGAATCTATGCAATAAAGAGTCAGTTACAACTTTTTAGCTCCTTGTTGTCGCCTAGAATTTTGTCACTTCTTCTACTTATCATTGTTATGTTTGTATAGCTAAGTTCAATACACTAAATGGACAAATTTGGCAAGTTATTTAATTTCATCAGTCCCCTGCTTACTTTGGACCTCTCCGTATTTTTCTGAGCAAAATGGTCCAATTTGAGTGGGTTCTTGAATTTGTGAGCTAGTTTTCTCACGAATATTAGCGAAATGCCCCTTCAAGGCTTAGATTTTATGTCAGTTATCCAGCATCCAATAGCTGAAGGAAAAGCATCTAAAGGGGATGCTCTTGTATACTTACAGTTATTGGCTCAATGTAGACAAAGTATTTTTCATATTCATGGTAAAGTTGATTCATTGTGCTCTGGAAGAATTGTAGATGCTGTTGAGATGTCACTGCAAATAAAAGTTTCTATAGACCTTTTGTGACAGTTTCAGGGGAGGTAATATGCTTTGAGATGCAAATTAGGAAACCTCCAGAGAGGTATATGACTAATGATAGTCTACACCATAAGACAGAGTTGACCCATTTCGGGTTGAGGATCCTTTTCTATGAATGGAAAGGCTTTGTCTACAAGCTCTGCATGTTACACTATTACCAGACAACAAAATTCTAGACTAGTCCAAATTAAATGAAGTTGCAGACAAATTTCAAAGTGTGTAAAAAATTGAAAACAAGAGCACGCCTACGAGTGCCTATGCTCGGCTGTTGGGTGCTGGATATTGGACAAAATGCATCTTGAGTTATCCCCCTTGATATTATAGGTTGCTCTTTTGAAAGTAAACAATTGTGCCAAGTTTCAAGTGAATGCCTTTAGTAGAACCAGAGATATCACAAAATGTCAAAGTTTTCGCACAACAACAATGATGATGACGACAACAATAACAACAACAACAACAAAGACACCAAGGCTATCGCAATACCTCAGGTTTTCTCTGAAACCAACCAAGCTAACAAGAGCCAAATAAGGTAGAAAACATTGTGTGAAAAATTGCTTGTCACAAAAAGTGGGATTGAGCGCTAATGGGTCAAATGATCAAAAAGCCTCCTCATTTTACGATTTGTTAACTTGAACTGCTAGTTAAATATAACTCCCATTTAATTTTCAGTTTGGTCTATCAAAAAAGAGTGTTTTGATATGCCAAACAGAATTATTCAAACCTCCATGAACAAAATTTTGAGTACACAGCTAGTTTGTATGCCTGGGCACAAAATGGATCCATGAAAAATGTATCAAAAATTGTATAATAATCACCTTTTTTTCACTCAATGTCATTTAATTATTCAAAATGAAGAGAATATTTTATGTTTTCATAGAGATATGAAACAAAAACCCAATCACACTAATGTGATAAGGTTTTTCGTTTCATACCTCCATGGAAACAAAATATATTCTCTTCATCTTTTAAATGATTGACAGATAACCACTGTTGGTCAAGGAAACAATAGAACAATTAAATCGTACATTTAGAAAAGGGGTGAACTTTGAACTCGGACGTTGGTCGAATGCAATTACATATTAAACAGCATTATTTTTCAAACAAGATGTGTTTGTGAAACACCATGTCCCCAAAACAGGAATTTCTAAGAAACGGGTGATTTTTATTTTTTTTTCTTTGTTTTAGAGAAAAGGTTAAATTATGACCTTGACCTTGAAGAAATGACCTTCCCCAGTTGCACCTTGTTGAGACCTATCTACATACCAAATATTAGCATTGTAACTTAATAAGGGATGTAGTTATAGGAAAATGTAGGTTAAGTTTTGGAGTAAAGTTTTAGGGAAAAGGGTTAAAATTTTGACCTTGACCTTAAAAAAATGAACATCCACAGGTGCCCCTTGTTAAGACCTATCTACAAACCAATTATTAGCATTGTAACTTTATTAGGGATGAAGTTATAGCTAAATGTGTAGTTGGCAGGTTAAGTTTTTGAGTAAAGTTTTAGGGAAAAGGGTTAAAATTTTGACCTTGACCTTAAAAAAAATGAACATCCCCAGTTGCCCCTTGTTGAGACCTATCTACGTACCAATTATTAGCATTGAAACTTTATTAGGGATAAAGATATAGGAAAATGTTTAGTTGGCAGGTATAGTTTTTGAGTAAAGTTTTAGGGGAAAAGGGTTAAAATTATGACCTTGACCTTGATGAAATGACCTTCCCCAGTTATACCTTGTTGAGACCTATCTACACACCAAAAATTAGCATTGTAACTTTATTAGGGATGAAGTTATAGGAAAATGTTTAGTTTGCAAGTTAAGTTTTTGAGTAAAGTTTTAGGGAAAAGGGTTGAAATTTTGACCTTGACCTTGATAAAATGACCTTCCCCAGTTGCACCTTATTGAGATCTATCTAAATACCAAATATAAGCATTGTAACTTAATTAGGGATGAAGTTATAGGACAAGAGGGCCGTTGGCCCTGGGGCGCTCACCTGATATGAAGGCTCTTTTTCTTTCAACAGTCTAATTTCATGTTAAGGTTTGGATTATGAAACAAGTGGGCCACAATTACATATAAAGACTATGAACCTGGGGATCCAAAAGTCTAAATTACAAATTACAAGGCTTTATTGCTGATTTGAAAGAAGGAAAAAACTTTTTCCATGGGTTATGATTTCAGAAATAAGAAAGAAGTCTGTGAACTGATGCCTCATGACTATACCCCCCCCCCTTGGATCTGCCCCTGGAAACCCTAGGATCATGATTTTAGCTATTTTGTAAGAGATCAATATACTGATGCTTCATACAAAATATCAAGGCTCTGCGCCTTCTGGGTCAGGAGGAGAAGATTTTTAAAGATAAATTTACAATTTCACTTTTGTTGCCATGGCAACCAGAGTTTTTAACAGATTTCAATTCTTTTAGCTATTTTTGAAGGGGGCCACCTAAGGAACATTTCTGCCAAATTTGGTTCAAATCGGCCCATTGGTTTGAGAGGAGATGTCATTTAAAAAAATCATTCTTTATTTCTATATTAACCCCATCCCCCTGGGGCTCTGCCCCTGGGGACCCGAGGATCATGATTTTAGCTATTTTGAAAGAGGTCAATATACTGATGCTTCATGCAAAATATCAAGGCTCTCTGCCTTCTGGGTCAGGAGTAGAAGATTTTTAAAGATTATTTTAAAATTTCACTTTTGTTGCCATGGCAACCAGAGTTTTTAACGGATTTCAATTCCTTTTAGCTAATTTTAAGAGGGACCACCTAAGGAACATTTCTGCCAAATTTAGTTCAAATCGGCCCATTGGTTTGAGAGGAGATGTCATTTAAAAAATCCTTTTTTATTTCTATATAAACCCCAGCCCCCTGGGGCTCCGCCCCTGGGGACCCGAGGATCATGACTTTAGCTATTTTGAAAGAAGTCAATATACTGATGCTTCATGCAAAATATCAAGGCTCTACGCCTTCTGGGTCAGGAGTAGAAGATTTTTAAAGATTATTTTGAAATTTCACTTTTGTTGCCATGGAAACCAGAGTTTTAAACATATTTCAATTCTTTAAGCTATTTTTGAAGGGGACCACCTAAGAAACATTTCTGCCAAATTTGGTTCAAATCGGCCCATTGGTTTGAGAGGAGATGTCATTTAAAAAAATCATTCTTTATTTCTATATTAACCCCATCCCCCTGGGGCTCTGCCCCTGGGGACCCGAGGATCATGATTTTAGCTATTTTGAAAGAGGTCAATATACTGATGCTTCATGCAAAATATCAAGGCTCTCTGCCTTCTGGGTCAGGAGTAGAAGATTTTTAAAGATTATTTTAAAATTTCACTTTTGTTGCCATGGCAACCAGAGTTTTTAACGGATTTCAATTCCTTTTAGCTAATTTTAAGAGGGACCACCTAAGGAACATTTCTGCCAAATTTAGTTCAAATCGGCCCATTGGTTTGAGAGGAGATGTCATTTAAAAAATCCTTTTTTATTTCTATATAAACCCCAGCCCCCTGGGGCTCCGCCCCTGGGGACCCGAGGATCATGACTTTAGCTATTTTGAAAGAAGTCAATATACTGATGCTTCATGCAAAATATCAAGGCTCTACGCCTTCTGGGTCAGGAGTAGAAGATTTTTAAAGATTATTTTGAAATTTCACTTTTGTTGCCATGGAAACCAGAGTTTTAAACATATTTCAATTCTTTAAGCTATTTTTGAAGGGGACCACCTAAGAAACATTTCTGCCAAATTTGGTTCAAATTGGCCCAGTGGTTTAGGAGGAGATGTCGTTTAAAGAAATTGTTGATGCACGACGCACGACGCAAGAAGCACGACAGACGCCGGACAGACGCTGGACAAAAGGTTATCACAATAGCTCACTTGAGCACTACGTGCTCAGGTGAGCTAAAAATAAACTGCTTGTAACAAGCAATTTCTTAACTATAAAAACTGTTCCCTAACTCAAAATAAAAAGGTTTTCAAAATTGTATCAACTTGATTAATCCAAACAAGTTGCAGAAATCAATTCTAAATTCATGAAATCTTTAAAATCTTTCCTTTTGGGGCAGAAATGTGGATAATAGAGAAATTGCTTAATTTTTTCAATTTCCACAATGTTTTTCAAAGCTTTCATATTGAGGGGAATTTTAACCCATTCCCACACAGTGTCACTTTTGGACACCTCTCAAGAAAAACAATTGGGAAAAGAATATGTAAAATGAAGAAATTGCTTGTAACAAGCAATTTCTACATTAAACCATTCCCACACAATAAAATTTTAGACCAGCCCAAATTCAAAGAAGTTGCAGACGACAATTTCAAATCAATGAAATGTTTAGAATCTTTGTTTTTAGGGGTAGACAGCAGTGTGGATGATGAAGAAATTGCTTGTTACAAGCAATTTCCTCATTTTCCACAATGTTTTCCAAAGCTTTCATATTGAGGAGCGTATAAAAGCATCTTTATTTGGGAATGGATTAAACACATTTTCTACCAAGAAAGTTGAAAAAATCTTAAATTCCCTAAACTGTAAATTTCATCTGCAACTTCTTTCAATTTAGACATTCATTTAATTTTGACATCTTGCAATGGTTTGAATCATTATTGTATGGGAAAGGGTTAACTTACAACCGTTTTGGACTTCAATATGTTTGTAGACAGCTGTGACGTATCTGTCAAAGGAACAGAAATCACTTCTAGTAACCATCTTTCTGCTGGCTTTTTTCAACTTGAATGACCCTGAAATAAACATATTTTGTCAATGTGGCCCATCAAACAAAAAAGAGGCATTCAAGGAAGTATGTAAAGTATAGACCCTACCTCCAAAAATAACAAAAAATTGAAAAAAAAAAACAAACTTTTTGCATGACACTGGTACACATAAACCAGGAGGAAAGGAAATAAATATTTAGACTTTTTACGAATGGGTAGAATATAAAATGATCAATATTTTTTATTAAGCATACAACAACATATGAATATCTTGTTATTTATTATGTGAATAACATGGAAAACTGATAACATCATCATAAATTTTGATAATTTCATTGGTTTATCTTGAGAGGGGTGATAAAAAGGGACTTATGTGGGAATGAATTAAGAGTCTTCTATGACTTAACCCATTTCCACTCAATGATGCTTTTAAACGCCCCTTAAGAAAAATGCTTTGGAAAACATTGTGGAAAATGAAGAGATTGCTTGTCACAAGAAACTTCTTCCTTATCAACAATATTTTCTACCTTGAAAGATGAAAAATCCTAAAATTTCATAAACTTTAACAAGAGGGCCATTGGCCTTGGGGCGCTCACCTGAGATAAAGGCTCTTTTTGCTTTCAACAGTCTAATTTCATGTAAAGGTTAGGATCATGAAACAAGTGGGCCATAATTGCATATAAAGACTATGAACCTTGGGATCCAAAAGTCTAAATTACAAATTCCAAGGCTTTAGTGCTGATCTGAAAGAAGGAAAAAACTTTTTCCATGGGTTATAATTTCAGAAATAAGTAAGAAGTCAGTGAACTGATGCTTCATGCCTATCCCCCCCCCCCTGGCTCCGCCCCTGGAGACCCAAGGATTATGATTTTAGCTATTTTAAAAGAGGTCTATATACTGATGCTTCATGCAAAATATCAAGGCTCTACGCCTTCTGGGTCAGGAGGAGAAGATTTTTAAACATTATTTTAAAATTTCACTTTTGTTGCCATGGCAACCAGAGTTTTTAACAGATTTCAATTCTTTTAGCTATTTTTGAAGGAGACTACCTAAGCAACATTTCTGCCAAATTTGGTTCAAATTGGCCCAGTGGTTTGGGAGGAGATGTCATTTAAAAAATCGTTCTTTATTTCTATATAAACCCTATCCCCGTTGGGTTCTGCCCCTGGGGACCTGAGGATCATGATTTTAGCTATTTTGAAAGAGGTCAATATACTGATGCTTCATGCAAAATATAAAGGTTCTACGCCTTTTGGGTCAGGAGTAGAAGATTTTTAAAGATTATTTTAAAATTTTACTTTTGTTGCCATGGCAATCAGAGTTTTTAACGGATTTCAATTCTTTTAGCTATTTTTGAAGGGGACCACCTAAGCAACAATTCTGCCAAATTTGGTTCAAATCGGCCCTGTGGTTTGGGAGGAGATGTCATTTAAAAAATTGTCCTTTATTTCAAATTGGCCCAGTGGTTTGGGAGGAGATGTTGTTTAAAGAAATTGTTGACACACGATGCACGGCGGACGGCCCCCAGACAAAAGGGAATCACAATAGCTCACTTGAGCACTACGTGCTCAGGTGAGCTTAAAAGCTGTCTGCAACTCTTTTGAATTTGGACCAGTGCTAAATTTTGCCATCTGGGAATGGGTTAAACCTCTGGCAGTAAAAACTGGATTAAGTGGATTAAGTGAATTGCAATTACTCATATCAAGATGTACAATTTTTACCAGAAGCAAACTAAAGGGTCAAGAGATGCTGTTGAGGTCAAAATTTGATCTTTGGCTTTGATCTTGATCTTTAAAGTAGGAATCAAGTGCAGCACTCAAGCTGTCAACAAGATGTACAAGTGTTACATATCATGAGAATAAGACCATAGGATCAAATAGGAATTAGGCAAGGTCAAAATTTGACATTTGACCTTTGGCTGTGATCTTGACTTTTTGAGCAGGAGCCGGAATTAAGCTTTTATCAAGGTACTAGTGCGTAAAATAGTAAAAGAATTGTAAAATAGGATCAAAGTATGTAAGCAACCTGAATTTGATCTATCACTTCAGCCATGACCTTGACTTTCATAATAAGAGCCTGAGTCAAGAGCAGCATATAATTATGTTCTAACAACAATAATTTTAAAATATACAGACAATAGGGTCCAGAAATATATGCAAGGACAAAATTTGAACATTGACTTGCTGTTACCTTGACCTTTAGAGCTGGAGCCTGAGTCCAGTGTAGTGCAAATGCTCTCATCAAGATTGTGAAGTTAATGTGCAATATTATGAGAATGTCACAAAATGTCAAAAATTTTGCACTAAGACAATGACACAGGCAATGACAAGGCAAAACCAAGATCTTTGATTTTCATTACAAAGTTTTAGACTGGTTCAAATTGAAAGTAATTGAGGGCAACCTTTTCAAGCTGGTTAATTTCACAAATAAATTTAGCTTTCAGGATAGAAAACAATTTGTGAAAAGAAGAAATGTAACAAAATATTTTCTTGTGGCCTTAAAAAGCTGGGTTATATGGAAATGGATTAAAGGAAAATACTAAGAATGAACAAAAATGAAAAAATTACCCTCTTTTAGTGCTAACTCCAGAATTCCCCTATAGGCAACGTTTTTCACATGATAATCATGGTCTGCAGATGTTTGAAGCTTCCATCTGGCTCTGAAATATTAAAGTGTAGATTCTGATAACTTTGCAAAAACTGAATACAGACAGAGTGGAGTCCATGCTCAAGTGGTAAGATGAAGGATTTGTAATCAGAGGGTCCTGGTTCAGGTCCAAATTTCTTGTCTAATTAACCAATCTGTGGACAATGTAGCTTGCCCTTCTTGGTGCTTTTTACAACAGTGTTAAAAGGAAGCAGGTACATGGTCATAGAGTCAAGATTATTGCCTCAACCCACATTAAAATGTGAAATATGAACACCCTAGTATGAAAAATGACCAAGATATGCAAGTGTAAAATTTGGATTAAAGTTTCTTTTCAAAATGGTGAAGGGTCAAGATCACATGATAAGGGTCATTGTCTCAAATGAAAGACAATCTCCTGATGAGTCACGAAAGAAAAATCTAGAAGCTAAGTTCTTTTCAAACACTATTTTCTTACCAATATATGTTTATCACTTTTCAATTTGCACCCACTTTTAATTGTTGTCTGCAAGTTCTTTCAAATTTTGAAAAACAGAAAAGGGTTAAGATGGTCTTTGGCTTAGAAATAGCAATGATTAACCAATACTTTCAATGATGAAATCTGATTAGCCTTAAAACCATCCAGTGCAAAAGATACTAAAGATAAAGTTCAAATAAAACACCAATAAGAACCCAAGGGTTCTAGAGAGTCTTCAAGAAAGATAGCCATTTAAAAGGCATTAACCCTTGTCATGCTGAGCCTGGAATATTCCTGTTTTAGCATGAGGTCTAGACAAAGATCAGCCTGCACATATGTGCAGTCTGATCATTGTCTAGACCTCCTACATGTACCTTCAAAGCTAGATTTGTTTTTAAGGTAAATTTTAAGAAGTATTATTAATCCACAATTAGTGCTTTCTGTGCTTTTATCCCTTTGATTTCAATGTAGAGGATTATATTCAGCATGACAAGGGTTAAGATTAATCTACCTTGATAATGTATTGTTCTTTTGGTAGTTCAGATATGTACTAAGTTTCAGAACAATACCTTTTGTAATATCATTGTTTAACATCAATAACCTCAACACCATTAGCAGCTGAGTTGATGAGAATACCTCAACTTTTTATTTCAATAAGCCATCAAATGAACTATTTGCAACTGACCTGGTTTCCTGAGCGGCCAATCTCATGCTGTACGGAGTGAAACTGAACCCTGGATAATGACATCTTGTTTGAGCTAAGCTTTGGTTCACACACTGACTCAGTGGAAAATTTGTAAATCTACCTTCTTCATCTGCTGAACCAAAAAAATCTTAAACTTTAGAAATTTACCTTGACAGGATTATCATAAATCTATCTAAGACAACTTGATCTTAACCCATAATCACATGACAAAATTTGCTTATTGCAGTGTTTTAAAAAGCTTAAAGAAAACAGTATGGAAACTATCAAACAATTTCTTATTTTCCCACAATGTTTTCTACCAATTCAGGCACTAGATAAGTTATCAAACTATCTTATTATATATTTGTATCAAAACTTTATCTCTTTATGATCTCTGCTGCATTTCAAATATTTGTTTTATCACTTGGCAGGTCACAAACATTTCAACATGAAGTAGAAAAATGGTGATTTGACAATCATTTTAATCAAATTCCAGACAATTAAGTTCAATCTGGTAGCAATCACGTTTTCAAATATGTGTCAAATTGATACTTAAACGAAAGTGTTCAACCAACAACTTTCAATCATTCTGATTAGTTACATTGCTTAATCAATTTAGAAGATTTATTTTTTTGTTTAAATCAAATTGAACTTAAATAAAAGATAATAGTATTTTCATCTAAATTGATTCCCTATGTTGAAGTGATTCAATGAAACATTTAAATGATCTATTGTTGCATCTTGCCCAGAAAGCCGTCAATAAATTCAGACCAGTAAAGCGATGATTGTTCAATCAGGATCATTCAGTCATGATCATGTAGCATATATCTTTCTATTAAATTCAAATTAGATTGTCAAATTCACAGTGTTCTGTACTGTAGAAGGGGTCATAATTAAAGTACATTGTACTTACCACTATATTCCATTCTATGATAACAACAGCTGACAACACACACAGCCTTAATGAACTCCATTTTGGTAAAATATTTCAACATAGTGGGGGTCAAGTCTCCACAACAATGAAGTCCAACCATACAAATAGGGGTCACAGGAGTTAAAGGGGTCTCAAGGTTCAATAAAGGCACACTTTCAGAAGAAATGTGAGTATTAAAATCACTTGCTTTAGAGTCATAAAACATAGTTTTTTGATTATCCAAATTCGTTTGACCAGTGGGACACATGGATTGACATTTTTCCTCATCTCTTGTTAATAAATGAGTACAAGGATCTTCTGAATCAACACATGTCAATTCAACATTAGTGCATAATGCTAGTCTTTCTCTCTCATCACTCTTTAGCCATGAATCAGGGGTTTGTTTCACACCATTTCTAGATGTTTCTACTGATATTTCTGAGCATCCTGTCATTTTTTGCATTTCATTATTTTTCTCAAGACGTTCCTCTGTGCAAGTTCTTTCATTATTTAAATGTAATACTTGAGCATCTAGATCTGATGATCCATTCACACCGAGAGTTTTGAGTCCCTGTTGGATGCCATATTCCTTTACAGATTGGGAGCCAGTGCTTTGGGAACAAGGTTTATTTGAACAAACAAATTCACCACCTGGTGTAAAGTTTGACAACCAATCAGAGATCACCATTTTGAACTGTGTTTCAGATTCCAGACTAGGATAAAGCTCACATATTCTGTTCTGTAGATAGGGACCTTCTGAAATGTAGATAGAAATAAGTATATAATCTTAACGCTTGTCATACTGAACCAAAAATATTCCTGTTTTTGCAGGATGTAGAGGTGATGATTAGCCTGCTTATAAGTGCAGTCTGATCTTAGTCTACATCACCTGTTTGACCCTTTCAAGCCAGATTTGTTAACGAAATTTAACTATTAAATAAATATAATCCGCAATCAGTATTTTCAGTTAATTTCAGCCCTTTGGTTTTCATTCAGTTTTGAAAAAAGGATCTTTATTCAGCATGACAAGGGTTAACATGACCATTGACAGATTATCGCTGCAAATCAAAAATTTATTTGGCCAATCAAACACTCATTCAGACCGTAAGGGAATGTTGACCGTGATATTTATGTCAAGCATTTTTGTTTGTATGGTCAGTTAACAGACAACAACATTTTAGACTGGTCCAAATTCAAAAAAAGTTGCAGAAGACAATTCAAAGCTAACAAAAGTTTAGACTTTTCAACTTTCCGGATAGAAAACATAGTGGAAAATGAATAAATTGCTTGTTACAAGCAATGTCTTCATTTTACACAATATTTTCCTGTTTTTCTTAAGGGGCATCTAAAAGCGTCACTGTGTGGGAATGGGTTTATCAAATGTGGTAACTACTACCTGTGCAAGCAGTAGCCATTAATATATTCTTACTTGATCATTCTTTTTCACACACTCTCAAGAAATACAGTTGAAAAATAGGTTTGCGATTATCTACTCGTTGGTGGGAGACAAATGTCGGAAAGGATATTTGCTGTGACCAGGGATCAAACTGGGACCTCGCGATTGAGAGTCTGACGTGCGTGTTAGAAAGAGAAATTTGCTTGTAATGAGCAATTACAGCTTTTCTTACAATATTGTCTATCCAATTAGACCCTAATTTCTAAACTTAAATACAATTATAAATGCTGCCGGAAACTTCTTTAAAATTTGGACAAATCAAAAAGATTGTCATGTGCTAGTTTGTTATATAAAACTCTGACATAAAAAAAGAATAATTCACACAATTTATACATTTAACCCTTGTCATGATGACCCCGGAAAAATTCAGTTTGGGCAGGAGATATAGACAAAGATCAGCCTGTACATCAGCCTGTACACCCTCTGCTTGTACTTTTCCTGTCCAAGAAGTTATTAAATTGATTTTCAAAAGAAATTTTGAATAACAAATACTTTCAGTGCTCTCAGCCCTTTGATTTTAATCAATTACACAAGGGATTTTATACAGCATGATAAAGGCTAACATTTATTTTCTTTTTTCAACTTCATGAATTTCTTAGAAATCAATAAACTGAATGAAGTATTTCTTTTTGACAACACTATAAATTACCTTAGTACCACTGACAGTAACCACTGACCCATTACCACAGAACTGAATTTTAGACTGGTCCAAATTTATAGATGTCTAAAGATTGTCAAAGACAACGATTTTCAAGTTGATAAAATTCTAGAAATCCTTTATTTTCTGGGTAGAAAACAATACAGAAATTAAGAAATTCCTTGTTTCGGGCAATTTCTACTTTTTCAACCATGTGTATGTCTTCGTTATCTTTTCTCTTGAGAAGTGTAAAAAAAGCAAGAATGAGTTGGAATGGGTTAAACCCACCTGTATGATTTTTCACTGTTCTTTTTTCTGCTCCACTAGCATGACTCTGTTTCCCCTCTAGACCCAACACCTTGTACTGGAATAAGGCATTCAAGACTTGTCCTAGGTATCCCTGAATAAACAAGTTACTGAGATCAATACTTTACCCATTCCCACACAAAAAAGTTTTAGACTGGTCCAAATTGAAAGGAGTTGCAGATGTCAATTTAGAAATAATGATATTTTAGATTTTTTCAATTTTCTTGGTAGTAAAAATCTTCAATTTCTTCATTTTACACAATATTTCCCAATTGTTTTTCTTGAGAGGCTTCTGTGGGAATGGACTGAATGGACATTGGCCATTAACTGTTTGCTGTAGTCTTTTCCAAAGTTTATTTAACCCTTTCCCATATAATGCCTGCATTTTATGTCCCTATAATGTTACACTTGAAAAAATATTGTGGAAAAAAACCCGACATTGTTTGTAACAACTCAGCTGTTAATCAAAGAATCAATCAACCATTCAAATCATTCATTTAGACAAGAAGTGAACATTAAACTACAACATTGTCCCACATTTCTGAAAAGTGTTTTTGTTGGTTTAGTGACTAAACATTATAACAAAATTTAAATTGGCTTTTCCATGAGTAAAAATATAACTTTTCTAAAAGAAAGATGTTTAGATCTTCCTTAAGAAACCCAAGTGAATGTACTTTTACTGTAATACAAAAATCAGACAGAAAATGGGAAGTTTTTTTTACAAATAAAATGTTTAAAAGTGTGTCATTTTGTATGAAAATTACATGGTACCCCAACAATTACATCAGAATCTTGGATCCCGCTGATTTGATGTTCAGAAGCACAAAATAATTAAAAGCAAGAATAAATGCACTGAAAGAGTGGTTTTATCATTTGCATGATTTTTTTTTCCTGACTTTTAAGTGATTTTCCAAGAAATCTTGATAATAATTAGGATAGCCTTAAAGAAGTTACCAAACCAGATCCCACATCCACCACACATCCTGTATGACATTCATTCAATACTGCATTAATCAAAGAGGCAAGGTGACAAACTTCATGTAACTTTTTCTCTGTCATGCCTGCAAAATTGAAAGCAAAAGAAGATAGAAGATAATTTACAGATCACAGCTGTGAATAAAATAATCAATTGACGAATTCCTCTGGCATAATGTCAATAACTTTTATTGATTTAGCAGCTTAAAAGTTCTATCTGCAGTTTATTCAAGCTCTGCTTTCTGCTTCATATCCTTGACTATTAACCAATTACCAGACTGGTCTTAATTCAAAGAAGTTGCAGACGACAAGTTCTAGGCAATTTAATTTCAAAATTCCATTGCCCAAAATTTGTCGTCTACAAATTCTTTGAATAAAGATCCTTAGGGGTTTAGTCTGATATCAATAATGCGATGAGTTCCCAGAAGCAGATTCAAAAGGAATTTACCTGAGGGTAAGAGCTTGTTTCCAAATTGATGAACTTTAGGCCCATTCCTACACAAATATTCTTTTTATAACCTTTGGGCAGAGAAACTTTGGAAACATTCTTGAAAATGAAGAAATTGTTTGTAATGAGCTATATCATCATTCCGCAGGATGTTCCACTCAAAAAGACAAAGAACTTTCAATGTTTCTTCCACTGAAAATTGTTGTCTGCAACTTCTTTGAATTTGGATCGATGCAAACTTTTGTTGTCTGCAGGGTTTAGTCTGACATCAACAATTTGGATCCAAGAGACTCAGTAGTCAGTGTAATAAGGGTCCTTACTTAAGGTTAAGGAGCCCCTTATTTAAACATTGACTGTTCTTTTTAGCTATTGTCGGTGTTTCTTAAATATAGATTAATATTATTTTGTAGTTGTTGGGAAACAAACTATTGGACATCTATGATATTGGCTTTGTGGGGCTCAACTTCAATAACGAATTGAACACTATAAAAAAGTCTTTAATTCTTTATTGAAGTTGAGCTCCAAAGGGTCCATAGGGCAGTTTGAAAGCCCTGAGTTTCACCCTTACTAAGCCTGCAACCTATTAAACCCTGCCCACCAATAAACTGCGTAAATGTATGAGATATACCATGTATTCTGTTGACTGTATGAATATTTCAATTGGTCAATCAGTTTTTTTCTGACAGGGGCCTTTTTTTTAACTGTTAATTGCTTTTCATTTGCACACATATGTAATTTATTTTCCAAAGTTTTCAAGAACTAATCCTCATGAGATCTCAAGGTTCTAGCAAGATATTGTTTACAGAATAGACTTTTGATCTACGAAATTATTCATTAATCAAGTTCATAAACTTTATCTGCCTAAAAAACATGTATTCTTATATTTCTTACCACCAACAAAAGTTTAGATTGATCATAAATTCAAAGAAGCTTGTAGACAACAAGTTGAAGTTGACAAAATCTTTGTCTTTTTGCTTTTTAAGCACAGTTATTCATTTTCTACAATATTTTTGAAAATGTTTTTGAAAACAAACTTCCTATGAGGGTTGTCTAGCCCTTTCCTGTTCAATCCCTGGTTTTTACATCCCTTCAATTTTATAATTAAAAAAACATAATAGAAAAAGAAGAAATTGCTTGAAGCAAGCAAATTCTTCTTTTCTTCAGTACTTTCTACCCTACTAAATGGTTATTTTTCAAATTAAACCCACTTTCAATTTTTTGTTTGCAAAACATTTGAATTTAGACAAGTCTAAAATCTTGCATAACAGGCTTCATCGCATGATAAAATTCTTATGAACCAAAGTACACTTAACCTTTGTCATGCTGAACTCAGAATATTTCTGTTTTGGCAGGTGGTGTAGACAAAGATCAGCGTGCTGTTTAAGTGTAGTCTCCACCACCTGTTTGTTCCTTTTTCGCCAGAGTTGTTTATAAGATTCATTATCACAAAATATATAGTCCTATAATAAAAGGCTGTCGTCATAGCGCAGTCGGTAACGCCTCAGACTCCTAATCTTCAATATTGGGATGTCATGGGTTCGATCCCCGGCCATGGCACATATTCCATTATTAGGTGCTCCAGTTGCCGCAATATGACTGAAATACTGTTAAAAGCGGCGTTACACTCCATTCAATCAATCAATTAACCTCCCATAAGGGCTTCCAGTGCTTGCAGTACTTTGACTTAAATGCTTTTTCATCATGACAAAGGTTACATTTCAAGTTTTACCCTTAAAAAGAACATACCTTTACGGATATGGCTGGGAATATCACTTTCATGAACTGTTTTGAATGCTCCAGAATCTGAATTCATGCATGAAGATTTGAATGTGTGGATCTCCCTGGGTAATGAGTACTTCATTGCTTCTCTGATGAACTCCTTTAATGACCCTGGATAAGACTCCTGTGCATTCAAAATTGAACTACATGTTGATGTCGTCAAGTACTTTATCATGGAAAAAATGCAATAGATTTATAAAACATTTTTTCAACCCTTCATCTGAATTGTTCTTTTGGTAGTAGGTTATTATCTTTCAAGTAACAAGTGAATACTCTATGTAATAGTACAGATATTCCAGGTTTTACATTGGTTGGAGTGTCATTTTTATCAAAAAGATCTTTGTGACCACCATATTTTTTTAGGCAAAAAAAGAAATAAAATCTTATGAATAAACAAGAGGGCCGTTGGCCCTGGGGAGCTCACCTGAGATAAAGGCTCTTTTTCTTTCAACAGTGTAATTTCATGTTAAGGTTAGGATTATGAAACAAGTGGGCCACAAGTGGGCCACAATTACATATGAAGACTATGAACCAGGGGATCCAAAAGTCTAAATTACAAATTCCAAGGCTTAAGTGCTGATTTGAAAGAAGGAAAAATTGTTTCCATGGGTTATAATTTCAGAAATAACACAGAAGTCTGTGAACTGATGCTTCATGCATATAACCCCCCCCCCCCTGGTTCCGCCCCTGGAGACCCGTGGATCATGAATTTAGCTATTTTGTAACAGATTAATATACTGATGCTTCATGCAACATATCAAGGATCTACGCCTTCTGGGTCAGGAGGAGAAGATTCTTAAAGATTATTTTGTAATTTCACTTTTGTTGCCATGGCAACCAGAGTTTTAAACAGATTTCAATTCTTTTAGCTAATTTTAGGGGGACCACCTTAGGAACATTTCTGCTAAATTTGGTTCAAATTGACCCAATGGTTTGGGAGGAGATGTCATTTAAAAAATGATTCTTTATTTCTATATAAACCCCACCCCTCTGGGGCTCCGCCCCTGGGGACCCAAGGATCATGATTTTAGCTAACTGAAAGAGGTCAATATACTGATGCTTCATGCAAAATATCAAGGCTCTAGGCCTTCTGGGTCAGGAGGAGAAGATTTTTAAAGATTTTTTTAAAATTTCACATTTGTTGCCATGGCAACCAGAGTTTTTAACAGATTTCAATTCTTTTAGCTTTTTTTTAAAGGGGACCACCTGATGAACATTTCTGCCAAATTTGGTTCAAATTGGCCCTGTGGTTTGGGAGGAGATGTTGTTTAAAGAAATTGTTGACGGCGACGCACGCTGAACGGACGCCGGACGAAAGGTGATCACAATAGCTCACTTGAGCACTTTGTGCTCAGGTGAGCTGAAAAGGATGATAATTGTCAAATTTCCAGCTTAAGATAAAAGTGCAATGTTATAAAAGTCAAAAGAAAACTTGCCTGAGCTCTCCCAAAGGGAAGGCTTTCAATATCTTCAAAAGACATGGTATCAAATAATTTGAGCCACTAGAAAAGAAATAAAACATGACTTTAATACACGGTGATAGGCCATTTACATTCTACATACCGGTATGATAGAAAGCATGGAAAGTGTTATTTGTACATTCAAAACTCCAGACTTTGCAAAAGATTCAAACTTCATACACTGTGATAGGACATTAACATTCTACATATGATAGAAAGCATGAAATGTGTTATTTGAAAACTGGTGGTGACATCAAAGATTCAAACTTCATACACATTCACTTTGAAGCATAAATCTGATAATTTCAAACTGCATACAGATTAACTCTGAAGTGTGAAGCATGATGTTTGGGTTGTGAAGTTTGAAGCTTGGAGTTTGAAGTAATTTTCATACACTTCAGATTTAAAACTTCACACTTCAAAGTTAATGACCATATCAAGAATTATGAAGTTTGAAATGTGAAGTTTGAATTTATCTATTACATCATAATGGGTCTTTTGTAGATTTGGATACATTAAATACTTTTTCTGCATTTGTTTTACATGGTGTATGACTCCTCCATAGGCAAAATGTTATTTATGTCATTTTATCAGTAATTCATTACTATTTCCACTGCAAAAATAAAATGTGGTAATAGAATAAAATACCATGTATTTCAATATGACAAGGGAAATAGAATCAGATATATCATACGACAGTGATGATAAGGAGTTAATCCTTGTGCTGAAGAATTACATTTAACTCTTTCCTGTTAAATCCCTGGTTTTTACGTCCCTGTAAATTTATAACTGAGAAAAAATTGTTGATAAAGAATAAAATGCTTGTTACAAGCAATTTCTTCTTTTTCCACAATACTTTCTACCCTACTAAATTGTTATTTTTCAAATTAAATCTACAAATTTTCATCTCTAAAACCTTTGAATTTGAACAGATCTAAAATTTTGCAAAACAGGAAAGAGTTAAATCAAAGAAATGAAAGCACTGCAAGACCTTACTTCTTTTCAGTTTAAAATCATTGATAGCCCTGGCTTAAAAGAGACAAAGAGGTAGTCTAGATTAAGATCAGACTGCACATATGTGCATGGGGATCATTGTCTATACCTTCTACCCAAACCGATATTTTCCAGGTTCAGTACGACAAGTGTTAAAATACTGCTTATCCAGTTATACCCTGTGTTTTGCAAATAAATTAATACTATTTTTTCAAAATTAGAATGAATTACTAGAAGACAAAATTTTAGACTGTTCCAAATTAAGAAGTTACAGACAACAATTTCAAGTTAAACACCTCTGCCCTTCTGGATAGAAAATGTGAAAAATCAAGAAATTTCTTGCATCAAGCAAATTCTTCATTTTCCTCATTGTTTTCTCAAACGCTTTTCTTTGGCAGTCTAGTATCTGATAGCTAACTATCACCTCCTGTAGTTTTTCAGAAATAAGGAATTTTTTGCGTGCCCAAACTGACAATCATGCTTTTCTTGTCAAGCATTTGAAAATCCCACCAACTAGAATGAATTCATTGCATTATTTCATTGCTAGACATGATTTATTGGAAGAAAGTTGCAGTAATACCCGAAAGGGAAGTTAGGCAGTATATATATTAATAGATAACATGCCTTTATATGACGTTCAGAAATTTCCTTAAATTTCAATAAATACCTTGTCCTGTAAGTCAAAGTGGTATGAAAATCATCAACTCAATGTACATACACTTAGGCATCACACTTGTATAAAGCCTATCACTGTTCTACAAAACTTTCAAAATTGAAAAATTTGTGATGATTAACCATCACTATTTTTCTGGTCGGTGACAGAAAACTGTTATTTCTTCTTGAAACTTAATGTGACGAGTATCACAATGATTGTCAACTGCTAGCCATCAGATACTAGACTGTTCAGGGTCATAAAATGTGTAAGAATGAGTTGACCTTTGGTTTGAAGTTGCTTTAAGTTTGGCAGATGGATAGAGTAAAATTTGTGAAGAACAGAGATCTACCTACCTCAATGGGTGCTTTCTCCCAGACCCTATCAGTAAAGAAGTTAGTAACTTTGAAGTTAAAGAGCCATTCATATTGGGCTGCAAAATCTATCATCTCCTTCATTTCTGAAAAAAGAGAAAGTAGAGTTCAAAGTACGATAGGGAGTGATGACAATCTCAATCGTATTGTCAGCTCAGTTGGAAGAGCACTTGGCGACAAGGACCAAGTCCCCTGATGACCTTACTAAAATACTAATTTGTATTTGGAATAAAATGTAAGATGAATGAATCATTCGTATTATTATCATAAGTATTACCTAACAAAAGATGGCAAAGCTGATTTATTGCCATTGGGCCCGAAGAAAGCTGAGATCTGAATATCACGAAAACTGATGACACATCTTAATAAATTCGCTCTGTTACCCTAAAAACATTTTTACCTAGTCTAAGATATATCATGTGTTGAATCTCCTCATAATTTCATTAAAGTGCTACAAATTTGATGTACCTACGCTTTGATACGACTGATAACTCAGTCCGTGATCGACCGTCCATGACAGCTGGGAGATTGAAGAATTACAGGGGAGTTAACTGTCATTGGAAATGCCACATTCCTGCTGAAATACTTTCCTTTTTATTTTGGTAAATTTTACCATTTTTTGCACAATTCTTTGATTATTGATTGTACATTAGGCTTCTGCTATATGAATGGATTCGTCCGTTGCTCGATTTGTAGGAAAATTTTGTGTAGATGTTCGGATGAATAAACTTGCAAACGGACCATTTTTGAGTGTCTAACAGTGTAAGAGGTTTGCATGGTTTTCCCTGACCCTCTCCTTCTCCTTCGTTGAATTTCGACCCCCATTTTTCAGAAATGATCCCCAAAATAGCTAGACAGCTTTCTTTATCTTATTTGATAGCGGTCATAATGTGGCAAAATGAGACATGAATGAAAGTCGAGGGAAAACCCTGGGTTTGGGTAGTCTATCTATAAATTCTGATACAATCCACCCTCTAAAGCCCCTAAGCCCCTTCATATGCAATTGACATATTTTTGAAAAGGGACAATCTATATGTAAGGTATGTCTAGCGGTTCTCCCTTTGTTACAAGAAATCATGATTTGAGGGCGAAATATTGGATCTTGTGACTAGTAACGATATCTGTAGATATCATGGTTACAATTGAAAACAAATCATATCTAAATGAGAAAACAGCATCAAATGTGTTAGAAAAAATAATGCAAAGTGTGCAATTGCTTAAAACCTGTTAAAAATCAGATGTTGAGACCAGAAACGTACCACTACATGTGGTCTTCAACTCTTTTCTGAGGTTGAACCCCGGTGAATCAACTTAGATTGAACCCCGGCAAATCAATGGGACTTACATAAGACAATTTAACCCATTTCCATATAGTGATGCTTTTAGACGCCCCTCAAGTGAAACAATTGGGAAAACATTGTGTGAAATGACGAAATTGCTTGTAATTTGAAAAAGTCTAACCTTTCATCTACTTTAACCCTCTCCTGTTTTGCAAAATTTTGGACCTGTCCAAATTCAAAGGTTTTTGCAGACAAAAATTTGAAGTTGATTTTGTTTAAAGATTAACCTTTCATTAGGGTAGAAAATGATACAAGCAATTTCTTCTTTTTCCACAATGTTTTCTCAATTATAAAATCACAGGGACGTAAAAATCAGGGATTGAACAGGAAAGGGTTAAATTGTACTCTGCAACTCCTTTCAATGTGGATCAGAGCTGCAGTCATAGGGCAGCCAGTAGCACATCAAACTCTTAATTTTCAATAATGGATGTTGATCCGCTGCACTTATCCTTTCTGTTATTTGTCTCTCACCAATTGGAGGATAATCATAAACTTAAGTGGAATAGCAGCTGGAGGCTAGGAAAGGATGTGGTAGTATGGATGTGAGAAATACCAGGAATCCATTGTTAGGTGCTCCAGCCTCTGCAATATGACTGAAATACTGTTAAAAGTGGCATAAAACCCCATTCAATCAATTAATGTGGACCAGTCTAAAATTTTGCTGTCTGGTACTGGGTTGAGAATTGCTACTTATTTGCAATTCATAATGTGTCTGGTAGAATTGAAAGAAGGCAGAGGACAACTCAAATTGGGTGGAAATTGAAAAATAAGTGTCTTTTCAGGTTGAAAACATTGTGGTAAATAGGTAAAATGTTTCCAACAAGCAGCCTTTCCATTTGATACCCCCACCTTGTAATGGTGAGTTACCCCTGTCCATGATTGTCCATTATTTTGTTAGATTGTGCATGTGAGTGTGTGTTAGTTGATGGGTTTCAAAATAACTTGGCACATTTGTTCCTGTTGATTACTATTAGTATCATTCATAAAGTTAGATACCTCCAAGTTCAAGGTTGCAACTGAGGGTTACGTGATAAGTACTTACATGGGGGCATCCATGTCTGTGACAAACTTCTCACAATGTTTTCCAAACCTATATTCCTTGAGGTTGTTAAAATGAGGGATTGTGCGGTAAAGGATTAACCCATGATCCTACTTTTTCATGCATGTAAAAAATACATTTAAAAAGAAATATTGTTGGAAAGGATAAATTTCTTGTAATTAGCAATTTCCTCTCTGTCTCCATGTTTCCTTCCCTACTTTGTCTTTTTAGTGCTTTCTTGATTGTCATCCACATTTTCTTTCAATTTAGATTAATCTAGTTTGTCTTTTTTCTGATAATGAGTTAATTTTGTTTGCAGATTGTTAGTTTCATTATGACCATGTAACAGAGTGACATTGGACTTTCATAGATTGTTATCATAATGGCATCCGAAATGCAAGAAGACCCAATGGCAATGTCAGCTGAGTCAAGCTTTCCATCTCAGACAAAATCTGAAGGAAAAACGTGGAAAGAGTTGAAAATGACTGTCAAAGATACCCGGAAACTAGTCAGCAGCCTTGCAAGTCGAGTTCCATCTTCATTTACATTCAGAACGGTGGAAACAGAACATGGTGTGGTAACAAGGTCAGTGTCGATTTGTTAACCCATTCCCACACAGTGACACTTTTGGACGCCTCTCAAGAAAAACTTTTAGGAAAACCTTGCATAAAATGAAGAAATTGCTATTGACAATCAATTTCTTCATTTTACACAATATTTTCTTTCCAGAAAGTTGAAAAAATCTAAAATATCATAAACTTTAAATTGTCGTCTGCAACTCCTTTGAATTTGGATCGGACTAAAGTTTTGCCGTCTGGTAATGTGTTAATCTCCATCGAAGTATCTCAGTAAATTCTAGCTATATACAGCCTTGGTAACTTTGATTCGAGATTTGAATATTTGAACAGAACGGCACTTTATCCTCAGTTTTCAATTAAACTTTACAATTACAGGGGCATGATGGACCCATAGCCTTTGATCACGGGTGTTTCCCTGAAATAATTAACCCTATCCTTAATCCGGAAACTTGCTGTGTTGGTAGTAGGCATGGACTAAGACCAGCCTGCAAACCACCTGATTTTCTCTTTGCTAGCCAGAGTTAATTATGTAATGTACTTTTGAAAAGAAATATTGACCCTCAATTGGGCCTTTGAATGCTTTCAGCCCTTTGATATTTAATGAAGTTTTAAGAAAAGACTTTATTCAGCGTGTCAAGGGTTAAGTGCAATAAAATATAATTGGTAATGATTGTGTAAATTTTGAATACATGTAATTACAAAATTTAATTGAAAAAGGAGAAATCAAGAAAAATGCCCGTAATATTTTAGTTTTAACCCTTTCCTGTACAAATCCGTGATTTTACTTTGCAGTGAATTTCTACTTATGAAAACACTTTTGAAAAAGGAGAAATTGCTTTTAACAAGCAATTTCTCCATTTCCCACAATATTTTTACCATTTAGGATGGTTTCATTTCAAATTGCATCCAATTTTAGATGTTATCTACGACCTCTTTGAATTTCGACCAGTCTAAAAGTTGAAAAAAACAGGAAAGGGTTAAGTTACTCAAAGAGTTTTTTGTAAACATATACAGGTAGCTGAGCATGTTTTCATCTAGATTGGACTTACCACTGAAAATGGAGTGAATCTACTTCACATAAAGGGGGAGGGGCATTTTGTATTTTAGAAGGCTATTATCACAATGATAGGCATCAACAAAAACAGTGTACCAGGATCCTGGCGGTCAAGAAGTTGAATGGAATCTGAGAAATTCAAGACTAGGGATTCAGTCTGGATCCTTCAATATTTTTCAGGAAAAATAGATCTAGATATATCTTAAGTGACCAATTGTGCCTGCCAATCAAGGAATATATAGATCAATAAAAAATTTCATTCAGCTCAGGATTTAGATTTGAACTCCAACATTGGCCGCCATTTTTTTAAAAATTGTGTTGGTTTGTGAACCAACAATTCTGCTTTTTTTGTTACATGCTACTGACCATAGTTTTTGCAAAATAATGTCTTTTAAAATCGAAGCATGACTTTCTGTCGGAGTCAATGGGCATGGCCAAAGGAGTAAGTAGTCAGCCATTGGTCCAGTGTTCCCAATTGCAAATAAATGTAATTAGAATGGTAAAGTATCAATGATTACTCCTACTTTACAATGAAGGTCAATGAAGTCATTTGAATCTTTTAGCACATTACCAGGCCTAATGTGATAATCATCTTGAATTTTTATTTCAGACTTTATTTCCTTGGAATTCCTCCAAAGCAACGAGAATCAACCTTACTATACACAAACATACCACATGTAGCGTCAACAATCACTCCTACTTTACAATGGAGCAGTCTGTTAGAGTCTTTTAATGCCTTACCAGGTCAAATGTCACGAGAAGA
Organism: Fragum fragum; assembly: GCA_946902895.1. NCBI lineage: Eukaryota > Metazoa > Mollusca > Bivalvia > Cardiida > Cardiidae > Fragum > Fragum fragum. The sequence goes on along the minus strand of OX336383.1, from coordinate 7,536,440 downwards.
ACAGCTTTTAAGAGAGAGAAAACGGTAGGAAAAGTACTGTATTATTCTTAACTCATTACCATATGGCAAAATTTTAGACTGGTCAAAATTGAAACGAGTTGCAGACAACAATTTTAAGATTTGAAATTTAAGATTTTTTTTCAACATTCTGGGTGAAAAAACGTTTTTGAAAATGAAGAAACTGTTTATTGCAAACAATTTCTTCATTTTACATAATATTTTCCCAATTGCTTTTCTTGAGGAGCGTCATTGATGAAAAGAAGAAACTTGATGCTGAACATTAATGTCTTTTTTTTGCCAAAATGTATTCTACCTCTAAATGCTTTGTAGGTAGGGACACTAACATAAAGTCTGTAACAGTTACTTGAATTACTGAGCTTGTACCGCTCTAAAATTGTGGGAAGTTACGTATTTAAACCTTGTCATGCTGAATAAAATCCTTTTCAAAACTGCATTAATTTCAAATGGCTTAAAGAATTGGACATAACATTTGTTGGTTGATTTTTAAAAAAAAAATATCATAAACAACTCTGGCTTGAAATAGAGTCAAATGGATTAGACTAAGATCAGACTGTTGATCAAACTTTATATCTCCTGTCTCAACAGTAATATTCCAGGATCAGCATGACAAGGGATATTTTTTTCATTTAAAAAGACAGTATCTTCACTATCAAGGGACGAATCAAATTTCTTTCTCTTTTCTCAAAGATTACACACTGTCTGATAAAGCAAATTTCTGTGAAACCCCATTGAAAGTTTAGGGGCACATTTCCTTTTGTTTGACCTTTCAATAGCAACTATTTGCTTTTTGTAACATGAATGTTTATAAAATTGTGTTCCACTTGACAGGCCGCTGACATGCTACATGCAGTTTGACTTGGATATCAAACAGCATAATGCCATTGTTTCACAAAGCATGTTCAGTAACATGTACATGTATCAAAAATAAAATGGTTGGTTGGCTACCTAAACATTACAGCTAGAGTTAGCTGCATTTATTGCGTTTAACACATAACCACACAGTGATGCTTTTAGGCACCCCTCAAGAAAAAGAATTAGGAAAACATTGCGTAAAATGAAGAAATTGCTTGTCACAAGCAATTTCTTCATTTAACATAATGTTTTATACCTAGAAAGATGAAAACATCTAAAATTTCATAAACCTTAACTTATGGGTATAGAAAATTGTGTAAAATTTGTGCTAGCAATTTCTTCATTTTACACAATGTTTTCCCTATTGTTTTCTTGAGAGGCATCCAAAGACTCATTATGTTGGAATTGGTTGATACTTTCCTGTTCAATTCCTAGTTTTTACGTCCCTGTATATTCATAACTGAGAAAGCATTGTGGAAAAGAAGAAATTACTGGTAACAAGCAATTTCTTCTTTTTTCACAATATTTTCTACCCTTCTGAATGGTATATTTGAAATCAAATCCACTTTCAATTTTTTGTCTGCAAAACCTTTGAATTTGGATAGGTCTAAGATTAACTTAACAGGAAAGGTTTAAACTGCCTTATTGGATTGTAGCAGGCATAGCCAAGGATCCTTCATTTTAGTTCTGTTTTGTTTTCAGACTAGGTATATTTGGTATAACATCCTACGAGATGACAGAAAAAGGAAAATTTGTGTTTCCAGCATGTAACTCTTTGTTTACATGTGTCAATGAAGATATTACGGTAAGTTTTCTGCTTAGCTATTTGTTCGAGAAAATCCAAGGTATTGAAAGTTGGCCCAATAAATGTCTTGTAATGTTGGAGTTGACAGTTCATTTCCAGTCTAAATGAATCCTTAAATTGATCAAGCAATTTTTAGATTGACTGCCAATTTTCAATGAGCCTTGAAATAGCCAGTGTTATTGTGGTAGCTAAAAACTTTAAGGTCAAAGTTCTCTAAATTAATGATTTGATTGATCAATTGAACTTTTGATTGACAGCGGGAGGAAATCAAGTTAATCCTGTCCTTGCATCAATAACACCAGGGCATATTGTTTTTCCAGTGTCTCTTTCTATTCATAGCTCCATCTGTCCTAACATACATCAATCTATTTAATTCTTCATCTGCAAAATAATTTTTTAATTGATTAACTCATTCCCACACAGTGATGCTTTTTGAAGCCCCACTAGAAAAAATCATAGTTAAGGTCACTTATTAAGGTCAAACTTGTTAAGAAATAGCAGTTGCATTTTAGTTCCATGAACACATCTTTTATTACTGTAGACAGAAGAACAGCTGTTTCCACAGAAAATCGACACAAACAGAGAAGGTGCGAGAATGGATCCCAAAATCTGTCCAACAGACTCCAATATGGTTGCCTTTGTAAACTGTAATGATTTGTTTGTTGTCAACACTTCAACAGGGCAAGAGGTTCGTTTGACACACAGTAATAAAGGTAAGTATCATTTGTAACAAAAAAGAAGCGCATAGCCTAGTTTTTGAAATTTTTTAAAAAGGATTATCATTCAATTATTCATTTGGCAGAATTAACACTAAGAAATTTAGATGAACAACAAGAGGTCCCTGTGTGTGTTTTGTAATGTCACCAAGAGTGTTCATAATGTACTTATTCCATTACCAGACAGAAAAAATTTAGATTGCTCCAACTTGAAAGTAGTTGCAGACAACAATTTAAAGTTTATGAAATTTTAGATTTCAACTTACTGTTTAGGAAACATTGTGGAAATGAAGGAATTCCTTTTTGCAAGCAATTTCTTCATTTTACGCAATGTTTTCTAGTTTCTTTTTCTTAGGAAAGCTATATTGTGTTGTAATTGGTTAAAATGAATGTATGGGTTTCTAAAGGGCCTAAGATTTATAGCACTGGATTCAACTTGAAATTTAACCCCTTTATTACCAAGCTGATGGCATACCTCACAACTGTATATATGCACTACATGATTCAATATGAGCCATTCAATATATTTCCAACAATTCCACATGTGCACGTCACAGTGATACTGGGCAGCCTGGAAAGGCACAGAGTACAATTAAACCATCATTTGATTGTTTTAACCCATTCCCAAACAATTCCACTTTTTAACGTCCCCATAAGAAAAAACTAGGAGAAAATAAAGTTGAAAAGCAAGAAATCACTTATTACAAGCAATTTCTTCATATTCAACCTTGTTTTCAACCCAATAAGACCAAGATACTCAAAATTCTCACAGCTTGAAATTGTTTGCACTTTCTTTAAATTTAGACCAGTCTAAAATTTGTTGTGTGGTCATGGGTTAAGAAACTTTTGAGTCCATAGCTTTCTATTAAGTGCAGAGTGAAGACTCTGATGGGACTTTGCAAACCCTTTCCTGTTTTTGGAAGTTTTAGACTGGTCCAATTTGAAAGAGGCTGCAGACGACAATGAATATCAAATACAAATTGAAATGAAACCATCCTATGTTGTAGAAAATATTGTGGAACAAGAAGAAATTGCTTGTTACAAGCAATTTCTTCTTTTTCCACAATGTTTTCTCAAGTATAAAATTGCAGTAACGTAAAATCCCGTGTTTGAACAGGAAAGGGTTAACCTGTTAAATTGTTTGAAATGTCATGCACCCGCTCATTTATTTTGGATTCGTTCTGCATGCAGGTACAGGGAATTTAGAACAGGATCCAATCAGCAGCGGGGTACCATCCTTTGTTGTACAGGAAGAGTTTGGTCGATATACAGGATATTGGTGGGAACCAGTACAGACTGTGGCAGGAACTTATAGGATTCTATATGAAGAAGTCGATGAAAGTATGGTGGATATTCTGCAGGTGAGTGGTTAAGCTTAGGGTCGACTAAACTTTTTCAACTCAATTCCACTTTCTTTGTGCACCTCAAGAAAAGAACCTTGGGAAAATATTGTTATTTTGTCAAGCAGTTTCTTCATTATCCACAATGTTTTCTAATCAATAGACCAATCAGATTATACAGTTGCTCTGGAAGAGAACTTTGAACAACAAAATTGGTCTTTATTTTGTGAAGATTTTTTGTTGATTTTTGGTTACATGAATGTAGAAACTACAATTAATTCAAGCTGTAGTTCCGAAGTTTAGGTCATGACTACTGTAAATCAGATACTTTTTGCGTTGTCTTATTTTCGCATGAATAGGACCCGAAAACTTGTTACCAAGTTCATGAATTCTTGAGCATCCATATAGTAGTTTGATAGTTCCCGGAAAAACACCAGAGAGGAAAAAAATATATATAGCCCGAATCAACACCGACATTTGAATTTAATGATTACTGGTAATCCATTTAAGAACTTTTTACCTATTCTCTATTCTCATAGTATGACAACTTCTCTCCTGAAATCGTTATGAGATCGCAAAGAATACATTTGAGTTTAAGAAAAAAATATTTTGAAAAGAGCTAAGAAGCCGTTATCAAAAAGATGTTTCAGGTCTTAAGCACTAACGCATCAATTTATCAATATGATACTATGTTTACCAAACTGTCATAAGATGAAATAAATATATCCTGTAACAAAACAGGTACAATTGTTTGATTTTAATTGATTTTTTTGCATCCTCTGCTTTCAATTTCTTAAAAGGATCTAAGAGATTATGCAATAAAGACTCAGTTACAACTTTTTAGCTCATTGTTATCTAATTGTGCTATCCATTGTATATTTGTATACCTGTTTGAAATACTAAGTGAACTAACTTGGCATGTTATAGAATTTTGCAACCAGCTAAAGATTCGTCTTGGTCTTAAAACTGATTAATTCCATTTTTATGCCGAGAAGGTGATAATCCCTGTGTGAATGAAATAAAGTGGGATGACGCCAAAATAGGTGAATAATTCTATCTTTGTCGGTCCTCAGCTTATTTTGGACCATTCTGTATTTTTCTTGACAAAATGATGTAATTTAAGCGAGATTCTTGAATTTGCGAACACATTGACTCACGAATATTAGCAAAAATAAAACCCTTGCTAATAAAACCTAATTTACAGTAAATGACTTCAGCTGTAAAAACTCCATTCATTCATATTTGACTTCTACTACATTCAGTCTTTCTTCACATTTTTAATTTTGCAGAATTCCAAGATGGCTCCTTATTGTATAACATTTTACATTTATTTTATCTAGATTTACTCTCCGGCTGAGTTGAAAGGTATTGATGAGTACAGATATCCACGACCAGGGACAAACAATGCTAAAAGTTGTTTAAAATTGGTGGAGTTTTCTATCAATGCTGATGGACAGGTGAGTGTAATTCAATTGTCATGAAATGACTTGATCATTTTTATGTCTTCACAATTGACCAATCGCTGGGTCCGCCCACTTACTTCATAGGCCAGGCCATTGACTCCGATAGGAAGTCCCACTTCAATTTCAAACGGATTTATTTTGCAAAACTATGGTCAGTAGCATGTAACAAAAAAGTAGAATTGTTGGTTGGCAACCTAAACGTCGTAACTACAGCTTGAAAATCTTTTAAAAAATGGCGACAATTGTTGGAGTTTAAATCTTAATTCCGGGTTGAATATATGATTTGATTGGTCAATATAATTTTTGTTTGACAGCTGCAATTGGTTATTTGATGGACCACAACTATCAGTATAAAAAAACCGTTGACCAATCAAATCATTCATTTAGATTGAAGGTTTACTTTGAACTCTGATATTATTGATAGATGGGTTTTTTTGGTTTGGTAATTTCAATGTTGTATCCACAGCTTATTCAAACTGCAGTTATGATGATTAGATCATCAACCTATGTTTTACCCTTTTTATGCTGCCTGAAGGGCAAGTATATAGCAGCTGCTTTGTCTGTTCATCAGTCATTTTGTCTGTCAGCCTAGATATCCCCACCACCCTTGGGCCAAATTGGATGAAACTTCACATATGAGTTTCTTATGATATTGTGCCTACATATTTTCCAGGTTTTTGGATAGTTCCAAGGTCAAGGTCACAGATCAAGGTCAAACAATAAAATTGAGTATAGCTCCTTCAATTATGGACGGATTTGACTATAACCTGGCACAATTGTTCTCTATCACGAGTAGATGTACCATTTGTCTTTTTTTTTCAGATGGCTCTTAGGTCAAGGTTGCAGCTCAAAGTAAAATATTAAAATTAAGCATGTCCAGAGCATAGCTCCTTCAATTATGTATTGATTTAAGAATAACCCGGCACAATAATTATTGTTCTAAATCTGGAGTAGATGTACATTGACAAAAAAATTTCAGATAGCTCCAAGGTGATAGCTCAAGGTAAAATGATGAATTTAGAATGTCCAGAGAATAGCTTGTGAAATAATGGATGGATTTCTAAAAAACTTGCATGTCTGGAATAGGGTGAGCTTCTTCTGTGGGTCCGTCCCAACCATTTCCCTGTTTATTTTACACTTCTTGTGACAGTGCTATATTTTGGGAGCATAATCTGTCTCTGATGGCCCTTATATTTTATGCTCATTACCATATATTTTACAAAATAACACCCATTAATTACCTTAGTCAAAAGGTCATGTAAGAAGTCGGGTGGCATGGCTAGCAGTAGCAAGCCATCAATTAGAAGGCAAAAGTTTCCTTGAAGTCATGGTAAAATTTGAGGGCTTAGCCCAAGAATTTAACCAAGTTGTATTGAAAAAAAACAAACAAATAAAGCGGCTGTCATTCAAAAATTGGATTGACTAATCAAATTTGCCATCTATACTGGTAGTGAACTTAGAACTCTGACATTTAAGCTAATTATTTTATGTCGGTTTCTGAATTAAATATTGTAACTACAACTTATTCAATCAATACTTTTCAACCTTGGATTTGATATGTAATAGCAAACTGATGAGGGCCAAAACTTTACAGAAGACTGATTTTTTTGCATCACACAGTCATATAGTTTAATAAAGCTGTAGTTATGACATTTTGCATACTCAATAACGATACATATATATTGTAGATTTCAGAAAACACTGTGATAAAAACCTTGTACCAACCACTTGATGAACTCTTCCCATTGATGGAGTATTTAACAAGAGCTGGATGGACGCCTGATGGAAAATAGTAAGTTAAACTCATTCCCAAATGACAAAATTTTAGACTGGTCTAAACTGAAAGAGGTTGCAGACAATAAACAAAGTTGATTTTCATTATAGAATTAGGGACATCTGATGTGTAAAACATCATGAGAAAATGTTTCCAAATATATTTCCCCAGTGCCTAAAAATGCAGCATTGAAATTTGGAATTAGTATCTCTCTCAGAATTGCATTGAAATGAATGGACAAAGAGCACCAGATGGCTTCATTCTGAGTCAATTTTTGTTTTGAAAAATATAGGTGGCAAACAGGTGTAGATTAAGATATGACTGCATATAGGCGTGTGTGGGTTTATCTTTTTCTATACAGTATTCGAAAACAGGAATATTTCAAGTTCAGCATGACATGGATATTATACAGTATTGAAAAGAAGCTATCAGGATTATTGGTTGTTTCAGCATATGTTTATTTTATCTTTTAATAATTTATTCTTAGTTTTGCCATCAAGTTTGAAGTGTTTTGATTGACTGAATTTTTAGCTCACCCGAGCACGAAGTGCTCAAGTGAGCTATTGTGGTCACCTTATGTCCGGAGTCCACTGGGCAAATTTAAACCAAATTTGACAGAAATGTTACTAAGTTGGTTCCCCTTTAAAATAGCTAGAAGAATCAAAATCTGTTGAAAACTTTTGTTGCCATAGCAACAAAAGTGAAATTTTGAAATAATCTTTCAAAGTCCTTTTCTCCTGACTCAGAAGGCGTAGAGCCTTGATATATAGCATGAAACATCAGTATATTGACCTCTTTCAAGAAAATAAAATAAATCTTCTTTGTAGAACATAATCTTATGATAACACAACAGCTATCTTGTTTGATCACACTCATGTCATTTAATTATGTTCTAGAAAGAAGATTTATTTTGAAATAATGAAAGCAATAGTGTTTACTTATGTTGAAGTTAGGGATGAAATTTGCCAATCGCTGGCCCTTTTCATTTATTTGTTAGCCCAGCCTTTTGACAGGAAACAATCAAATTCATGGTCAGTAGCATGTAATATAAAAGTTAGATGGTTTGACCTAAATGTTGTAACTACAGCTTGATTATCCTGTACTTTTATAGTTTAATTCTCCAAACCAACAAAATGCTTCACATTAATGATGGCCAATGTCTGAGTTCGAAGTTATCTTTCCAGTCTAAATGAATGATTTCATTGATCAACTGATTGTTTGATTGACAGCTGTGATTGGTCAATTAATGATGATGGTAACTTTAGAATGTTTTGGATTGCAGTGTGTACTGTCAAATCATGAATAGAAGACAGACAGTGTTGAAGTTAGTTTTAATCCCTACCCAATGTTTCATTGATCAGCGTCGCTCTGAAATGGACGGGATGTCAGATGGGAAAAGAAAATATCCTCCTATATACGTCATTTTAGAGGATGAATCTAAAATATGGGTAAATGTAAGTACAGACAGTCTTGCTCTTTTAAGTAGTGGCATGCTTCCCTTAAGCGACCACAAACTTTGCTTTCCAAAAGAAAAGGCACCTAAGAAATTCAAAAATTTGTTTGAAAAATTTTCTTATTTTTAGCTCTACTGGCCAAAGGCCACTAGAGCTATAGCGATGGCTTTTTCCCGTCCGGTGTCCGTGCGTCAGTCCGTCCATCAAACTTTTCCTCGTTTACGCGATAAAGTCCACAGTTTTCATCGGATTCTCTTCAAACTTTCACAGAATGATTGTACCATCATAAGGATCTTTCCTTTCGAAATTGGGTCAGATCCGTCAAGAAACACGGGAAAAAAGGCCTAATTAAAACTTAATTAAAAAAATCTTTGTTTATGCGATAAAGTCCACAGTTTTCATCGAATTCTCCTCAAACTTTCTCAGAATGATTGTACCAACCTAAGGATCGTTCCTTTCAAAAATGGGTCTGATCCGTCAAGAAACAGGGGAAAAGGGGCCTTATGAAAATTCATTAAAAATTCAATTAAAAATCCTCGTTTACGCGATAAAGTCCACAGTTTTCATCGGATTCTCTTCAAACTTTCTCATTATGATTGAACCATCATAAGGATCGTTCCTTTCGAAAATGGGTACGATCTGTCATGAAACAGGGGAAAAGGGGCCTTATGAAAATTGAATTAAAAAATCCTTGTTTACGCGATAGAGTCCACAGTTCTCATCAGATTCTCTTCAAACTTTCACAGAATGATTGTACCAACATAAGGATGGTTCCTTTTGAAATTTGGTATGATCCGTCAAGAAACACAGGAAAAGGGGCCTTATGAAAATTTAATTAAAAATTCAATTAAAAATCCTCGTTGAAGCGATAAAGTCCACAGTTTTCATCGAATTCTCTTCAAACTTTCACAGAATGATTGTACCAACCTAAGGATCGTTCCTTTCGAAAATGGGTCTGATCCGTCAAGAAACAGGGGAAAAGGGGCCTTATGAAAATTCATTAAAAATTCAATTAAAAATCCTCGTTTATGTGATAGAGTCCACAGTTTTCATTGGATTCTCTTCAAACTTTCTCAGAATGATTGTACCAACATAAGGATCGTTCCTTTCGAAAATGGGTCTGATCCGTCAAGAAACACTGGAAAAGGGGCCTTATGAAAATTTAATTAAAAAATTCTCGTTTACGAGATAGAAGACCACAGTTTCCATTGGATTCTCTTCAAACTTTCACAGAATGATTGTACCAACATAAGGATCATTCCTTTCGAAATTGGGTATGATCCGTCAAGAAACACGGGAAAAGGGGCCTTATGAAAATTTAATTAATAATTCAATTAAAAATCCTGGTTTACGTGATAGAGTCCACAGTTTTCATTGGATTCTCTTCAAACTTTGACAGAATGATTGTTCCATCATAAGGATCGTTCCTTTCTAAATCGGGTATGATCTGTCAAGAAACATGAGAAAAGGGGCCTTATGAAAATTCAATTAAAAACTCCAATAAAAATCCTCGTTTTACGCGATAGAGTCCACAGTTTTCTTCGGATTCTCTTCAAACTTTCTCAGAATGATTGTACAAACATAAGGATCATTCCTTTGGAAAATGGGTCTGATCTGTCATGAAACAGGGGAAAAGGGGCCTTATGAAAATTTAATTGAAAAATTCTTGTTAACACTCTGGAGTCAATAGTTTTCATCGGATTCCCTTCAAACTTTCACAGAATGATTGTACTATCATAAGGATTATTCCTTTTGAAATTTAGTATGATCATTCAAGAAACACAGGAAAAAGGGGCCTTATGAAATGTTTAATAAAAAATTCTCATTAATAATCTAGAGCCAACAATTTACAACGGATTCTCTTCAAACTTTTACAGAATGATTGTACCATCATAAGGATTGTACCTTTTGGAATCGGATATGATTCCTCAAGAAACATGGGAAAAGGGGCCTTATTAAAATTTAATTCAAAGATCTTTGTTAACACTCTAGAGTCCACAGTTTTCATCTGATTGACTTCAAACTTTCACAGAATGATTGTACCATCATAAGACTTGTTCCTTTCAAAATTTGGTATGATCAGTCAAGGACCACGGGAAAAAAGGGGCCTGATTAAAACTGGATTGAAAAAGTCCTCGTAAACACAATAGAGTCCATAGTTTTCAACAAATTCTCTTCAAACATCCCCAGAATGATTATTACATTAAATGGATTGTTCCTTTCGGAAGAAGGTTTGATCCATCAAGTTTCATGGGAAAAGGGGCCCTATGAAAATTTAATAAAAAAAATCTTAGTTAACATGTAATGGCCCTAGATTTCATCTGATTGACTTCAAACTTTCACATAATGATTGTACCATCATAAGGATTGTTCCTTTCAAATTGGGTCTGATCCATTGAGAAACATAGGAAAAGGGGCCTTAGGAAAATTCAATTAAAAAATCTTAATTAATGCTTGTAAGTCCACAGATGAGATGGGGTTGTCTTTATACTCATAAAGAATAATTATACTTTTGTAAGAAGAGTTCCCTTTGGAATTTGTTCAGATCCATCAAGTTACATGGGAAAAGGGGCTATATGAAAATTCAATTAATAAAACCCTGTTAACACAATAAAGCCCACAGCTTTGATCAGATTTTGTTGAAACTTTCACAGAATGATTGGAAGGTCATAACTATCATTCTTTTCATAACAGGGTTTGAACTGTCAAGAAGCACAGGAAAAGGGGCCTTATGAAAATTTCATTTATAAATCCTTGTTACCAAGTCCAGAGCTTTCACAGAATGTTTGTACCATCATAAGGATTGTTTCTTTCCAAATTGGGCCTGATCTGTCTAGTATCATAGGAAAAGGGGCTGTATGAAAAAGTATTACCAAATCCTCATAAACACAACAATGCCCTCAGTCTTAATCAGAATCTCTTCAAACTTTAATAGAATGATTGTACCATCATTTGGATTGTTCCTTTGTACATTGGGTCTGATTTGTTAAGTTTCACAGAAAAAGGGGCCTTGTGAAAATTTAGTTACAAAAATTCTTGACACAATTCAGTCCACTGTTTTCAATGATTCTCTTTAACTTTTAAAGAATGATTCTACCTTCATTAGAATTGTTCCTTTTGAAATTTGGTTTGTTCTGTAAAGTATCATGAGAAAAGGGGCCCTATGAATATTTCACTATAAACTCATTAACACAATAAATTCCACAGATTAAACTGATTGATTGTACCATCATTCCAATTGTTGATTTTGACAGTGGATCTGACTATAGCAAGGGTCACATAAAAAGGGGCCTTAGGGTCATAAGGTAACTTTCTTTTGGAAATGGAGTGGATCCGTCATGAAACATGGGAAAAGGGGCCTTGAGGATTGTTGCTTAAAATGATAAAGGGGATAAAGCCCCTTTTTTTTCTTTATAGATTCTTCTTTGAGCAATTAACTTCCTTAAATATCAGATTTTTTTAACGGAAAACTTGATAACCAGTAGAGCGTCTCAGGCCCTCATGGGCCTCTTGTTTCATAAATCAAATGATCCAATTGTGTCCAAACAAGAGAAGATTAAGTGAGAAATTTTCAGTAATTTATGCACGCATTTAAATGGATCTTGATCTTTTTTAAGCAACAATTTTCTAAAGCAACCACTTTTTCCTGTTCCATGAGTGGTTACTTAATACAAGTTTACTGTATAAGAGTAAATGTAAAACCAGCTTGATCAGATCTGCAACTGCTTAAACCATTTCCACACCTTCCTGCTTTTTATGCCACAAGCAAAAGATGCTTTGGAAAACATTGTAGAAAATGAAGAATTGCTTGTAATTTCTTCTACCTATAAGACTTAGGATTTTTAAGTTTCGGCAACTTGAAATTGTTTTCTGCAACTTCTCTCAAGTTATTTTTCATATGTATATTTTTTATCACAGATTTTTTCTTGAGGGGCATAAAAAAGCAGGATTGTGTGAGATTGGGGGAAGGAATGAGAAAAATTTACCTGAAGAATGCACTCCATAATTCCAATTATAACAATGTTATACAGACAGGTTAACCCATTCCCACACAAAATTGCTTTTGAACACCCTCAAAAATAATTGGAAAAATATTGTGTAAGATGGAGAAAATGCTTGTAAGAAGCATTTCTTCATTTTCAACAATGCAATCTACCAAGAAAGTTAAAAAAAACACTAAAATTTCTTAACTCTGAATTGTTGTCTGAAAATTCCTTTCAATTGGTACCAGTCTAAAATTTTGCCATCTAGTAATTGGTTAAAGTACTGAAGTGCACCTGTCAGATGTATTTGTAAGTGTTAATGAAAAGTCTGTTATCAACTCTGAATGTAATGAAAAATAGCTATGCTTTTATTTTGTAATAGTTTTGACCTGAAGTTATATACACTATTGTGTTTAAAAATACCCTTCCCCAAAATATCTTTCCATGTTGTCCTTGATTTTAAACTCTGTATAATCAAAATGCTCAATCTTTGTAGTACTCCAACATTGAAGAGAGAACAGATTGTCTTAGAGGCAAATTGGATTATCTCAACTGTGTTGCATTACAAATACAAGCCTTTATTGTTAGTTATTGATTAATTTTCCACACAATCCCTCCCTTGAGCTAATAGCTCACCTGAGCACAATGTGCTCAAGGTGAGCTATTGTGATCGGTAATTGTCAGGCATCCTTCTGTGCTTCAGTAAAAAATTATTAAAAAATCTTCTCCTCCTAAACCATAAGGCCAAGAGCTTTGATATTTGGTACATATCATCACCTATTTACCCTCTACCAAAATACTTCAAAGAATTACTGTACTCTTAAAATTAACCCTTTTCTGTGCGATTCCTTATTTTACAAAGGAAATCTTTGAAAATCTTCTCCTCCTAAACCATAAGGCCAAGAGCTTTGATATATGGCACATATCATCACCTATTGACACTCTACCAAATAATACAAAAAATTATCGTACTTTGAAAATTAGCCATTTTCTGGCAATCCCCGATTTCACAAAGGAATAAAGAAGGTATCTTTGAAAATCTTCTTCTTGCAAACCATAAGGACTAGAGCTTTTTTATTTGGTATGTATCATCACCTATTGACACTCTACCAAAATGCTTCAAAGAATTACTGTATTCTTAAAATTAGCCCTTTTCTGTGCGATCTCTTATTTTACAAAGGAATAAAGAAGAAAATCTTTGAAAATCTTCTTCTCCCAAACCATAAGGCCTAGAGCTTTTATATTTGGTATGTATCATCATCTACTGACACTCTACCAAAATACTTCAAAGAATAATTGTATTCTGAAAATTAGCCCTTTTCTGTGCGATCCCTGATTTTACAAAGGAATAAAAGAGGAAATCTTTGAAAATCTTCTTCTCCCAAACCATAAGGACTAGAGCTTTGATATTTTGTACAGATCATCATCTATTGACCCTCTACCAAAATACTTCAAAGAAAAACTGTATTCTGAAAAATAGCCCTTTTCTGTGTGATCCCTGATTTTACAAAGGAATAAAAGAGGAAAATCTTTGAAAATCTTCTTCTCCCAAACCATAAGGCCTAGAGTTTTGATATTTTGTACAGATCATCATCTGTTGACCCTCTACCAAAATACTTCAAAGAATAACTGTATTCTGAAAATTAGCCTTTTTCTGTGCGATAATTGATTTTACAAAGGAATAAAGAAGGAAATCTTTGAAAGTTTTCTTCTCTGAAACGATTAGGCCTAGAGTTTTGATATTTGCTACATATCATCAGCTATTGACCCTCTACCAAAATACTTAAAAAAAAATTACCGTATTCTGAAAATTAGCCCTTTTCTGTGCGATCCCTAATTTTGTTAGGAATAAATAATGATATCTTTGAAAACCTTCTTCTCCCAAACCATTAGGCCTAGAGCTTTTATAACTGGTATGTATTGATGTCTCTACTTTAAAGCATAACCATAATCAGGAAATAAGGGCTATATGGTGGGATCATCAATATACCTAGGATTAAAAGAGAAATCCATAAACATCTCCAAAATAATTAGACAGAGGGCTTTGCTATTTTGTTTATATCATAAAGCCATGAACTATCATACTCAGGGGAGCGATTCAGGACCTACATGGTCCTTTTGTCTATATATATTGTCTTTCTCCCCTTTCGGGTATTACTGGCAGGTGAATACCCTCAAGGAAAAAAATCTTTAGAAAATATTGTGGAGAATGAAGAAATAGCCAATTGCCAAGTTGTCTTGTCAATGTGTGTTTCAGGTGCATGACAATCTACATTTTTTACCGAGTACCTCAGAACAGGAAGTCAATTTCATATGGCTGTCTGAGCGATCTGGTTTTTGGCACTTGTACAATATGAAGTCTACATTGCCACAAACTGCCCCTATAATAGATAGAGATACAGATGTATTGGAGCAGCATGAAGGTATTTTATATCAGATTGTACTCACAGGAGTGGAGAAATTATTCCTCGTCTTGCTAAATATAATGTTGCAATAAAATCAAAGGGCTGAAAGCACTTCAAGGTCTGATTGTTTCTGATTCCAACACAGATTTTTCTTTTGGCAAAATTTTTGAGTTTATACTGGGATGTCTTGTCACCACAAAATGTTACCATATGGTGGAATCATTTACCCATTACAGTGGCGCTTTTAGACACCCATTAAGAAAAAGAAAATAGAAAAAATGTGTAAAATGAAGAAATTGCTTGTCACAAGCAATTTCTTCATTTTACACATTTTTTCTGTCAAGAAAATTAAAAAAAGAAATCTAAAATTTTAATAACTTTTAATTGTCATCTGCAACTCCTTTCATTTTTGACCAGTCTGAAATTTGTCATCTCGTAATGGGTTAAAAATCAGCAAAACTCACTTGGTAACACACTGTGCTCCCAAACTTGGGTTGGAGTTTGAATCCCGGCTAGGCCAGCATTCTTTATAATATTTGGCAAAAGTAATTGTGACATGTGAAATCTGTCATTCATTAACAGTTGAATGATAAGTAGAGTACCCAAATGAGGTGAGTAGCTGTTTGCTTGGATTGAATACTGCGGTTGTACTGGTGTTAGAAACAACAGGTAGAAATGGTTATGTGCACAATCGCAACAATATTACTGAAATACTGTTCAAAGTGGTGTTAAACCCTATACAAACAATCAATGAAAAATGTTCTTCTCAGAAAGAAATATCTATAAAGTCTAATTCAGGGCTCCGGAAATTTGGAAATCTAAATCAGTCCGGGACAATTCCCCCCCCCCCGGCAAAAAAGAATGCAGCCCCCCCCCCCCTCTTCCGGCAAAAATGAATACCCCGCCTTTTCACCTTACACGTACATTCATTCAGTAGTTACCTTCTTTTTCAATCTTCAACGAGTGGAAGATATATGAAAACAACTGACAGATCCTACTTTCATTTTGTTTTTGAAAATTCGGCAGGGTATAAATTGCAATTCCGGCAATGTACGGGAATTCACGGAATTCCAATATATTGTAAAATTAGATAGACAAATATATTACATTATTAAAATTTCCAGGTTTTACAGAATATTTCTGTAATGAACAAGTACCGCCGATTTAATTATAGTAATGATACACTTTTTAATAAGCTAGTTATCGAAAGTCCTGATCGTAGCGATTTTCTCTCAACACAAGCCTCTGTTGATGGAAAAACACAGCTGATGTCACAAAAATGTCGGGTAAGTCCATTCTACTCCATGGGATCGCAGAGTCGTGACGTACATCAAAAAGACCGAAGAGACAAACTCAAGTGATTCGCCCACGTGTTGCACTATTTTCCCAGAGTAGAATTTGTGCTCAAATCTTGGTCATTTATTAATTGATTTGTGATTTATTATTCGGACGTTTTCCAAACCTGAAGTAAGATTTCATGATTCGTTGTTTCTTTAATTTTATTGATGGAACTAGTGATATCATAAAGCAGTCGTTTTTGTTTATATTCAAATTATCTTCATCTGCGGATTTCCACTTATTGTTTGAATTCTATCGGCTACATGTTTCTTACCGTGAATGAAAAACTATAAAACATTTATTAACGATGTGACTTTTTTATACAAATTTGAAACTCGGTCTCACGCGCTTACTTGTGATAAATTAATTTCATAATAGCGTTGTGCTGAGCTATTCCGACTTTATACGAACGGCAAATGAAGTGTGTTCATGTCATGATTTATATACGCATCCCATATTTGAGTATAGTAAAAGTAATTTCTTTCACGAGCAACGGCAACCTAAATTGAGGCAGTATTAGATGTCCATTCTGATAAGACTTTGAACGTGTCAAACCGATTCTCTATTGCAAATAGTTTACAAATATCGATACCCAAAGTTCAGTCAAGCGTGAAACTGTGGCTAACTGCAAATTTGGTCCACGTGCGGATGGGCACTTGACTGGCCGGCGGCAAAACTAATTAATCGATTTTTGGCACTTTTGTTAATCCTTTTATCTGCAGGTAACGTGTGATACCCTTGAATTCTCTCGGTTTCAAGTGGATTTTGATAGATGGTGGGCAAGTTTATCGATATTTCAAGGTGAATTTAATGAAAATTTCAGACCAATTTTTGGTGTTATTTTTGGGATTCAAATCGGTATGGCAATTCAAAATCGGTCCAGACCGGCAATTTATCGGATTTACGGAGCCCTGGTCTAATTTTAGTTTTGTTCATCAAGATTCCAGCATTTTGATTGGCTGAAATTTTCTTTTTATACTTCCATGAACAAAATTTTGAGCACTCACCTATTTTGTATGCTTGTGCACAATGTAGGTCCATGAAATTTTACTTAAATCTAGTAAACTATTTCTTTGTTTTGCTTGATCGCATTAAATTATAAGAAATAAAGAGAATTGTTTGTTTTCATTGAGGTATGAACCTAAAAACTTTATCACACTAATGTTTGTTCAGCTAAATGCGTAAATGGAAAATGAGGAAATTGTTTGGTTCAAGATTTTTCTTCATTTTATACAATGTTTTACCAACTGTTTTTCATGAGGGGCATCAAAAAGTGTCCTTGTGAGGGAAATCTTATCAATAAAGTACCTAACTGTTAACTTCTACCCTATTCCAGATACATACTTGATATGACGATTGTTCTCATTGACATGTATCTGCTGAAGTCAAGGTCATCTGTCAAGGTTATCTATCAGGGTTAACATTATGAAAAAAATGCTATTTCAGGGGCATTAGTCTTTCACAAGCTATTGTATTATTCTAGATATATGGAAATGTGACCAAATAGAGATTACACCGGTTACCCAGGGCGATTGGGAGGTCTCAACTAGTGAGGTTTGTAAGATTTAAGAGCCATTCTTTAATCCATTTCCAAACATAAAAGTTTTAGACTGAATTGGAGGAGGCTTTAGACATTCACTTTGTAGCCAAATTATTAAGAATTGTATCATAGAGGGTAACCAGCTTCGTTTCTCACTATGTTTTCAACAGTCTTTATTTTCAGCTTGTTAAACTTCAGAATTGTGTTTAAAGCACCTAATGTTGGGCATGCTTAGGATTATCCCTTTCCCATTTCTTGAAATTTTAGATTGGTCCAATTTGAAAGAAGTTGCAGACAACAATAAAAAATGGGTGCAATTTGAAAAGTAACCAAGTTATAGGTTAGAAAATATTATGGGAAAAGAAGATATTGCTTGTTGCAAGCAATTTCTTACTTTTCCACAACTTTGTCTCGAGTATAAACCAGAAGGACTTAGAAATCAGGGATTGAACAGGAAAGAGTTAAATTTTGTTATATGCCTGAATGGTTGTGTTATGTTATGGCCCCTATCAACCATCTTTCTATTGGTCCATCTGTCTGTTCACTAGCATATTTGTATGCACAACTCCTCCTAGAGTTTCAATAGGAATGAATGAAACTTTCTTGTGTATATTTTACCTAGAGAGTACAATTATTACTTGAAAAAGTTGTTCATATCCATGAAAAAAGGGGGAAAACAACTTTCAGTTAACTTCTAAAATATCTTCTAATGGTATAGAGCTTTTGAATTTTGTATGCAATGATGCTTTATTATCTTTTATAAAAGTATTTCAAATTATTTCTCCCTACCCACCTTCTTTGTTGGCCCCACCAAATGACTCAAATAGGGAGTTCAACTTTGATTTTAAATTGCGTAAATTCACAAAATTTAAGGCTAGTACATGTAAAGCGTAAAATGGTTGGCGACCTGAATGATGTAACAACAGCTTGAATAACCAGTAGTTACAGATTTCAATGGCCAAAGCAACAAAAATGTTTCACATGAATGGTGGTCAATGTTTGAGTTCAAAAGTAACTTCCAGTCTTAACCCTTTCTAGCACAATCCCTTGTTTTTACATCCCTATAATTTTATACTTGAGAAAATATTGTGAGAAAAGAAGAAATTGCTTAACTGAAGCAATTTCTTCTTTTTCCACAATATTTTCTGACCCATAGATGCTTATTTTTCGAATTACACCCACTTTTGAATGTAGTCTGCAACTTCTTTCAAATTGGACCAGTCTAAAATTTTGAAAAACAGGAAAGGGTGAATGAATGATTTAATTGGTAGGCTGATTGTTTGATTGATCCTATACGATTTGTCAATTGTACATTTCATTGTATCATACTCATCTTTGGAATGCATTCAAACAATCAATCTAAGATCATATTAGGCTGTGTGTTGTTGGATCTCAAAGTTAACTAAGTGCTGGAGAAGCACTGTATAACCTATTCCCACAATTTTCCGATTTCTTTTGGTTCCTCAAGAATTTTTTTTAGGAAAACATTGTGGAAAATGGAAAAAAATGTACTAGAGCTTAGTTGCGACATTTAACCCTTTACCAGATGACAAAATTTTTGACTGGTCAAAATTGAAAAAAATTGAAAATGACAATTCAAAGTTTAAGAAATTTTAGATTTTTTCAACTTTCTTGGCGGATGTTCTCTGAATTGCTTCTTTTCCTTGATGGGCGTCTAAAACCGTCATTGTATGGTAATGGGTGAATGGACCAAGCAACCATCTTGTTTTTCATGTTACTGATTATTATTTTTTTTTTTTCAAAATAACTCTGTTCAATATATTAGTGATGCTTCCCTTCAGAAGTCAATGGGTGTTGCCAGCAAACTGCTTATTGACCTTTTCATTTGCCGCAGTACTCACCATAAGGTAGAACAAGCATAATCCTTTCCTGGGATAAACCCGGGATTTTACGTCACTGTGATTTTATACTTGAGAAAACATTGTGGAAAAAGGAGAAATTGCTTACAATAAGCAATTTCTCCTTTTCCCACAATGTTTTACTACCACATAGGATGGTTTTATTTGGAATTGCATCCAATTTTCATTGTCGTCTGCATCCTCTCGCAATTTGGACCAGTCTAAAATTTCAAAAACCAGGAAAGGATAATTCACATTTTAAAAATTGGCTTGACGGCTGGATTCATCAGGTGACTTAACATTCGGTTTGACCTAAATTGTCTTTTTAGACAATGTTATGACCATTTCTCAATGTTGTTAGCTTTGCTAGTCAAACATGTCTCAGTTTGACTGTCTGCGTTGTATTTAGTTGACTTTAACACATTCTCACACAATCTCACCTTTTTATACCCCTTGAGAAAAAAGTTTGAAAAAATTGAGGAAAAGAAAGGAATTGCATGTTATAAGCAATTTCTTCCTTATCCATAATGGATCAATGAATAAATCCCAAAAGAAAAATATTATTAAGTATTCTTTGAATGAAAATTGTTGTCTGCAACTTCTTTCTATTTGGACCATTCTAGAATTTGGTCATCTGGTAACGTGTGAAATATATAATATTATTTTGTATTTCAGACTTATGTAGATAGAGAGAGGCAACTTATTTATTTTATTGGTAGAAAAGATAGTATTTTAGAAACCCATTTGTAAGTAATCATTACTTCTTTACCCCCGAACTAGATGACAAAATTTAGACTGGTTCAAATTGAGTAGTTGTAGAGGGCAAATTTTAACCCATTCCCACACAAGCCCTCCTTTTTACGCCCCTCAAGAAAAAAAGCTTTGGAAAACATTGTGGAAAATGAAGAAATTGCTTGTATCAAGCAATTTCTACATTATCCACAATGTTTTCTATCCAAAAAGACAACTAAAATTTAAATTCCACTAACTTGAAAATATCGTCTGCAGCTTCTTTCAATTTGGACCGGTCTAAAATTTTGTTGATCTGGAATGGGTTAAGTTAATGAAATTTTAGATTTTATAACTTTTTGAGTAGAGAACATTTTATGAAATGAAGAAATGGTTTGAAGCTAGCAATTTCTTCATCTTACACAATGTTTTTCCTTACTTTTTGTAGAGTTGTTTAAAAGCGTCATTGAGTGGAAATGGGTTAGTCAATTCAGCTGAGGCCAGAAAGAACTATACTTATGTTACAGTTGAGAAGACTCAGAAAGTTATTTTGAGCCATAGACTTCTACTAGCAGGATACTGAACCATTCCCACATAATCCTTTCTGTGCCCCTCAAAAAACTTAGAAACTTTGTAGATGATGAAGATATTATTTCTTACAAGTAATTACTTCATTAGCCTCAATGTTCCTTAGCCAAAAAGACAAATAAATTCAATATTTCATGAACTTCAATGAGTCTAAAGTTTTGTACTAAACCAAGAATTTGTAAAAGCTTAGGATTTTATTCGAAGGATATCTGTCTACCAATGAGGGTCTTTCTTTACTCTGAGGTTAACCCATTCCCACACAATGACGCTTTTAAATGCCACTCAATATGAAAGTTTTCGATAACATTGTGGAAAATGATGAAGTTGCTTGTTACTAGTAATTTCTGTAATATCCACAATGGTTTTTCCCCAAAAGACAAAGATTTTAAAGATTTCGTCAACTTAGAATAGTCGTCTGCAACTTCTTTGAATTTGGACTGGTCTAAAATTTTAGTGTGGGAATGGGTTAAGGCAGCAACGTTATCATAGAGATGAGGGTTTTGGTTTGAGTCCCAGCTACGCCAGTAGTTACTTTGCTAGGCGTAAAGAACACAGCCTGGTGTTGTTGATACCCAGGAAGTTCCAGAATAAATTAACCCATTCCCACACACAGATGCTTTCTAACACCCCTAAAGAAAAAGGCTATAGAAAACATTGTGGAAAATGAAGAAATTGCTTGTTGCAAGCAATTTCTTCCTTATCCACAATGCTTTTCTATCCTATAAGGCAAAGATTTTTAAAATTTCATAAACTTAAAAATGTCTTATGCAACATTTTAGAATATGGTCAAGTCTAAAATTTAATTGTGTTGGAATGGGTTAACTTTACCAAGAAATGATTGAAAGAATTGATTTAAAACCCATCCAAACAAACAAACTTTCTCCTTGCAGATATGTAACCTCATACACATCACCAGGTGATATTATTAGGCTTACAGAGCTGGGATACAGCCATGCAGTTTCCTTTAATAAGGTAGTATACTGGTTCCTTGTTTTTGATCAATATTTAGACCTTGTAGCTCTTTTCATTTAAGTGGAACTAATAGACTTGTTTTTACCAATTACCAGAAAACAAAATTTTGGACTGGTCCAAATTGAAAGACATTGTAAACGAAAATTTTGAATTGATGAAATTTTGAAAAATATTGTCTATTTGGGTAGAAAACATTGTGGAAAATGAAGAAATTGCTTGATACAAATGAATTGGTTAAACTCCATTAGAAACAAGGAATTGTGGATGGAAATATAGCTTATGTTCCTTTTTGAGTATTCAAAACATTAACCCTTGTCATGCTGTATAAATTACCTTACTGGAATTCTGCTAATCAAAGGGCTGAAAGCACTGATAGAACTTATTGTTAAAAAATCAATATTTCTTTAAGAAATCAACTTCATAAACAACTCTGGCAGTAAAAGTACAAGCAGGAGTTGTAGACTAAGATCAGCCTGCACATAAGTGCAGTCTGATCTTAGTCTACACCTCCTGCCAAAACCGGATTATTCTGGGTTCAGCAAGACAAGGGTTAATAGATAATGAAATTTTGTACCTTTCCCCGTTTTACCAAAGTCACACCTGAAGGTAATGTGTCAAGCAATTATGTGGGAGTATCCTTGTCTGCAACACATGTCTAGTTCATTCATTCATTTAACCCTTTCCCGTTTTTTTAATTTCTAGACTGGTCAAAATTGATATGGTTTGCAGTTAACAATGAAAATTGGGTGCAATTGGAATTAAAACCATCCTATGTGGTAGTAAATATTGTGGAAAAGGAGAAATTGCTTGTCACAAGCAATTTCTTCTTTTTCTACTATGTTTTCTCAAGTATAAGATCATGGCAACATAAAATCCCGGGTTTAAACAGGAAAGGGTTAACCCATCCCCAACACCTGAATTTTAGATTGGTCTAAACTAGAAGAGGTATCAGACTACAAACAAAGTTTATTTAACCCATTCCTTCAAAATCAAACTTTTTGACACCCTCAAGAAAAGGGCTTTGGAAAACATAGTGGAAAATTCACAATGTTTTCTACCTCAGATGAAAGTGATTTTTCTTTAAATTTCATCAACTTGAAATTGTTGTCCACCAGTCTAATATTTTCTTGTGTGATAATGGGTTAAATTGCAAAAATAAGGGCCATATGAGGAATAAAACATAGGGAGAAAAGAAGAAATAGCTTCTTACAAGCAATTTCTTCGTTCTCATAATGTTCTCCAAAGCTCTACTTCTTCAGCCCGTACAAATGCAGGATCATGTGGTAATGGGTTATACAATCAATCTGTTTTAGGACTGTTCCATGTTTGTAGATGTATATAGTTCTGTGTCAGTGTCTCCAATATCAACAATGTATAAAATTATATACTGGACACTCCTAAGTTCAAGGTCACACCTGAAGGTCATGTGGAAGCACCCTATTCTGCACCACATGTCTAGTTCATTCATTCAGTTATACATTCACTCTTTTTCAGGACTGTTCCATGTTTGTAGATGTATATAGTTCTGTGTCAGTGTCTCCAATGTCCACTGTGTATAAAATACTTCATTCT
The DNA here is from genome assembly GCA_946902895.1 of Fragum fragum. NCBI lineage: Eukaryota > Metazoa > Mollusca > Bivalvia > Cardiida > Cardiidae > Fragum > Fragum fragum. The sequence goes on along the minus strand of OX336383.1, from coordinate 7,513,029 downwards.
GAGGCAGGAATCAAAACCCAACCAATGGGCATACTTCTTCCGTCGGCACGTAAGTTGAGCATCTTTTATATGGTTTCATACTTTCTTACCCTTGGTATGGAAATACAGATTTACTCCATGCATCAACAGATAAAAAAGACATGATTTTCTGAAATTAAAATGAACTTGTCCAAAGAAAGAAATGAAGAGATATATGAAGAGGAAACGTTTATATTAACCCATTCCGACTCAGTGACCCTTTAAATGCCCCCAAGGAAAAAAAAATCAGAAAACACTGTGGTAATGGAAGAAATTGCTTGTAACAAGCAATGTTTTCCTTTTCCACAATGTTTTCTATATAGAAATTGGAAAATATCCAAAATTTCATCAACTTTAATTTTTCGCCTGGACCAGTCTAAATTGTGCCGTCTTTGAATGGTTTAATGTATAAAATTTTGGAACCCAGCGTTGTAAAATGTACTTGTCTGCAAAAAGAAAAGTCTATGTCAGACGAATAGGGCATTGGAATTTCACTCCCATGATTTAAAAAAAGAAAAGTTGGAAATTCAGGTAGTATTTGATTCTTGACCCATTAACACACAATTAGACTTTTTCCACTTTGAAGGAATATGATTGTTGGAAAGGATGAATTATTTTTACCAAGCATTTTCTTGTTTCCTTACAATGTTTTTACATTATTTGGCAATTATTTTCCACAAATAGCGCATTTTGCAATGTTTTCTGCAACATCTTTCCATAACGATCAATCTGAAATAGTGTCGTTTGAGAATGAGTTAAACACAATGCTTGCTCATAATCAAAACAACTTCTAATCTTTTAATAGATGTCTTACACTATAGTTATCTTTGACCTAAGATACTTCGTACATCTCAAGCAAGACTTATCATGGTAGGTTGGGACAAACCAAATAATAACAGGCTGTATGAGGTTTTAATAACTGCCCCAAACTAACAAAAATGCTTAATATATATTTCGACAACTGTCAAAGTTCAAAGTTCACTTCCGTTCGAAAATCAATGATTGGATTGGTCTGTTGATTATTTGACTAATTATGGCAATCTATCAATTAACTGTATGTTAACTTTGTGATGGATGATTGAAAATATAGCTTTTCTTGTTCACACAATCAAAGATAAAATGATCTTACTGTAAAGCATACTGAATTATGTCTCCCCACTCTGTGAAAGGCATATTGTTTTGGCTGTGCCATCTGTCTGTCAGTCTATTTTTAGCTCACTGGAGCACGTAGTGCTCAAGTGAGCTATTGTGATCCCCTTATGTCAATCGTCCGTCTATTGTCCGTCGTGCGTTGTGCGTCGTCCATCAACAATTTCTTTAAACAACATCTCCTCCTAAACCACTGGGCCAATTTGAACCCAATTTGGCAGAAATGTTCCTAAGGTGGTCCCCTTCAAATATAGCTAAAAGAATTGAAATCTGTTTAAAACTCTGGTTGCCATGGCAACAAAAGTGAAATTTTAAAATAATCTTTAAAAATCTTCTTCTCCTGACCCAGAAGGCGTAGAGCCTTGATATTTTGCATGAAGCAACAGTATATTGACCTCTTTCAAAATAGCTAAAATCATGGTCCTCGGGTCCCCAGGGGCGGAGCCCCAGTGGGGTGGGGTTTATATAGAAATAAAGAATGATTTTTTAAATGACATCTCCTCTCAAACCACTGGTTCGATTTGATCCAAATTTGGCACAAATGTTGCTTAGGTGGTCCCCTTCAAAAATAGCTAAGAGAATTGAAATCTGTTTAAAACTCTGGTTGCCATGGCAACAAAAGTGAAATTTTAAAAAAGTCTTTAAGAATCTTCTCCTCCTGACCCAGAAGGCGTAGAGCTTTGATATTTTGCATGAAGCATCAGTATATTGACCTCTTTCAAAATAGCTAAAATCATGGTCCTCGGGTCCCCAGGGGCGGAGCCCCAGTGGGGTGGGGTTTATTTAGAAATAAAGAATGATTTTTTGAATGACATCTCCTGTCAAACCACTGGTTCGATTTGATCCAAATTTGGCACAAATGTTGCTTAGGTGGTCCCCTTCAAAAATAGCTAAAAGAATTGAAATCCATGGCAACAAAAGTGAAATTTTAAAAAAGTCTTTAAGAATCTTCTCCTCCTGACCCAGGAGCTAAAATCATGATCCTCGGGTTTCCAGGGGCAGACCTGGGGGGGGGGGGTATAGGCATGAAGCATCAGTTCACAGACTTCTTTCTTACTTCTGAAATTATAACCCATGGAAAAAGTTTTTTCCTTTCAAATCAGCACTAAAGCCTTGGAATTTGTAATTTAGACTTTTGGATCCCCAGGTTCATAGTCTTTATATGTAATTATGGCCCACTTGTTTCATAATCCTAACCTTAACATGAAATTAGACTGTTGAAAGAAAAAGAGCCTTTATCTCAGGTGAGCGCCCCAGGGCCAACGGCCCTCTTGTTTTCTGTCCAGATGAATGCTTGGTAACCGTTTTTAAAATTGCCGTCACATTACTCCTTAAATCAGCACTTTCTTGTCCAGATGAATGCTCAGTACCCATTGAACCAATTTAGAAACTTGTTCAGTATCACCTCCAGTTGTGCACAACACTTTTCCTTTTTCAAAAAAGCCCCTGATTTCAAAATGGCTTCCGTCTTACTCCGTAAATTGACATTTTGTTGTCTGGATGAATGCTCAGTAACCAGTGGACAGATTTTGATGAAACTTATCACACTTATTCAGTATCACTCTAGTTGTGCAAATTCCTTTTTTTCTTAAATGGCTGACAGTTTCATTTTACTCCGTCTATCTACATAGTGGGGAGACATATGTTTTTCTTAAACAATTTCTAGTTTATGCTCTTTTTCTTTTAGCATGCACAGATTACATTCCACCTGAGCTATTTAGCTACAAGAGTAAGTCAGGCTACACCATGCATGGGATGTACTATCTACCACATAACAGGGAACCAGGTCAAATATATCCCACAGTCCTCTTTGTGTATGCAGGACCACATGCTCAACTGGTTTCCAACTCATTTAAAGGGCTTAAGTAAGTGATTTGTATACATCAGACCACATGCTCAACTGGCACCCAACTCATTGAACCCATTATCATGCAATGACATTTAGAGGTTACTCTTTTGAAAGTAAAAATTATACCAGGTTTCAAGTAAAAGTATTGAGTTATACAAGAGAAATCTCAAAGTTTTCTGACAATGGCAATGCTCTGTCAGCATCGTCATAGACTGAAAACATTAAAATTCTGTACAAGCGTGTCAAAACCTATTGTGTTGTTCATTTAAATTTGATCTTCCAGTGTCATTTATCCTTTTTTTTTTTCATCAGAAAAATAAAACCAGCACTTTCACAGGCCCCACTACTTGTCACCAATTGTTTCCTTCAAATTTGTCAGCAACAAGTTCAAAAGTTTATACATTGCAACAAACGGCTCATTTGGGAAAAATAAAAGCTTGTTACCTTACAACCGAAAAATTTATCCAAAGCTTTCTCATCAAACAAACGAGACAAATGAATATTTAAAGTTTTATGAGGTCCAGATGTTTGGCAATTTTTGGAAGAGTGTCCGGAGTTGACACATGCAAAACGCTTACCCTATGAGAATTTTTACCCTTGTCAATATTTATAGGCCTTCTTAACTTTTTACAATACTGATATAATTTACAAAAAATTGGTTTTGTTTTTTCACACAGCAGGTAGGCAATTACTTTTGAAATCGACTGTGAAAACAAACCATGATTTTTTTTTATCTATTGTCCAATTTAGTACTTTTGTATCAACTGAGAAAATGTAAAACTGTCCTAATTGTCCAGTACCATAATTATAGTTACGACAGTTTTCTCTTACCTGCGCTATAATGCAAAAACACATGAGGTCGGATATTCCTACAAAATTGTTTATCCGGAAATACGCTCACTCTGGACAATACCATTGGTAACCAAAGTGTTCAGATTAACGCGTCATGACTGTATATTTTTCAGATTTCATAAATAAATTAATGTTGTCTGCAATTTATTTGAAGCTGGATTTGTCTATGATTTTACTTTCCGGTGATGGATTAATATATTTCAAGTGATAAGCTATTTCATTCATGAGCAGAAAAATAAATGACATTTCATGAATAATAAGTCTCTTATGGACATTTGATTTAAAGATTAAGTCATTAACCTATTCCTTCTCGGAGACCATTTTTGACACCCCCAAGAAAAAGAACTTACAAGCAATTTCTTCATTTTCCACAATATTTCTACCCTAGAAGACAGATTTTTCTTATTTCAACAAAAAGTTATAGTTTTTAACCTCTTCTATTTTGGACCAGTCTACAATTTTGTTGTGCGGTAATGAGTTAACACTGTTCCATAGAATTCTTGTAGCACTTTTACAATGTCTAGTTTATACATTTATTTCAGATATCTTCGACTCCACACTCTAGCATCCCAGGGCTATGCAGTTGTTGCCATAGATGGGCGGGGCTCATGTTATAGAGGTCTTAAGTTTGAAAGCCATATTAAATACAGAATGGTGGGTATATGAAGGAGTTAGTCTATAACTATAATGTGGACTGTCAGGAAAAAAGGGACCTCTTGAGTTTCATAAAACTAATAGTTGATAAAGAGATGGAATTTAGCACAGGTCAATCAGAAATTAATGGATCGTTAGCCAAACCCACTGACCTCTGATAGGATGTTCAATTCAGATATCAGCTCATTACCTCATAATGATGCTTTTTATGCTCCTAAGAAAGAAAGCTTTTGAAAACATTGTGGAAAATAAAAGAAATGGCTTGTTACAGGCAATTTCTTCATTATCCACAATCTTTTCTTCCACAAAAGACACAGATTTTAAGAAAATTCAAATGACTGTAACAACAACATAAAATATAAAATGTTAGTTGATGACCTAAACATCATAACTGAAGTTTGAAGCTGTATTTACATCATTCATGTAAAAAAAAAAACACACAAAAATTCTTATCATATATGTAAAAGTTCGTAGTTAACTTCCAGTCTAAATAAATGATTTAATCCATTACCAGATGACAAAGTTTTAGTCTGGTCCAAATTGAAAGAAATTTGATGGTATTTTAAAAGCCTTTGTTGTTTAGGGTAGAAAAACAGTGTGAATAATGAAAAAAATCCTTGTAACAAGCAATTTATTTACAAGTTATTTCTTTATTATCCGCTATTTTCTTGAAGGATGTCAAAAAGGAGGATTGTTTTGAAATGATTTAATTGGTTAATCAATTGTTTGATTGACAGCAGAATCTGTCGACTGTACCCTTAAATTAAAACTAAAGTGAGGTAGAATGACCATTCTAGATTCAGAAAATCTGCAAGAAGCTATAAATATTGATCCTGGTTAGCCTGCACAATTTGTGCATTCTGACAAGGGTTGATAATTGTTACACTTCACAGAAGATCATTTTATGCCCTCCGGGTCACTTATATGAACCATTAGCCAAGGGTCCAAGGGGCCTTTCTAACCCATTGCCAGACAAAATTTTAGACTAGTCCAAATTCAAAGAAGTTTCAGACAACACTTTCTGGATTCTGAAATCATAAGAATCTTTGTCTTCTGGGGTAGAAAACATTTATGTTGCTGGGATTTTGTACTTTAGAAACCATAGTGGGAAAAAAAAGAAGAAAAAATTACATGTTGACCACATGGGATGGTTTCATTTCAAATTCAATCCAATTTTCATTGTCGTCAGAATTGGACCAGTCTAAGAATGGGAAAGGGCTAAAATCATTTTCTGCAACTTCATTCAATTTGGACCATTCTAAAATTTTGTTGTTTGGTAATGGGTCAAAGTTAGCCAATAAGCCCTTTGATTTCTGTTGACAGGGAACAACAGAGGTTGAAGATCAAGTGGAAGGATTACAGTGGTTAATGTCGCAAGTTGATTTTATAGATGAAAGTAGGATAGCTATACATGGCTGGTCATATGGTAAGACTTAGCAGAAATCGTAAATGGAAACAGCACAACTATACAGTACATAAAACCTGGGTCTTACTAAATTGACCAATTGTTGACCCTGCCCACTTACTCCATTGGCCCCGCCCATGGATTCCAACATGAAGTTCTGCTTCAGTTTAAACAGTGTTATTTTGCAAAATTTATAGCCAGTATCATGTAATAAAAAAGTAAAATGGTTGGTTGGCGACCTTAACATTGTAACTACAGCTTGAATAAGCTGTAGTTACAATGTTTAAGTCGCCAAACCAAAAAAAAATGTTTCACACAAATGACACCCAATGTCAAAGTCTAAAGCTAATTTTGGGCTTAGTGAATGATTTGATTGGTTGATCGATCCCTTGAATGACTGCCTTGATTGGTCAATTTCCGAGGGAACAAACAAAAAAAGCTGCCTTTTAGGAAATAGTTGTCAACTTACACCTAAGAAAAGTGCATAAAAAGGACTCTTCTGATTTTGATGTATAAAATTGTTGAGTAGAATTGTTAAGGGAAATATCACAACTATACAGTAGATAAAACCCTTGGTCTACATAAAAGAAGTCTACACTGAAAGAAAGTGTACAGGAATGTATAAAATTTTTGAAGCATCTCCCTTAATTTTGTGAACTCATTAGGTTTGCTTTATTCCCTGAACCAGTCTGATGTTAACCCCTCACTAGATGACAAAATTTTAGACTGATCAAAAATGGGAGATGTTTCAGACGACAATTTCTGTTGATGAAATTTTCTTAATTTTTTTTGTGTGTCTTTTGAGATAGAAAATATTGAATAAATTGAAGGAATTACTTGTAAGAAGTGTATCTTTTCATTTTCCACAATGTCTACAAAGTTTTCTAAAGCTTTTTGTTTGAGGGTCATAAAAAAGTGGGACTGTGTGGGATTTGGTTAATAGAGATGGTCTCTTAAGTAGTGATGGGCCGATGATCGATTATAATGGATTTTCAGTTGGTTTAGTCATCCGATTACGATAATGGACTAAGAAATTTCGTAAATTAGTAATCTGTTTGTAACATGCTTATCTGACATTTGGTACATAGGCAAAACATCATGATCATAATGTGTCATATTTTTAGAATTGGCGGCCATTGCTGAATGTATCTTTCAGCTTTGAGCTTTCAGTGTTCTGCCTAGGCCGCAATTCCACGATAGTCTCACCTTAAATTTGTGGATGTTGCATGAAAATTAGTGTCTGTGCAAAAATTGTTGTGTCCGAAATTCAGTGTTTTTTTTTCTCTTTTTTTGACGAGTCTGTACAACAGACCCAGTCCTAATGACAAAAATGCTATTCTTACCCAAAATCAGAAAATTCCCTACAAAATATTCTGTTACATTGATGAAAATTCCACCATATGAGACTCAATGATATTTTTAGCCATATAACCGAGATGTCATTTTTCAAAATTTGGAATTCCCTTAGATCAATTTATTTTAGTCATATGGTTCCGAGTTAATGATCCTACATTATGCAAAAAATGGGATCCAGTGCATTTATCTTAAGTCAACTCGAATGTAGTGCTTATTCAAAGAATAGATCGGTCAATCAGACCTACTATTTTGGTCGAGCCCTCTTGTAGTGAGCGAGTCATAGTTTACACTATGACAAGTTGGTGTATATGCGTTAGAGTGTTAGTACGTTAGTCTGTAAGTCTGTCCGCCCGTCCGTCAGAATTTGACCAGACAATTTCTCCTACATTTAAGGATGGATTTCAAAATGACATGGCACAATTATTCTCCATCATGAGTAGATGTGCCATTTGAAATAATTTTTGGGATAGTTCTAATGTCAAGGTCACAGCTCAAGGTCAAACACTAAAATTGTGATTGTCAAGAGCATTTCTGCTACAATTTTGGATGGATTTCAAAATAAATTGGCACAATTATTCTCCATCCTTAGTAGAGTTGCCATTTGAAACAATTTTTGGATAGCTTCAATTCAAGGCCAAAGCTCAAGGTCAAATGATGGTCAAAACTTTGGAGGCTCAACAGCAGTTGTCCTTGGAAAACCATCTAGTTTTGCGATATTTATTCGACCAAAACATTGTGTAAAGCATTCTTTATAACTATCAAATGACACTCTGATTTGACTCAAATAGTCAACAAAACAAGGAATAATTCATATTCTCAGTGAGAAATAATTGACAGCTAATTATTCTGTGCTAAGATAAGTTATGAAAGGCTGTATTTTGTTCTTAAAAGGAGTTTGCCGTTGTAAGTGTACCTATATCAGGACCCGGCATATCGGGATCGATTTTGTCCAAACTAATCGTTGTCAATGGTTTATATAGTATCAGACTTTTACAAAATTTTTACAGAATCACAAAAACTCTGTTTGTAATGATTTAAGATAATTAACAAGGCTTTAAATCATTTGCAGCTTGATTCTTTTTTGCACTGTCTCAGAATTGAAAACTCTTATCTCCATATCAGATGGATCCCTCCGACCCTTCTATTGATACTTTTGAATGTCCAATGCAAGGCTTTAGGGTCCAAGACTTCAAACCTGCAAAAGTTTCTAGTCCTATTTCAGATTAGATCAGCATTATTTTGTAATATGTTAAAAAGATATTACAGATATTAAGTCACAAAAGTTTTAGTGTAGTTGGCTTCAAGATTATGCCGGTTTACAGAATGATGGGGGGGATTATGAAATTAAGCTATGATGTTTAATAATACAGTGAAATGGAACCATCTCTTTCATTGTGAAAATGTCTCCAAAAATTTAGGGCTAAGGGGGCAATTGTCCCCTCTTCTGAAAATCCTTGGCAGAACACTGAGCTTTAGCTTTTATATTTGATGTGGGGGAGGCAGATGCAGGATAATAACTCCGAAATGAATTGTATTTATTTTTTGTAATCGATGGTCATATGATTATTTTTAGAAGATGAGTCTTCCCTTTAAAAGAGACCTTATTAATATTAGTGTTTGTTTGAAGTTGATTATCATAGTGAGACTCATTTGTTAATAGTGGGACTCATTTGTTTTCTATGCTAAGCACAATGATTTTTTTCTCGAACTCCTTGCAAGTTTCAGATATGAGTTTTGGGGGAACTGTCAGATGGCAAAACCTAATTTGGTCTTGTTAACTTCTTGTTCTCTGGTAATAACCTTTTACTTAGAAAACGAAATTCATTTTAACCCTGTCTTGAGAATTAACCAAATCTCCATCAAAATACAAAATCAATAGATTGAAAATCAAAGCTCACAAGTTTTAAACAAAAGATATAAGTATCATTGCATAAATGATGAAAAATCAAAATAGAAGGCAGTAGTGGTAATGCCATAGCATATATACATAGAAAACTGTATTGATGTCAAATAAACCGATTATGTTATCGATCATTAGTTGATTTATTCTTCTGACTAAAAACCGATAATCGATTACGATTTGAAACCTATTGCCCAACACTACTCATAAGCAAGATCGACTGTACTTAGTATTTTGGAATTAAACCTTCTTTGGTAAGTAAATGATATCTAGAATCATGTTAAAATAAGTTTTGTTTGTATTTCAGGTGGCTATATTTCATTGATGGGTCTCGCCCAACGCCCTGATGTATTTAAGGTATATTATATACCTATAAAGAATATGGATTAAAATCTGGCTATGTAATACAACTCGACAGAAAAAAATCAATATTCGGCATGTACCAAAAAAAGTGTATTCGTTGAGTACCGACTACTTTTTTGTGTATTGACGTTCGGGTTTGTCAGAAAGTAGGTTATTTCTTAGCCTTTTAAGAGAATTTTATTCGGTCTCATCCAATAAAAAATACCTGCACACGATTCTCGAACACAATAACAACAAATAGAAAAACACACTGTTGTAATATTCCCTATGTACTGTGAGCAGTTATTTTTCTACTCCAGCATAAAAGATGAGGGCATATTGTTTTACCCCTGTCCATCTGTCTGCATTACTGTCTGTCTGCAGTAACTTAACCCTTTCCTGTTCAATCCCTGGCTTTTACGTCCCTGTGTTTTTATACTTCAGAAAACATTGGGGAAAAAAAAAAGAAACTGCTTTTCATAAGCAATTTCTTATTTTTCCACAATATTTTCTACCCTACTGAATGATTATTTTTCAAATAAAATAGACTTTAACATTTCGTCTGCAGAACCTTTGAATTAGGACAGGTCTAAAATTTTCTAAAACAGGAAAGTGTTAAACCAAGATAAATCTGCAGTTACTTTAAGATTGTATTGGGATACAGTTCTCACATGTGGTATGTGGGTAAATTTGTCTGTAGGCATAAGCTCATGACAAGGTCAAGGTAATATTTGATAGATTACAGCTATCAATATAAAATGAATTGACAAATTAGATCTTTCATTTAGGCTGGAAGTGAATTTTGGTCTTTGAAATTAATGTTTTGTGTTTTTTTGTGAATTTCGCAATTTAAACTCCAAAACTACAACTTATTCAAGCTGTAGTTACGATGTTTATGTTGCTAACCAAAAGTTTTCTTTTGTTACATGATACTGCCCATAAATTTTGCAAAATAGAGCTGTTTGCAATCTAAGTCAAACTTTCTGTCGGAGGTTGTGTGTGTGTGGGGGGGGGTCTGTGATACGTCAATTACCGGTATGTCAATTTCAAAGTCAGCTATGAAGTGAAAGTTTCTTACATAGATGGCTGTTCACCCATTAATAGAAACAAAATCTTAGACTAGTTTAAATTCAAAGAAGTTGCAGGTGACAATTTTTAGTTGATTGAATATTGAAATTCTTTATCTTTTAAGTCAGAAAACATTGTGGACTTTTAGGTCACTAAAAAACCATTTAACATTTTTTGGGTCCATGTTAGTTGCCATAAATTTTGTGAAATAATGCTATCTAACCCATGCCCACACAATGACGCTTTTAAATGCCCCTCTATATGAGAGCTTTAGAAAACATTGTGGAAACTGAAGAAATTTCATAAACCTAAAATTATTATCTGCAACTCCTTTCGCTTTGGACCAGTTCATAAATTTTACTGTCTAGTAATGGGTTTAGACAACCACAGAATATTCTACGTGTGTCTTTCAAGGCGGATCAATGTGCTTGCTTCGTAAAATTGTTGATTCATTGATCGAATGTGGTTTAATGGCTCTTTTAACAATATTTCTGTCATATCATCCTTTCCCAGCCTCCACCTACTCATGTTACTTAGGTTTAGGATTATCCAACCTCTCAAGATTATTATAAATGTCAGGCACATATTCATTCATTAACAGGTTGCAATAGCAGGTGCCCCTGTAGTAGACTGGAAGCTTTATGATACAGGCTACACAGAAAGATATATGGATACACCTGACAACAATACATACGGCTACCAACAAGGCTGTGTTTTGAGTTATGTTGATAACTTTCCTGATGAGTAAGTTTTAATTGTGAAAAAAGGAACTCTCTGGGAAATAATAGATCACTGCTATTAATCAAATATTCTATCATTTAACCCATATCCACAAAACTAGGCTTTCTGATGCCCTGAAGTAATACAATTATGGAAAATTTTGTGGGAATAGGAGATATTGCTTGCAACAAGCAATTCCTTCTTTTCTCACAATGTTTACTACCCTGTTTGGCACCTATTATCCAATTTACTGCAATTTTAAATGCCATCTGCAACTTCTTTCAATTTGGATTGGTCTCAACTATTAGCTCAACAATTTGAAGAATAGGGGGGCTAATCTGATCACCAGGCATCAGCGTCGGCATAATGCTTTGGTTAAACATTATGTGCAAGTGTAATATCTCTGTTTCTACTAATGCTATTACTCTGAAATTTTCCACATGCTTTTGTGGCAATAATATCTGCCTGTAGACACAGATTAAATACTCTGACATTCATTTTAGTTGAATTTTAGACATTTTGGGACTTAAAATTCTTAGTTAAACCTTGAGTGCAACTGTCATATATCTTTGATAACTCTCTTTCTACCAATCTATTTTTGTGAGACTTTGCACATGCTTTTGTAACCATCATATCATTTTTAGGCTTTCAACTAACAATTTGCTATTTATTTTATATCCATGGCTATATATTTGGAAAATATACAATATGATTTTGTTTATTACCTCATTGAAATGGCAAAGGTCAGTGGATGTTCTCTGCAATCCATCTATTATTTGAAATTTGAGAGAGAGAAGGTGAGAGCAAGAGAACGAGAGGTTGAGAGAGGGAGAGGGAGAGAGCAAATAAGAATATCTTTGTTGTCATTCTAAAACCTCATAACTAAAGCTAGAATCAAACAGTAGTTATGAGGAAGACAACAATGTCATGCAGAACAGTAAAATTAAATGACTTTTCTCAATCATAAAACTTGCTAAAATTTATAAAGTTTGGATACTGTTCAGCCTGCAAAACGCATGCAAAGTTGCCAGGGTGAATATATTTCAAATTTCTGAGATGGTCTTTTTTTTCAGTCAAGTCATATTTGTAAAACTGATTACACTTGTGACAGAATGATCATTAATTTGACTGTGTACTCAGATATATAGAATCTGACCTGAAATTACTTATGAAATAAGAAGATCTTAATCTTGTTTAGAATAGAAAGTAATTGATTTCTGTACAAGTAGGATTTATACGTTTGAATTCAGAAACTTTTGTGTGTTCCTTTTAACTAGTGATTTTTCTATTCTGGGTCAGGCAAGGGTCAAGCCTAAATTTTAGGGCAATGATAATGCTTAACAACTTAAATCTTACACCAACATTTTTATGTGCTAAAGAAATAAAGCTTTGAAAAGCTTTAAGAAACAAGCTTGTTTTTCCCTATTTCACAATATTTTCTACCAAATATGGTGCTTTTTCATCATTTGACCCATGCCAACACAATAACACTACTGGTTGCCAGCATGAAAATTTCTTTGAAAAACACTGTAGATCCAAATGTAGAACCTTCTTTTTTATAAATAATTTCATCCAGTATGTAAAAACGTGAGATTGTTTTACAACTATTTAGAAGATATGTTTTGTTTCTTCTTAGTGAAAACAGATTATTGATAGTTCATGGTTTGATAGATGAAAATGTCCACTTTCAACATACAGTAGTACTGGTGAACGCTTTAATCAAGGCATGCAAACCTCATTTATTACAGGTAAGGAAACGTGAGCTCAGTCCTTACATTTCAAAATATTACACACTTTTAACAATCAAAGACTAGAAGTAGCCTGTACAAGGTGCATTGTGGAAATTCACAAACCCTCTGTAGAAACTTTGAGTTACTATCTACAGAATGCATTGTAATGTCTTTGTCCAAACTGTTCACCATCCCTCCATAGAAACTCAGAGTTAGATTCTATCTGGATATTGCGTAGTAATTACCCTTTCAGACTGCGTTTAAACCAATTTCGAGTCATACTATCTATAGGTAGAAATGGCTTTGTTGAAACTGTGTCTTTGAATATTCATTTTCTCTCTATAGAAACAGAGAGTAAGATTCTATCTTCAGATTGCATTGCATGATAATTAAAAGCAGATTTGGTCCACTGGTAATGCTCTAGACTCAAATGTCAGAGTATCCAACTTCTATAGGAGTCCAGGAGATATTTGATAGAGGCCTCAGTATGACCTCAGTTGTTGAGAGGGTTTACAAAACCCAATTTCAATAAGAGGATAGCAATGACATGGTTTAGACTTTGCAATAGGAATATTCACTTTCCCTCTATCGTATTTTTATTACTTCAAATATGAAATCACACGTTTTTCTATACATTTCATGTATATTTCAGGTCTATCCACATGAAAGACATGGTATCAGGAACCACGAGGCAAATGAACATTATAAAACAATGCTGCTGAGTTTCTTACAGAAGAACTTGTGAACAATTTAATCCTACCTAGTCTATTAATCCATTCCAACACAACAGGATTTTAGACTGGTCAAAACTGAAAGAAGCTGCAGATAACAATTTCAAGTTGATGGAATTTAAATCTTATTTGTCTTTTAGGGTAGAAAACACTGTGGATAATGAAGACATTGCTTGTTACAAGCAATTTCTTCATTTTCCACAGTATTTTCAAAGCTTTTTTCTTGAGGTGGGGTAGTGTGGAAATGGGTTAAACAACCTTCAAGAATAATACATAGAAAAACACTAGTTACTAGTATGAAGTAATTTCTTTATTATACAACATGTTTTTTAAGCCTGAAAGGTTAAGTTTTTTCAATTTTCGCTATCTTAAAATTGTAGTCCGCAACATATTTCATTTGACCAGTCTAAATTTTTGTCATCTGGTCCTGGATTGACTGATAACCAAGGAAGTAATCAGCATTTTATCATCCTCACGAGTAAAGGGATACCCAGATCATCTTTTTCTATGTTCACTGCTCTTGGGATAACAAGATGGCATTCCGAAAGCGTCACTGTGTGGGAATGGGTTAATATTATTAAAATTTCATGGATATTTCAAGTTTATGAACGTGTGAATGGGTTTCAAATAGGAAAATGCATGTCGTAACATAATGAGGCTGGACTTCTTTCTGAAAAACTTGTTAATCAAGCTTTTAAGCTTAGGTTATTATCCCCCACCATGTAATAAATTGATAGTTTGTCATGGCATACCTACAGATAAATTAATTTTGATGGCATAAAGACAAATTGCTTCTTTGCCAAGAAAGAATAGAAAATAATATTATTCATTTGAATCAATTATCAAAAAATCAAAGCAGCATTGATAAATTGGGACGATTTTTTCAGAAATCGCTATGCATTAAGTTTAAATTTGTAATATACTTAACCCTTTCCTGTTCAATCCCTGGTTTTTACGTCCCTGTGATTTTATGATGGAGAAAATATCGTAGTGACAAGCAATTTCTTCTTTTTTTACAATATTTTCTACCCCACTGAATTTTTCTTTTTAGAATTAAATCCACTTTCAATTTACGTCTGCAAAGCCTTTGAATTTTGACAGATCTATTATTTTGCAAAACAGGAAAGGGTTAAAATAGTGTATGTGTATTGAGAAATCTTACGTAAAGTCGTACATAACAGTTAAAGATGATGAGTTATGTAGTAACCATTATGTAACAAAAGAAAAATTACAAATCCCAAGAAATCCTTGCATTACAGGGGGATTAATTTAAGCTTTTCCTATTTTGCAAAATTTAAGACCTGTCCAAAATCATAGGTTTTGCAGGCGACAATTTAAAGTCTATTTAATTTGAAAAATAATCATTCAGAAGGGTAGAAAATATTGTGGAAAAAGAAGAAATTGCTTGTTACAAGCAATTTCTTCTTTTTCCACAATATTTTCTTGAGTATAAAAGCACAAGGTATATAAAAACCAGGGTTTGAACAGGAAAGGGTTAAGGTAAAACCTCTGTGGTGTAACCTGACAGTAGTCTGACAGGCTATCCTTTTTAGCTTTTTTTTTATTTCATTTTTAGCTTGATTTTTTAAGGGTTCTTGTATTGTCATAGCCTTTTGTTCTCATCAAGCAAACACTTTAGTATATGCCTGACATGTATCGAAATTCATAGGTCAATGGATTTTGTAAAACTAAGATGCTAGGGTTTCTCTATAAATCATCTTGGCACAAATTTTGCTCTTGATCTGTTATGATACATGAATGTCCGCAGTGACTCGTCTGTCATCAGAAAATTAGTTTTAATACTCTACAGGTCACAATGTTTGACTCAATATTTCCCAAAATTGCTGTAAATGTTTGTTTGGTTATAAAGATCCCTATGTTCGAGCCAATGTTGGAGTTCAAAGTTCATTTTGGGCCTATAGGTTTGATTGGTCTATCAATTTTATAACTGAGACTCGTCAATTTAGGCCCAGTCATTTTCAAACCTGTTGAAAACATATGTCTAACACTCAAAACGTTCCTTAATAGCAATTTTAATGGTACTGGTCTAGAGGTCGCAACTTTTGCTCGATCTTTCTCAGTATCACTAGAAAATGTTGTATAGTACCCCATTTAATACGATGACATTGTCAATGGCAAATGATTTTAATGACAACACCTTGGTAACCGTTCTACATGTAACAACTTTGACTTTAAGTTTTTTCAAGTTTGATGAAATTTTTCTATGCTATTGATGAAGGTCATCATTCAAGTATGATGCTATTCTCTTCAATATCAAGATAAAAGGGGCCTTAGTGTCAATTTGCTTGGTTCTGCTTTACTTGTAACAATTTTTCTTCAGTTATTTAACTAAGTTGCAGAAAATATTGTTAATGCTATGAGAAAATGGTTCATGGTTTATATTAGAGACCTTCCAGCAAATATTAACCCTTTCCTGTTTTTGGAATTTTGGACTGGTCCAAAGTGAAAGAGGTGAAAGATAATGAAAATTGGACGAAATCTGAAATGGAATCGTTCTATGTGGTAGAAAATATCGTAAAAAAAGAAGAAATTGCTTGTTACAAGCAGTTTCTTCTTTTTCCACAATATTTTCTCAAATATAAAATCACAGTGACGTAAAGTACAGTGGAATCCTCTTAATTGCATTCCTGATAAAAGCAATTCACTGCTTATTTGCAACTGACTTTATGCACAATTACAAAATGTATTAGTTCTAAGAAAATAAATTGCTCCTCATAATAGCAATTTCTGGTTAATAGCTATGAAAGTGTTAACTAATTGGTGTTGCCATTAAAGGTAGGTATCGATATTTTTTTCATGTCACAGATCTTAATTATTTTTATTTCCTATCATATACTATTTGAATACAATATTCCTAAAAGTAGTTTTGCAAAAATCTGAGGTCGCTTATCAGAAAAAAGCAGGATATTTCCCTAGTAGCCTACGTAGGCTATTAATCTATTTTTAGATTGATCCGAGACAGTTGCAAAGAATATAGGATCATTCACGTGTTGCGAATAACTATTGGAACCTTGCATTTAGTTTAAATTACATCAAACCAACGTCATCATTACGTCATCAGGAGTAATGTTCGCTAGCCTGTCTTGAATTTTGTGAAGATCAGTCCAAAACTTTCGTAATCGTTTTTACGAATATACACACTTACTGTAGTTTTGCGCCAACCCTTTCATGTGACTTCATTTAGATTGTTGGCTGTTTCGCTTGTAAATTTGTTACCTTCAGTTGTCTATGGGTCATATGCAAATAAGGTCATTGGAGGTTGACAGCCGAATTCTGTGATATCTAAAAAATAACCTTGAATTCCGCTGAACCTTTCCAATATAACCACAAAAAGCCACTTTTGGCCTATTAGAATACCGCCAAGACAATACGTGACTCAACTTAAAGTATTTAATGTTCGTTTGAGTGTATTTTTCGGCACTTTGTATTTTTTTCTTATCTAGGTTTCAAAAACATCGATACCTCCCTGTAACAGGATTCCACTGTATAATGGGACGTAGCGACAATATCAGTGTTACAGCTTACATAACATAAGCATGGCTTTTTAATCTCTTACCCATAATTTGAGTTGATATACTAGCATAAATATTTGAAATCAGGTGAGAGATTTAGGGCCATCTTACCCCTTTTATTATTTTCATTTGTGTCCAATTTCAAAAAGGACTATGACAAAATTATTGTTTTGGGAATGGGTCTGTCACTTTCTTGCAATGAGATTGACCAGAATTTGTAGTTCATAACTAATAGATGTTCAAGGTGGTGTTTAACACTGAATCTTAAAAAAATAATTTGAAGAATAAAAAGTAATGAAATTTAGTCTAGCATCTTGTTTTTAAATGTGTTCCTTCACCTCGCCTTCCTTTTGTTGAGCCTAGTGGCCACGCACATAGCACAGTGGTAGCGCTTATGACTCCTAGCCATGGGGTCTCGGGTTCGATCTCCGGTCGTAGTGAATATCCTTTCCGACATTTGTCTCCCACCAATGGGTGGATAATCGTAAACCTAAGTGGGATGGGCAGCTGCAGGCTCGGAAAGGATGTAGTGGTAGTACTTGTCTGAGAACTACCAGGAATCTTTTGTTAGGTGCTCGAGCCTCCGCAATTAAAGTGAAATACTGTTAAAAGTGACGTTAAATCCCATTCAATCAATCAATCAATCAATTTTTTAAGCCTGGTTGAGGTGAGCGAGATAGGTTGTCACTATGACAAGATAGTGTATGTTTGTTATTACGTAAGTTAGTAAGTCAGCCCGAATTTGTCCACAACATGTCTCCTACATTTACGGACGGACTTCAAATAACTTGACACAATTGTTCCCATAAATAGTAGCTGTGCCATTTGAAACAAATGTTGAGATAGCTTTAGATTTCAATGTTGCCAGCACAGTCAAACCATAGTTATCCATGGATTTAAATTTTGTGAAGTATTTTGAAAGAGCTTGACCTAAGGATCACTTCTGTGAAGTTTGGTTGAAATGCAATGGTTAGTTTTGGAGAAGATTTTAAGCTCACCTGTGCTCATAGTGAGCTTTTATGATCGTTTAATGTCTGTCGTGCGGCGTCAACAATTGAAGTGTTTACACTCTAGAGGCCACAGTTTTGACCCAGAATTGGTCAGAATAATTGTTTGGTCATGAGGATGAACCCTATTGATTATGAGAGGATTCTATCGGGAAAACACAGGAAAAGGGGCCTTAATGACAATTTCTTTGATTACACTCTAGAGGCCACAATTAGGACTAAATATTCATGAAACTAGACCAGAATAATTATTAGGGCATAATGTTGAGCCCTGTTGATTATTGGAAGGTTCTTTTGGAAACACAGGAAAAGGGGCCCTAATGACAATTTCTTCGTTTACTTTCTAGGGACCACAATTTTGGCTCAATCTTCATGTAACTTAGTTAGAATAATTGTTAGGTGATAAGGATAAACCCTATTGATTATAGGAAGGTTCTTTTTGAAACACAGGAAAAGGGGCCTTAATGACGATTTGTTTGTTAGCACTCTAGAGGCTATAATTTTGGCTCAATCGTTATGAAACTTGGCCAGGATAATTGTTAGGTTATCAAGATGAACCATTTAGGTTATGGGAAGGTTCTATAGGAAAACACTGGAAAAGGGACCATAATGACAATTTCTTTGTTTACAATGTAGAAGTCACAGTTTTGGCTCAATAATCATGAAACTGGTTATAGTTATTTGTCTCTAGTTGCATTTTTTTCAACAGCAGACAATTCAGGTGAGCAATCAGGGACAATCATGGTCCTCCTGTTTGTATTTGTGAAGGGACAGACGGACGGACAGACGCCGGACGATGACAGATCACAATAGCTCACATAGAGCACTTCGTGCTCAGGTGAGCTTATAAACTTACTATTTTTTCCGATATTTTTTTTTTACAAGATAGGCCGAAATAAAAAAAATATATAAAACCCCAATCAGATGTCACCTTTATACCACGTAGTAATAAGATAAATTTGTCATACTTCAGTTGATATAGTATTCAAAATTTCTGTATACATATAACTCAAGTCGACCTAGTAAAGTTAATTGAAGCAGCAATCTAGTATTACTATATATCTTCATTGGGCATGCAAAATATCGTAACTACAGCTTGAATAAAGCTGTAGTTACGACATTTTGCTCGCCCAACGACGGTATAACCTGACCTTTTTTGAAGCTGTGCTACCAGTTGTTTTTAAATAGTATCGGTGAATAGACGAATTGGAACTAATATTTTTGTTATAATCCGCAGATTTTAAAGTAGTGTGATTTATTCTCATTATATGTACAATCAAGGTGTTACGAAAGTGTTACGTAAATTACGGTGATTAATAGATGGATACCTACCGCCAATCAAATAATCGAATAATCAATCAAATTATTAATTTAGATCGGAAATACAATGTTAACCTCCGATACGTTTGTCTAACATTTTCATTGGGTGGCGACTTAAACGTAGTAACCACAGCTTACTAGGTCTAGGTCGCAAACCACTGACTTACTTCTGTTTTTGCAAGCTGTTTTCTTCTAAAATTGAAGACATACTGCTTTATCGGAGATCGATAGGCGTCACTACCGAATAATCAATTAACAGTGTAGTGTCTGATAGCTTTCCGTCAACATTCATTGTGACGGGTACTCATCACATTTCATTCTCAATGTGATGCTTAACCGTAACTGAAATATTGAAGGAAAAAATAATTTAGAAATTGCCTTTGTATGAATAATTGCAAACCGTCACTGATAAGCTAAAATGTGACGGTTATGCACCACAGTTATTGGAATTCTAAATGTCTTACATATATTGTAAATTCTTTGATAAGCTTTTAAAAAACCGCGATGGCTATGTGCGTCACGTCATTGTGTGGATGTACATTTTGTTGATGAAATGAATATTGTTTTCATTTACAAGACAAGGTATTTATTGAAACTCAAAGCATATTTTAAAGACACTACAAATCTGCGTGGCTCATATCTTCAGCGGTAGATTGTGTCTAGCTAGAAAATAAAGCAATGAATTTGATTCTAATTGAAGGTGTTTTTATATGATTCACGTTGACAATCAAAGGTACTTGAGCGGCGGTTTTGACAGTGGATAAAAATCATTTATTTTGTATAGTTACGTTGTGACGATTTACCATCACAATAGGAAATGGCGGTTAGGCATCAGATACTAGAATGATTATTCGGGTTTGACACCCTTGGTTAGGGTTCCCACGGTCATGGAAAAATGAAAAGAAAAAAAAAAAAAAAAAAAAATTAGAAAAATTCAAGGTCAGGGAAAAAGTCAGGGAATTTTGAAATAAGTCAGGGAAATTTTAAAATATGGCAAAAGTCAGGAAAAAACTGGGAATTTCATAAGCAGATGTAGAAAATTTTAAGAAATTAAAGGAAAAAAATGAAATGGCTATGGCAGTTTCTTCTAAAAAAAAAAGGAATGGGTGTGTTTACCTTTATATTTCATAAGAAAGCATAATTTGTGGATGTATTTGTGAACTCATCTCTAATTTGAGCCTGTTTAAGAGAGAAAAAAGCCTATGAGCCAGTTTTGTTTGCAAAGTGCAAACACACATTAGAAGAAACTGAAAGGGTTTTAAGCGCACCTTGCCGTCTGAGCTGTTTTACGCACGGTAAATGCAGACGATTTTGGTCAGGGAATTTTGAAATTTAGTCAGGGAAAAGTCAGGGAATTTTACTTTATGAAGTTTGTGGGAACCCTGTTGGTGGTCAGAAAAGAAATATCATTCATGTACATAAATGCTTTATTCATGTACATGAATGCAGTTTCGAAGACCTTCCTAAGAAGAATTTCAAACCTTCCTAGCGGGTTGCCTAAACGTTCAGAAGTGGGACAGTGTCTCAAACACAACTTCATCTATTCAATAATGTATAAACATATATCAATTACTGTCGTGGTTGCGCTGTTGGCAGCGGTGGTGTTCAGAAATTTACAGGCCTATGTAGATAATATTGTGATAACAACAAAACCGAACACATCATATGATTATATTATAATTGGAGCCGGCTCTGCAGGCAGTGTGATTGCGTCGAGACTTTCAGAAAACGAAAATATCTCTATCTTATTGGTTGAGGCAGGCGGCAGCGACAATTCGAAATCGTTTCATGTTCCAGCACGCATGTTTGAAAATTTGTTTACGGAATATAATTGGAATTATCCCTTAACAAAACCAAAACGTGCCCAAAATCTCCGACCTCCGGAGGCTGAAGAGTTAATAGCCGCAGGCCGTGTCTTAGGTGGCGGGGCTAATCTGAACTTCATGCAGTACACACGTGGAAGTCGATACGACTATGACAATTGGGAAAGAATGGGATGTAAAGGCTGGGCGTACAAGGATGTTCTTCCTTATTTCAAGAAATCCGAGGACGTTCAGTTTGAGGCAGACGACAAATACCATTCGACCGGTGGTTTTCTTGGGGTCAGTGAATCGTCTCACAAAGATGCTTTTGAGTACTTATCAAAAGCTGGTAATGAACTGGGTCTGAAAACAACTGATCATAATGCCGAGACTGATCTTGGTGTGAGCAAATATTATAACACAATTAAAAATGGCGTTCGTTCGTCCCCGTCAATACATATTCTGCGCCAAGCCATGAGACGGCCAAACCTACATGTTATTCTTAATACGTTGACCAAAAAAGTTCTAATTAAAGAAGGCAAAGCTTATGGTGTGGAAATTGAAAGGAATGGGAAAACTGAAACGGTTAATGCAAGGATTGAAACAATAGTATCTGCCGGTACGATAGGATCTCCAAAACTGCTAATGTTATCAGGGATCGGACCAGAAAAGGAACTGAAGCAACATGGTATTCCGGTGGTAAAAGATTTACCGGTAGGTTTAAACCTGAAGTGTCATCCTACCATCCCATTGTGGATAAGTACAAATCGATCAGATTTTGCAGCCATATTTCCTACGGTGTCTGATAAAGTGGAATACACCTTGTTAAAGTCCGGAATGCTATCCGATAGCGTAATAGGTGGAGGTGTCATTTTTACTAGAATGGATGGACAAAACAAAGGAGTGCCGGATGTTCAGATTGATATGAGTACCGTCCGAACTTTACCGGATATTTTCGGAGTTCGAGATCACCCGAATCTTGTTAAAGGACCTGGCTTTAGTTTTATCTTTTTCATTTCACACCCTAACAGTGTTGGAGCTGTCAACTTGAGGAGTGCAGATGTTCATGATATGCCGTTGGTCGATCTTAACTATTTTGAAGACGACCGGGACGTGGAAGTTGGCATTTTTACTATCAGATTCATTAAGAAGCTTTTGAAAACCTCACCAATGACGTCGATCAATGCCTCAATAGAATTGAGTCGACTGAAATACTGCGAGCAGGAAATTTTCGATTCTGATAAATATTGGGATTGCTTTATAAGACAAGCACTTGTTTCGTATCACCACACTGGAACGTGTAAGATGGGGGCCGCAGATGATCCGACGACTGTCGTTGACCCACTTTTGAAAGTAAAAGGAATCAAAAGACTGAGAGTAGTTGATGCCTCAATCATGCCGATCGAACCGTCAGGAAATACAAACGCTCCAGTTATAATGGTTGCAGAAAAAGCGGCTGATCTTATCCTCCGGGATTTCAAGTTATTCGCCAAGCATTATGTATAATTTAGAGAATGGCTGACACGAGAATCTCTCTTAAACGTCATGATTCGGCTGAAAAAAGTTTGATACACGATTTTAAATATTCTTGACCAGATTTAAATATATAACCAGAAATAATTTGTTTTTAGAGGTGCCTTACAACAGATTTTTGACAAAAGTTGTAACCTTCTTCTCTTGAATTTTTGGCTTGTGTCAGTAAAAGTACCTAGTCAGAAGAACGATGCAGGTCTTACTAGTACTATTTTTGGATTATAAAGAAAAATTCTTTGTAAAAGCGTATAGAATTATGAGGTACTTATACCCTATAGTGCTATTTGATATAAAATTAAGGCATGGGTCGCAATTATTACACAATTTTAGGTCGTAAAACAGGACCGTAGGAAGCATTCTAAGAGGGGGTGGGGTTGCTAAATAAGGAACTAGGGAAGTGAATTTTCTTAGTGCGTGTATACGAATCAGTACAAAATATTGCGCCATTCTGCATTATTATCAGAATTATTAGGAGAGGGGCTTAGCCTTCCAAACCCCCCCCCCCTCCCTAATGCTAATCCTTATAGAAAATACATGGTGAAAGGGAAACCATGAACTGACTTAAAAGTGAAACTATCATTAGTAAATATGTTGTAATGAAAATCTGATATAAGGCATCTGTACATATTTCCTTGACTTTAATTTTGATTTTGTTTAACTGTAAAGTATCTATAAAGCTACCAAAAAGTAGAGCCTACCACAGTTAAGCTTTCTGTTATATTTGTATCATTTTGTGGTATAAATAATGTCCATAATGACCGACTCAATGGAATCCGCACCTACTGAAAAAAAATTGTAGCATTTACTCTTTAGCAATGTTTTCTCCGTTTTTTTTAGATTCTAACATTTTCTAGAGTTTAACCAATTTGACACACCACTAGATAGGAAGTCGACAGCTTTATTTTTGCAAACTGAATGATCAATTATATGTAATAAAAAACCTATTGGTTGGTTAGCGACCTAAATGTTGAAACGTTTGAATAAGTTGTAGTTAGGTCGTTTTAATGGCCAAGTTAATAAAAATTTGCTAACATAAATGACGGAGTTCGAATTCCATTTCCGGTGTAAATAAAAAGATTTGAAAGACCAATTTATTTTATCGACAGCGACATCTGCCAATTGACCAATCGCTGGCGCCGCCAAATTACTTCATTAACCACGCCCATTGACTCCGCTTCGAATTTTAACGGCGTTATTTTACAAATTTTATGTCAAGGGGTATGTAACAAAAACCTAAAATGGTTGGTTGGTGACCTAAACGCCGTAACTACAGCTTCAATAACGCTTTCAACTTCTACTGGTCGTAATTATTGAATTTACGTCGCTAATCACGTCGAACATGAGCTATTAAACGAACTCAGGCGACATTTAAGGGATGTACGCTAATTTTAGGAGTATGGGTAGGATTAAGGGACTATCATTCCGGCAATACAATTGAAAAAAGGCAGGGCTTCGCACTTTCAAAGGGCCCTTCTAACAGGAACTAGCTGAAGTACTGCAGAAGGTAAATTACTCATTCCCTTGAAAGACTGCGCGTTATTGAAACCTCTCTGCTGGTAAGGATATTGGTACCTGTGTTTTCGCTTATGATAAAGAGAGTCTTTACGCTTTTTATATATCTTCTAGAATCCTGGTATAAAGCCATTTTCAAACTGTAAACCTGTTTGGAGGAGAAAGGTTTTGAAAAAAAAAAAAATCGAAGATAACTGGGCACTACTTCTCTTCTACCCCAGAAATACCTTATTGAATTCTTCAAACCGGGCAACACTGGTGGACGTCAACGTCCACCAAAAACGAATGTTGTTCACGACATTGTCTTAAAATGGACTTTGTTTATCTACATTAGTCTGTGTTCCTCTCAAGGTGACGTCATAGACTTCAATATGGAACCATATTAAAGCCTTTCGCATAAATTTCTGGTCTATAAGAATGATTTGAGGTCCTGAGTTGGTCATTTGACTTTTTTATGTAGAGTAGTTATCCGTCAGTTAGACATTTAAAATGTTTTATTATTATCATCAACCGTCGGAAAAACTGATTATTTTCACTTGAAACTACCATCAGCTTATCATAGCTGTCAAATCTTAAGATTCAAGTATCAGTCGGATCGTATTATGACTCACCTGATTCATGAACCACTTAGACAGCCACCTGTCTAAGAGAGCCATGTCTGAAAGGTTTCTAGGTTGGCTGTCTTCTACAGGTACGACTGCACTTTATACAAGCTATGTAGGTTAATCAGTCATGCTAAACCCAAAATATTCCTGTTTTGTCAGGATGTATAGACATACATCAGACAGCATATACACGAAGTCTGATCTTAGTCTAGACCACTTACTTGTCTTTTCTTTAGGCCACAGCTGTTTTAAATTAAATTTTCAAAATAATGATTAACTCAAAATAAGTACATCAAAAGGTATTATCCCTCTGAATTTAATGCGATTCTGCAAAGGATTTCATTCAGCAAGATAGGGGTTAACAATAAAAGAAGATTGGTTGAATGGGGTTTAACGCCACTTTTAACAGTATTTCAGTCATATCGTGGTGGCTGGAGCACCTAACAATGTATTCCTGGTATTTCTCACACCAGTACTACCACTACATCCTTTCCTAGCCTCCAGCTGCTATCCCACGTAGGTTTACGATTACCCAGCCATTGGTGAGAGACAAAATGTCTGAAAGTATATGTGCCGCCGCCGGTGACCGATCCGATGACATCCTATGATTGAAGATTAGGAGTCCGACGCGCTACCGACTGCGCTATGACGGCGGCTATGTGATTCTTCTTTATTCCTATCTTAAATCAGGGATTGGACAGTAAAGGGCTGATTTGATAGAGGGCCAATAGGAATTGATACATATCAAACATTAAAGCTCAAGGGCTTATTGTTATGGAGACGAAGATTTTCAAAGATGTCATTCTTTATTCCTTTGTAAAATCAGGGATCGCACAGAAAAGGGCTAATTTTCAGAGTATGGTAATTCTTTGTAAATTGGTAAAGATAATAGGCGGTGATATAGACCAAATATCAAAACTCTAGGCCTTGTGATTTAGAAGAAGATATCTTAATGGTTTTCCTCCGGTTGCCATGGTAATCAGAGTTCTTCATTTATTCCAATTTTTCGAAGTATTTTGAAAGAGTTACTTTAGGATGTCGGAAACTGATGATTAGATTAGGAAGAGAAGAAAATCGAATTGTTTACGGAAGGACGCTTGACATTTACCGATCACAACAGCTCACTTCGAGAGATAATAGGCGATGATATATACCAATTATCAAAACTCTAGGCCTTGTGATATAGAAGGAGATGATATCTTTAGTTATCTCCGGTTGCCATGGTAATCAGAGTTCTTCATTTTTTAAAATTTTTCGGGGTGTTTGAAAGAGCGGGGCTTTAGGATAATTTATGTGAGTTTGGTTGGAATAAATTCTGATGGTCAGGTATTTCAATTGTTTACGGAAAGGCAGACGGACGCCAGACATTTACCGATCACAATAGCTCATTTTGAACGTGTTATGCTCAAGTGAGCTGAAAACGAGAAGCTCTTCCTTATGGCAAATATTTCTATTTCTCATTTTCTTACAATGTTCTAACATAAAAATGACATATTTTTTTTATTAAACATCTTTTAAATGGATATGTATAGAGCCGCATTCATTATTGTCCAGTCTAACATTTGTCAACGTGCGATGTCTAAAGGGAATTTCATCTTTTCTATCGAAAGGAAAGGGTTTTCTTATGATTTAACATTATTAAGTCATATATTTTCAATCGAATCGATGGCCATGTCCACTAACTCCGGTAGGGAGTTTGACTTAGATATCCTTGAAATAATTATGGTCAGAGATATGTAACAAAAAAAAGGGGGGGGTTGCGACCTAAACGTCATAACTACAGCTTAAATAAGCTGTTGTTAGTTACGACGTTTAAGTCCCCAAACCAACAAATGTATGATTTTCATTTGCAGATCGATTTTTGATTGACAGCGGGGTCGTATATGTTATTTGCTAATGCGAATTGTCCTTTGTAATGCTGAACCAGAAATGTTCCTGTTCAAGCAGGAGGTACAGACAAAAATCAGCCTGCACATAAGTGAAGTCTGATCTTACTCTACACCACCTGTGTCCTTATCAAGCTAGACTTGTTCATAGAATCAATTTTCAAAAAAATATTAGCTCACAATTAGTGATTACATTTCTTTCAGCCGTTTGATTTACTACAATTTTTAGAAATGATTTTATTCAGCATGAAAAGGGTTAATATTCGTCCCCTTCATCCTCTTCTTCCAAATGTGTATCGATTCCTACTTCTTCGTAATCTTTTTCAAGGGCAGCTAAATCTTCTCTGGCTTCAGAGAACTCTCCCTCTTCCATTCCCTCACCGACATACCAATGAACAAATGCCCTCTTGGCGTACATCAGATCAAACTTGTGGTCAAGACGTGCCCAGGCCTCTGCTATCGCTGTTGTATTACTTAGCATACAAACGGCTCGCTGAACCTTGGCTAAATCACCACCTGGTACCACTGTCGGTGGTTGGTAGTTTATACCAACTTTGAATCCTGTGGGACACCAGTCGACAAACTGTATAGTACGCTTGGTCTTGATGGAAGCAATGGCGGCGTTCACGTCCTTGGGTACTACGTCACCTCTAAATAGCAAGCAACAAGCCATATATTTCCCGTGACGAGGGTCACATTTCACGAGTTGGTTATTCGGCTCGAAGCACGCATTTGTGATTTCAGCCACGGTCAGTTGCTCATGGTACGCCTTCTCAGCCGAGATGACGGGCGCATAGGTTGCAAGTGGAAAATGGATCCTGGGGTACGGCACCAGATTTGTCTGGAACTCGGTCAAATCTACGTTCAGAGCGCCATCGAATCTCAACGAAGCTGTAATAGAAGACACGATCTGACCAATTAAACGATTGAGATTGGTATATGTCGGCCTTTCAATATCGAGACTTCGGCGGCAGATATCGTAGATGGCTTCGTTATCAACCATGAAGGCACAGTCCGAGTGTTCCAAGGTCGTGTGTGTTGTAAGGACAGCGTTGTAAGGCTCGACCACGGCGGTTGCAATCTGCGGTGCGGGATAAATGGAGAACTCCAGCTTCGATTTCTTGCCATAATCAACGCTCAGCCTCTCCATCAAAAGGGATGAAAAACCAGATCCTGTACCGCCTCCGAAAGAATGGAAAATAAGGAAGCCCTGGAGTCCCGTGCAGATATCGGCAAGTTTACGAATCCTGTCGAGGACTTGATCAATCAGTTCCTTACCGACAGTGTAATGACCGCGAGCGTAGTTATTTGCGGCGTCCTCTTTACCAGTGATGAGTTGTTCTGGATGGAACAAAGCACGGTAGGTACCGGTCCTGATCTCATCTGGAAGGAAAGACAAATGGGGTGAGATGTGATAGATGTAAACCGAAGTTCAAGCACAGAAAGTGAAGACACATTTCAGAACTAGCTCGAAACTAACAGAAGTCTGCCAAAAAGACGAAAGAAAAGTAAGTTAAATTGTGTTATGCTGTTGTTGTTTACAATGACGTTACTAATAGAATTCACATTGTACTTGCACATTTTTAGATTATTATCCGAATAAAGTCAACGTTTTCGATTCTTCGGTTTTATTGATGGGAATTTATTTGCTTACCGATTCGTTTATATCAATTTGTAAACCCCTTAATGATGTGCATTTAAAGTTTTAACTGATTTCAAAATTTTTAGGACAAACAAATTTTGAGGGGAAAACTGTAGAACCTGTCTATATCTACATTGTTTGCAATACATTGAAACGGGCCTCGGATATTATTTTTTTTTAAATAAGACAGGCGTCAACGTCATGTGAGTTTACTGATTAATACACGTATTTCCTATAGGTTAATAACGTGATTTGTCCCATTATTTCATGCTTGTAACAATCGGAAAATCTACATTTTATGAAATAATATTTCGTTCTATCAAATGAACGCAATCTTCACGTGATCATACCTATAACAGTTGGTTCAAGATCCACAAAGACTGCACGTGGTACGTGTTTCCCGGTTCCAGTCTCACTGAAGAATGTATTGAACGAGTCATCCCCTCCTCCGATGGTTTTGTCACTGGGCATTTGTCCGTCCGGCTGAATCCCATGTTCTAGACAGTACAGCTCCCAGCACGCATTGCCCATCTGGACCCCGGCTTGACCAACATGGACGCTGATACATTCACGCTGGAGTAAATACAAAATGATACACTAAAACACTTATAAGCAGAATCTTCATTTTTATCGTAGATGTCATATATGATGTCGTTTTTGAAATGATATTTTATTGTAGATTTAGGACAATTATATGGACTGTTGCTGAAATCAATATTATACTGAAAATGTAAGATTGATTGATTGATTGAATGGGATTTAACGCCACTTTTAACTAGATATCAGTCAAATCGCGGCGGCTGGAGCACATAACAATAGATTCCTGGTATTTCTCACACCAGTACTACCACTACACATCCTTTCATAGCCTCCAGCTGCTATCCCAATTAGGTTTACGACTATCAACCCAATGGTGAGAGACACATGTCGGAAAGGATATTGCCGCCGCTGGGGACAGACCCATGACATCCCATGGGTGAAGATGAAAATGTAAGGAGAAAATATTTTTATGCATGTTATTTGAAAGGACCCTGTTTCTAAACTTAATATTTGTTGTGGGATAATTTTCATTGAATAGGCGTTTGTGCAAAATCAAAACAGAGCTTTCATACTGCAATCTATGAATTCACCATTGCACAACGTAAAGAAAGTAAAAACAACAGTTATCGGAAGTTAATAATCCCATATTTTAAAAGAATCTGCAATTATTGCGTGTTTTGTATCTTTTTACTTCTTGCTTATGCCCTTTTTGTGCAATAATAACTTAATTTTACGTTCGTTTATCAAGATTCGAGCGTTCTGGTTGGCTTATTTTTTCATATGTTCACGAATAAAGTTCTGAGCACATCATTTTTTTATGTTTGCATGCGCGCACAAGTAGATCGAATAAATTTTTCGCAAAATCAAAGGACCGAAGGTCCTAAATGTCGCCATGATTCAGGTTTGATTATGATTTTATTATTCACAGTTATTGAGAATGAATCTAAAATATCTGAGTAATATCTGATTATCTTTATTCAAGCTGTATTGAAGACATTTTCTTGCCCCAAAACAGTACATATTAAATCTATTTCTTTTTTGAATGATAACAAAATGTTAGACTGGTCCGAATTGAAAGAAGTTGTGGACCACTTTTCAAAGTTCGTAAATTAGAAAAAATGCTACATGTATCATTTCAGTTATTGCGGGGAAAAGGAGAACCTGTTTATTACATGCAATTTATCCTTTTCCGACAATAGTTTGAAAGATGTAGTTTATGAGTGCATGTGAAGGGTGGAATCAGTAAATCAATTGAGTAAATTGACTAGCTTGCTTCTAGGGACAAAAAACTTATTACAACAAACATTTGTCCCTTTTCCCCGTGTTTAACACTTTCGATAAGATTATTTCATAAAGTTGATTGATTGAAAGGGGATTTAACGCCGCCTTTAACAGTATTTCAGTCATATCGCGGCGGCTGGAGCACCTAACAATGGATTCCTGGTATTTCTCTCACCTGTACTACCACTACATCCCTTCCTAGCCTCCAGCTACTATCGCAATTAGGTTTATGATTATCCACCCAATGGTGAGAGACAAATGTAAATGGAAAAGGATATGTGCCGCCGCCGGAGATCGAACCCATGACATCCCATGATAGAAGATTAGGAATCTGACGCGCTTCCGACTGCGTTATGACGTCGTTTTTTTTTCATTAAGCTACAAATTATTTTTAAAGAGAATTGCATTGTGATAGCTTAAAGAATAAAACATATGTGTACTAACATATGATATTAGAATTAGGGGCCTTTTTGCATGTTGTCAGACAGAATACCTTTAATTTCAAAAAAGATTCATAACCGTGACCATAAAAACATATGTTAAGGTTTATGGAAACCTTATCAAAAATGAAGTAAGATTCCAATTGGTTATATTCTCTTTAGAATTGAAGCTAAAAAGAGAAGTGAAATTGGGCATAGGTTGATGAGTTACAACCACCTTTCTATGTTGCATTATAGATTCTTTACCCTCTATTTATTTACAATTATAGACAGTCCAAATTGAACTGTTTTACAGACAACATGTTAAAGTGGATTTAATATGAAAATTTACCATTCAGGAGGTAGGGTTTAAGAAATTTCTTCTTTTTCCACAATATTTTTTTAAAAAAAAAAAGATTTATATCACAGCGACATGGGATTGAAAAGGAAATAATTAAGTAGGTGTCATTTAGAGAAGACTATATGCTACAAATCCAATAAAGGGGGAGGGAACCAGTTTACTTCTATTTATCTCCCTTTGACCAAAAATTGAATTGGTAAATATTTGTTATGCAAAATTACTACTCTTGCATTGAAAACACACAATTAAGAGTAAAAAAAAAAAAAAAAAAACTCTATGTTTGTTTTTCTAATTATATTTCCAGCACTATAAACCAAAGGGAGACAATATCACAAACTAAAAAAACAGGTATAAAAAGAGAGGCTTTGAAAAAAAGACATCTTTTTGTAAACAGCTGAGTTATTTGGACTATACTTTATGTTAACCCATTCCCACACAGAGACGCTTTTAGACACCCCAAGAAAAAAAGCTTTAGAAAACATTGTGGAAAATGAAGAAATTGCTTATAACAAGCAATTTCTTCATTTTCCACAATGTTTTCTACCCAGAAAGTTGAAAAAATTCAAAATTTCATGAACTTTGAATTGTCGTCTGCAACTTCTTTCAATTTGGACCAGTCAAAGATTTTCTCGTGTGGTAATGGGTTCAGAAAACATTCCAAAGCCAAGTAGTTCCTGCTCCAGGTAAAGAGAGTGATTTCTGTTTTGAAATTTAAATATCATGTTTGTTTCATCATACCTTGTGTTGTGGGTACTCTTTGAATCTTCAAAATAGATTTCATCAACACAATTTGAATAAGTACTCACAAGAAGAGGAATAACAGTGTTAGATTTGTATCACATCTTCTATCTAGAGCTAAGAAGTCACGCAAACCCATTACCAACGCCCTTAACACACCTTGAACACACCTATAACATACCCATAATACACCCAGACGACGACAAAATGTCAGCCAAATTGACGTTTGGCGACAAAACTAGTGAAGCGGTTGCTTTGTTTTGCTGGTTGGCAGTAAATTAAAACTAAGGGATTTCTGATTTTGGAGTAATTTTAACCATTCTGTATTTATCTATTTTGGAATTCAAAGTAAAAACACCACTTTTCCGTTGCTTGATTCAGTCTTTTTTACTATCTCCGATAGACTGTGAGATTCTGTTTGAGCATTGTCCAACTGTCCGTGTGTCAGTCAGACAGTCCGACGTCCGCCCGCCTCTTATGAAGTGATTTGAAAATCAATTGACAATTTCTATCAAAATTGACTGGTCGCGGCTGTCAATCAATATATTTATAAAGCAATCAGATACTGTCCAAATATACAATGAACACTAAGAGACGTACCTTTAGAAGCAGAAGGCTTACCTATGGTCAAAGTAAGGTAAATAAAGGTGAATAGGATTAATAGTTTATTTAGACCGGAAGTATACTCTGAACTCCAACATTAGCAAATACTTATGTGGCACATTTTGTTGTTGCAATTAATACATTTGGTCGCCAACCAACAAATTTGCTCCAGATAGAGTCAGTTGGCGTGGCCAGTGGAGTATGTGGGCAGGGAAAGCGATTCGTTGGTTAGAATATTTATGGCATTTGTGACCACTGATTAGATCTGTTTAAATCAGAGGTCACAAATCAAGGTTATTTATTAAGAATACTTCTCATCTCAAAGGATAACGAAATAAAGATTCAAATGTATCCTTCTGCCTTAGTCCTAATTTATAAGAAGGAGAAAGAGAGACAGATGTAAAGATATATGTATAGATGTATATATAGATGTAAAGATAGATGTATAGATAGATATATAGATGTATAGATGTATAGATAGATGTATAGATAGATGTATAGATAGATGTATAGATAGATGTATAGATAGATAGATAGATAGATAGATAGATAGATAGATAGATAGATAGATAGATAGATAGATAGATAGATAGATAGATAGATAGATAGATAGAGAGAGAGAGAGCTAGATAGATAGATAGATAGAGTGAGAGAGAGAGAGGGAGGGGAGGAGAGAGAGGGGGAGAGGGAATCTAACCACGACTACGCATATTCACTCAGTCGGAATGATTAATGCTATGTCTATAAAATGCTCACAGAACCCGCCTCCAATGGTACTCGAACACACAACCACCCACTGGTGAGTATGCTCGCTAGTCACCACGGTCAACGAACATCGCAATTATTCTCATCCTTTACCGTAGACTCTAAGGCGGATTTCAAGAATATGGAACGTGCAATTTATCCAAAATATGGAAAAGTTTCATTTTAAAGGATATGACCCGTCAAAGGTTTAAATGTAACTAGAGTCAGTACAAAATTGATTCCGTCTTGGATTTGGCACACTGCAGCTTATCCTGTGCATCTATACGTATTTAACCCATTCCCACATAACAAAGTTTTAGACTAGTCCAAATTGACAGAAGCTGCAGATGGTAATTCGAAGTTGATGAAATTTTTTAATTTTTTTCACCTTTCTTGGTAGAAAACATTGTGTAGAATGAAGAAATTGCTTGTTCACCTTTCTTGGTAGAAAACATTGTGTAGAATGAAGAAATTGCTTGTTACAAGCAATTTCTTCATTCTAAACAAAGTCTTTCCAATTGTTTTTCTTGAGGGGCGTCTAAAAGCGTCACTTTGTGGGAATGTGTTAAATCAAAGTACTTTTAGCTAGAATAGCATGTTTTTTCAACTTTCTTTGTCAAAAGTTATAATTACAAATAAACAAGGTTAAAGTGAGCAAGGAGTTAACCCATTCCAGCACAATCCCTCCTTCTCACGCTCCTTTAGAGAATAGTTCTGGAAATTTTTTTTGGATAATTAAGAAATTGTTTGTTACAAGCAATTTCTTCATTTCCCACATTGTTCCTACCCAGAGAGGTAACTATTTTAGAAATTTCAATAATTTGAAATTGTCGTCTCGAACGTCTTTGAAGTCTCTGACCAGTCTTATTTGTCAACATAATATGCACTAGTTAGCTAAAAATACATCGGAGATGAACTTGCAGGCAGATTTTCAATATTCTTAAAATACATAAGAACTACTTTTTATGGCGTAGGCATTCGATAGATTTAGTTGTTAAGCCTCCAATGAAAGTTTGCACTCGTTGAACTCAGAGAAGACCAATTTTGTCTTTTAACTTAAGCTATCAAAGCTCACGCTTTACTAGCTAAAAATGAGTTCAAGTGAAAAGCCTCCTTTTGAAAGTCAAATTTAGCTTATCTTTTTATTTTTACATTCTAAATTTCATGAAAATTTAAAATAAGCGTTCACTATCTAGAGTAGTCGAGTCATTTCGAACAAATTTAAGGAAAAGCTCACAAAACAGGGATAATTTTTCAAAACAGTAACTTGTTAAAATATTCAGAGAATTTAAATAGCTCATTTACGCATGGGTTCTCGCAATAAAAACAAGTCAACCGACACGTATAAAATAAATAAATTTCAAATCACTTCAGCGTGACTGTAATTCAGTTGCATAGTATTCAAATTAGTCTTACATGTAAACTGGCTGAAAAATTCGTTTTCATACCTTTATGAAAAAAGATTTTAACTACGTAAGTATTTTATATGTTTTCCCACAAAGTAGATCCTGAAATTTGTTTTACAATTGTCAAATTTAGTCGTACATGTAGACTGACTGAAAAAAAGTCTCATACCTTTATGAAAAGAGATATCAAGTACGGAAGTATCTAATATGTTTGCGCACAAAATAGTTCAATAAAAGAACTGTTCCGAACTGTGTTTTTTTAGTTGTTTATGACATATATCTTGATAATATATTAATATCAAACGTCAAAGTTTTAGACTGATCCAAATTGAAGAAGCTGCAGACGACAATTTTAAGTTGGTGATATTGAAACATTCTTTGTCTTTTTTTTGGGGGGGGGGATGTGGACAATGGAGAAATAGTTTGTAACAAACAATTTTATCATTGTCCACAATACTTTACGAAGCTTTTTTCTTGAGGTGCTAAAAACGCGGGACTGTGTCGGGACTGGGCTAAATAAAAAATATTCGCGACTGCATACAGTGTGAATAGTTGTTAGTTTCAGACCTGAAGTAGAGGTAATTGAACACCTGTATAGCTCTATGGGTCCGAATGTACTGATTTGTAGAATACTGTTTTCAGGAATTCAAAATAATCTTAATCAACTTAAATCTTTCAATTGGTTCCAGGGAAGAATTAAAAAAAAATATCGTTTTTTTAAAAATCAAGTCAAATCATGAAAAAACTCAAATTCAAAGTCAGGTGCTTGTTTGTTTGAATGGGGTTTTACACCGCTTTCAACAATCTTTCAGTTATATCGCGGCAGCTGGAGCACCTAACAATGGATTCCTGGTATTTCTCTCACCAGTACCGCCATCACAACCTTTCCTAGCCTCCAGCTGCTATCCCACTTAGGTTAACGATTATCGACCCATTGGTGGGAGACAATAGTCGGAAAGGATATGTGCCGCCGCCGGGGATCGAACGCATGACATCCCGTGGTTTAAGATTGGAAGTCTGATGCTCTACCGACTGCGCTACGACGGCGGCTGAATATAATGGAGATAGGTATTGTAAGGTTTTTTTTTTAAATCGAAGGGAGACAACTCAGAATGTATTTTCACCAGTTTAAGCAACATTAACAATCCTTGACTTAGGATTATGTCGCTCATGTTTTTCAACCAATCAATGTTTTTCAAGGGTCATTTGTGGTTCATTTATTTGGAATGTAATTTTACTCCATCATGTATATTCTGAGCGGAAGATTTTCAATGTTTTTTTCTGTGTGTATATATATATATCATAATAACATCTATTTCGTCTGATTAAAATTTTTCTAATGCACCTGACAGTGGACCAAAAGGATAATTTGTGCGAAATTTGAGTATAATTTTAGCGATTGGGTTCTGATAAAAAGAAATACATATTTTTCACTTTATACAACGTGTGACAATCTGGGCATTCCAAAAAACAAAAAAGCACAATGGTCGTTTCTGTACAATGTGGTGGTATTCCGATCAGTCTCTCTGTAGAAAATGTTTAAAAGAAATCGACTTGTTTGGCTAATAAATTATCAAATTCTCGTCATCTCTTAAACAAATGCACGAATTCTTCATCGAATATTTTTCATGGTACACTTACAACGTGTAACAAACTACATTATAAGTAAATCAACGTGTACATTACACTGTTATGTTAGACGAAGATTGTCCTTGATATTTCTTGGGCAGACGATGAATCTGGATATGAATGCATGTATGTATGTCTACAAATGTCACGACTTAGTCCCACCACGGCGTTTAAGTCATAAAACCAACTAAACATGGAACAATTATCGTTGTTTAGCATTAAAACCACAGTAAATGTAGATTCCTTAACCCATTCTGACACAATGGCGCTTTCTAACGCCTTCAAGAATAAAGCTTTGTAAGAAAAAAAAGCAAATGAAGACATTGCTTGTTGCTAGCGATTTCTGCATTTCACATAATGTTTTCTATCCTAAAGACAGAAATTTGTGAAATTCTATCAGCTAAAAATTGTCGTCTGAAACTTCTTTCAATTTGGACAAGTCTAAAATCGTGTCGCCTGGTAATGAGTTAAGCCGTGTCGGTATCTAAACTACGGATTATGTCTGAGAAATCTGATAGGGTTGGAATTTAAACAAATGTACGTATATAAGCCTACTTGTTCTACTCAACACGACCCCACTTTTTTACGCCACCCAAGAATAAAAAACTATCTAGAAAATGAAGAAATTGCTTTGAACAAGCATTTTCTACATTTTCCACAATGTTTTCTTCCCCCGAAGAAAATGATGGAGAGAAAAAAAGAAAGATATATAGATAAATAGATAGATAGATAGATAGATAGAAAGATAGATAGATGGATAGATAGATAGATAGATAGATAGATAGATAGATGGATAGATAGATAGATAGATAGATAGATAGATAGATAGATAGATAGATAGATAGATAGATAGATAGATAGATAGATAGATAGATAGATAGATAGATAGATACAAATAAGATAAATATAATCTTTGAATTGAACCACTCTAGAAATATGTCGTTTGTTGTTCGGAAAAGAAAAATGAACATCAAAACATAAAAGGGGGCGGACAAGGAACAAAAGACCTTACTAAGGCTGTCTGCCCAACCATCGCACTCTGACCTGTTTCAAACCTTAATGCATGCATGTTATGGGCACTTTTGATGTGACATATACACGTTCGTATATATATAAAAGCTATTTATTACAATTTCCTCGTTCCACTTCATGAAGCGTTGAATTTGATAAAATCAGACCGACTTAATTTGCTACATGTTTTAACAAACATTGATGTTGTGAAGTTTACTGAACGCAAGCTGTTTTGGCGCCAGATGTAGGATGATACGCAAGAGGTTGTTTTTAGACAGGTTAAAATCACGAACGGATTCTATAGACGAGCCGTGAAGATGGTTTCCATCCAGGATAACATAATTCGTCGTTGGGTGTGCAAAATGTCGTAACTACATCTTTATTCAAGATGTAGTTACGACATTTTGCACGCCCAACGACAAATTCATGACGATCCAAAGTTGACAGAATTCAATTACAGCCAGACCCTTTTAAAGTTGTGATGAAAGATTGTTAAATAAACAACACATATGCTAAAACCAACCAAGTAAACAACCAACCAAATAACTAAAGCAAACCAATACACGAAAACATAAAAACACAAACAATAAAAGATTGGCATTCTCATTTTATTTATTTTCCTACAATGTTTTATTGGTGTTAACCAATGATTTTATTAATGCGTGATTCTGGTAGTTTATCAGACTTATCAATTTCAAAAAGCGTCCGGACTCAAAAGTCATCGAAAGTAAACTGCTTGATTCTTCTTTAAGCTTCACACCACACGAATTTTTTCTTAGACTTGTCCAAATTCAAAGAAGTTGCAGACGAATTCAATTTGTGAGAATTTTGAATATCTCCCTCTTTTTGGATAGAAAACAAGGTTGAAAATGACGAAATTGCTTTTAAGTTAGCAATTTACGCATTTTCACATCGTTGAAAATGAATAAATTGCTTGTAAAAAGCAATTATACTTTCTCAACCGTATTTTCCTCAAGTCTTTCATTGAGAGACGTAAAAAAAGAATTGGTCAAGAGGGTATATTGCCCCCTTTTCATTGATTTATTGAATGGGTTTAACGCTACTTTTAACAGTATTTCAGTCTTATCGCGGCGGCTGGAGCACCTAACAATTGATTCCTGGTATTTCACAGACCAGTACTACCACTACATTTTTTCCTAGCCTCCAGCTGCTATCCCACTTAGGTTAACGATTATCCATCCATTGGTTAGAGATACATGTCGGAAAGAATATGTGCCGCCGCCGGGGATCGAACCCATGACATCCCATGATTGAAGACTGGAAGTCTGATGCGCTGCCGATGACGGCGGCCTATAGTTTCGATCAGTGTAGTAAAACGAGTCCTCATGGAGTGTGCTAAAAGCATCAGCTCTCGTGGGACTGCACGGATCGTGCAGTCTGATTGAAGTGTTAAGTTATCGTTTTGGTAGAACGATCGTTCTACCAGTGACCCTACTATATATCCATTTTAAAATGCGACCTCTGTCTCTTTGTCGGGTCGATTCTCTTATTTGACTTTTTTTTATCTGAGTTCTGAGGTCACTTTACGCTTGACGGATAAATAACCTAGCGCCAACTGGTACACCTCTTCATACCTAGATGACGTATTTCTAACAATCCTTTTCCAAAAATCTGCGTGTTTATCGAATCTGTTCTTATTGTAAGAAGTGAATTGAAATCATGGCTGGAAAAAGAAATTGCTTTTCACCACATCTTCGGTCCGGTTTCTTCTTATCCAAGATATTTCTGCCCAAAAGCCCCCCCCCCCCCGAAACATACCAATTTACATTTATCCACTGAAACCAAGTTAATTTGGACTGCGTGTATATGTTACGTTTTTATTCATTAAGGTTAAGGTAAACTGACTCCTTGTACAGTTGAACGCCTAACTCAACTGTTCTCCCGTTTATTAGAGACGCATGGAGATAATCTAGATAAATAGATAAAAGGTGTTTTGAGAAACAAGAAAGAGCCAAAGTATTTCGACCTTAGGACTCGACAAATGTGACCTTAACCTTGGTTTTAGATACTCGAGGTGAGAAAACTACATCAGCAGTTCATGTTAATATAAAATGTGCAAAGTCGTTTCAAATACAAATAATTAATGAGAATAATGGCTCTGGATGGATGCATGCCATCGGGGACCGGAAATTCAAACTCCATTTCAGAATTGCAAATTGAATTAAAAAAAACTGAAATTACTTGGGATAATGTTAATTTTGAAAATTCATGTGTCTTTAAAACAATAAGCCGGTGATGTAGACTAATATCAGTCTGCACACATGTGCAGGCTGATTATTGTCTATATCTCCGACAAAAACGCGAATATTCCGGGATCGGCAGGACATAGGTAAAATAAACGATCAGATCCAGGAGAGGTCAATCAGTGTTTGTATTCAGAATAGTAAAAAGTTCTGTAGATTTAGCATTCGAAATCAAGAATTTTTCAAGAACGATAAGTTTCACACCTGATAAGCCTGCACAATCTACGCAGTCTTGTCGATGTCAATACTTTTCGCATTTCCGAAGATTCCCCTTTTTTCGCCTGATGGGTCATTGTTGAATATAAGTGAAAA
This sequence comes from Fragum fragum, assembly GCA_946902895.1. Taxonomy (NCBI): domain Eukaryota; kingdom Metazoa; phylum Mollusca; class Bivalvia; order Cardiida; family Cardiidae; genus Fragum; species Fragum fragum. The sequence goes on along the minus strand of OX336383.1, from coordinate 7,473,107 downwards.
AGTAAAATGAATGTTTAAATAGTTAAAAATATCGTGCAACGTTCTTATTTTAGTAGGAATATCGTTTAACATTCTAAATAATTAGGAATGTTGCTGCACATTTTTATAAAAGTAGAACTATTGTTGTACGTTCGAATTAAAGTTGGAAGGTCGTTTAACATTCTTATTTCAGTAGGAATATTGATTTAGATTCTTACTAAAGGACGGATATCGTTTATCATTTAATATCTTTCTCAGTGACATCCCGTATTAACTAGGAATATCATTATACATTCTTATTCAAGGAGGAATGTCGTTTAACATTCTTCTTGCAGTAGGAATACCTTTTAGATTCTTCCTAAAAGACCTGTATTGTTTATCATTTAATGTCGTTCTCCGTGACATCCTTTATTAACTAGGAATATGACTGTGCATTCTTATTCAAGGAGGAATGTCGTTTTACACTGTTATTTAAGTAGGAATGTCGCTTTAATTCTTATTTAAGTTGGAATATCGTTTTGCATTCTAACTTAAGTCGGACTATCGCTTTACATTCATATTCAAGGGGTAAATATTGTTCTTCGTTCTTATTTAAGTAGGAATATTGTTTTGCATTCTTATTTAAGCTCGTTATCGCTGTGCAAAAGAAGTAGAGGTAACGAATTTCCTCGGGTATTAACTCTCGTTCAGTAGACTAAAACAAGTCCTCTGCTAGGATATGGACATGAGATCTTATTTCAACGAGATTGCGCTATTTCAAATAAAAAAAAAATGTCAAAAAAAAAGGATATTAAATTTTCAAAAATTAAACAGAGAAGAATTTTATTACTCACCATGATTCTGTGCTTTCAATCTGTTCCGAATAATTAGAGAAGAATTTCTGATTAAAACAGCCTCTCTCCGCTGACCTGAACAGTCGATGGTGAGAAAATGGCGGTAAAAACACTGCGCGGCTGCTGTATGTATTTAATAGCTCTAGATAAGAAAAGTTACCACGGTAAATGGAGAACATTGAAAACATATAAGTGGCATGCCAACTCTCTATTAAACCAAAACATATGTTGTTGGTACTCATTAGAACTGCTCCCAATCGTACTCGCAGCATCAGATTTAGAGCAATATTAGTTCATTTCGATAATAATTATTATATGTTACCCGGAGCTTCACCTCCGATGATTCATTTTATTCGTCATTTAACTCTTAACCAAGAAAATCAAATAAAATCTACTGTCTCAATTAAAGGCCTACTCGATTAATAAAGTTGTTTGACTTTGAATCACGGATTAGGAAAGTTTATGTGATAGGAATTGAGAGAATCTTGCTAACCTTTCCTTCTTTTCCCGTTAAGCCATAACCAAGATCAATGTTTTTTTTCTTTTAATTTCGGGGGGAAAGAGTAAATTCAAACACCTACATTACCATGACGATTCATAAAATGTTAATTCAGATATAGGTGAAGCCATACATACACGCCAACGATTATATTTATACAGAATTTCAAACAGGTCGGATTTACCATATCGTGTTTTTGCGAGCAAAACGTCGTAACTGCAGCTTTATTCAATCTGTAGTTACAACATTTTGCACGCCCAGCGACGATATAGCCTTTGGAGCGGGAGTTCAATAAACCCTTGGATTTTATGATATAAATAAATAAATAACACCGCACACTTTTTAATGCTTATATACCAGGATATTAACAATTTCCTGTTTTGCAAAATTTTGGACCTGTCCGAATCCAAAGGTTTTGCAGAAGAAATTTTTAGAGTGGAATTAATTTGAAAAATAACCATTCAGTAGGGTAGAAAATATTGTAGAATAAGAAGACATTGCTTGTTACAAGCAATTTCTTCACTTTCAATAATGTTTTCACAATTATAAAATCACTGGGATGTATAAAGCACTGCCTTCGTTCATCTCGCACTACTGAGCATTATCTAGGACCATAAGACCTCAGACCTCAGACAATGCAAATGTCATCAGGATGCCATGTGAATCACTTGTAAATTAAAGCGACTTCTGCTCTTTTAGACATTTTGGACGTACAGTTATTAATTCGTCTCTTTTTCTTGCATTCAAAGTACAATAATGGTTTATTTTCGTATTAGACCGACAAGACTTCCATATCGTGAGTAACAAAAGCTAAAAAAATTGTTGTACAGTCAGTGAACGATAAATCGATCTTACTCAAAAGTTATCCTCTATTTAAATGTGTTTGATTTTCACAGCGTTACAGAAGACTTTAGCCTTTTGTCTAAATGTGAGTCTAACATTTTGGAGCATCAAAACCATCCTCCAGTTAGATAGTAATTTACATTTAGGGAAATCTGCATCACGCTTATTCTTGATAGTCATTTAAAAAGTGGTCATGGTCATGTTAGTCATCATAAATAATTTTCAGGTGTTTTCTTTATCAGCCATGTATAAAAAATGAAAGATTGTCTAAAGACGGGTTAAAAAATAGAAAAAATAAATAAATAAAAAAGAGCATATAGACATACATTGTTAATGATTCTTCGTATGCAAAACCATCCGCATTATATATTGCTTTTGTTTAATGTGGTCAGCTTTAGTCGATTATTAGTGATTTTACGGTTCAAGGGTAAAGAAAAGCGACTCTCAATATTTAAATAAGTCATTAAGAAGTTTACCTCCCTTGCCAAAGATAGCACAAAATGCCTCAATTCTTCATTGGAAGGTACAATTGTAGATACGTGATTGATTGGGTGGGGTTTAACGCCACTCTTAACAGTATTTCAATCAAATCGCGGCGGCTGGAGCACGTAACAATGGACTCCTGGTATTTCTCACACCAGTGCTACCACTACATCCTTTCCTAGCCCTCAGCTGCTGTCCCACATAGGTTTACGATTATCCACCTATTGGTGAGAGACGCGTTTCAGAAAGGATATCTGCCGCCGCCGGGGATCGAACCCACGACATCTCATGATTGAAGATTAGAAGACTGGCGGGCTACCAACTGCGCTATGACGGCGGCACAACAATTGTAGATTAGGCTGAATTGCTCAATCATGGCTTATAGCCATATAACCGGTCGACCAATCAAATAATAATAATAATAATAATAATAATAATAATAATAATAAATTCTTTATTTAGAGAAGGTAGCACATTAAGCTAACATCATACATTAATCAAACAGATAAATGAATGAAAAACTTTTTTTCAATGAGGCCTTCTGTAAAATAAAAACAAGCAAACAAAAACAGGATCTGAAAAAAAATGCGGTGAGAAAGAAAACGCATTTTGATGATAAAATGACTAAAATGAAGTTGATGTTCTTATTTATCTTATATATATAAATATACATAAGATGGTGTATTGCAAAATTAATCACGAGTCTAGATCGAAAATCGAACTAGAGATATGCAAAGACATACACAGCAAAATGCATTATATATATTGATTGACAACAGTATGATTATACCAACTGGATGGTTGGTTATATGAGTTAAATATTTCTTAATCACAGCACATTATTTGACATTAAGTACGTCATCAAATTACACTTGAAATTCGATAAATTGTTGATATTTCTGATGTGTAATGGAATGTCATTCCAGCATTCAATGCCAGTAAAGGTGAAGGATTTTTTCAAATAGTCTGTCCGAGGAGTACAGTTGTGGGATATTTGATTATTAAAACTAGATCTTAATTCATAGAATGGGTTATTGCTCACTTTTACAAAATCTGACATATACGACGGAACTAGACCGTGAATAGTTTTATATACCAGGATAATTGTAAAGTATTTGCATCTGTTTTCAAAAGACAACCAATTCAATGCGGTAAATTTGTCTGCAGTACTAGATCGTTTCGGTTTACATAAAACTATTCTTGCTGCTCTCTTTTGGATTTTACTGACCCGCTGAGTTAAAGAGGATTTGCATTGACTTCAAATAATGCAACCATATTCTAAATAAGGTGTAATATAAGCATTATAAAACATTTGTTTCATATTATCAGTAAGGAAGCTGTTTATTCTTTTAAGAAGGTAAAGCTGTGATGATAATTTTGAACATAATTTTTCAATGTGAACATTCCAACATAATTTGTTGTCAACGTGCATTCCTAATAGTTTTTGCGAGGTAACATTCTCTATCAGTTCATGGTGTACTTGTAACTTTAAATTTGGTGATTGTCGTAGCCTTTGATGGGAACCTACAAGCATGCATTTCGTTTTCGTTGGATTCAAAATCATATTGTTAAACTTACACCACTCTTCGATCTGAATAAGATCATCTTTCAAACTTTGATTGATAAATGCTACTGAAGAGTTAGTCTTATGTAGAGTTGCATCGTCAGCGTACATATCCAGGTTTGATGACAAACAAATTGGCAGATCGTTAACATAGATTAAAAATAAGATGGGTCCAAGTATAAATCCTTGGGGTACTCCAGGAATAACTGGTTTCATAACAGACAAGACGTTGCCATTCTTAACTGCTTGTTGTCTTTCACTTAGATACGAACGAAATAAAAGACATGTGTTAGGAGTGAAATTGTGGAGCTTTAGCTTTAAAAGAAGAATTTCGTGATCTACAAGATCAAATGCCTTTCTAAAACCAAGGAATACAGTTCCAATCAGTTTATCTTGATCTATATCAGATAACCAAGAATCGACAAGTCGAATTATAGCTGTCTGACACGAATGATTCTCTCTAAACCCAGACTGATTCAAAAATAATATAATAGTTTAGCTAAGTAAGTCTTAAGTTGATTGGCAATGTGTCTCTCAAAAACCTTTGACAAAGTTGGCAGAATCGAGATTGGTCGGATCACTTTTATTTCCTCCCTTGAAATAGGCGTCATACTTGCCCTTTTAAACTCATGTGGGAACATACCTTTTGATATACAGCTATTTATAATACATGCCACTGGTTGTGAGATAAAGTCTTTGCACATTTTCAATATTTTCGGTCCAATTCCATCAAGCCCAGTTGATTTACTACCATCTAATTTTTCAATGATTTTTTTTACTTCTAAGGCAGAAATGAACTTTATGTAAAAAATAACAATTAGATAGCTTGCGATCAAGATGACTTTCCAAATTTTTGAAATATTCCGTATCTAATGGATGCTTATCAATAATTTTAACTATGTTAACAAAGTGGTCGTTTAAAGCATTAACTAAATTGTTGATTCCTTCAGCTTCGATAGAGTTCACACATAACTTAGACGGCAATTGGCAGTCATTAGTATCAGATTCTGTTATATTTCGGATATTTCTCCATATAACTTTGGTGTTAGAATTATCTTTAATTGCATTGTTAAAGAAATGTTTTTTGCTTTTTCTAATAAGTGACGTAACTGTATTTCTCCAAATTTTATATGATGTTATATTGCCTACATGCTTAAGCTTATTTCTCGTCAAAATAGCGTTCTTTATTTATTCATTGTACGACTTAGGTTGTAAATGCCTTTTTACGCGTTTTTCTTTGAAAGGTATATGTTTATAGAGAAGGCTATTAACAGCATAGTAGAAATAGCTCAATGCCTCATCTGGATTATATATTGTTTCGATGATGTTAAAATCGATGCAGGATAAACTGCACATGAATGCATCCTCATCTAATTTAGAAAAGGAACGATAAGTAATTGTATTGCATTCATTTTCATTCTGAAATCTTACACAACTTTTATAGGTTAAAACAATTGGATAATGATCGCTTATAGAGAGTTTAGGTACTAATATTTCAGAAATAGATCGCTTATTGGTAGTATAAATATGATCATTTATACTTGAGGAATGTTTTGATACCCTTGTTGGTGTATTAACAAGCTGATAAAGACCTAAGTCTTGTACTAATTTTGCCCATTTCATATTGTTGTAAGTCGAAGTCAATGAAAAGTGTATGTTAAAGTCGCCTAATAAGATATAATCTAGACTAGTTGCATCGGCAATATTTAATTGCTTTTCATATTCGTCTATCCAATTTTGATTACTGTTTGGTGGTCTATATGCGAAGTTTAATAGCACATGTTTACTTTTATGCAATCGTAGTTCTAACCAAATGCTTTCAATATTTCCAATTTCTATATCTTTTCTTCTTTCGAAATCTATTTTATCGGCTATATATATTGAGACCACCCCCTAACCTGTTCAACCGATCCTTTCGTTCGAACACGAAATCGTTAATACTTAGATTAAAGTCCTTGGTATTTTCATTCAGATAAGTTTCAGATAATCCAAAAATATCAGGAGATATTTTCGTATTAAGCAGTACTCGAATTTCATCTAATTTCGGGAAAAGATGCTGTATACTTAAAGAGCTGATGTGTATTCCCTTTTCTCTAAAATCAAAAGTAAAAACATATTCTGTACATAACACGTTTTTGTCAATTTGATCGTTTTGACAAAATAGCTTTTCAGAATTTAGTGGTTTATCAGTTTGCTTGTTAATGTCTTTACGATAAATCGATGCATCGGACAGATTATCAGTTTTCGGAGACTTTTGTACATTACATACACAGGATGACGTACCGCTGTATCGAATACAGTTAATGCATAAGACAGCAAGAATATCAAACCTATATTTACACTCTATTTAGCTATGTATGTCTTTCATATCCTACCAATAAATTAAGCTACATTCAGATTCAACATGATCAGTTAAACCAGAATAATAACATTGATTGTAATAACTACGGCTATAAGAATCGTCGAGAACTGGTCTTCCGTTAGAGTTAGAATGTCTTGTTTCTGACTGGTACTTTCAACTGTATTGTCTTGAAGATTTATATTTTTTAAAGTCTGTATCACTCTGACTGTGCCTAAAATTAGTACTCTTTTTCTTTTTTATTGTTGAAACTCGGTCATTTAACGTTTTGACCAAAACACTTGAACCTGTCGCGTTTAGATGAATAAGGTCACGACTGTAAAGGTCTTGAACTGTATTTCCATTTGCCTAAATGAACGCTTGATAACACTCAATAATTTCTGCCCTGGTATCCTCGCATACCTGTTTCAGCACGTCGTTGACAGGAACTACATCTACATCGCGTCTCGGACAAATAGAGCATAAATAAACTTGGCATGGTAATGCAGAGACAGTCGATCTTAGTGTTTTATAAACAGATTCAAGTCGTCCCTCGGTTGCTTCGTTCCCTCCAGCATAGATTATGATCTTTGAATTTGGATCAACACAAAATTTTGCCGTCTGGTAAAGGGTTAGAAAACTCAAAGCTTTATACACAATCAACAAATCGCTGGGCCCGCCTAGTAACTTTGTTGACCCCGCCCATTGACCCTGACATGAAGTCCCGCTTCGTTTTTAACTGCGTTATTTTGCAACAGAAAAGTAGAATGGTTGGTTGGCGATCTAAACGTCGTAACTACAGCTTGAATAAGCTGTAGTTACGACGTTTAAGTCGCCAACTCAACGAATGTGCTTAAGAAAAATGTCTGCCAATATTTGAGTTCAAAACTCAATTCTAGTCTACATGAATGATTTCATTGGTCGACTGGTTATTTGACTGACAGCCAAGATTGGTCAGTTGCATTATTGGGATTAGTAATAAACGGTTTTCCTTTCTAATTTAATCCCCTTGCAGGGACACCCTGAACATCTCTTTCGTAGTTTGATATATACCTATTCTGCACAAAATCAACGTTTACCAACAAATATGCCTCGGCTAATGTTGATGTTCAAAGTTAACTTCCAGTCTAAATGAAGGATTTCATTGGTTGATTTGTTATCCTATTGACAGCCGCGATTGGTCAATGTTGATACAGGTAATAAGAATGACAAATCGCCAGAGCCGCCAAAACGATATATTCGTCTGGCCATACTATATTATACAAAACGTTACAATAAAATACAATATGATACAATTCAACACATTTTATTGCATTAGATATTACAACAATTTTAACATCATGAAAAAAGGTGTTGTTGAAAACGGAGGTGATTGAAAGATGATATATGTTCTACAATAAAAATAGACAAAAAATACAAAATGGTGGTTTGAACAGTAAAAGCAATATGAAAACATCATATTTATTGGAGGAACGTATCTATAAATTAAACAATCGATAAACCAATCCAAGCTTTCATTTATTATGCCAGAAATCTTTGAACTGCGACACTTTATTCGTTTTTGGTAGCTTCGATACCTAAACGTCGTAACTACGACTTATTTAGGCTGCAGTAACAACGTCAACAACGCTAACAAAGCGTTTGCCTTTTTTATGTCACTGACGTCATATCAGCTTGTTTGGTCGATAGGTTGATATCTGAATGTGTGGGGTTTATCCATTCTATCCAATATCGTCGTCTCACACATGTGTGAAATTGGCGGATCGCTAGCCCCGCCCATTGACCCCGCTGGCCACGCCTACAGACTCAAAAGAAGTTCCACTTCGATATCAAACGGCGTTATTTGCTGGCAACATGAAACTAGAGCTAGAATAGATGGTCAGAGACCAAAACGTCGTAACTACAGCCAGGATAAGATTTACTTACGACGTTAAAGTCATAAAAACCAACAAAATTGCTTCTTGTCAATGTCGGCCATTGTTGGAGATCAAAGTTCACTTCTGGGCTAAAGGAATTATTTGATTGGTCGATTGATTCTTTGACAGACATCCGCCATTGGACAAATTTTGGGAATTTCACGTGCAGGCTCAGTTTATTTCAAACCCAAAGCTCGCCCATAAAATGTCTAGTACCTTATGGCTCACCGTCACCACCTTCTGTGACAGCAAATCGTCACAATGCAATTATTCCAAATATCTCCTGTCAAAACTGTCGATCACGTTTCTTTCAATGTCTACGTAAATATAATAAAACCCCTTCAATTAGGGTCAAAATTTTGTTTGATTTCATCACACGACATAATTTATCGGCTAGAACGTGTTTTGAAAGTATTTTGTTTATTTTAAAATACCATGTCACGTAAATAAAAGTGGCATGCGATTCCCCGACACAAAGCATATCGAAAGTTCAGCACGACACAGTTGTTACTGCCTATCATCATATTGGCAGTTACAACAGTTTCGTGCTGAACAATCGATATGTATGTAATGCAAAAATGCACTTACCCATCAAGGGTTTTCAAAAGCTTATCATCGCGGTTTTTACAAAGTGTCTAAATGTTTCAGAATTACAATCCTTATGGAGAATATCCGTCACAATTTCCCCTATCAGTGACGGATTGCATCATTCTTTCTATGCCTATTTTAAGACTTTTCTTCGAAATTAGTCGATGACGGTTAAGAATCACAACGAAAACGAAATTTGTGATGAGTAGCAATCACAATGAATGATGGCGGCTTACCATCAGATACTAGACTGAAACTTGAAGTACTTGAAGCGTCTGAATTTCTCCGCGCATTTCTTTGAAAAAAAAATTCTCACACTCTCATATTTCGAATTTGTTTTAATAAAAGATCATGATATGAGAAAACATAGATGGATTTCATATTGACAAAAAATCCCTTCACTATGTAAATACACGAAACAGTATTTTAGAAGGGCTAAAAATTATAGACATCCAACGCAAATGGTCTTTTTTTACCTCTTAAAAGTATTAAGTCTTCGGTAGAAAGAAAACGACAATTTAGTTTTAATGATAATAATTATAGTAATAATGATAAAAACTATCAATGTGTGATAGTCACGGATGCCCCCGCTTGTCACATAACCTTCAGTTGTAACCTTGAACTTTGAAGTATCCAACAGTTTTCAAGCATGACACTAGTAGTCATTAAGGGGAACAACCCGTTGTCTGCGCATGTCATATTCTCCGAAGATTGACCTCTCTTCGGACCGTGTCACTTATCCAGATCCAATATTACTACGTCGTACGCATAACTCCATATTATATCGCCAAAAAGTAGCAAGAGGGTAATTGCAATAAAACCTACAATTGTGGAGAAATCAAACTTAACTGTCGCCAAAAATTAATTAGAAAAGTATTTACTTTGAAATTGGAAAGCACTCATGTCTTACCTGTGCTCCAATACGAGACATCAAAAATGTGAAGCGTGCGTTTCAATGGGCGCTGACATTTTGAATGTAGTTCGACGGAATCGGCCGAGTT